>OW387140.1:45093920-46293920 GCA_936440205.1 Lepidonotus clava | reverse complement strand
TCAATGTGTAAAGTAATACCCCTGACTGTAGCCTCTTTTTACACTCAGATATTGTCAGACCTCTTTCAAAAGGAGCTTCTCATTCAGATATAAAGTTTCTGGTTTAATAGGCCCCCTTATTCAGTCAGTTTGCACTGATTCTGTAAATGATATCACTTCTGCAATCACAATGGTCAGGGATATAGTTCCTCCTATACACAACCAGGCTTAAGATTGGTTCTACATGAACACAATAGTTAATTTCCTCCCACCTTCCTTTCAGCTGAACTTCTTTTACTGTTATGGGGCATCCGCCTCTGTATATCGGTCCGCAAGGCGCCATCAGAATTCAACGAGAGCCGCTTCATAAGCTGGGCGATATACAATGAGACGTTACTATCTCTCTTTTTAAACATCACAATGTGAGTATATTAACAGTTCTCCATGCTTTGTTAGCTATTGAAACTTTTGAATCTTTGTATGCCTCTGTATATTGGTCCTAAAGGCACCCTTTGGATTCAATGTAACTTAACCAATCTCTGTGCTTTGTTTCCAGCAAAGCATTTTAAGATTTGTCTTTCTGTGTATATTGGTCCACAAGGCACTATCAGAATTCAACAAGAGTCACTTCATAAGCTGAACAATGAACACTGAACCATATTGCTCTCGCTCTTCTTTTAGCCTCAAAATGTAAATGCATTGACCATTCACTGTTAACTGCTTCCTAAGGTTTCAGCTTTTGAAAATTTGTCATTTATACAATTATTTAGTTTGGGTAAAGACTGTGGGCACAACCTCAAGGGAGGGTGACAGTGCACTCCCTCTGAAAGCTCAAATGGAGGGGTGGTCATACATCCTGTTTAAGATTTTCTATCTGTTTATGTATCAATTTATGGAGTTAACAGTGTAATTAGGTAGCATAGGTGCTAATTGGATAGTTTTTCTTAGTTTTGTCTTGAGTTTACCCTCATACGCAACAAAAACAATGGTCGGTGGATAAAATTAGCTATTTTTCAGCTGTTTAAGGAGCGGTCAGCTTCCTTGAAATCACTAAAGTGAGGGGCAGGAAGTTCATCAGTTGTTACCTATGCCAAAACACTGGGTGCCCCTTCCCTCGGGTTGGCCAGCAAATAGCACTATTTCCCGTGGTCTATTTGCCCCATGGAAACCCAACTTGTAATGTTACCCTACTACTTCTAAAATGATGTCCTTTTGCATGTTACAGTCTATACACTGAACTTACTTTAGGCCATACCAAGAACCAGTGAAATAGGCTGTTACAAGCCAGTCCATTTGGTTGCTCATTTGTTAAATAGCTTTATGAAGGACCTGTGGGAACCAGCAAATTAGGTCATGTCACCATTATTTAGTTCCCCTCTCAAACACTATGTGGCTTCATAGTGTAATGGTTAGGAACCCCGTCCAAACACGTATGTTGTGGGTTTGAATCTTAGAGAGACTTGTTAATATGATGACATTATGCAGCCCATATTAACAGTCTTGACTTGCAGTAGTGTCGCATTACTCAGAGGCTATAAGGGGACCGACAATTAACGCGGAGTGTTTAAACACTCTTTAAAGCAGAGTCATGTTCGCGAAATGGCGCATCATTAGCATTTCTTGTCCGGCCATTCGAGACAAGCCGCTAAAGAGTCTGTGCCATTGTTGAGGCTAGAGGCCTTTAAAGTGGCATCACTTCTCCCTTTGTTAACTGTCTGAGAGAAAACTGTATTTGAGCTGCAAACACGAAAATGGAATTAAGTACAACTAAATAGAAGGGAAGCTTTCATCTTCTGGGGACAGACTGATGAGAATCACTCCATTTGACTTGAACATATAGACTATAGGAAATGACTTTCAGAATAATACTGCACTCTGCAATTCACAAGTGAGATGGCTATGGTAAACAGTGTGCCTGGGATATTTCATTCACTGAGTATATAAAGTAGGGATGAATCGGTCCTTGTCCTTTTGAAATAGAGGCAGATATCATGATATCTGTTATGATTAAAAAAAAGAAGAGTTTAAATGGATAATCATAAATTACAAAGTCAATACAGCTACCAACATAATATTCAATTCACCCTACCACGGTTAGCTGAGTTATTGTATTTTACCTGAAGCCTAGCCATAATCAAGACATTTTCATTAATCATTAATCATTGTGGTATGCATATGAAACAAAAATAAATAGCCATGTTTGTATAGGTATATACTAAATATTGTTTTGGATGGCTTGGAAATGTAATCATTAGCGATAAAAATATTGCAAAAGGTTTTGCTATGTTTTTGTTGACAAAACTAGTCCAGATTTACCTACAGGTACCTAAAATACTGTAAGTTAGCTTTCCGTGGGAGGGAGAAAATATAGCTATGAACCTACCATAGAACTCATGATTGTTCTAAAAGATAGTTATAACTGTCATATCTTAAGCATCCGTGAATTACCAAGGACACAAGCACCCAACATCTCCACCAGAATCGACATATTTTGCTGCATGTTGCGTCATGTAAAAGAGAAAATTTATGTAAATCTTTGTTGTGTTTCAGGTTTTTCCTGCAGTCTCCGGCCAACCCGGACCTCCTATATCTCGTCCTCTTCATCCACTCCCAACTCACCACCACAGTCACACTCGCCTTTCTCTTCGGCAGCAAGGTACGTGCAATAGGTTATGAAATTTATGAAAAGGTTCACAAAAGGGGTATACTGGTAACAAAGTATGTATAGAGGGTATTTACTGATAACAAGCTACGTACAGATGGGATATTTACTGATAAAAGGTATTTACAGAGAGTATTTACCTATAACAAGCTATTTGCAGAAGTATATTCACTGATAACAAGGGGTATTTATGGTTCTGGGACAACCAGCCATGGAACAACTACCCTGGGGACAACTACTCTTGGGACAACTACCCTAGGACAACTATCCCGGGGACAACTACCCCTGGGACAACTACGCTAGGGACAACCTCCCCCTAGGAAAACTACCTCTTAGGATAATTACCCCAGGGACCTTTATCCATAGGATAATTACCCCTAGGCCTGGGCCAACTACCCCTCTATGACAACTATAGTCCTAGAGGAAATCGTCATTTTAAAAAAATAATTCGTGGGACCAGTGGATTAAGAACATCCTGGTTCGATTAATACTCTTAAATGGTGCCGACAGACCTCACCTAGCCGGATCCAGGATATGGGATCCAGCATTTCAGAGAGAAGCAGAGGACCATCAGAAGTACAGAGGCATCATTGTACTCATTGGCCACATAAACGTCTCCTACACTTTGTGGCTGAAGTGACTAAGACCCTGGTTAATGCATGTACACCTAAAAAAATTGGATAGTGTCTTTATCTTGTGACAAAAGAATACTTAGCTATGACCTTATATTATGTTTTCTATTAAGTTTTGTGTACCACCACTAGGATGTACTAATATTTTATCCATGCTGGACCAAAGTAAGTGTGAGAAATACAAAACCTTCAAATACAAATGTACCAAATTTAATAATAGTTTTACATACCAAAGGGCCTGATAGTTAGTGTGCACGGTCACAATTTCCTAGGGTTTCCCCCTTCCTTTTTCACTTTGACAAATTCCACAAAAGTTTCCTTCAGATAGGTTTCGACAGGCTGCCTCCCTTGGGACCAACATCCCTAGGTTGATTATTAGAACATACGCCCCCATGCCTTGTTCGGCCATATTTAAGGTGTCTATTTCCTATTGCCTATACACACACCAATTGGTCACGATACAACCCTAACGCTCACCTAGCAGAAAAGCAGAGCAACTCACATTAGTAAAATAGAGGCCACTTCTGACTGCCACCCCTGTGGGGTGGTGCAAGGAGTGGGGGGGGGGGGGCACTGACACTTTGAAGTTTATTTCCCTCTGCCAAACTGACCCCCCTACTTTTCATGACTCACCACTAGCGAATTCTAGTTGACCACCTTATTTTTCAAGTATGTACAGGGGCAGATCCAGGAATGGAAACGAGGGTGGCACAAACATGAAAGTTTGGGAGGAGGAGGCCCACAAACATCGTTATATAGGGGAGGAGAAGGTCGGGCCCTTCCACCCCCTCCCCCTTGGATCCGCCACTGTTGTAGATCACTGCATCCCAAAATCAGTGTGTGTTAATACTGTGATGCACACAAAAATCACAAACATTGGTCAGGAAACCTCCTGATAAAATTGTCATTGGTTTCTCATGTAAAATAATGTTCCCAAAAGGGATCACTTGCAATACAATCTTCCTATATATACATATTGTCCCGTGGAGGTGGTTCACCACCCCCTTATTGACATAAAAGTAGCTGGCAGCCCCCCAATTTTGATATTCACTGCTTCCACTCCGTAAGTTTATTTTGCAGTGGGTACCCTTTCGAGACCCAAGTTCCCCCCGCCCCCTCCCCAGGCTGCTCCCCCTACTTGTGCCCTTTCACAAACTGGCATCGACAGGAGCACAATCTTACACGTCGTCTGGGCATTGTTCAGTTAGCACTCTGATGGAAATACAGTGCAGGCGGTAGAGAATGGTTAAGGAAACCAGGAGAGTATTGACGAAAATGGAAATGTCTTGGCCGGTTAGTAGTTTTTCAGGGGTTAGCCAGGCCCATAGCCAGCTTTTCTCAGAGGGGGGTTCGTTTTTTGACTAGTAGTTTTTTTTCCATGGGGGGTTCGTTTTTTGAATAACAGGGCAAAAATACATATATTTTTTGATTGAGTGTCATATTTTACATTAAAAATTAGAGAAGGGTTCCTCCAAGGGGGGTTCTGAACCCCCCTGGCTACGGGCCTGTTAACGTTGTGGTAACATCTATGGTTATTGTCCGACAAGGGCAGTTTTTTAAGAATCAATTTCAGGTGTTAGAGACCCTGATCCTACCCAGCCAACCTGCGACATAACAGAAATGTTCTGCGACCATACATTTTTAGTCAGTTTGTTAATTACTAAGATGGCACTTAACAATTACGTTATTGATGGCGAGGTTGAAACCGCACTGAACCAGTACATTTTTTTGTTATTTCTTTATGAGGTTAAGACCAAACCATAACAGAATGTTATAAGAACATTCTGTTTGTGCAGAAGAATGTAACCAGAAGATTGTAATAATGTCACAATGCAACGTCACAGCAGCAGGTTGCAGCGATGTAATTAAGAGTCATCAAAAGAACGTAACAAGAACCAAATACAGAACCAACCAGAACATTGCTGCAACGTTAGAATAACGTCACATCCTCCGTAAGTTACACTTTTACTAGTGCATCTGTATTTGACAGATATCTCCACCTTACTTCTGTAGCTTAAGACTGTTACGCAAATGTGCAAATATGCATTCGGCA
Source organism: Lepidonotus clava (assembly GCA_936440205.1). NCBI lineage: Eukaryota > Metazoa > Annelida > Polychaeta > Phyllodocida > Polynoidae > Lepidonotus > Lepidonotus clava. The sequence goes on along the minus strand of OW387140.1, from coordinate 46,288,594 downwards.
TGGTACTTGGTTCTCCGAAAATTACTCTTTTGAGAATATTTCACCAATATTACATCATTTTCCCTTTGCGAAGAAAAAAAATCTGTACTATATATCAGTCATTCATGCTCAAGAAGTCAATTTCAAAGAGCTTGATAATAACCCAGCAGACATGATTGTGTTTTTTGCTGGATGGGAAGTGCTCTTTTTAATTGACTTTCTATATCTTTAAATCAGATTGCAAAGACGCAATTACTTACCATGCATGAAGTGGGGACTAGATGAGAGAAATCAATTTCCTGACTTCATATTGCGAGGGGGTGCCCCCAGCAATGTTTATCTTTGAGATCGTTAAGAACAGAAAAGGCCCAGACAGAAAAAAACAAGATCACTCGTAAAATACCGATTCAGACTAAAGGAATGATTATAGAACTGTTCATCAACCGATGCACATCATTTCAAGAATCGATATTTCTTGTTTAATGCGCCCAGGGGTGCGGGTGTGTACGTTGGAGGGGGTGGAGGTGGGGGGGTGTTTAATTCAATATGGGTATTTGTCCAATAAGCCAAATAGAAGAGCTCCAATTGCATCTGGGATGAACTGTCATCTGCCTAAGCTGGGAGTGACTTTGACTGGGGTAAGACGAAGAATTGAATCAATCTTCCCTCCCCATATCACCACTCGCCATTAATATCCCGTCTCTTTTATCCCTCTACCTTGAGGGTTGGGAGAAATGTTTGATATCTGCTTAACGTCAAAGATATGAGAAGCAGTGATCATATTCTACTACCAGATTCTGTAAATAGTTGAACCAATGATACTTAAGAGTTAGTTCAGTGGTAAAGCACCTATCCGTCAATGCAAAGGTCCCAAGTTCGATTCCTGGCCTTGTTTCTAACTAGAGCCAAGGGTTATGATGAGGCGTGCTTCATGCAAACTCCTGTTGGAGTGGTCCACAATTTACTAAAGCCCCATATCCACTAGGCGATTTTGTCTAGAGTCGGCCGATTATTGGTGCTAAAAGCGGCTGACTCTACTCTAAGAGTTGGCTGATTTTAGCACCGATTCAGATCAAACATGCACATTTTAATGTGCTGTACTAACAGGCAATCACAAGAATCGACCCATTCTAGTCAATCGCCTGTTGCCAGTCGCCAGTAAAATTGCTTAGTGAGTATGGGGCTTAAAGGTCAATAGTATGTATTTCTGTTAATTCTGTCCCTAAAGCCCCATACCGACTAGCCGATTTTACCGGCGACTGGCGACGGGAAACAGCAGAATCACTGGTAAAATCATCGCCAATTCACACCATCTCTTAGATGTAATATTGAAATGATACATGCTAACAGGTGGTGTGAATTGGTGATGATTTTACCAGGGATTCTGCTGTTGCCCATCGCCAGTTGCAGGTAAAATCGCCTAGTGGGTATGGGGCTTTATACACAAAAGGAGACCAGGTTCCCATTCAGATTGATAAGACAGGGAGGCAACCCAGAAATTCTGGTCTAGCATCTCAACATTTAATATTTTCCCCAGGAAGAACAGCTGATTAGCTAAGTATTGATTAAATGCCTGGTGAATTAACTCAATGAGAAATAGCGCATTATATTTGTCGTTGTCAGATTATGCAGAATGCATGATTAACATCCGAGCTTTATGTAATTTGAATGATTTGATAGCCATTGCGTAAAAATATTGAATAGCCTATTATACATGCTTTGTTATAATAATCGTTTTTAAAACAATTTCCAAAATCAGTCTGGAATCAAGTCGAAAACTGGTGATCCATGATGTCATTATTACCCAATTTTGACCCAATTTCAGAAATCGGTTTATTATTCTAACGGAAAAATATTTAATTCAAAATCAACTCTCACATAATTGTTATGACACAGGAGATCATGTAGGCCAAAAATGTATTTCTAAATATATGAAAATAATACATCAGAAGGGAATCCGTTGATATTTCATCGCATCGTCGATCACCGACTGAAGTTACATAGTACTTAAGTAGATCCCTCCCTTCCAGGCACCCTATCACCAAAAGTCCAAATCAGCAGGCTGGTGTTGTAGAACTAGACGGTCATTCCCCTCTCTAGATCTCTTACGACTGGGAGCCAGCCATTATTTTATCTTATTATCTTTTACAGTCGGAGAAGTTTCTATTTCTAGACAGGCGTAAAATAGACGCTATCGATATGGTCGTAATTGCATCTGTGTGTCTGCAAAACGGTTCAGGATTTATTGACGTCTCTCCTGCCTTGATCGGATAATGAGATTAAACCTAGTGGTCTAAAGTCCTATACCCACTAGGCAAAATTCATCTAGTAGGCCGACTGATTAGTGCTAAAATTGGCTGATTCTACCAGATTGATCAGACGATTTTATAACTGGTTCATATGAAGCATGTTCTTTTTAATGTAAATAAAAGTAAACATCAGTCAATTATTTTGGTAGCGTTCGGCTAGGCTAATGCAAATACATCGAGAATAGGGTGGGAATAACCCACCATTCATAAATAAAAAATATTATTCTAATCTATCTTATTGCGGAATTTCATATTTCTCACGATCAAATCCCAAGAAATGTTCAGGAAATGGGTTGGCGGAGCGGAGTTTGTATTCCATGTTTTCTCAGCGTGGCGGCCGACGCCTGTCCAAAATCCAAAGATCTATAGATTTCCGCCAAACCTGGAAACCCTTAATCAATTCAAACCCAGCAATTAACTTTTTAAAAGAAGCAATTTAGTTTGGGTACAATTGTTACCCAGTGGCAATTCACTGACGCTGTGACGTCACAGTCCTAATTTCTGATTGGTTGACCCATATCTGGGAAGCCACGTGATCGATTAATTAATTAGAGTCACGTGGGTAAGAAATCAAACTGCAGGTGGTTGGTTTTCTCTGAACCTGAGTCATTGGTCAATTAAAGTTAACCTACTTTTAATAAAACCCAGTTTTATCAACGTATGCTCCTTTACAAAGCAAAATGTTTTCGAGAACAGTAGGGTGTTCCAATGTAATCTTAAGAATCATCTTAAACTTTGTCAAAAAAGTGATTCTAAGACAGCTTGGTTCCAATGTCATCCTTCTTTTGTACTAACATAAGAAACTAATATACTAAGATAAGAAGTCCCCTGAATCTAGTTTAAATATTGCTCCTAAGTTAGGCCTCCTATTGCATCTTTAGATGTTATAGCACTAAGATGGCCACCTTGGAACTAACATAACCTAGGATCTAAGAGTGAATCCTAGGATCACATTGAAACGCCCCCTCAACTAGGAACACTTTTCTCTTTGTTCATAGGTTGAGACCTTTGGTGCCATTGTACAAGGTGCGCTGTGTATCCCATAATCAGGTGCGCATGCGCGTGACACGACCCGAGTCATTGACATCCTCCTGAGTTGGTTTGTCACTGCTTTGTGCCTCCCATCACACAGAGATAAGGTGGGTTAGAGTTAAGGGAACCTATTGGGGGTGACTTTCCTTTCAAAAGGATTCTCTTACAAGAACAAAACACGAGCCAGCAAATCAGGATTATATGGAAAGGAAAACATATATTACTAACGAAAACATAAATTTCAGGTTGGAGACTTAGCTTACAAAGTTAACAGTTGTGATGAGGACGTGAAAAATATCATTCTCTGTAATCTTTCGTAATAACTTACAATTAGGAATTTAAACGCACCTACCTCAATGGATCCAAACGTTTCAAGCAATGAGCAAAGAGATACATATCTTTAGTTGAGGGTATCCCAATGCTTGGAAAATGACTATTGGGAGGGCTACGTCAACAGAAAAGAAACCAGAGCAATCATAGATCTAGGGGACACCAAAGCAGTGGAACCTCAAGATAGCTTGTGAATATGAGTAGGTCCATACATTTTCAGGTGAAATTCAAACGTATCAAACCCACCTCCCAAAACTTTTGTGCACAGATTTTATTTTTATAGGATCAATTCGTGGTTGTTCATCAAGGAAGTATCCTCCAGTACATGCCCCCCATGTCAACTGCCCCTCCCACACACAACCGCCCCCCCCCCCAACCACCACCACCATCGGGCCCAGCAGTGCCCCTTGCTGATCGTGGGTTCGCATGTCCCCAGTGATCATACACTTACACCATACAACAGGTGGGATCGGGTCAGGGGGTGCTTGTCTTTGCAGTGGGTACTGCACGGTCATTGTACTGTACTGGGAATCCTGGGGGTGTTCCAATGTAATCTTAAGACAATCGTCATATCTTAAACTTTGTCACAAATTGATCCTAGGATTTTTTGGTTCCAATGTCATCCTTCCCTTGTACTAAGATGAGAAACTCATTTACTAAGATGAGAAACCCTCTAGATCTAGTTTAATGTTTGCTCTTAAGTTAGCCTTTCTATCGCATCTTAGGATTTTATAACACTAAGATGGCCACCTTGGAACCTACATTTCTTAGGATCTAAGAGTGAATCCTAGGATCACATCGGAACGCCCCCCCAGGGCATTGAACCTGAACTAGAGTGTGGGTGTTTTTGTCTCCCCATGCTGAGTTGCACTTCTTCAGATCAACTGGTGTTGGGGTGCATTGGGCAGTGTGAATCTTTCCAATAGTACGTATGTAGGGACCTATGTACGCACATGTGGCAGTAATGGATTTAGAAGGGGCGTAGGGGGCGCCCCCCCCCCCCCTTTTGTCAAATATTGATTTTTTTAATAATAAAAATGTGTAAAGTACATCTAACTCAACGACGGCTTGTTGTAGACTTGTTTCGGATTTTCACATCCTTCATCAGAATTGACCTACATCCTTCATCAGAATTGATTTTTTTAATCTAATATTCCCGCCCCGAGAAGGTCTACCAGAGAATTTTACATTAGGGCGGCGCCCCCCCCCCCCTCCTCCCCCTTTGGAAAATTTCTGGATCCGTCCCTGCGTGGAGTTATACCTCTTGCTTTTAAAAAAAATGAAATCATACACAAGTGGGAAAAGAAATTTAGAGCAACCTTCAGGAGAACCGAGTAGTATGGAAAGGTGCGGTCAGAAATATTGCTCGTTTGGCTTGCAAGAACCCTGTGGTTTTGATGAGTTGGTCGCAGAGGGGTGGGGAGGTTGACGGTGTCTGGAGACCCCAGATCAAATACCGGAAAGATAAGGGAAGTACTTGTCAAAACTCCATATTTTAAAGAAAATCGGGGTCGAACCTATAGAAGGAGTTATATAAGGTGTTATAGAAGGAGAATCTTCCGGTATCCTGTCATTAATGTTGTTTGCATAAGTGTAGAATAGGAAATTATGACAATGTAAACCTACCTGGCCACCTTCACGTGAAGTCGATCACAATAGCTTGAGAATGGCTAAGTCAAGGGTTTTTACCCAGGACCAAATAATCCCAGAGTCAAAAGAACAACAACATCTGACACCAATTAAAGAACCCTGTCCCTTTAGGCTACTGTATAAATAACCCAGATGTCCATGCCGAATGTTTGTTTAGGATAGTCCGTCTAACAGCTGACCCATCTATCAGTTTAATTCAGTGGTTATACAAAGGGTGGTCAGGCACCTCCACTGACCATATTGACCACCGATTTACAGGTGTTAATTGGCCTCGATTGGCATTTAAAGGCCGCTAGGGGAACTGAACCAGGCTTCCTTATATACCCTGTGCAATCCTTCTTCGCACCTTGTATGATACACCTTTTTGCAGGCTATTGAGAAGGGATCATTATCTCAAAGAAGATTTGCCTTTGTATGGTGTCACCAGTCAAGACACACAAGATCTACAATTCCTTTACAACATAATCCCGAAACTATTTCAGAATATACGGCTTTTCCATAAGTAAACATAACGATAATTGAATATTTTTTCTTTGATATTAGATAACTCTCATCTGATGTTCTATCTGTGATCACAAGGCTGTCCCAAAATAAAGTCAAGGGATATGTAATGCCAATGTCTGATGAGAATTCAATTTAGTTTTCTGATTAGATGTCCTCTGTGTGTGAATACCGTTATCTACATCAAAAAAAGGCAATATAGAGTGATGACATAGTCTAGGGCTGGGAACATGATTTTCAAAGTCATTAGATACAGTAGCATACATGTCTAGATGGGAAGGTTTTGTAGCTGCATGAAAGGCGGTGCAGTGAAACGCTGCCTCTTTCTACTATGTACTATTTTGTATGTTTTAAAATATCCTCACATAAACTCGCATGTTTATCATAGATACAAAACGCTGCTACAGTGCTTGATAATTCAGATGTTTCTCGTCTCCCCAGGCCTTTAATATCAATGCGCTAAAACCTGAAGTTCAAAAGAATAGAAATAATTGATGGTACCTTTGGGCATAGCATCTTTTACATTCCTAGTTCTGTCTATGAATCAAATACAAATGAACCAATGACAATAGTAATATTTTTCAATTATTATCAACTCCCCAGGCCTACCCTGTGTTTAAACATACCTGAACAGCTGCAGATGATGACATAGAAAGGCAGTAAATTAAATACACATTGTATTGTTATCTAAAATATTTATTTTCTACCACAAGTGTTAAAGGACAGCCCCAGACAATGATGTCATGGGACAGTGAATGAATTGTGGCAAAATACTGCTGTAGTACACAGTTTGTTAACGTGTAATGTTTAATCCTATATTTTTTGTCTGCACAGGCCTACCATGTGTTCAAGCACAGTGTAAAAAGAATAGCCACATACAATGATGTCCCGGGGCAGTAAATACATGGCGGCCCCTAAGAATTTCTACATATTTATTTTCTCCCTAGGCCCATGTTCAAACATGAAGCAAAAGAACTACAGCAGATGATGACTTTACAGGGTAGTAAATACACAACATGGTGGCATCCTTGGGCAACATGTCTACAATCTCATTTATTACTGTTCTAATTTGACATATTTCTTTTCTGACTAGGCCTAGCAAGTATTCAACAATGGAGTAAATGAACAGCCACAGAGACACAGATACAGACAACAATGTGGCAGACCCATCTAAAATGGCTACAAAAACATTGAAATGGTACACATGTGCATTTTAATGTTAATCCTATTTTTCCTTTTCCTACAGGCCTACCATGTGTTCAAGCATGGAGTAAAAGAACAGCCGCAGACAACGATGTCGCGGGGCAGTAAATACATGGCGGCCCCTTCTAAGACCGTGGGTACGGTCCTGTCTACGGTGGCGTCATCAGGCAATACGTCTACGGTGGGCGACCGTCTCTGTGACGACCTGGACTACGGCTCCACCATGGAGAAGGACATCCAGGTGAGAAGGGCTTTTTTTTTTTTTTTTTTTTTTTTTTTTTTTTTTATTTATTAACCACAATCATTTCGAGAAATGTTCTTCCTTGTAGGTGACATACAAATATTAATCCACATATAATAAACTATATACAATAATACCCAGTATCAGAATTGGACATACAACTCAGTTAAGTGGGTGCCAGGAAGGGTGACAGTATGGTTTCGAACACGTCTACTAATTATGGTACAGGATTCAGGTGATCTTATGCATTTCATATATTATAACATGCTATGATATGATGATATGTTATGTTATGTTAGGCTCAGTTAAGCACTAGCATTGATGATCATGATCACATAGTCCTATGTGATCTTAGGCACAACATTCAGTTAAACGTGTGCTGTACACCATTTTGGGTTATTAATGGTATGAATGCATATAAGTAAATATATATTATGGAGCGTTTTTAGTTTCTAACATAGTTGAGAAACATATATATATACGATGTAAGTCAAGGTTGAATCTATCAATATAAATATAAATGCTGGCGACATGATTTCATAGTATTCCGAGGAGTCCTATATTTACATGGGATGATTAACCATAAGGCCACTGTTCACGGGCATAAGGGTACATACCCAGGCTTTAGGTGCAGAGGTTGGATACAGAATTAAGGCTGTATTCAACTAGCCAATTTTACTCCCGATTTGGAAAATCGCCACTTAGAATATGGGCTAAATACACACATGTTACATATCATTAGACAGGATTTCGAATTCTCTTTCAAACGGTATGTTACATGCATGAGTTTCTATAACATGACTAATGACATTTTAGAAATTACTTAATTTTCAGTAGTTTTAATCGCGTAGTGGGATACAGGCTAACGGATTCAAGGCTTGAGATGCAGAGCACAGGTGCATTCATTGGCAATTTGGAGCATGTGACATAATAGTTTCTGGAACAGAAATAACCATTAATATTTCCATAAGTCTCTACGAAACAGATGGCATTGAATGTAAATGTATCAGAGAATCTTTACCAAATGCAAAAGTACATGATTCTCAAGGCCATTAATTTTCTCAAATGCCTTTAAACTTTCTAAAACGTTCTAAAATTGTAAGAAACAAGAGGCAAATTAGGATAATCAGAACTGAATGAAAACTTTGCAATTGACTAAAATAAGACACTTTGGAATGTCTGGGAGTAACATGAAGTCAAATCAAAGGAAGGGACCTACACAAATTGCACCCTAGTTGTCCTACTTGCATTTGTTATTTAAAGGAAACCAATTTAAATGTCTAAATATGAAATATAAATTCTAGCAAAAGGGAAACGATTTTTATTCATTTCTATGGCAAAGGATAAGCAAAGTCACATTTAACTTACATGCTACTTTTACATACTGCCACACTCGTGCATGTCAAATATTGTCATTTTGTTATATTCAGAAATACATATATATTGCTTCAGGAATTAATAATGCTGTAACAATATACAAAGTACGATTGAAAAACTTAATTCAAAGGGAACCCATCAATGAAAACTAGTTTAGAATCAGTTAGGAATTCGGGGAGAAAATTATTGAATATGAAATCCTGAGAAATTCTGGAGACTTTTATGCGTTGCTCTCAAGTTATCATGTTTTTCCTTGCTTATACTAATGGTTTACATTTTCAAAGCAAAATCATGGCACTTAGGAACTTTTTTGTGGAATGGCCCCCAAAAATGGGAAGGGTCAGCCTAAATGTTGCTCATTTGCTCGCTTCTTCTCAGCATTCTTTCCCCTCTGTTTAGTTTATATTTCCACCAAAAAGGGTCCATTAGATCTTCTGGACAACCCCCTGGTTTCGCCCTTGCCATATCAAAAATCTTACCCATATATGAATGCATATGATATAATCAATTCAAAATAAGCACTTACGATTTCCTTTTTTTTTTACCTTTTTTTCCACAGGAGGAGTTTAAGCGCTTGTACATGCAGCTGGAGCTCCTAAAACAGAAGAATATGAAACTAGGCAACCCCCACCTCACATACAAGCTGTCAGCCATGACAGAAGCAGCCATGAAGGAAGAACCACCAGATTCGACACCGAACTCCCCAAATATGAATGGAAAGCGTGTCGTGATCAACCTGGATGACTTCAAGGACTCAACGTCTTTGTGAGGGTTCGTCAAGAGTCGCTTCTGCGAGGGAGGTGACATCACCGTCATGGACCCGAATGTGGAGGACGTCCTCAGATGTGACGTCACAGATGAGGATGATAATGTGACGTCATGAGGTGTGATGTCATGGACAAAAGGATGTGTTGTTGGGATAATCACACAACGAACATGTATACCGAGCGAATGTGGTTTTATGTGATTTGTGGACTGCATGACGTCTACACACATTCTGATGACGTCATAGAAGTGAGTGCTTTGATGTCACAATATGTCACATCGAGGGATTTATTCAGCTGCTTCTTGACAACATTTCATCCTTGAACAATCTTGTGTCATATTTGGAAAGAATGACACTGCCTACTGATAATATGGACTTCATGCGTCAACAGACATCCGTGATTGGCGTGCAGTGACATCGCAATTAAATGAAAGCTGTTGTTGCTGGTGATTATGTGTGGTGTTGTGTACGGAACATATGACGTCATGAATTTGTGATGTCGTGAACAGAGAAGTAAAGGCTGCCTTGGGAAGGGACGGAGAGGACATTACAAGATAGTGCACCCACACAGAAGGATGCCGCAAGAGTGATGACTGATTCTTAAATTTTTGCTCCTAATGATAAGCCTATGAGAAAAGGGGTACAAAATAAAGTGTGAGTATAAAGTCGCTTTCACAAGTCATGAGAGGCTGTTGGAGCTGAGATGTAGTGTTGTGACTGGAGTTTATGACATCTACACAGGTTGTGATGACGTCACAGCATGGGATGTAGGTGTAGCTCTGAGTACATGAGTGACATCCTCAGGTTACTTTAAAAGGATGATATTTATACTTGATGTAAATTACTTACACAATGGATTATTTTCGAGATTAAAGGACAAAATTGGAAGGTCAGAGATGCTTGAAACCTTGCCAAAATGAAAAATAAACTAAAATTCTTCATAAACAGAAAAGCCATGTTAGTAGCTGCACCCTGCCCCTTCTTTTGATAGAATGAGTAGAGATAAATTGTTCCCATTGTTTTGACACATGAACAATGAGCAGATTCTCCAAAACAAACCTAAAGGCTTTTCTGTGTACTGAAAGATAAGCGGGCATGAGAGTCAAATGGTATGAGGAACAAATAGGAATCAAAGACTGTTTTGAGATGAAACAAATTATTTTATCTGTATGAAAGGTGGGTGGGACCAAAATAAGACGCACGGGCATTGAGCCAGTTGTATCGAATGTAAACTTCAACATATGAAGAATAAATCCTAAAGTTGGTTGTAAAGAACAATTTCTCCAGAGACTGTTTTACAGATAAGGCTTATTCATGCATACTGGTAACATATATATAGCCAATTGGCAATGCATCCTTAGATTAAAAACACAAACCAGCATTTTCTCAGTTTAAAGGATATTGCTGGTGAGAACATTTTCAAAGGTTTTTCCAAGGGTTCAAATCAAATGAAACTCCAAAGGTGTCTTGCTGGTTGAAAGTTTGTGTGAAAATACCATTAATGTCCTCAGGCAGAGTGAAAGGCCATGAAAACCCCCTAAGAAGGATCTTTTCAGTACCCCCTGCAAATCTACGTATACATATTGGTGAAGCCTTCATTATTTGGATCGCCCGGGGGAACGGGCTCGTCTGTTAGTTGTTTGAATGGCGAAAGTACCGGGCGGTACCTACTATCAATGGTTTGGGTTGTGTATGGGACCATGAAGAGCCCCCGCGGGTCCATGTCTTACTTAACATGACTGGAAGGAAGTGCTGAGATTTCCCAGAAGGTAGTTCCATTCATAAAGATTCCACAGCAAGCCTCTCTGCCTTTTTCTATAAATAAAAGGTGCTAAATATCTCTTTCAGAAAACTTAAACAGTGAGATAGGTGGGCAGGAGTAGATGGGCAGAATAAAATTCTCATTTTGTGTCAGGGAGTGACCAAGGAAAACTGCCATATTCACATTGGGGCCATTGGAAGATGTCAACATGTTATAGATAGACGGGTGCATAAACGTCATCCGCAATGGTTTGCGTCAGACATATTTACGTTGGCTGAAAAAGACATTCAGTGATGCCACCAGAGAAAACCATCACAGACATTTTGTGACTGAGTTCCTCTACTATTCACGAAGGGTATGAGATTACGTTGTTTACACTGGGCGGGGGCGGACACACCTCCAAGCCGTTAACTCTCAGCGCTGTCGACATTGACGATGACGTTTAGTGACGTCATACATCATCAGTCCCACTAAAAAGGTTTTTGTTGACTGGCGCAGCCTCTTGGCCGGCAGACAAGAGGAGAGGCTGTAGACGTCGGACAAACAAGGACCGTCCCACAAGTCCACATCAACATCCCATAGTCAACAGCGGCCATGTTGGCGCTAACCCATAATACTTCATTCGCTGTCCGTCGGGGGCAGAAGCATTCTCAACTCAAACAAAAATGGAGATATTAATAACGATGATAAACGGTGTTTCATGCCATGCTTACACTCACTCGATATTCGAATACATGAAAAAGTGCCGCATACCCTCTTTCACCCCTTCCCCTGATATGTGATGTGTTGAACTGCATTAGGTATTATCTTTATGACTTGCTGTTTGGGTGTTCCTCTAAGAAAGGAGCATTCAGTATAGTTAGCTGCTTCCTCTAACATAAAAACTTCCCTGATGTGGTTCTATCTGGCCATTGGAGCCTGTGTGACCACTTTTTCCTATAAGGTCTATTCATACAAAAAGTAAGAACATTAATGACACCTAATATAGCTGTAATATTTCAGTTTCTGAGAAAAAATAGTAATCATGAATAAAGCATCCCTTTGTACATAATTGGACAAAACATTGATAAGAAATGTAGGACATGTGTTGTTTATATGACCACGTTAATCATAACTGGTAAAACAAAATGGTTATAGACCAATTTAAAAAATCAAACAGGGCATGAAGGTTGTATTATGACCCTGAAATGTATTTCCAACTCTAGAAAGGTAAAACGTTTATAAGTCAAGCAAAATTCTCATCAAAGCAAAAATCAATTTATTGCAAAATTACTTGCATCATATAAATCCATAAAATCATCAAAATTCTATTCTGAATTACACATTTGATAATGATTCTTAAGCAAGAAACTATTTGCTACAGGCTAACTTTCTACGGGTTACTGGTTGTCATTGATTTGTATGAATAGGCCTTAAAATTGCATCAGTCTATTAAATGTGGCAAAACCTGCAATCGGTGTATGAGTGAGTTATTCTTGGAGTAAGTTAATCACTGAAGATATAATGATATGAAAATTGTATATCCCTTTTACTCGTGTATATAGTTCATTGGTACTGTTTGTTTGTTCTCCGATTGTGAAATTGTTGCGATCCCAAATGCGAAAGTTAACAATGTTGTTATTTTGATGTCACGTACATTGGTTGAATTATGATTTAAGAGGCAAATTGAAATAAAAAAGATATATTCGCTTTTATATTAATTGTGTTATTTCCTTGTTAATTGAATTTCTTTCAGTAGCTTTTATAAAAACATCATCTTGATAAAAGGACAACATTGCATTACGTTATGCAAAGATGTTTTATTTATTTAGCAATAACTTTTATCTTTGAATCCAGCACAAAGTTTTAGAATTAGAAATACAGATTTAAACAACTTGATTCGCTGCTTCTTTCTTAAAACCTAAAGGAAGTTAGGTCTGAAGTGCATTTGCAGTTGTCTTATTTTGGTCTTTGCTGACAATGTCTACATGAACAAAGCCTTTGTTCCATGTGCCGGTTATTGGCAATGTGAACGAGGATTGATTATGAATATGTTATGTATTACAAGACAGATTTACAAATCTCTTTTGAATGGTATATATAATATATAGTTTTATGACATATTCTCAGAGAAATGTATTCAATTAAAAAATCGCCAGCATCAAAATCGGTACGTGGAACACAGGCTTTAAGGTAAGATTCTAATAAATCCTTTGTTTTTGCAGTCTTCTGATAGCTCCTCTGCCGTGCACAGTTGCACTCTGTATATTAGTATCTAGGTATGGCGACCAAAAAGATTTCACGAATGTTCGTGGTAATAATTTTATGTTTCACGAAACTTGTACATGTCCAGAAAACATTCACGAACCTTTGTGAGTGTTCATGAACCTTCTAAAACATGCAAAATAACCTCTATAAAGTAACCATCTGTGTATGAATTACTTTTTTATCTCTGAGAAAAACTTTAGAGTATAATGGAATAGTTTGGAAATGGAAAAAATGGAAAAAATGGAAAAATATTTATACATGAGATTCGTGACCACGAATCCATCACGAACCCAAAATTTGGAATCGTGACTATTTATTGAATTTGAGATTCGTGAATCATTTTTGGTCACCCCCCTTGCAGGTATCCTACTAGTACTCTTCCCAAAAAAGAAAATGTACGTTTCATTGAAAATGGTTTATCATGATTTCTGTTTTATCATGCTAGACACCACATTATTGTTGGTCGGTTTTCGTGATTGTTTTTGTTTTTGTATTTTATTTCATGATATTCATTTTTCTAGAGGAGGGAAGGGGAGAGGGAAGAGAATACATGTCAAAAATTGATAGCAAGCTTGCATGTATTGATATCTAATATCGTTTGGCGTTTTAATCAAACTATCTTTTCATCCTCCTTTATGTAAAGCAAAATATACCATGAATAATAAAATCTCATAGTTATCGGTAGAAACGCATTCAGGAAGAATTATCAACAAGCATAAGAAATCTTCCTACCTCCCTAAAGTCCTAAACAATAGCGTCATGGATTTACCTTGAGATCCCGACCAATCGAAACAGCCGATTCAATTTAGATTTTGGGTGTGAAATAGAGGCCTAAATACGAATGGAGGAATTTAAAGTTTGATGAATTGGGAGGAGGAGAAAAAGACTGAAAAGGATCCGGAGGGAGGTTCCGGCGGAATACCGAGTTTGCGCCTGCGCCTAGGACCGGAAACTGCCAGTCAGAGACTTCCGGTGTGGTAAGTTCAAATCGAGGCTGTGGACTTGGTGTAGAGGATTCCCCATGGCGATTGCCATGCCTGGATATTCATTGTTTCTGTATTTCCAGAATGATCCTTTGTCTGAAAAGGTACATGTATACGTACATTTTCAAAACTTTCAAAACTTTCAAAACCCCCCACCCCCCTGAGGCAAAAAATACGCATTAGATTTGTACAAGAATGTGTGCACATTTTCTCGAATTTCACCCCCCCCCCCACCACATGGTGCCTCCTTAATGAACAAATGAACAGTAAACTAAACACCATTGTTCAATTACATAATTTGATACTTGTCATATACATAGTCTATCCAATATTCGCGATATCGTGAATCCACTGATCAAAAGTCGTATCGCATAATACGCCCATATTTCAAAATATTGTCCCCTGTATTACTTCTCTTATACACAAGACATGAGAGTAGTATATGGAAATGGGAATTTATGGATGGTTTTTGTTGTTGTGTACATTGTCGATATTATTCAGGTGATGTTGCATATATACACCCAACCTAGTATATCCGACGTTGTGTATGCAAGTTCAGTGGTGGCGCGGCATTAAGGCCATATTCCACTATGCAGAAGGTAGCATTTGCAGTCCGTTTTTTTAACCACCACAAGTAGTTTGCGTTTCAGATACCAACATGTTGGTATCCCTTACTGCAAGCAATCCATATAAAACCTATATAGAATCATTTATGGTAGTACCTACCTCAAGAAAATACCATAAGTATTTCCTATATTCCACCTTATGCTATCCTACCGCAAGCAAGATGGCGTCAGTTTCCTTGCGTCAATTCACGGTACCGTAAGCAAAGTAGTGGAATATAGCCACCTCCCCTTCCGTGTTGGGTGGAATACTGAGCCTTCTTTGAATATCTTATGTTAGCACCTCCTTTTCCATGTTGCAGTTCCTTTACCTTTACTTACTTTGGTTTTAGAGTCTACACTGCTCCAGGAATGAATAGTACATTCATCAGGAGGTGTGCATATATTACCATTATAATCCCCTAGCTCAATGTTGGTAACAGTTCAAAGGAAGTAACAGTTATATTAAACATTAAGATATATTGATTATAATAAAGTGGACTGTGGCTGTGCATTTAACGTTGAATTAAAATTAAGGCTACTCTGGAAATACTTCCTTTCGTCGACGTGATGAGACCAAAAAATAGGCCATGAACAAAGCTTACATTAACTCCAAAAAGGGGACAGGTATTAACTCAAAAAAGGGGACAGGTTTTTCTCTCTGCTACCGTCCCGGA
Source organism: Lepidonotus clava (assembly GCA_936440205.1). Classification (NCBI taxonomy): domain Eukaryota; kingdom Metazoa; phylum Annelida; class Polychaeta; order Phyllodocida; family Polynoidae; genus Lepidonotus; species Lepidonotus clava. The sequence goes on along the minus strand of OW387140.1, from coordinate 46,272,935 downwards.
GCTGTGACGGTCACGTAAATCATGCGTCACGGGCCCATTAGGTCAGCCGTAACCCGCCATGAAACAGTTATGACCAGGACCTGGTGACCTGGTCAGGTTTTTTGCTAACTTCTTAGATTAGTAATGAGAATTTCAGAACCCACAAAGAGGGGGGTTCATCACCTTCTGACACGAGATGTGACAACCTGAGAAAAAAAATCCGCAACACATTGTGATCATTTTACTCTGGAAGTACAGGCAGGTTCCAAGCCAACCTGTGATGTAACAGAAACATTCTGCAACAATGCTCTTTTAGTCAGTCTATTACTTTCTAAGATGGCATGTAACAATTATGATATCGATGGTGAGGTTGAAACCTCACCAAATAAGAATGTTATCATAACTATTCTTTTAAGGTGACGTTAGGACAAAACCAAAACAGAATGTTATAACATTCTGTTTAAATTGAAGAAAGTGACCAGAATGTTATAATAACATCATAGTGCAATGTCACAGCAGTATGTTGCAGTAACGTTATTGGGAGCCATCAAAATAATGAAAAAAGAACCAATCCAGAATCAAACAGAACGTTGCTGCAACATTAAGATATGTTTAGCTGGGTTTAGGGCCTATTACTACTTTGATTATTTTACTTGAAATGCACTCACCATGCACTCATTATTCACTGGTGATTTTATATCTAACCTGCCAATATTGTCCTTGCAATTCTTTATCCACCAGCTTGAGTTCAAGTTTTCCGAGTAGGCAATAGGAGTAGCTCTCAACCCAAATGGCAATTTACTCACGGGTTGTTCATTCTAGTTTTGGCCTAACATGTGAACAATTTCGCTGACATTTCCTTTGATATCTCAAAAAAAATCTCTATCCAAAAAGACAACTAAAGTGGCAGGAGAAAGAAAGTAGTGTATCTTCTTTATATATATATGTGTGTGTCTCCCCACACAGAAAGGATGCTCTGAGGGGGATATATCTTAAGCTCTACAGGTAATATTAAGGGAGATATGGGTAGATTTGTGAAAAATAGGGATGAAAATGTCTTAAACCAACTTTTTGTGTAGAATTCAGTTATCCTACTCTAAACATTCCATTTTGTTTGAAAAACATTCTATTTGGAATGTTAATAGAATGTTTGCCCCCCAAATATTACCAAAACATCAGATTTTTGGTTACCATGGAAACAACAAAATTTTGCCATTTTTGTCAAAAATTGTGACCCATTTGGAAAAACATGACTTGATTATATTACCAGTCCAAACTGAAAGAGATTATCTATTGTAGAACAAAAGTTATAAGCTTAATAGCTTTTATGACTTTTTGTTAATTTATGGAGAAAATTTTACTTCATTACTAAATATTTAGATAAATATTCAATATCCAGGCTTTTTGCCATTTTCAGGAATACTGACCGTCCTGTGTTCAACAGCCCATACATTCCTTGAAAATTATTTAATTTTGATGTGCTTGGTATCATTTGAAAGCTTAAATCAATTTTACTTCATTACTAAATATTTAGATAAATGTTCAATATCCAGGCTTTTTTGCCATTTTCAGGAATACTGACCGTCCTGAGTTCAACAGCCCATACATTCCTTGAAAATTATTTAATTTTGATGTGCTTGGTATCATTTGAAAGCTTAAATCACCCTCTTTAATGCCTAATTCCCGCCTGGAGCATCCTTTCTGTGTGGGGAGACACACATACATATATGTATTCTTCAAAAAGACCATCCTAAATCAAAGCTGACCTCGCAAATTTCATGACGTGACCAAAAACGTTGCAGGATTACAGTTCCAACAGTGCAGACCACATCGCCGGCTGTCGTATTGTGAGGTTTACATTGGCATATGTAAGCCTAACAATAGAAGGGTAAGACAGCTGTTTTAAATTACTAAATTAAATTTGGTAATTTTCACAAAATACCAAAGGGGTCTTTGCAAGGCCATTTGTTGGGCATTGGATGGCATCAGGCAATTTGAGGGGTTACATTGCAACACCTTAAAAAATACTTCATCATCACTTGATCGTTCAATGAATCTGGGACTCTAATGTTATAGAACTGAGGGCCTACGGCTTGTAAAAATGGCTGTGAAAGTCACTGTTTCTTTGGGCCTTGGTCAATCACTGTTTCCTGCCCATGTGGTCTGAAGGGGGTATAAGATTATACAGGGCAGCGGGCCAAGCAGCCACCCCCCTGTAGGCACAGTCAGTATAGGCCAAGGCTGTAGTCACTCACACTTAAGGCCACATTACATTGTGTGACTTGAGTTGCAATAGAGCTGTGATATGGGGATATCACAGACAATTAGTATAAGGAGTGATATGATTGTTTGAACATAGCAATTGGGAGGCTTTTAAACACGATTTTATTTTTGATGTGTGTGACATCATGTAGTACCCATAATTGTATTGCATAGTCTTATACCTCCATTAGGGCCTGTTTACCCTGTGCAATTGTTCTGTCACTAGGACCTGTAAAAGTCCTGTCTTGTTGTTGGTTGGCCATTGGTTGCTTTACACCCTTACTAACTGCTAGGGTTATATGAAGGGCGCTGCCTATTTGTTGCAGTGGGACCTAATGCCCTCTTTATAGTGCTGCCTCACTGATATGTCATGTCACGGGCCCGCATGATACCTCACCCATTCACATTATACTGACACCAGGCCAACCAGTCATGTTTTGTGGTTTTAACTTCATATCAAGTGCCAGAAAAGCAGCAGAAACTACCATTTTTAAAGTCTTTAAGTGACTTGGCTGGGGTTAGAACCTACAACCTCCCACACTCGAAGTGGGCACCCTACCAACTGTACTACCAAGTCTGGTAACTCCTCTCTTGTGCAAGAGAAAATGCCGGAGGGCATGTGCAATTGAAAAAAAATCGCAATCACACTATGAGGGAAGGTCTCCTGCAAAAAGAAACTTTTATGATTGCAAGGAATCTCTCATGAATTAGAAAAGAAAAGACAAAAACATGTGCTTGTTTTACAAAAAGATTTTAAAAAGAGAGATGCAAAAATGTAACGTCTCCAACATTCCAAGATCAAAGCTAACCTCATCACACAGGGTAAAAGGGCCTAGATTCTTCCGCACCATTAACTCAAAAAAGGGGACAGGTTTTTCTCTCCGCCACAGTGCCAGAGCTGTGACGGTCACGTAAATCATGCGTCGCGGGGCCGGTCAGTCCGTCACCGGCCATGAAACAGTTATGACCAGGACCTGGTGGCACGAGATAGACCAGGCCTGAATGGGGTATAGAGGGGGCAGGCCCTGGGCAATGGGTCACACTTCAATGTGTTCCATGGAGGGCACTATAGACCTTGTGCAGATATGGTCACTTGACCACTTTCTGGTCATCACCATGTGCTTGTTTATGAACTTGTGGCAACTACAAAAAAACGAGATATTATTAATTATATGCAATGAAAGTTGTTTATTATGATATCATAAAATTATTTAAGATACATTTACCAAAAGTGGCTGTGTCCTAGATATTTAATTAATATGATATTTGATTATATGAATTCTAAATTTATCACCAAGATGGCGCCCAGCCCATTTCTGGATAATGTGAGTTCATTTGCACGATGTCTATAGACATTGTGCAGATGATGTAACATCGCTTAGGAAAGGGGGATTTAAGACACTATATTATTGGTGACCAACTGACTCTTTTCTAAAAAGGATTTATACTAGAATTGATATAATCATTATGTTGTTATAGCACTTTATCCTTTAGACATACTGAAGATTAAAAATATCTTTTAGGTATTTAGATTTACTGTACATTTTTAGGTTGTAGTATGTGCCATTACTTTTCGTGGTGAAGCTACTTATACTAGCATGCTTAATAAGAGCCAATACAAGCCACTGAGCGAAATTAAGGTGCTACAACCTGTTTTATTTTATTAATGCTCTGTGCTTAGTCTAGAGTATTTTAGATATTAGAAGAAGGCTGCTGAATAATATACTTCTTGCAAATTGTACTTATACCATTGACACATAAGTCAGTTCTGACTTCTGATTATTGTCAATAAAAGTTACCAAAGTTACTATTTATAATCTGATGATATTGACATCTTGTCAAAATAGTGTTTTCCTTAAAGGGAAATTAGTGACTATTTGCAAAGGTAAATTGGTCTGAGAGAGACATCTCCCGTGATTCGCACTAAAATTATTGACACAGTACAAGTGTCAAAGAAAGTGGACAACTCACCAAAGAATGACATAGAATAAATTGTTATCTTTTATTTCAGCAGAGGGCAACCTAAAAAAAGACATGCTTTGATATTTGCTGGGGGCAGATAGATATACAATATTGACTAAACATGGAAACATCAAGCCAAGAGGACACTCGAAGGTCTGCTTGTCTGCGATAAACCACAAACCAGCACTGCATTGATCACATTACGTCTTATTCGGGGGTGATATACATGTCGCGAAGGCTCAGCAGGGCAGGGGCGGATAGAGAAGTTAAAGATTTGCTTTCAGTGTTTTTACGGCCCCTGCTCTTCTCAAGAAAACCATTCAGTGACAGGGGAAAGTACCCAGTGAGTGGGAATACTTTTCAGTGTCAGGAGAATCCATCCAGTGACAGGGAAAGTACCTAGTGATGTAGGAAAGTGCCCAGTGACAGGAAGAATCATCAAGTGACAGGGGAAACACCCCAGTGAAAGGAGAAACTGTCCATAGACAGGGGAACTCCCAGTAACAAAAGAAATGTCCATTGACAGTGGAAATATCTAGTGACAGAGGAAACCTTCCAGTAACAGGGAGAATCACCAAGTGACAGGTGAAATCAACCTGTGAGAGGGGAAACCAACCAGTGACAGGGAAGACCCTAGTGACAGGGTAACCACCCAGTTACAGGGGAAACCTCCAAATGACAGGTTCGTCTTCGATCTTTATAAATGTGTGTACCTAAATCATGGAAGGCCTCTTATCATATGAAATTTGAAACCTTGTTAAAAAAGTAAAAAAACAAATTTGTTTAAATTTTTGTTTTAATTTGTTTTAATTTCTGTTTTAATTTTGTATATTCATAATGGCCTCAGCTCTCAGATTGATATCCCTAGCTGGTACTGAATTGAAGCCACTCTGCTATTAAGCCTCTCTCTGTATATGGATTCCAACCCCCAATACCTTTAGTATTGTACTGCCCTCTCAAAATGGGCGAATAAAAGGTCTGTTACTCCCCTCGGGGATTTTGATGTCTGATTGTGAATGTTAATGGCAATTTTTGTGTTGTCAGTAAAAATGTAACATTGTTTCTGTAAGTGATATGGCATAAATTAAGGATGGACCAGGAGTACACTCAGCAATTGATATACATTTTGTGCAGATGAATCATGTCTACTAAAATGGGTTGTTCGCCATATTGGTGATCAATTTATTTTCATCACTATTCTGAAACATTGAGAACTATGGCCCATCTACTCAGTGATAAACAATAAACGATCATTATTATTCAGAATTATGAGTTTCAATGTTGTTTTTTTTGTATCCATGTGGTCATGATCACCATGAGGTGATCACCAAAAAGTGATCACGCGGCAATGTCTGCTCAAGGTCCACAGGGTTTTATTCAGACTCTGACTGTCATGGTTGGGTGGTTTGTTTGTCTGAGTGTTGCTCAGGGGTAGACATCTGTCATGTAATGCTGATAAGCACTGATTATGGAGCTCTGATTGGCTATAAACTTTCATTACTGAAAAATCATTTCAGTATAAATTTATGCCATGAATGCATACCGATAATATGTATGTCAGAAAAAAAGAAAAAAGTTGATACAGATGTAATCTAAGCCCATTGGGGGCAATTACTATTGTTCTACATATAGCAGGGACTAAAGTGTGATGTAACTTTGTTTCTCCATTGTATTTTTTGTCAATTATACTTATTATTAACATCCCTACTTAAAAGAATATTATGTATGTGAAAATGGTTTGAATAAATGAAAAAAAAATCTGAATAGTCCTCAACAATTAGACACCAAAACACATTAAATATAATTTAATTATCAAATACATCATATTGAATTTCCCAACTGATTTAAATATGACAGTTGAAGAAAATAACCAAAATATTTAATTATATGGAATGAAGGAAAACCACTTAACAAGTGTATTAGGATCAAAGTATACCTTTATTATTCTATTCTATGCTGCATAAACAGTATGCATCCAAAAATGAAAAATGATGTCAGTAAAAGCTATACGGCAATAATTTTGATTCCATTAATGTTCTTTTCAGTAGTAGTATCCAGTCAAAGATTATGGCAGGATCTCTGGTGTTGCTTCTGTTGTGGTTGTAGTGATACGACGTCCACGTCTGCCACGTCTACTACCACATGACTTACAAACGTTGTCCAGCGTATACAACCGATCACTTTGACATGTCTAGATGGGAGAAAGAATCCAGTAGATATTAGATAAGGAATATAAAGGCTAAAGAATTGATTCTAGATTGCATGACTATTCAGATACAGACAAATATATTTGTATTTATCATTAATATTGTGACATTCAAACTTTGATAATAAAGGTTTCAAGCCTGTATTTGATTAAAACTACAAAGACGATGTTGCATAGAAGAAAACTTGTGATACTTACGTCGAACCTTTCCCGCTCTACACCTGAATTAGGCACACAGATATTGATGGTTGAGGTGCCAGAGTCCAAAGTGACAGTGACCTCTTCACATCTATTACCGGAGCCACAGGAAGTTGCATTACACAGTAGAACAAATTAACGGATATCATCTATATCAAACCTGACTCCAAGTTAGTGGACAGTTTAAGGTTTATTAGTGGGAAATACTTTTCTCACATCAACATTTTCAGTCATTTATGACCTCCATTAGGATGTTCAATAGTAGCAAACCATTCAGGGATATTACTTTTTGACAGTGTTCAAAATTGATAACTGGTCATTTCACAGGGTGAGATACATTTAATTATATTTAGTTAACATGTCATTGCTGTCCTTTTCTAGTTGGAGTAATGAATCTCTTTTCAGCTTATCTTACGTGTATTTATAATAAAAGCTGTTAAAACAACTAATCAGTCTTAATAGTCTTTTTTTGGGTTCTACATTCCTTTGTAATGTACATCAATAATTGTTCAAGATAATACAGTTAGGTTATTAACAAATGCATTATGATCAATATCTTAAACAGTAGAAAAATAAAATGGTGAATATACCCGGAAGGGTATAGAACAAAATATTTCAAACTGTAGAACAAAATGTTTCAAACATAATTCACATTCACTTTGCAAATTGTAAGATTAGTGATGTCTGGACCAATGAGACTCTTTGCCTAGGTACCCACAAGAACACTGGGTCATCCTCAAGACAAAACATATTGACTCATAGAGTTCTCCCTACCATGGATAGCTGATTTTCTTTGAGGCACCTGCAGGTAAATTTGGACTACCCCCCCCCCCCCCCCACTGCCAACCCTGGGTATGGCCCTGGTGACCAATGCTGTACTCGCTTTTTAAGTTCAGTTTCATTCAGTCTTATGGGAATTCATAATAAAAGTCAAAAAGGAAATATTCAAGTCCCTAGATACAGACATGCATGTGCGTATTTAGGGTGTAGTATACATATTTGTGTACAGAAAGATTTATGCAGCATCCCCACAGGGCGATGAGTATACTTTTCGTTGTCAACGACGATGTGTTCGTCGGCCAACGAAAAACTAATCGTCGATGATTTACAAGTAATCGTACATTCTTAAAATTTTCAAATATATAAGATATATCTGTAATATATATATAAGTGTCCAAGGATGGCCGTATGATTCAAAAGGGGATGGTCACTAACTGAGGGTGAAGGCCAACATATATAAATTGTTGAGTGCTTCATACGTGTGAGTTTTTCTCTTATGTTTTTGGAGATAAACTCCTTCAGTAACTGATAATTAGGTAATACTTCTATGTATTGTATATGGTCGATTCTCATGAAAATGGGCCAATTCAGCATTTTGGAGCCATATAGGGCTGAAAAAAAAAAAAAACTTCATATCATTTTATTCTTTTGCATATATGTAGGTATAATACCGATCTCTTATTTTGCAAATTTGGGAACACTAATATATATATATTACCAAGATATAGATATTTTACTGTCCCACCCTTCCCAATTAGCGTGTCCGTATCTAGGTAGCTACCGACATATTTTAACTTCACTCTAACCAATTAAAATAGGTACTTTGCATATTTTTTAAGTGATATACGTCAATATTAGGCTTTCAGCTTACTCTAACAGAATATTTTAATACTATTTATTATTTTTTTTATATTTTGAAATTGCAATGCAATTTCTACGTTTTTTCTGCGACATATAATATCAAAACTTACTTATTTGCATTTATTATGATATGAATAGTATGAAAGGCAATAAATATATTTTTTTTGTCGTAAAAAGCAAACACTATGATCTTTCTTTACATGTATAATATAGCCCATTCGTTTAATATAATCTATTGCCATGCTAATGTGAACTTTACCTAGATACGGACACGTTTTTCGGCCAAATTCACCAAAATTTACTTAGAATGCTATGTAGAAGTATACAACAACCATCACATATCAGTTCAATAAAAAACGTTTTTATTGCAATGTTTTTTTTCCATGATTATTTGACATGTCTTAAAGCATGTAACCAAGCATGTTTCCAGCCTTATTTTCTATATCATTCAATGCAATTCAATTCACAAATTCAAATTTGTATTAAATCTGTATAAAAATAACTACGGAACACCCACATTAAATTCATTAGTGATAATATTTTCTAAGTTTAATGCATTTTTCCATTACTCATGCCTACATAGAATCATTATAGATGCGTCACTACAAAAAATAGTAACAGAATTATTCTCTCCATAAATTTCTGCTCAAATTCAAGTGTTGGGTGATTACGCCCTAGATACGGACACGCAAGTATCCAAACATGTAATAATACATTCTATCAGTGTTAGACTATTTTTTCCCACCATCCTACATACGGACACGCATTCTATGGTATAAAGACCCTCTCCTCTGTTAGAAACATACAAAAAAATGCCTACTATTCCATTCTCAAGTCATCTGATCAAGTAATACAATTTTGTTTGACCTCCCTAGATACGGACACGCAAGTACCCAAACATGTAATAATACATTCTCTCCGTGTTAGACTATTTTTTTCTGCCATCCTACATACGGACACGCATTCTATGGTATAAAGACCCTCTCCTCTGTTAGAATCATACAAAAAAATGCCTACTATTCCATTCTCAAGTCATATTATAAAGTAATACAATCTTGTTTGACCTCCCTAGATACGGACACGTAACTATATATATCTAAAGACGTGCTAGTCCCTCCTTGTAGGCATCATATTTCTTGTTCACTTCCTTGAGATCTTTTTCTCTCAGTCTCCATAGCTTTCCCTTCTGCTTTGGCTCCTCAATACGACATAATACAGCATCTTTTTCAACTGTCCCTATGTCTGGCCTGCCCCATTTCCAGGCGCCATGACATGGCGCCATGTAGAGAATGTGTAAGGTGTCACCTTCCACCTTAGTGATCCTCACAGGATACCAGCGTTTTCCATAAATCACAGTCACATAATCACCTTGAGTCAGGTCACCCTCAAGCACCATCCAGGGTTGGATGAGTTTTGTTATAGGCACATCATCATCTGCCTGATCTTCGACAATGACAATCTCTTTCTTCTTTTCTGTGAGCTTTGCCAGAGGCACATCATCATCTGCCTCATCGTCGACAATGACAACCTCTTTCTTCTTTTCTGTGAGCTTTGCCAGAGGCACATCATCATCTGCCTCATCGTCGACAATGACAACCTCTTTCTTCTTTTCTGTGAGCTTTGCCAGAGGCACATCATCATCTGCCTCATCGTCGACAATGACAACCTCTTTCTTCTTTTCTGTGAGCTTTGTCAGAGGCACATCATCATCTGCCTCATCGTCGACAATGACAACCTCTTTCTTCTTTTCTGTGAGCTTTGCCAGAGGCACATCATCTTCTTCATCACTGCTGATGACAGGTTCAACTTGTTTTTTTGAGGGAACCTTAACCCATCCCTTGCACTGCAGTGGAAATGAGTTGTCTTTGTAGCAACACTCATTGAAACATGACAGGTTTCTAACAGACACCTCTTTGTTACCACTCGGCACGAGAGCATGGCATGACATGAGGCCCTTGACAGGAACTGTTGGCCAGTCTTGGATTTCTTCCCTGCTCTTTTCTATTTCTGCAGTAGTTGCCTGGAATATGTGGCTCTTCACACCACTTGCCTGGATGACTTCTGTGAATTCTTGTATGTTTCGCATGGTCTTGCCACCCTTCACGAGGTTTTCTGCTTTCTTTTTTATCCCTCCACCAACGCCATCACATGGCCCTTTCCCATGGCCGGACTCTAACCAAGTCCAGGAGCCTCTTATTCCATTGAAGAGCTTGGGGAAGAGCTTCATCATGCAGACTGCTGTACGATTTCTGTATTGGCTGCTAGGGCTGTCACTCACAAAGTGAATGATGGTGATTTGAGGGAGGTCTTCAAGCAGCAATGCCATCATTTTCTTCACAAATGTGTATGTGGTAGGTATGGTGTGTGCACCTTCTTTGGTTACCCCTATGTAGGTTTTGGTTCTGAGCTTGCCCTCTTCCGAACAGAAGTGTACAACCATTGGGTGTATGGATACCTGTGCTTTGTCATAGTAGACTGCAGTAATTTCATTGAAGTACTGTGAACTCCAATTTTCACTGTAGTCCATTTGACATGTGGCAGCTGTCATGGGTGTGAGTGTGCTGTTCAGGTGGTGCACTTGCTTGTACTGGGTTGAGAACCGGTGGAAATGCTCCCTGTATGCTGGAAGACCTTGCATGAACTCTTGCACAAACTCTTCTTTTTCCTGGCATATGTCACACAGCTTAACCTTCTTGATCTTCTGGCCCTTATAATCTACCTCCTGCCTTAACCACTGCTTGTACTTCACTGTTGTCTGGCCCTCAGGGATCATGGCCAGTTTTTCAGCTATTTCAGCATCTGTTAGAGCCACAATTCCAGGTGGGGTTTTCGGTAGGGACTTCACCACATCCGTTTTGTTGCACAGGTTAGCACATTTCTGGCACAAGCACTGCTTTCTTTGTGTGTATCTTATAAGGCGTATGTTGGCGGTGCGAGCCCTGGCAAACACTGCAAAGGACATCTTCACATCAGGGTTTTCCTTTAGGAAATTCTTGTGCAAAGCATCAAGAGTGAACATCAATGCATACTTGGTTCTACCAAATGCTTGGTCTCTCATGGAAGGGAGCTCATATGAATTGTCTGACCTCTTCATAAAATCCCTTGCTCGTTCCCTTTGAATTTTCCAGTTGCAGGCAGCCATGCTCTTCTTCTTAGCATTTGATTTGAAGACAAGCTTCCTTGGTAGGTTGATTGTCTTGCCTATTTTTGTGGCAAGCCTATCAACTGTTTTCTTTCCAGAAAACAGTTTCTTTTTCACCTCTTGTGAGGCATTCCTTACAGTATTCACTGTTGCTGTAACAGGTAGTACCACCCTAACTCTCTCAGCTGTGGGGGTCACACTCAATTGCTTAAGTAACTGTATTGCCTCTGTCTTTGGTGTAGTAGGCAGTGGAGGTGCGGTGTCCGTATCTAGGGGGACCTGTGGTGCCTCAGGCGGGGCTGGTATGTTAACGACATTTCTCTCTATATGCTGTGGTGGTTGTTCAAGTTCATCTCGCGCCGTGTCCGTATCTAGGGGGACCTGTGGTGCCTCAGGCGGGGCTGGTATGTTGCCGACATTTCTCTCTATATGCTGTGGTGGTTGTTCAAGTTCATCTCGCGCCGTGTCCGTATCTAGGGGGACCTGTGGTGCCTCAGGCGGGGCTGGTATGTTAACGACGCTGCTGTTGTCCTCTATAGCCTGTGGTTCATCTCGCGCCGTGTCCGTATCTAGGGGGACCTGTGGAGCCTCAGGCGGGGCTGGTATGTTAACGACGCTGCTGTTGTCCTCCATAGCCTGTGGTTCTTTTTTGACTGGATTTCTATCCGTGTCCGTATCTAGGGGGACCTGTGGTGCCTCAGGCGGGGCTGGTATGTTAACGCCCCTCCTGTTGTCCTCTATAGCCTGTGGTTCATCTCGCGCCGTGTCCGTATCTAGGGGGACCTGTGGTGCCTCAGGCGGGGCTGGTATGTTAACGACGCTGCTGTTGTCCTCCATAGCCTGTGGTTCTTTTTCGACTGGATTTCTATCCGTGTCCGTATCTAGGGCGGCAGTACAAGTACTTTTCTTTTCTGTGTTCTTATCTAATACCACTACCTTTGCCTTTTTCAGAACAGCTTTTGGACTTTGAAAAGCCATTTTCCTCTTCAGTGTGGGTGTTTGCTGGTCAGATGGACCTGGTGTGTGTATATTTATGCTCATATTAGATTTACTTTTATTTGCTGATTTTTTTTCTGAAGTATTTTCTGGGATGGTCTTATCTATTTCTATATTGACATCACGTGCCCTCTTGTACTCATCCTTTGCACTTTCCTTTATAAGAGCTGTACGAAGCTGCCTTATTTCTTTTTTCTGGTCCTCAATAATCTTATCTTTTGATGACAAATCTCTGCGCATCTGGCGTGTAGCTGGCAGCTTGCTGTATGGTTTGTTGAAAGGCATTTGGACCACCAGTCTGTATTAAGAAAAAAAAAGTAATCGATAGGAATTAGATATAATGATTAGACTGAACAATTGTATAAGATATTTTGTTTATTACTTAGCACAGACATTAATAGAATATTAATAAAGTGATACATATCCTGAAGCGGATGCTATATTATATATTATTAACTGGTTACTCTTCTACACAGCCTAAAAGGCCTTAGACATATTTATGGATTTTAACAAGTGAACGTTAGGTGCTTGCACCACTCGATACAAAATATTATATATTACTCTGTTGATTAAAATAAAAGCGCCCTAGATACGGACATGCAAATTCGACTGCACATAGCCTAAAGGCCTTAGACATATTAAATGGATTTTAACAAGTGAACGTTAGGTGCTTGCACCACTCGATACAAAATATTATATATTACTCTGTTGATTAAAATAAAAGCGCCCTAGATACGGACACGCAAATTCGACTGCACATAGCCTAAAGGCCTTAGACATATTAAATGGATTTTAACAAGTGAACGTTAGGTGCTTGCACCACTCGATACAAAATATTATATATTACTCTGTTGATTAAAATAAAAGCGCCCTAGATACGGACACGCAAAATATACTAGTAAGGGAAACATCTGAGATATATATTTTAAATGTACAACATATCAACTTAATACAGTTCTAGATGAGAAGCTACACTCACCCAAAGTACAACATGAGATACTATCTTCTCAATTAAATAAAAGCGCCCTAGATACGGACACGCAAAATATACTAGTAAGGGAAACATCTGAGATATATACTTTAAATGTACAACATATCAACTTAATACAGGTCTAGATGAGAAGCTACACTCACCCAAAATACAACATGATATACTTTCTTCTCAATTAAATAAAAGCGCCCTAGATACGGACATTTCTATTGTGCATGCATATAAGCATGCACTAATCTGATTCTGAATCAGTGCAGATAATATGTGGTCTGAAAAAATATTCCTTCGTTTTCCTGGGACGAAGTGAATAACCTGCAGCTGTTCTACATGATGTTGAGGGCTCAGAATCAAAAGATCCAGAAAGTACAGGGGTCACAGCAGGGGTAGGAGTATTGGCAGGTATATCTTCATAGGGGGAAGGGACATCGGGGGCAGTGGTAGGAGATGGGGGAGGTATATCAGGAGCTGGAGAAGGGATATCAGGGGCAGGGGCAGGGCTAGGGGCAGGCATATCAGGAGCTGATGCATCAGGGGGATTGGCAGGAGAATTTTCTGCTATGAATCTTAAAAGCATTTGTTGAACATCTTCGTCACATTCCCAACCACCCTGCCAAGTTGACTCCCAATCATCTGGGGATGTATCTTCTCCATTGTGTTGAGGAAGTTCTTCATGAGGCTGTTCTCCCTGCTCTCCTTCCTGCTCGCCTACACCTTCCTGCTTCCTTAGCTGACGAGAATAAAGGCGAGCAGCTCGTTCAACTGCTTGCAAACAGGTGTCAGAGATGGGCCTGATGTGAACCAAAGAATATCAAAAGAACATAAAAGCAATGAAATAACAAAACATAACATTTTCAATGAATGAAATTAAATTGAATGTTGAATAAAATTTAGTTGTTCGACAAATCAATAATAAAAAAGACAATACAAATAATATAAGTAATAAACAAAGTAATAAGTAATAAGTGGTAAGTAATAAACAAATAATATTCACCTCGTTGTAGCTTCAGCAGAAGCCTGAGCAGGTTCTGGGGATGTAGGTGTTGTTGATGACCTGGTACGTCTGCCTACTTCCCTGGGCTCTGCTTCTTCTCCTGCAATGCGACTGGACTTGCGAGCACGTCCACGTCCACGCCCCCTGCCACGTCCACGGCCACGCCCACGGCCACGCCCGGCATCCTCAACAGGAACACCTGCAGCTGCAGCTTCAGCTTCTTCTTGGGCTTTGAAATAAATGTATGAAAAGATATAATATTTTTCCAGAAGAGAGGTAATGTGTCACAGGGGCAAGACAAGTCTCAATATCTATATTTACATTTGTGGTGCACGTCATGTCCATATCTAGGTTGGGTACATAATAATGTCTTACCTTTGAGCTTGTCACGGGTTTTCTGACTGTTGATCTTCTTTCTGGCCCTCTGGTTTTCCCACCAACTTTGCTTCTTTTTTGGAGGATTTGCTGCTGCTTTGGCCCTGTTGTCCTGAAAGCAGTATTAAAAAAATATGCTAAATACATGGTAAAAGCAATTTTTGCTTACTTCCTCTAGTAGCTTCTCATCTAGAACTGTATTAAGTTCATATGTTGTACATTTAAAATATATATCTCAGATGTTTTCCTTACTAGTATATTTTGCGTGTCCGTATCTAGGGCGCTTTTATTTTAATCAACAGAGTAATATATAATATTTTGTATCGAGTGGTGCAAGCACCTAACGTTCACTTAGGTTCCTCTAGGTTATTTATTTAGATAATTTTCCTGCATAATTGGGATAGTAATATGATTTACTTACTTTTGATCTTTGAGCCCTAGTTTGGCAGAAGTTGTCATCAGTATTCATCCTTTCGTGATACCTCTTGTTCTCATATTCTGCCCATTCTATAGGGTCACCATGAGCTCCTCCAGTCCCATTACGTACTCCCAGACGTCTTTCTCCTTCCTCCTCACTGCTACTGTCACTTGAGGAGTCTGCCATACCTATAACATGGAAAAGAAATGATAGGAATTATGATTATATTGATATAAATAGAAGAGTGCGTGTCCGTATATAGGTGCGTGTCCGTATCTAGGGAGGTGGAATACAACATTACTATGAAAATTGCATTTGCTTTGTTACTTAAGGAAGTTCGATAAAAGTATTGTATATTGCGCTATGGAGGATACCAGTATAAATTATATATTAACGTTGTGTATTATTTTTCTTATTACGGTGATACAGGAAAGTGAAAATAGGTAAATTTATGATATTTTTTCATATTTTTAAGTAAAAAAGTCTGATTTATGAGATATAATACACACATTTAGTACGGGATTATAGTTTAGGTGTTTATAAATGAAATAGAAAAGAATTGGAAGGGAAGAAGCACATGAGATTCTGAAGATAACTCTAAATGAGGGACCATGTATACCCCGACTGTCGGACCGTGTCCGTATCTAGGGTCGTGTCCGTATCTAGGTAGGACGTAAGAATGGTAATAGAGAATTTGAATGCAAGAACGGTAGTACGGTTGAAATTGTTTTTCGAAGCTTATACAGTTATCGGTCGAAAAAAAATGATTCTTTTCACTATATGTCATATCTTGGTATATAGTTCTATCATATGCAATATGACTCTGTGGGTTATTTACCCCACAAACATCGTAACAGAACGAAAAAGAAGTGAAAACATCTTACCTTGTGAGCGTTTCGACCGTCCATACGTCAACAGACACGCCGCCTTCCGGTTCCGTTAGGAAATGCATATATGAAAGTACAGAGGTCGCCACCGTCGCTGCGTGTTCCCGCCAGGTTTTTCTACCTAGATACGGACACGACCTAGATACGGACACGGCTATTTTAATCAATGGCGGGTACATATATATCTATTGCTGAATAATCTGATTTATATTGCATTTCGAAGAGGTACCATACCTAGTTATATATTCAAAATATCTTTCACTAATCTCCAGTATTATATTTGCAATATAGAAAAAACCTTACCTAGATACGGACACGCAAAATCTTCCCCACGCCGGATTTCAGCATTATGAATCAATCTGTACTATTCAATATAAACAATATATGAAAATATCAACCACTACGTTGTACACCTCATAGAAGAATTTAAAATGACAGAAGGACATAACTTAAAAGCAGTTATTAAATTCCACACGTTGGTTTCAATAGCTACCTAGATACGGACACGCGTAAGCTTCCCCATGGTTACTTCTGGTCCGCAAAATATATATAATATACTCAGCCATACCTTAGATAAAAAAAAACAATCTAGATATGAGTTAGAAGATATTTGGAAAGTTTCATAAAAATCTATCTGAGGGATTTTTTTTTTTTGCACTTTATATTATAAGAAGTCTCTTTTTTTTGTTGAAAAATGTGCAAAATTAGCTGTTTTTGAGTTGTAGCCAAAAATATATTGCCCATAGTATATGAAAACATGGGTTCCCATAGAACCATACAGTACCCTGGACGTAACTGTCAAAAGAAATTAAAGGTTAGCACAAAAATTGATTCAGGAGATTAAAAAAACTGAAAATCCATGAATTGGCCCACTTATATGAGAATCGACCATATATATTTTGACATGTTATCAAACATATTTAATTTATTAAGATTACTAACATCTGTAGAATTCATTTGTGAAGATCATAATATGTATTGTCTATCAAGATCTATTTTGTTGAAAGTGCATTAATAATAGTTCACAGACCCAGAGTTGCAATATTCATATAGGTAGGCAAGTATGAACGATATCTGCTGTGAACATAAATATTTTCATGTGTAAAAATTTCAGTTTTTTTTATGTGATTAAAGGCCGATGTATGTTATTGTTAAAATTATTTTTGCATTGTACATAATCATTTTAACAGACATCTTACAAATGCAATAAAAGAAAATACATTCAGCATGAAAACAAAAATATATATGGCGTGAAAATAAATACGTTCACCATAAATGCAAACTACTAACCTTGCAGTATGTAGTTTTGAGACGAGAAATGCGTAGTGGTGGTGTTCGTGGTTCGTTGGCTTCCAGTGACAGACAGTTCTCGGAGATAGACACAGGAGTAGTGTCGGTGTGCACGGCTCGTTGATCAGACCCTGGAGTGCTTGATTCCAAGCGTCCACCTCCTCCAGTCTATATACCCTGGATGTCGTGACGGGTGGGCCAAGTCATGAGATCCCAGGTCGTGGTCGAGTGACCACACTTTACAGCCAGCTGCCAGGCAAAGACATCGCTACCAGACTCGGCGATACAGAATAGGCCTCACCTGTTCAGAATGACTATGAATCATAAGGGTAGGGCATTAACTAACAGGATTCTTTCTCACGTTTGCGTCTGATTATTCATCTGGTTTTTGTTATCTCTATACAAAGTAAGTACTGGCTTGATCTAGTTTTCTTATCATAAATGCTTATTTTGTAATGCAATTTACATTGCTTCAGTGTGGTAAATTAAAGACACTGATTCAAGACCAAAACTTTTTTCTTTTGCAAATGAATTGCCAACTTAGCCAAAACGGCATGTTTAAACTCCACATGTAGAATAGTCTTTAGGATATTGCATTTTTTGGTGTATGACCATCTGTTTCTGAATAAAGGCTGGTTTCCACAGTAGCAGGGTGGATGCAGGATTCCCAAAAGGGGTCAGCATATATAGGCTAAGTACTAAAACTGTGTATATTCACATGCATGCACAAGAGATTCTCCCCTCTTTTTATTCTTTAGAGTTTCACCAAAAGAGGGGTGGGGGGTGTTGTCAGGACTCCTGAACTCCCCCCCCCCCCCAATCTGCCCCTGTAGTATCCGACTTAAATTGCATCTAACAAAACATAAGGATTTTACCATTTTCTTCTGTATGACCTGACTTAATTCATTATAATCCTAAAAATTTGCCCCTCCCCAGGCTGCGTTTATTTTCTATGTACAATTTTCAATCTTTTTTTAACAAAATGTGAGGGTGTATGTATAAGAGTGTGTGTATGTGTGAAAGTGCGTATCTATGTTCGTATGTGTGTGAGTGAGTGTGTGTTTTGTGTGGAGGGGTGGGGTGAGTGTGTGTGGTTGTGTGAGTGAGTATGTGAGCATGTGTGTACGAGTGAGGCCTTTCTTCCTAAAATCATACTAATATTGATAATAAATCCTTTTAAGATATTAATATAACAATACATATAATAACACTTAAAGCTTTTTTTCACTTGAATGCTAGCCCATGGACCGACCAAGTGCCACTTATTAAACCTGATGGGTTTTAATCCTTTCAAACCTTGACGACTAAAGCTTTATAATTATTATTTGGATTGGTCAGTATGATTTGGTCCCCCAACTTAGCTAAAAAGCTACACTTGGTCGTTATGTGGAAACCTGCCTTAAATCGACAAGTCTGACACCTCTGAAATCAAACATGTCTGATATTTTTAGGGTTAATCGGCCGACTATTAACCTAAAAAGGGGTTTAGTCCTCCACCAGCCTGATGCCCGAGCATTTAGTTGCTTACAGTTTAGTCAGCGAGGTGTTGGTTTGCTCAGTGGGGACCACCAGTGACTAATTGCAATAACAGCTGTTGCACGGTCATTTATGATGGAAAGGGTTAAGAGAATGGTCAGCTGACTAAAGCCTATATTCCATGATGCCTTTGTGTATTTGCGTTTATCATTTTATTTGCGTTTATTGACATGAATACAAGTGAAATGCAAGCAAACGCTTGTGTTTATACTTGTGTTCATGGAACTCAAATATGAACGGAATTATGAGGTTATATTCCATGATGCATTCAGGGGCACTTGTGGTCCCTGTAAGTAGGAAACATAAGTGTACTTCCAATCAGATACAAGTGTTTGTATCTAAACGCAAGCAAATCCTTTTATCCTATTAGGCAAAAGGATAAACCTCCCAGCCACATGAGGACTCACCGAATGACAGGGAAACACCTGGTGACAGTGTAAACTACCAAGTGACAGGAAAAACTGACCATTGACGAGGAAAACCATCTAGAAACTAACAGGCCTGGGATGGATTGAAAGTACTCAATATAGCAAGATAAGATGAGCTGTCTTTTTCTTTTTAACCATAATGTTTAACCAGTAACTCCATATAGCACACTAATAAGCCTGTCCCAAATTCACAGGATTGGATCAGATGGCAGGTAGCTGCTCGGTCTCTAAAGTCAATGCTACACAATTAATGGTATTGCAGGCCCGTAGCCAGCTTTTCTCAGAGGGGGGTTCGTTTTTTGAGTAGCAGTTTGTTTTTTTCCAGGGGGGGGGGTGTTTTTTGAAAAAAAAACATTTTTTTTGGATTAAGTGTCATATTTTACATTAAAAATTAGAGAAAAAAGGGGGTTCCTACAAACCCCCCGAACCCCCCCTGGCTACAGGCCTGTACTGTACTACAAAGGTAGTCGGAATGGGAAAGAGTCATTGTAATTCTGTGTGATGAAGTGCTACTAAACCATTATTGACCTGGATATTGATCAATCTGTCAGAACCATGACTGTTTCAGTAGTTATCCAACATATATTGGTCTCTTCAAAGGGGTGCATTCAGGGTTATGAGAAGGTTGGGTCAGCATAATAATTATGCTAAATACTAAAAGGTTTGATATTTGCATAGATGTATTTAGCATTTTGTAAAGCCCAAGTTTGATACTGACTCAGGTATAGCCCTGATCTGTCTTCATTATCAGGGTCCTTAGCATACCCATGATACAGACTGTTACCTTATGTCCGCGTATGTATTAAAGCAGATATGTATGCGCGGACTTTGGGTCTGCATGTATAAGAAATTCTATACACGCTACGTCCGTGTGCACGACTGTCACGCGTATAGCCATTCACAAGCCACTTGTAGTAATACATACAAGCAGACATGACGGATAACCCTTTCAGGGAGTGGCTATACGCGCGATAGTTGCGCACGCGGATGTAGCGTATACAGAATTTCTTATATACGCGGACACAAGTCTGCACGTACTGATATTGCTTTCATACGCGGACATAAGATAAAATGGTGTGTAGCGTATTTTGAATATATTATATCTGAAGAAATTAGATATAGCATAGAGAAAAAAAAGAAAAGGGGGGTTCGGGGGCATAGCCCCCAATTAACACATGATATAATGATGAAAAATGTGGTTATGTCCGCGCATCTAAGCACATATGTATACGCGGACACAACTCCACGCGGACACACCCACCTGTACACGCGGACTTTCCACTCCCGCGTGTATAGGCCTCTCAGAATGCGCGGACCTTACATCCGCGTGTACAGGTAATTCTGTGTGCGCGGCCTTCTGCTGCCGTGCCCGCGTGTATAATCTTTGCCACCCTTTCATACCAAACCCCAGCCACAAACACCACCGGAAGTCAGTACCCGGAAGTGTGGAGAAAATCTCGAGACTTTGAGTCGGATAATGGGGCGTTGCCATGGCCACGTCCTGAGTCGGAGGACCCGGATAATGAAGACAGATCAGGGGTATACCTGAGTCTGTATCAAACTTGGGCTTTACAAAATACAAGATTGTTTACATGAGATCACCTCAATAGTCAGCGTTTTAGTAGAACATAATCCCCTTAGGTTAGCTGGTCGACCAGCTATGTCGGTTATTGTTTATACAGTAATGGATAAGAAAATTGAAAAATAGACAAAAAAGAAAAAAGGGGATATTGGGGTGCAGCCCCCGATTTCAATCCAATGTTCATGATAAATATTCAACAAATCTTGATAATCAATTCAATATCTGTGACTGAAAGTATTCTTAAATTCTTGTATACACTTTGATAAGATAACAAGAAAGAGAGTTAGCGCAGTGCAAACTAACTGGTCTGTTAATTCAGAAGTTCTGTAATCAATTCCAAGCCTATATCCTGACTGGGTCTCTTGCATCGTACTCCTGGAGTGATTTGAAATATAGACCAGAAGTGGGGGATTCTTTCCCCTCTGCTAAAACATATCCTTTTTTCAATTAATAAAAATAGAGGGCAACCTCAGATATTTTCATTCTTCATCTCTACAATAGATGGTCGTTTTCTACTGTAGGATAATGTGGAAGAACAGGTAAATGAGTAGGACCGTGAGTAATTGGTAAAAGGTATTAATCAAAGAAATAATGGGGGAAAATATTTTTGAAATAATATTCCATATAGGCCAAGGTAGTCATTCATACATAAAAGTTGCATATCATATAGACCACAATAAGAGCCTTACGTGCAGGTTGTCCACCTCTGTAGCAGAAAGAAAACTTGCATGATAAAACATCAGAGCTGTGAATTACCATGTTTCGGGCAATATTACCCCGGCCGGTGCCTGGTTCGGCCGGGCGGGTGATAAGTATATTTGATAGGCTCCAGCGGGGGTTCCTCATCTACAGGAGATCTGTCTCCATTACTGCCGCCTCCCTGGACATCACACAGAATACAGGAACAGTCAGCTTATCAAGACCTCTGTTCTTTGGTGGTTTACACATGGTCATAACTCTTATTGACAGTGGTCTGTTGCATTAAGGCATTTTCATAACCTGCAACGAAAGGTAATGATACTCTTGAACTGTTAGAGTGCTATGAATATCTCATAAAGTAAGCTAAGGAGTAAAGAATTTAAAAGGTATGATAGTTTAAACATGATGGGTACATGCTGCTTGATTTCCAGTGTTTCTGTTTGATCAACTGAGATTCTATGAATGCAAAAAGATAACACCATAATTTCATACATACCAGGTAAAGATTTGAAACCAATCAAAAACATTCAAAATGTCTGATTTAAATGTTCTTAAGTCTCCATTTCTGAATAACGTCTGTTTTAATCTATCGCTGTTTCGATAGTTTGTTTATCATTGCATGAACTTTGGCATTTACTTTTTTTCTCCTTGATGCTTAAATCCAATGGCAAATTGTGTAAAGATGTGTTGCATATCTCCCATTACCTTAACTTCACTCTAATTAGCAGCTATAGTTGCTACACATCTAAAGCTGATGAAAATCTTTGATCCACAGTAAATATGATGTAAGACAGACATCTCCTTTATTGTCTAAATAAAGGTGATGTAATGACCTTTGATATTTTCAGTAAGGTTCACATTACATGTCATTAGCTTTACAGTTTCAGTAAAATTGATGTGATCAGTTGCAATGGGCCACGGGCTACACCATTCAATAGGTTACTAACCACTGACCAACCACACGCCATGCAGTAGTCACAAATCAAACTCAATAAACAGGTCCTTAAGCCTCATACCCACAAGGCGATTTTGTCCAAGTCGGCCAACTGATTGGTGCTAAATCAGCTGAATCTACCTCAATAATCGGCTGATTCAGATCAAACATACATATTTCCATATGCTATCTTACAGGTGATCATAGGAGCCAATTTTAGTGCTGACTCGTTGGCCAACTATGTTAATGCCGTATTTCACATGCCGAAAGTGCATTGCCGATAATCCACTGATGTACTTTCGCCAGTGCTGATGTTTCATCAACAGCATTGTCGATAAAATTTACCAACATGTTGGTAAATTATTCCTGCCGATTATGCACTGGCCGCCGATTTCACACTTTCATCCGCTGATTTCACACTTTCGGTCGCCGAAAGTGGACTGAAAATGTGGCCTACAGATCTGGAACGTTTCCATGGTTAGGCTCAATTTCGGCAGCGCACACTTTTGGTATATGGAATACAGCCTTTAAAGTCACCTAGTGGGTATGGGGCTTTAAGTAGATAAATGACACTGAAATACAAACACCTTCCCCAGAGTTACCGTTCAGAAGCCGACAGCAGGAATTTAACCACTACACTTGAAACGAGAGGCCACTACCTCCAGCCCTGAGAGTTATTTAATGCTGCAATTTCCCCACATTTTATGACCACGCATGCTCGTTAATAAATCAACGTTTATAGGGAATGTATCATGTGGGGAATGGGGAATCTATGCCATGCTCACCCCGGTACCACCCCAACCGTGTGTGTGTGTGGGGGGGGGGGGCACCCAAGACCCATACCCACTAGGCAATTTGGGCCTCAGCGATCACATTTTCTCCTGATCACCCATAAGTATGGTGTTTTAAAATTCACATGTTTGATCTGAATTGCCGGGAAAATAGCTTGATGATTTGCCCGATGATTTTATCAAACATGTTCATTTCAATATAGCATACTGATGGACGACGAGACCCAAATTGCCCAGTGGCCCTATGTCTTTGAAAGTAGGTACCAACTGCAAAACTACAGCCCCCCCCCCCCTTTTTTTTTTATTCTTTTTTTTTTATTTGCTATTGGCATGATTTGACAGCTTCCCCTTTTCAGGATATCTCAGGAACAGCCCCTCAAAAAAGCAGCATTTGACAAATTTTCTGGTTCCAACCTGATTTCAATCATTGACAATCATTCATTATCATTATTTTTATTATTTTGATAATCTTTCATGGACAGCCCCCCTAAAAGGTAGTTTGATTATTTGTCACCCCCTCTTTTTCAGCCATATTGGTGATTGACAGCTACCCAGCCAAGGATGCAACATTATTATAACGTTGCAGCAATGTTCTGGTTGGTTTTGTATTTGGTTCTTGTTATGTTCTTTTGATGACTCCCAATTACTTCATTGCAACATACTGCCCTGACATTGCACTGTGATGTTATTACAACACTCTGGTTACGTTTATCAACCCAAACAGAATGTTCTTATAACGTTCTGTTTTCATCCTAACCTCATCAAAAGTAATGTAATAACATTCTCCCCATCAATAATGTAATTGTTACGTGTCATCTTAGTAAGTAACAAAATTAATTAAAACGTATGGTTACAGAACGTTTCTGTTACCTAGCAAGCTGGATGGGTACAGCTCCTTGACAGTCACTCGACTGCAGTTGGTGCCCATTTCCAGTCAGGGTACCCCCCCTCTCTTCCAGGACCCTGATGACCTTGACACTTGACCTTGGGGGTCAATAGGGGGGAGTCAATGTAGGGACAAGGACGTAAATGACGTGGTCGAAGGTAATTGGCCGTTAACTAAGTTTGTTTGTAATTTGCTGGAAAATATTTGCATACTTGCGCTCTCACTTCATAGTTGAAGGCAATGTTTCATCAGCATGCGCAGATACAGGATTGTTGAAATGGGGGGGGGGGGGGGGGGCAACAGGCTAAGTACTGAAAATGATCCCCACTGGATCCGCCCCTAATCAGTATAGATGTTATATTTGACGTTTTGAAGCCGATGTCAGATCGAAAGAAACAGGATCACAGAAGCACCATACGCAGGAACATAGGTGTTCGACCCCACTCGTTCTATACTGTTTAATTGTTGCAATTGGTAATCTTAAACCACATAGCAAGGATATCTATCTCACTTTAAATAATAGTTTAAGTGTGACCCAGACAAGCTAAGATATTTCTAGGTAAAGTGATTCACATGATTTCCAGGAAGAATTTGGCCTAATACAAGTCCTGCCCTAACACATGTTCCCATTTCAATCTACGAGAGGTTCTAGTCATTGATGTAATTATACTTTAATTGTTGATAGGATTGATCAAATAGCAAAGAAAATTGATAAAGTGAGAAAACAGATATGTTGGCGCAGACTCTAATTATTTACGATGACTTTATATACCTGACCTTGGCATGCTAAGAGATGCTTGGCATGCGATTCACATGTTCCTCACCCGTTTCAGGAAGACATCAGCCTGTTATTGCCCAAACCAAGTTCTTGATTCAGCCTATGCCTCAGAATTAGAAACAGTACAGGAAATTGACCCCAGCTTGATTTTCCTTTCTCTTTCTACTCTGAAAGAAGCGGCCGGCATCTTTCTAAGTTCACAGGAAGTTTGGAGGCAGGGACTTAAACCCCCTTAGTTCTTCTACTAATTTTTCCATTTCTCTCTGACAGATAAAAGGTCAAATCGTTCAGGAACTGCTTCCCTTGTTGCTTGTTTTAGATCAAACAAGTGGCTTCCCCAGGCTGAACAATACTGGCAATGATACACTGTTTCAGGATTCGAACCCTCAACCTTCGGGTTTTGGATGTGGGGGTCCTTACCACTACACCATAAAAGCCACATAGAGGATAAGAGTGGAACCAAATAAAGCAGTTATGACCCAATTTGCTGGTTCCCACAGGTCGTATAATAAGCAGTTTAACAAAACAGCAACCAGATGGACAGGCTGGTAGCAGCCTATTTTGCTGGTTCTTGTATGACTTGAAGTAAGTTCAGTGTGTACTACATGCTACATGCGAAATTACATAATTTTAGAAGTAGTAGGGTAATAAGATGCATCACTCATTTGCCATTTCGCCATGTAAAATCCAGGCCACTCTGCCCACAACTACAGGCAAAAGAACCCTTTCTTAAATTTGACAAAAAGAAAAATTTGGAACCTCAGACCCAATACTTTGGCATATCAATAGATGCTTGGCCCCCTAATATGTTAAGAAGCCCTTCTCAGCTAGATCCATGTATTAAGATCCAAGGAAATAAGATTGACCATAACCTAAGTCTACCCATCCATATATCCACTCTCAAGACATAATATGACCTGTCCTTAAGGCTAAGAAATGTATCACTGATCAAGGGAGAATCAGGTAATCAGTTTAAAAGGTGTACATAAACAAAACCTATAGACTTTACGCTTATTTTCCGGAGTATTGGCTTATATATAGTTAAGCGTGTTTGTCATAGTAGATGAATGAGAAGATGCGAATGTGACATCTCATGTTTGTTATGTGGGGGAACAATATTACAGGGGCGAAGCAAGGGGGGTCCAGGGGGTCCTGACCCCCCCCCCCCCCCATCCTTTCGGTGCACCCCAAACTACAAAAAGAGGGGAAATGTCACTCGCGTATGCACAAATGCATTGCTTTAGTACTTATCCTTTATGCTGACCCACCCCTTTCAAAGATCTTGTACCCGCCCTTGATATTAGATTTAAACTCAGTGGCATGTTTAGGACACTTAAACGCAGCAATAATCTATAGCTAATGTGAGCTAATGCATTGTATAATAACTTTAAATGGAATACAATTGTGCAGTTCCGAACACTCAAACTCTGCCACAATAACACATCCATTTATTCATTTACTCATTTCCTGAGCGTAGTTCTAGTTGATGAGCATCATTCTCTTTGCGCCTCCCTATTCCATCCGTCAATTAGAATAGCAAGAGCGCAATTCCATCGAGTCATTGACATTTCAGTTCTGTCAATATTTAAAACTCTATTCAGTTTGTCAGTTCTGATAACAACATTTATTTAGATTCCCAACATTTTGTTGCCAAGCAAATTCTGAATTTCCAGAGGATTATGAATGAAAGAGCTTTTAAGATGAAAGCCGTAATGTTACTTTCTGACTTTTGTTATAAATCATAGTGGGCATAAAACAACAGAGAATTCACGCATTTCTACGCATGCGTGGTCCTCCCGTTTATTCTAACAAGAGAAAAAGAGTGGAAGGAGGGGAAGGAGAGGAGGGCTGAGAATCCCTAAATCAGCATCATAGTTTTGTTTATTTATCTTTTTTTAAATCTTTAAAATTGTTCTTGGTAAGAATTACCTTTGTTGATTTATTCAAGTGAGCCCCTTTGAATTACTACAGTAATATTTATTTTCAGAATCGTTTGATATACAACGGTACACAATTTGAAATCATTTCTGCAAGTGATGCTTGAATTGTCGTGGATTCAAGGAGGGAATTTATAGTCATCTGGATTAAGATAATGAATGCTCTAAAGTTATACTTGAGAAGAGAAAATGTAACTTGATCTTCCCTCTGAGCCCCTTTGAGTTTCTGAGAAGTATCTGATCACAGAATCAATTTATAAATAGTTCTATATAGGTTTTACAAGATCTGACATAGCGCAAAAACTATCGTTTCTCTTGCTAAGGCTTATGTTGTCAGATATCTATACAAAGAATTTGCAAATTGATACCTGATAAGATGACTAGTCTGCCAGAGTCACTTGGAGTTGCTTGGAGCCCCTCTTTTAAGCCCCATACCCACTAGGCGAATTTCTCGGCAACCAGCAACGGGCGACTGACAGAATCACTGGTAAAATCGTCACTGCTTCAGATCACCAGTCAGTATATGTAGTATTGAAATGTACATGTTTGATATGAATCACTGCTTAAAGGCCTGTCCCCACGGGGGAAAATAGTCGACGATAAACTGTCGACGATAAAGACCATTCTATTGTCAACGATGAAGCTGTTAATCGTCGGGTGGTAATTAAGCGCGGCGCCAGTTTGTCGGCCGACAAAACTTTGTCGTCGACGTTCATCGTCGACCAAGATCGGCCGATCTTGTACATTTCACGTCCCCACGGGGGCGGCCGATTTTACTATAAATAGCCTTGTCGGCCGACCAATCAAATAGCCTAATTAGTAGAGCCCATGAAAAGTCAAAGTTGAACCCGTGTGTATCGGATTCTTCAGAGGCCTATATGCCTTTTCAACATGGCAGACGACGGACTCATCTTCGCATCTATGCTTTTACTGGATGAATCCAGCGACAAACCACCGCCGAAAAAGAAAAGGAAATCTCCCGTAGTATGGGAGCAACCATGGCTTGCTCATCGTCGTGATCCAACCTGCGAGAATGTCTACACATTAATGTGCGCTTTGAGAGAGGTAATACAATTGAATGCAATATTTTGTAGTTCTATATGTAAAATGTCGTCCACTTCTGTCGCCGTACACATAAATCCTATCGTTCCTCTTATTTACCTTTCCAACAGTGTACAAGTGTTGTCTGACGATAAAAAAATAGTCATAAATATATAATATTAGCATTTTTTTTTTAGGCTGGTGACACCAAAGAGTTTCGTCGGATGATGCGGATGGATCCGCCGACTTATGCCTACCTTCTTAGCCTGGTAGAAAACGATATAACGAAAATGGACACCAACATGAGGGAGGCAATCCCAGCCGAGGTTCGACTGAGTACTACGATGCGTTACCTTGCTTTCGGTGAGATTTAAAAAACTTTTTAAAACGGTTAAACCTAATTTGTCGTTGTTCTGTAAGAATTATATATTGGTATATCTGGTAAAAGTATGTCGCTAGGCTTGTACAGTCAATATAAATACATCCCACAGCTCGTTAATCGTTTAGGACGAGGAAAATGAATCAACGACTACTGTTATTAATTTGGTTTGAAATATGTTTGTGCACAGGTCACAATCCGCCATCCTTAGTGCATCAATTCATCGAGAGCAAATCTTCTGTCCACCGTATCGTCGACGAGACCTGCGAAGCCATCGTCCGGAATCTTGCAGAAGAATATTTGTCGGTAAGTCGACATAACTTATAAAAATTTTAATGCACCATCAACAACTCTATCTGTTTGACGCAAAAAGTTAGACTTATCTGGTCCTGTCGGTGTTGAAAACAAAGCTATAAAGAAATCAGTATAGCATGCAGAATTTTAAAAAAAATTATATAGTGCTCGTCATCGTTTGTTCATTTTTTTCCACCTCCAGACCCCTTCATCGGCCGAGGAATGGTCAGATCTTCAGAAAGTATTCCAATGTCGGTGGAACTTTCCCAACTGTGTCGGTGCGCTTGACGGAAAGCATATCAGGATACGCAAGCCCCCAAAAGCCGGATCAGAGTTCTATAACTACATCGCCCTGATGGCCCTCGTCGACGGTAACTACGAGTTTCGGTATGTGGATGTCGGCTCGGAAGGACGTAACGCCGACGGAGGCATTTGGAAAGAGTGCTCCCTTTCAAAGGCGATCAAAGATGGTGATGTTGATATGCCAGGTTTTAGATGTCTACCTGGTAGCAACGCAGCGACAAACCATGTAATCGTTGGCGACGACGCATTTCCCCTGGGTCCACATCTTGTCAAACCATACAAGAAACGACATCTGACGGTGGAGGAGCGTATACTGAACTACCGACTTAGCAGGGCTCGAAGGGTCAGTGAAAATGCCTTTGGAATACTCGCAAGTCGGTTCCGGATCTTCCTTACAGAGATTGATAAGACGCCCGACCGAGTTACGAACATCGTCCTGGCTGCGTGCTGCCTCCACAATATGCTTCGTCGTCGGTGCGGGAAGGCCTACCTGAGCCCAGGTTCGATCGATTCGGAGAACGCCGACAACATGCTCATTCCAGGAGAATGGCGTGAACACGTTCATCTTACACCCCTGGAGAAGGACCCCAGCAAGAATACGTCGGCCTTCTCAAAAGAACAACGACATCTTCTTCGCGATTACTTCAACTCAAGTGCTGGATCTGTACCCTGGCAGTGGAAAGCTATAGATGCCTACTGAATGAAAGGAACGACGAAGAAGCAAGCGATAAAGCTAAAAGAACTTTTTAATATATATTTTCTTTAACCCAAGGACAAGAAACATCTTTGATCTATTCTGTCTTCAACTTAACATCTGCTCGGACAGCACTATGTCCTTGTGAGTGACAAAATATCTATAAAGTTTAAAGTTAACGATAAACATGTAATCATCAAAGTTAAGCGTCAAGTTAGCATCATTTACAAAGACTTGTTAACGACAAGGACTGTACTGTCTGGTCGTCAGCCATGTATGAGTTGAAACATACATATTATGTCGGTATTAAGGTAAAATACTTAAGATTTACACGTCGTTGACATAGCACAGCTGTCGTTCGGTCAATTGTTTTTACGTTCCTTTTACAAAATGTCTTCGCCGATTTATCAAGGTTTGACAATGTGAAGAATAGGTCGATAAAAAAACAACAGATTTTCGCACATTAGTAATAATAATGACCAGAAATGCTGTAGAACCATCCCAGAATATTCTTTCTTATTACAAACAATCAAGCATATATAGAATATTTATGACGATTCTCAGGTAAAACACGATGCTTTGTAGCAATATAAAAGTTTGTCTTTTCCTCCTTGTCGTCCATGAGCAAAAACTTGTAAGTTAGATATCTATATGCGACCAAGTAATAAAATTTCGTTAAATCGTTCAACTTGTTGTCTATGAGTCCTTGATAACTGAACGAAAACCTTAAAAACTAAGTATCCTCATCAGACTACAACATCCTAATTGGACGATATAAAAACAAAGTTCTACCGGTCCTTCACATGCTGGTATATTTGCGTTCAGTTTCCATCTGTCCAGACATATCGGGCATTTGAATCAACGACATATTATGCTGTGCTTGCTGGAGCTGCTGCTGCTGTTGCTGTTGGCCAGACGATTGAGTCTGATATCCTGGGTAGTTCAGATAGAAGGTCGGGTTATGGTGAGCACCTGAATGTAAACCCTGAGCAGCCCAAGTATATTGAAATTCAGGTGTCGTTTGCGCCTGATGCTGGGACATCGTCGGATCCGCTAGGCCTGAAGAGGTATTACCGATAAAGCTTGCTTGGTTTGGATTGTTCATCGGCGCTAGGTCGTGTCCAGCCAATGAAGATCTTCTACTGCTCGCGCCGACAGAAGATTTTTCATCGTCTTTTCCAGTGGACGACGCCAATGAATCCTTTCGCTTTGAAGTTGTTGTTCTTCCAGTTGGCATAGGTACGAGTGGCGACGACCTGATGGTGTGTGTTATTGTCGTCGGTGCAGGAGGAGTTTGAGGCATTTCAGGACCAGCAACATGAAAGTTTTTCGGTGGCCGCCATTCACCTCTTATCGTTGCTTTGATGACCTGATGGATGTAATCCTGGACATCTTCCCTTAAGATCATCTAACTCAGTTGCGTCGTCGGCTTTACGTGTTTCACTCATCTTTGGTTCTTTGTCGCCGGATGTCTCTGCTGCCATTGGGAATGGTGAGATGAATATATTAGGCATCCCCGATTTCGTTTGGTATACCTCGGCTAAGTTCTTCATCACATCCAGTTTCTGCTCCTCGATAGGTTTGCTCTCAGATTTTTTACCTTTCTTTTTTCCCCCACTCCCAGTCGACGACAGACTTTTCAAACTGGCCGCCGAATTACGACGAGATGCTATCACCGACAGAGGGTTTGAGATTCGACTTGGCGGTCGGCTCGATTCTGTCGTCGTTGGTTGTTGATAACCTGAGCCTCCTGCACCGTCACCATCATTGTAATCCTCGGCATACTTTCCTACCTTCTTTGTCTTCAAAGAGGAGGACGACTTAGTAGGTTTTCCGCCTGAAGAATCTTTCACTTTTTTTTTCGGTTCGTCGTTACCGATTTTCGGTGATGAATCCTGCAATGTTTTTCGGAGTTGATCCAGAAATTGAGCTGCCTCTTCTCCAGACCTCTTAAGTCGTTTCTTTTTTGGAGGAATCGTAGGTGGAGGTGAGTCTTCGTCGTCCTGGACAACGACAACAGGAGTCGCGGGGGGTGTCGGACTCAGCGGACTGGCAGGTACTTTTTTCTTTTTCTTTTTGGAAGACTTGGCGGGTGTTTTAGAGGACGATTTAAGTTTGGGTTTACTTGTATCCCCGAATTCGTCCAGCTGTTCCTCTACTTTTTCTAATGGCTTCTCCGGACGCGTGAACTGATCAGTTTCCGTCGTTGTTTCCTCATCGTTACCTTGGATCGGACTCTCCTCGGCGACAACAGGGGTTATCTTAACGACAACCCCCAAATCCTCTGCAGGTATATCTTCCTTAACGATGGGTACGTCGCTTTTGTCGTCGGCTTCCTTCCCCTCCTGGGAATCAGTAACCGACTGACTGGCCTCCTCATGCGAAATTTGCTGAGATTGACTGGAGGCAAGAGGATCTTCTGGTAGATTTTTAATTGTCTTTCCATCGGCCTTCCTGGTTGATTCCTCTGGAAAGTCGGCGTCAGAAAATTGGTGGTCACGGTCACTATCCACTTCTTGGGAATTGCTGACGACACCCTCTTCTCCACCATCTTCGTCGTCATCGTCCTCCTCCTCCTCCTCCTCTTCCTCCTCCTCCTCGTCGTCGTCGTCGCCTGAGGCATAACCAGCTGCCGACTCTGAATCGGCATAACTAGCCTCGTCGCCGTCTGCCTGAGCTGCATCTCCAGCCCTGGTTCGACCAAGTTTGACGACCATCTTCTGTGCAGAGCGTGTGTGTGGCCGACTTGGGCCCGATTCCTGAAAGAAAATAACAAATATAAATGTCGATGCGAAGAGGATCTACAAGGGTTTCAGATGTTTTGAATAACGACAACCGATTAGGCAGGTATTAGCAGGAAACGGCACACTTTGTCGTCCGACTAATGTCGTTGTACTGGTCGTTAAGAAATGAACGTCGCCCAACTATGTAATATATCTCTACATATGTATGTATATTACTTTTTTATCTGTGATTAAAAGTACAGCGTTTTATTTACCTTCCTGACTGCCAGGTTTGACGTCGTCTCCCTCCCTTTCGAATGTTTCCTTAGGAACTCTAATCGGCCGAACAACCACTTCTTCCTCTTGGACAGCTTTGGGGGGCTCCACTACCACTCGGCAGTTCTTTGATGTGCTTTTGGAACTGCTTTCGATAGCCTTGCCATTTCGAGACCAACTCTTCCACTGAAAGAATTATGAATAGTCTAATGTATTGGGTATTTTCATCGTTTACGGTGACAGATCCCTTGTCGTTGACCCAGTTTGTCGTCGGGAAACATATGCCGCACAACTAATATTTCTGATAGCCTATGTTCTTTATACAAAAGATAAGAGTGTAGAGGAGGAGATGTATCTTGGAAAGCCATTACGGGGAAGCGAGTCGTTATCGTACATGCTCAGCCAACTAAGTACGAACGACGTCTCATCGGACAGACGTCTCATCGGACAGATATATCCGACCTATATTAGTGGTGTTTCTGTAGAGCCTTCCATTGCCATTGATTACTTTTTATCAGACATATATCGGTGAAATAGGGGGTTTAATCGGCCTACCTGGTATGTTATACTTCGCGGCGAAATCGTCGCACGCCCGGCGTTTCTTGATGATGTTGTTGTAGTCGTCCTCCGATCGGTCATAGAAGTACTTCAATTCTTCCATATAGTTGATGAACTTCTCCTCCAGGCCGACCGTCCACTTAAATTTGCCAGCCTTTGGGTTTCTCGGCGATCGGGGCGACGTAGGTCGGTGTTTTTTCGGTTTGACCATCTTCTTCCGCGTCTTCTCGGTTTTTTTCTTCGGCGCCATTTTGAACAACGTTGTACGCCATGGGGGAGGTCACATGACCGCTTGCTCGCTTCTGATTGGTCGAGTGCTAACGGTCGGTATCACTTTGTCGGCCGACTAATGAGAACGCGTCCCCACGAACAAAAGCAGCCAACGACATAGTACCGACGACGTGGGAGACACGAGTCATCCGCTAAATGTCGGCCGACAAGTGCTTTTATCGTCGTGTTTTACCGCCGAAAAATTAAACATGTCTAATCTGGTTTGTCGTCCGACTCCGTTTGTCGTTGGCAAAATTCCGTCGTCGCACTCACTTTTCGGCCGACAAGAACTTTCGTCGTTCGGTCCTTTATCGTCGACAAGTTTGTCGTTGATCGCGTCCCAACACAAAAATTGACTCTTTTTTTGTCGGCCGACAAAAAACGTCGGCCGACTTTTTCTTCGTCGGCCGACAAACAGTTTATCGTTGACGATTAACATTTGTCGGCCGACAAATTTGTCCCCGTGGGGACACGGCTTTAGTCGGCCGATTCTGCTGGTAGAATTGGCCGACTTTACCGACGATTAGTCGGCCGACTTTGTCAGAGTTGCCTAGTGGGTATGGAGCTTGAAGCCCCATACCCACTAGGCGATTTTATCCAGCGTCGGCCGATTATTGGTGCTAAAATCGAACATGTACATTTCAATATACCATACTTACAGGTGATCATAAGAGTCGGCCGATTCTAGTCAGTTTCCTGTTGCTGGTTGCTGGTAAAGTCGCTTAGTGGGTATGGGGTAAAGCCCCATACCCACTATAGGCGAATTTGACCAAAGTCGGCCGACTCATAAGCGTTAAAATTGGCCGACTCTAATGGAAAAGTCGATCAATTTTAGCGCTGACTCATATAAAACATGTATATATTTCAGTATTGCACACTGACTGGTGATCTGAATCGGTGCTCAAATTGGCCTATTCTACCCTGAAAATCAGCCGATTTTAGTGCCAACTTGTCAGCCGACTGTGTAAAAGCCAACTCATAGATATGTCGCTTTACAGCGGTATTACAGTACGCCACATGAACTGGGCTGTGATATCAGTGCAATATGATGCTATTACAGACAATTTGCATACACAAGTGACATAATTGTTAAAGATTGTTAAATAGGAGTATGTCACATATGTAACAAAGGCTTTTAATCTCAAATATGATTGTGTGACATCTTTGTGACATCGTCATATCAGAGCTCAAGTCATGTAGTGTAATACCACCTTCACCCCAACACACTACGACTCTCCAGAGATTGCGGTCTCTATACTTTACGCAGTAAATCTGATTGTCGATCAAAGCAGGCAGTAATCCACTGCCCAGTACTGGTCACAACTCAGGGACAGCCTCAGACGGACTGAAGTTAGGGGCCCTGATCTAATGGGTAGGGCTCTGGACGGGCAGGGGGGTTGGGGGGAGGGGGTCCCCATGTCACATGTCGAATTTAAAAAACGGCAATGTCGCCTGCTTCTGTCACTTATTTTTCTCAATGTTGCATGTCGATTTTAAGAAATGTCCATGTCACATGTCAGTATGGTTTAAAGCACCCTGCCTTGTTGTTTAGGCTCTATGTTGCATGTCGAACTTAAGGAAAGGCCGTGTCGCACTACTAATTTTAGTGATCAAGACCCATAAGTTTGTCCTGCCCTGATCTAAAGTGTACGGTTTGTTTTTGTTTTCTCCTGTGGGGGTTGCACTTAGGTCTGGACGTCTCTAACTTGATCTGTTGGGAAAAGAAGAATTAGAGGGTATTTTGGTGGTAATAAAAGTAGTGTTTTTTTCAATTTGTAATACGTAGGGTCCTACATTGACTTCAGTGACACTTTATTTAAACCACGCCGTTTCCTTGCATATGCAGCTAAAACAACTTTTCTATTTGATGTATTTTCTCGGCACATGTGACATAATGCCTTCTATGTAGCATTCAACAGGGAATGATAAAACCTTTCTAATGATGTATAACATTTGGGGTCTGAATGGGGTCTAAAAACGGCAATGTCGCCTGTCTCTGTCGCTTATTTTTCCCAATGTTGCATGTTGAATTTAAGAAATATCCATGGCGCATGTCACTAGCATTTTATAGCTGTCTGTCATGTCGTTAAGGCTCCACATTGCATGTCGATTTTAAGAAACAGGTGTGTCACCATGTCCAATTTAGTGGTCCAGACCCATAATGGGTGGGGTTTGTTTTTGTTTTCTCCTGTGGGGGTGGCACTTAAGCCTGGCTGGATCTGTTGAGAAAAGAAGATTTAGAGGGCGTTTTGGTGGTGACAAAAGTAGTTTTTCAATTTAGAATACGTTGGGTCCTACAGAGACTTCAAGGAGAAGTATAGAGCCATTAAGGCTATGTTTTCTTGCGCAGCTAAAGCCTGTGTTCCACAGCTCAATTTTGTCTCTAGTGATTTTGTTGTATCTTCTGCGCAAATAGCCTATGATATGAAACTATCCTATGTATCATTAATCGGAAGGGAATGATACACCCTTTCTAATGATGTAAAACATGTCCATATCTATAGGGGCCCTAGATGGGGGGTCCTGATTTCGCATGTCGAATTTAAGAAATGGCAATGTCGCCCTGTCGAATTTAAGAATTGGCCATGTCGCCCTGTCGAATTTAAGAAATTGCAATGTGCCCTGTCATTATCTTATTAAAATTCCATGTCGCATGTCATTAACCCCTAAAAAGGTCCATGTCGCCCTGTCGAATTTAGGGGTCTAGGGCCATTCTATAGCCTTTTTTCCATATGCTGACTTTCTGAATAGTTTAGGTTGAGGGAGGACCCTGAACATCCACGGTGGAACATCCTAGCCTGGGCGCGCAGTCTCAATTGAAATGCTTCAGATAGGCCTGTGCGTCCAGGCTATGGACATCCCCCCATTCACCCCTGATCAGTAGCCTACATGTTTACGAAAACCCCAAGAAATATACAGAAATATATCCTGCACAGATCTAAATGCCCATCCTCAAAAATAATAAATACTTCTAAATGAAACAACCTGTCTTTAAGTAATGGCCAATGGACCATTCCCCGCCCAGCGCCAGAGGTCAGGGGAGGATCCAGAATTCTTTTTCTTTTCTTTTTCTTTTTCTTTTTTTTTTTTTTTTTTTTTTGGGGGGGGGGGGGGAGCAATAACATGAATGTACAGGGGGAGGAGCGCCCCCCCCCCCCCACAAACATGATTTAACAGGGGAGGGGGGGGGGGGGGTAAGGATCCGCCCCTGGCTCAGGTGGGGGTGTAGGAAAGCTCACTTTCAGGGTAGGTCTTACAGAAACTATGATGCAGCTAGATTTTAAGGAAATTTGCAGAATCTGGACTGGGAGGATTTCTTTGCCCTTGAATGCCCTGATAAATTATGGGATAAATTCGTCGAGAAGGTTCATTTTATAATTGACCCAATGTGTCCAATAAGAAATTTTAATATTCGGAAATTAAGGGAACCATGGGTGTCAAATGAGCTACTAGAATTGATTAAAGATAAAGATGCAGCACTTCGCAGGGCTAAAAGAACTAAAAATCAGGATGGTTGGAAGTCTGCAAGAACATTAAGAAATGAATGTTTGACTGCTGTAAGAAATGCTAAAGCTACCTTTGTCAAAGATGAATTAACTGCAGATCAGCATGACTCTAAAAAAATTTGGAAAAATATTCATGATATTATTCCTGATCAAAAGAAAAAATCTGGCTCCATAAATTTAATCAATGCTGAATCTAACCAACCTATTCCTGAAGAACAGACAGCATCATATATAAATACCTTTTTCTCACAAATTGGCCCGAAGCTTGCTTCAAAATTTGATTCTACTTGGGATTACAGTGGCAAGGTAGCCAATACCTTCATTGATAATATAGTAATACAGGAAGAGGAACTTATTACGATTTGCAAAGAAATCGAAACAAATAAAGCGTCTTCTGTTTCAAATCTATCTAGTAAGTTTCTGAAGGATGCCTTTCTAGCTCTACCAAGGGAACTAAAGTATATCTTTGATGTGTCTTTAGGAAATGGTATCTTCCCACAAAAATGGAAACATGCAAATATAATCCCATTGAAAAAGGGTGGCAATCCTAGCGATGTCTCTAATTTACGTCCGATCTCTTTATTGCCTTTGTCAGCTAAGATTATAGAAAAACTAGTCCATATTAAGATCATGCAACATCTAGATGCCAACAGTTTACTTGACAGTAAACAGGGTGGTTTCAGAAAAGGTTTTTCAACCTTACATACGATTGCTAACTTTACAAATGACATGTTTACAGGTTTTAATAATAAATCTACAACTGTAGCTACTTTTATAGACCTGGCAAAGGCATTTGATACAGTCTCGCATGATATTTTGATTAAGAAATTAGATAAAATGGGTATTAGAGGCATTTTATTGGATTGGTTAAAAAACTATCTAAGTTATAGAAAACAACAAACCACTGCAAATGGAGTGACTTCTGAATTTTGTGATATTCACTGTGGAGTCCCACAGGGTTCTATTTTGGGGCCTATGCTTTTTCTCATATATGTTAATGACTTGTCATCTATCCTTGAACATAGTAACTATCATTTATACGCTGATGATACTGTTTTGTATGTGACAGGCAAAGATATTGATGACACCACTCTACTACTACAGAATGATTTGGAATTATACAAAGACTGGTGTGACAAAAATAGACTAACTATAAATGTTAAAAAAACTAAATATGTGATATTTGGCATGAAATCGCAAACTAAAAAGATTACAATTCATAATCTTTCTATCGGAAACAACAAACTTGAAAGAGTGGTGTCATATAAATATCTCGGTGTTACGCTTGATATGAACTTAACTTACAACAAGCATTTGGAAAATTGTATTCGTTTTGTTTCTCACAAAGTATATTTACTGTCTAAAATACGACGATACATGACTGTTAACACAGCATCTCTGATCTACAAATCTATGATCTTACCAATACTTGAGTATGGAGATATTATTTATAATGGTGCTAATATTGGAACACTAAAGAAATTACAAGCTTTACAAAATCGTGCTTTGAGAATATGTGTATCGTCTCCAGTTCATGTTCCTAGTTTCTTGCTACATCAGAGGTATAATATAGCTGTATTGGAAGTACGCAGACTTTTACATTTACGATTATTTATGTTTAAGCAAAAATCAAACCTAGATTTAGTAAACACAAGGAGAGTCAATACTCGTGCTCATGGTGCTATATTGTTTACTACACAAAAGCCAAACAATGAGAAATATAAAAGAAATTGTTTCTACATGGGTGCTATGGCTTGGAATAAATTGAATGTGCTAACACGTAACATTGATACCTATCTAAGATTTAAGAATACTCAAAAGAAATGGATGCAAACCACAATGTATATGCAGCAGTATTTTTGACGATACATCATTTGTGATACATGTTAAATGTCTCTATAATCACAGCTACAGGCTGACTTTTATGTGTACCAAATTACACAGATCTGTTTGTTAGTGCTAGAAAAATTGATTAGTCTTCAGGTCTCCCCACCTGTTCTATCTGTTTTTTGCTTGTAATTAGTTGAGAGAGTATGTACTTATGCTAAACTGATGGACTACTGCTAGTGTTTTCTATGTACCCCTTTAAAAAGTAGTACTTCTTTATATCCACATTTCTTATATTTCAAGATATAGATTTATGACTACTTCATCATCAGCCTGCATTGCTGGAGTTAGATGTAAACTAGCACTTATGCTAATCTTTTTCCAGTTGAAATAAACAAAAACAAAAACAAAACAAAAAAAGATGGGGGGGGGGTCCCCATGTCGCCTTGTCGAAAATAAAGAATTGGTCCATGTCCCCCTGTCGATTTTAAGAAATGGCCCTGTCCCATGTCACTAAGTGACTAAGCCCAAAAAAGGATATGTCGCCCTGTTGGTTTTAGGGGTCTACACCCATAGAGATGACGCATCCTTACAACCTTGAACATTTTGGCTAGATCCCCACAGGATGAGAAAGCAGTTACCAATTCATGGCACAATAATTGTTCAAGAAAAGGACCCTTCCCAGACGGGGAATCGAACCCCGGCCGCGGCGGTGAGAGCGCCGAATCCTAACCACTAGACCACCTGGGAACCGGTGATCATGTGGAACTGAGTAAAAGTATCATTTATGTTGACATTATGTTGAAGTGGGACCATGCATGTAGGAAAAACCAGCCATTATTAGTAGAATAGCCCTCCAATTGATAGTGCAATTCAGTGCTGTGGCTATGGGACTTTTATCAGTCATTATTTCACATCCATATTTTGCTATTGTCTGCTTTGCAACATTACAGTATTGCAAATGTTTTACCTTAGGCAAAGCAAGGTATGAATGTGAAAGGTAAGTCATTTTCAAAGGTTTGAGCCCTCATGAAAAAATACTTCCCTTCCCAGACGGGGAATCGAACCCCGGCCGCGGCGGTGAGAGCGCCGAATCCTAACCACTAGACCACCTGGGAACTGATAGAGAGCCTAAGTTCGTAAAATGATTCTAATCTCTGGAGCTCATATGTTTTGTTTCTCCATAGGAACTATGCAAAAGTTGATATTGCGTAATAAAAACAAAATATATGGTAATAAAAGTGACTTCATTTGACTTGAAGTTTACATTTCATGTCATGGCGAGGGCAATTTACACATTTAAACAGCCATTATTCCATGCATGCTTAGGTATTGAGATTGTTACCTCCATAAATAAAACGACTTTTAGAAAACTTGTGTATAGTAAGTAGGTGCACTGGTACATGAGAGTAGCGGATCCAATCCAGGGGAAGGGGAGGGGGGCAAAAGGGGCAATTGCCCCCCCCCCCCACCCGAGGGAGAGAAATTTTGTCATCTTATAATTAGAAGATCTGTGTGAATATGGTGCTTTTTATTTTCATACCATCCCCCCCCCCCCATACATCAATTACTCTGGATCCGCCCCTGAATGATCTACCTTTATGGTAGGCCTATATCCCAAACCATTGTAACAATGACGAAAACAAAAGTAAATGTTTCAAAAGAAAACTCTCAATTACATGGCATCCGACTCACAAAAGGCCAACCAAAATCCTCCCTCAGACGTGCTGAAACATCTGCTGGGAGATTGCCTTCAGATCTGCTTGGAGAGTGTCCTCAGGGAACCCTAACGACCACTAATTGTCGCCCAACCCGTGATCTGTTATTTGTAACCCCCAAATCACACCTCAGGGACACCCCCATTCCCCTGGGAGGGGAACCCTTGTCTGAAGTTGACATCCATCTCACCTTTCCCAGGTTCTTTCACCGTCTCACCTTTCCCTGGTTCTTTTTTGATCTCATTGATTTTACTCCCAAATATCCTTGTTTTATTTAAACATTTATGAGATGTAATTTTTACAACGGACTGTGATGAGGCGTTTTTTAAATGATAATTCACCCTATCAGGGATAGCTAATTTACAGTGTTTTAAGCACCTATAGGCTAATTTGGACTGGTTTTGTCGACAAACCCCCTAGAAATACTATAGGAAATAATCAAATAATTGTATATATGCACCTATGATGAGTGAATTTTCAAACTACTTAGAAAATATCAAATGCAAAGAAACAAATTTTGAAAAATATGATTACTATTTTTTTTTTATAATTTTTGATTATAAATAACCATAGGATTTACGAAAATCTCTATCGGTAATAATATTAGTTTCTTGTGAGGGCCACACTTGCTACATTTGGCAAGATGCGACACCTGAGCCTGAAAACAGGTATTGCCCTATCTGTCAATTCTTCAAACCTTCTTTGCTAATCCGCAATATCGCCCAAATCCTTCAAAACACAATGGCGGTCAAGTTGTAATATAAAGAATCACAAAACGGTCCCTCTCTTTGAGGTCTCTGATCCATAACGGCTGCCACTAATTGTCCTCAAGGTCACCACCCTGGATGTCAAGGTCAAACAGTTGTCCTTGAGAACTGACAGCAGATCTGTCATGGCGGCTGGTGACCTTGAAACGGTGACACGAAGGACCCGTATGAAAAGGACATTCGCCAAATTGGCCTGACCATAAGGGTACCATGTAATGTCCTGGTATGACCTTGTGATGTGCATTTGATGACCTTATCTAGGCACTATGTGTCCCATATCTGACAAACCCTCCTCAGTGGGTCCATCCATCTAGGGTATTATGACATTAAATATTCTGTCAGTGTACCGATCCTACAAGGAGGCCTAGTTCAATATCTAAAGGCCGTATTCCACATACCGAAAGTATGCTACCGATTTACAGCTGATACACTTTCTCCAGTGCCGATATATTATTGGCAGCATTGTTGATAAATTTGACCAATATGTTGGTAAATATTTCTAGCCGGTTTTGTACTGGCTGCCGATATCGCAATTTCAGTAGCCAATATCGTACTTTTGGCGGCCGAAATTGCGCCGAAAGTACGGGCTGCCGGAATAGAATGTTCCCATGGAGATGCTCACTATCGGCAACGAGTAATTTCAGTATGTGGAATACAGCCTTAAGTGTACTCAGCCAGAGATATTGATTATAATAAAGAGTCTTCAATGAGACTAAAATCAAGCATACTCATTGAGACACCTTGACTACCATTAGGTGTACTCACTCAGTCATTGAGTGTACTAAAACACAAGCATTGAATTAACTTTGGTGCATTCACTCAGAAACATTAAAGTAACTGTATTCTGATTTTGAGTATACTTACCCAGATAGCTTGACTAAGGATGAGTGTACTCACTCAGAATCACTGATTATAATTGAGTGTACTCACTCATGCACCTTGAAAAACATTAAATGTACCCACTCAGAAACACTTAATTAACTTTAGTATACCCAATTAGAAGCATTGAGTAGAATTGAGTGTTCCCACTAAAATACCTTGGAAATATTTATTGTGATTATTCAAAAACATTGACTCTGCATGGGTGTGTATGTGCGGATGTGCATAAAATGTGTTTGTGTACATGTCTGACAGATATATGTTTGCACGCATGAGAGTGCACACGTGTACATCTTCATTTTGTTCCATGATGGTTTTTGTTGATTTCTGTATTACCAAGAACTTCATCCAGCAAGTTACATTCACGTCAGAAAGTCATCAGAGAAATAATGCACAGTCTGAACCAAGAAAAACTGTATCCGAAAGCTATGTAGTAATTACAATATACCATAGCTTTTGGAGAGCTCTTGGATAGCGTATACTTCGTTGTTAATTAGTTGACAAGTCTCATACAAGACACTCAGGTGCT
Organism: Lepidonotus clava; assembly: GCA_936440205.1. Lineage (NCBI taxonomy): Eukaryota > Metazoa > Annelida > Polychaeta > Phyllodocida > Polynoidae > Lepidonotus > Lepidonotus clava. The sequence continues at coordinate 46,230,262 of OW387140.1, read as the reverse complement.
AAGGTGTGCAGCAATCGTTTCTCAAAAAACATCCCCTTATTCCAATTAGTCTGAGAAGTAAAGATCACAGGAGGAGTCTATCTACATGTGCCAAACTAATCAACATATAATCAACATATAGGTACAGAGCTGTGTATAGTCAGAGGGTAATCCTCCTAATTCTAATTAATGACTTTTTTTGGTCATGGAGTTGTCTGCTTGATGAATTTTACCAGTGATGTGATGGACTTCTTGATCCGTATTCACAGTGCTAAGAAGGCACATGCTGCAGTTTGATTGGGTAAAAAACACATTTCTTAATATTGAAATGTAATAAGGAGAGAAAAAAATGATACTAGAATTCAACTTGATGCCTGATTCTAGAACTGAATATGGGAAAATGCTGAGTCAGCATTTTTCCCATATTCAGTTCTAGCACTTGTACTCTGCTAAAATAGGTGGCTTATAGGAGAGTCAGGTGGAACAGAAGCACAAGCATGATCTCCTGAAGTTTTGCAAAAAATTATTACTAACGTGACTTACTTCTTATATTCCCCTCTACATATGTGCCGCATCCTTAAGTTTTTCTTGGACGTTTCCAAGTATAAAAGTACCGAGGGTCTGCGCATGAATTCAGAGGAACTACATCTGATCCGAGCTCTTTGCAGAGGAACGAAATTACTTTGAAATCCTAGACAAGATTACTGAAAATGAAGTCTTATGGCCAAGGGTATGGCATGAAAAAAGTACGTTCATGAGATGAGTATGTAATAGACGTATAGATGTATAAGTAATAGTATAGATGTATTTTGAGAACGTTGATGGCCAAGAGGGTCTAGTGGAGGAATGCTATCTCATAAGGAAATGGGAAAATTACAAATTCTAACCAGCTACAAAAATGCTGTCAGTGGCAGATAGTATCTATAAAGGGAAAGTGAGAGATTGAATAACAGCCGCTAGACTTAACCCCCTGGGGTGCCCCCCGGCCCTACCCTCTCCAGAGCTGACTTAGTAAAACAAGGTTATTTTGTTTGTATATTCCAAAGCTTTGTCCCTTCCCAACTTCAGTATAAATCCCCACCAAAAGGGAGGGGGGGGGGGGCAGGACCCCTTGGACCCTGGTTACGTCCCTGCCACATATATAGCCTCACAGACAGTATTCAGACAACAAGGACTGCTATATATCATTAACCTATTGAAATAATATGATGCATCCTTTTGTACTATTAATGGAAGATGCATTTTCAATAGGAACAGATTTGGGTAGAAAACACTCTTGTCACGTGGCCCTGCTCGGCATTAGGAACATATCGTCGGTTCTAAGTGGAGATAAGGCTCCCCCAGGGACCTATAGCACCCAGATGATAAGGGGTTTCCCATGGAGAACCCGGAATCCCCAAAGCCCTGTTCGGCAGACCCAAAGGCTGCGTATGTTAGCTATATTGTACACGCAGACTCAGAAACGTTACTCATACAATGATGCTTGTAAACGTGGATATTATTTCAAATAATCACATATTATATCATCAAATGATTTAGAACATGTATTTGAAAGGGGGTCATGCCCTGAACCCCCTTTTTCTTTTCTTTTTTTTTCAAACTAAGATCCCTTTTATTGATTTATAAATGTCCATGTATATAGGGAGTTAATATATATGTGGAGGTCACGCTGCGAGGTCCACACATGTAACCAGTGTCTGGCCGGCTTGGGTGGGTATAGACCCCTAAAGTCAACAGGCCAAGACGGGTACTTCTTCAATTAGACAGGGCGACATGGGCATTTCTTAAATTAGACAGGGCGACATGGGCATTTCATAAATTAGACAGGGTGACATGGGCATTTCTTAAATTAGACAGGGTGACATGAGCATTTCTTAAATTAGACATTGCACTTATAGTGACATGGGACAGAGCTGGTTTTTAAAATCGACAGGGCGACACAGGCTTTTCTTAAATCCGTCATGGGACATAGACCTTAGTGACAAAGAGAAACTTAATGTGAAACTTCACAAGTAAGACTGAAGTATTTTACATTATCTATGACTTATTGCAATATAATATATCTATGTTTATATCTACATACAGGCCCATATAGATAGGGCTATGTATAGCGTCCTTTTTTTGTTAGATCCAACCACCAAATAGAGAGGATATTGGGTTACGAGATTCACATCAGCTTTAAAAGGTTTATACTTTAAGAGACTAAAGATATCTGTATGTTACATGTTTAATGGTGTTAAAACACCTCCAAAGGAGGTCTGATGGGTTTAAGACAGTTTTAGACAATATCTATATATCTTGGGGACAAAAGAATAGATATTTCCATCCAAATTTGGCCAGTTTACATACCCTAGTGCTCAAAATCGGTGCATTTAAATCTATAGTTAGCATGAACTAACATTCAAGAGTCTGTCTTCATCAATCGCCATGCTTAATCCTTTAGTAGCAGAGACAGAGCGTCACCCTGGAGAATCAGCAGGACGCCCATATCACAGTCACGCAGGGGAGATAAGGGTGGGTGGGGTAGGGAGTATGAAGGCACGGATAGGGGATATAGACCATTAAGAACCCCTATCCCTTGGCAATGGCCTGTTTAATAAGGAATTATCCCTACCATGGATAGATGGTTTGCAGTAACACATTTTTTTAGTGACATGGCCTTTTGCGTAGTGGCATGTGACATGGGCATTTCTTAGAATTGACATGCAACATGGTACCCCCCCCCCCCTCCATCTACACCGCCCATATGAAGCTGCTGTCGTCTGATACATCACGTGGGGATTCCGGGTTCTCCATGGGAAACCCCTTATCATCCAGGTACTATAGGTCCCTGGAGGTGTCTTATCTCTGCTGGGAGCCGGCGATATGTTTCTGATGCCGAGGGGGGCCACTTGATAAGAGCGTTTCCACCTGAATATGTTCCTATTGGAACGGCATCTTCCATTAATAGTACAATAGGATGCATTATATACATATAAGTAGGGTAATGGCATATATATGCACACCCAGGAACCCATCTGTCCTTTCTCAAATACACACAGGCAGAGCAAAAATATTACTGTATTGGCAATTCAGTTTCAACGAATGGGATGGAGATCTAGCATTGAGTAATTTTCCTATTTTGTGTCAGCTTAAGTTTGTTTTAAAAGAGACCAAAGATAATAGTATAGTTGATTTTTTTTTAAACTCAGAAAAATCATAGAAATGTGTTAGATGAGTCTAGTTAAGGTCAGTGGTAAAGTATTATTTGTGACAACTAACTCAAATTAAAGTAGAATTCTACAAGAGATGATTTCCATTTAGTGGCGGATAGAGGTGGGGGGGGGGGTCAAATGGGGCAATTGACCCCCCACCCACCTAGACCCGGGGGATCAAATTTGGGCATATTAAAAAATTAGAAGATCTGTGTAAATCCGGTGTTTTATATTTCATTTTCATAAGGGGGGGGCGTGAATTTTTTTGGTTTTGGCTTCCTTTAAGTAGGTTTAAAGATATATTTACTATCACCAGATATAAAGCATAATTATATTAATATGATATTATTGATAGAATCAGTTCAAATTAATTTGCAGGTTCTACTGCAAACCGTCTACCCATGGTAGGGCTAATTCCTTATTAAACAGGCAGCTGCACAGGGATAGGGGTTCTTAATGGTCTATATGCCTTATCAGTGCCTTATTACTCCCCCCACACCCGCCCTTATCTCCCCTGCATGACTGTGATATGGGCGTCCTGCTGATACCCCAGTGTCTCTGTGCTGACGGATTAAGCATAGTGTGTGATAAAGACACACATCTTAAAGGTACACAATGCTGTTCAGGGCGCCACCTGGATGAAAAATTGTGAACTAAGGAAAAAATATTTTCCTACAATATTCTAAGATTAATTAAAATTACCAGGGCAATACAAGAAGACTATTAATCATATTTTCCCTTAATTTGAATGATCCTTCTTCAAGTTATTAAGTGTTATGTAAGCAAAATCACCCTCTTTTTTAGTTTTCTTGTTATAACTTTTTTCAGAAACGGTCAATATTATTTTCTAAGTGTTTAATATTTGTGTTCATAGCATAAGAACATTATGTCCAGGTTTCAAGAAAAACACATTGTTAGTTATTTCACTATATGAATTTTAGTCATTTTTCCTATTGAAACCAATGGTTAAGCATCAATATTTTAAAGGGCAATATCTTTTTTCACAAACGGTGAATGTTGATTTTTCTTTTTTATATGAACTCCTTTAGGTATAAGATAGGCAGAGAAAAGATATCTAAGATATCCTATTGTTCATTCTAAATCATGTTGAACAGCATTATGTACCTTTAAGGGGAGTCAAAAAGCAATGTTCTGTCAAAATATGACAAAGTTTTGCAAGCTCAAATAACTATCAAACTTTAACCATTGGTACAGTAAAGATTATGATACTTTTGCCACAAGCCTAGGTTATGATAATGGAACACATTTCAATAGTTAACAGAATTTGCAAAATTTTGATCCTACATTGCTTTTGGCTCCCTTTAATGGAAGGTAGGATTATACTATTATTCTGTTACAATTTCTTCTGATGTTTTTATTTAAATATTCATACATCCCCTCTTGTCTGCAATACAGCCTCCTGCTGACCCTCCAGTGCTAAACTCCTTCTCCGATCTTGAAGGATTAATATGAAGATGATGATTGTTTGAGTTTGAAGTCGACTTAGCAATATTCCAGCTCACGGTCGTCAACTTGTACCCAGTGCTAAGATCGAATCTAGTGGAGTGAGAATGGCAAGAAAAGATGATCCAACAGACAGCCTGGGGGAATCCAACCTGGGCCTGTCGTGCAAAATCCCACATGCTACCCACTAGACCACCCCTCCCCCTTCTTAAAGGTACTTGGGTGTGTTCAGGGCGCCACCTGGGAGGTATATCAAGAACTAGAAAAAAAATCTGCTTTTAAACCAATTTCAATGCTATTTTAGGTATTTTGACACTTAAGAAAATACAATGCACACAATTTTTCATTGTATCAAGCAATGTTTCCTAGTATTATCCAAGCAAATAGTGCTCAAATACTCACATTTTAAAGTTTATTCACTATAACTAATCTCACAAATGGTAAATGTTCTTTATTTTTTTCCAAAATGTGTGTAATTGTCTATACTTGTTGTATACTGAGTTTGGTGGGAATTGCACTGGTAGTTTTTTTGTAATTTACAAAAAACTCGTTTTTCCCATAGAAACCAATGGTAAAGGCAATTTTCTTATTTAGGCTGTACCTTCTGTCACAAACGGTAAAAGATCAAAATTTCAGTTTCTATGTACTTCTATAGATATAAGCTTCAATTAAAAAAATTATCTAAGAAATTTGACTGGTCAATAAAAATCAGGTTGAACACGCCCAAGTACCATTAAAGAGAGGGGCCAGTGAAATTTTAAATTTGTAAAATTCTCGTCTTATACAGTAGATATGATGCTTAAAGAGGATTACAAAACAATTTTGATAACTATTTATTGATATCTTGCATGGAAAACATTGTCTAAATATCAGATCACCCATTGAATCCTCTGCACACTTGACACAGGACGTCTGTGTGTGACGTCACACAAAATGACAGTTAAATTCAAATTTCAAATTTATAAATTCCATAAAAAAACATAGTTTTTCATATTTTCTTTTATAAATAATTCAATTTGGTGATTTTAATCTCTTTTAGACTTATAAAGTACATTTAATAAATCTCTTATTGCATTTATTTCACTTTAATAATTTTTCAACTGTTCTGCCTGTGACATCACAGACAGATAATGCTCTGTGCAAGCTGCACCTGGATGCACAGAGGCGAGCTCATTATCATCCAGAAACGTTTGAATAAAATCAAAACTGATAGAGATTAATGTATGAAATTTGGTATGGTGACTACTCAGATGGCCACGGTCACAGCACTATGCTAGTTCAAAGTCACTGGCCCCTCCCTTTAAGGGTTAAACATGGCTGATGGTCAAGACAAACAACTTAATTTAGACAATGTTATCTTCTGTTCCAATTTTTTTATTTTGTTGTTGTTGAGATATTGACGTATCCCTTCATGTTTGTAAAATGGACATCCTTCAGTGCTAATTAAGGTTCTTCCCTGATGCTGGAGGATTAAGATGAAGAGAAAGATTCCAAATTATTCAATGCCCACCTCGCACTCAGGGTACTTTCTGATTAGTAGTTTATGAGGGATACAAGGTTAAAAACAGGCTTACATGAAAGTGTAGTATTGTTTCATGAATACATATATATCAAAAGGAATGAAGTCTGAACATTGTTTTTCATATTGTTTTATGTTTAAGTGTATTCTCTGAATAATTATGTTGAAAAGTATGAATATTCCCCTTTCTATAATAAGCTAAACATGACATCATATATCAAATATGAAAGATGTGACATTTTAGAATATAGATATTATGTCATACCTGTTTTTAGGTTTGACATTATGCATGCTCCAGTCCGATGCTTATTCTCTGCTACTTAAGGAGAAAGTGTGTGGTCAAGGCAAAAATATTAAAGGTCGGTTTACATCACGCGATTCTTATTCTTATGTTGCTTAGATTCCCTTCACACATTGCAGTATCTTCTGTTACAATACTGTCTATATGTGATTATAACTTTGCAAAATTCAATTTTAAATCATGACAAAGCCTGTCATTTGTACTGGTAAGGCTGAGGTCAGGAGTGTTCATCAATCGTATTGATGTCTACAAAGAAAAGTAGCAACTCTAAATCCATTTACAGAGTAATAAAATGCACTTAAATTGGGGAAGCAAGTTCAAATAAGTATACTATTATGATCATCTGAAGATGAAAATACCAGTCATTTATCTGCCTCTATGAGAATAGGTTTAGCCTATTTTTAGTGTTGACTAAAATAAAGAACAGATTTTCTTTTCGAAAGGGCCCCTAGAGTCATGAGTTATTTCCTCAATTAATGTATATTTTGTCAATTCTAGCAAATCTGATGCTGAGTGTGTGGAGTCCTTTCTATGTGACATGGCACATAAAAGACCCCTTGCCACTTTTCGAAAAAAGTAGGGTATTGAACCCAGTGGCGGATTTCTCCTAAATAATATTATAGATTTGGTCACCACCCATGTGGCATAACACTAGTTGTAAAGCTTCACCTTGTGCAGTCTGGTAAAAGAACCCAGATGGGTTGGCTGGATGTTAAACTAACAAAGCTTGTTATTTTCACTTTTTTCTGGGGAGGGAAGTGGTTTGTCCCCTTAAGGATAGAGTAGGGAGAAGAGTGCCCCGATTTTGTTGTTCGCGCTTAAATGCCCATAACTCTCTTAATATCTAAGATATGTTGACATATTATATACCAAAAAATAGCTGCTTTTCATATCTATCTCACCATATAATCAATATAATTATTGATTGATAAGTTAATAAGAAATATGGCTTCAAAGTTTAAACTTTAATTTTTCGACTTTTATTTTTTGAACAAGGATTTTTCACCTAATAACGAATTAACAGCAATGAAACTTGTCAAATATGTTATAAACATTCCTCTTGAGGGAATAGTGTCTCAGAATTTTGATTTAGGACCTGGTTAATTTTCTATTGAATGTAGAATTTTTAAAAAAATTTATTTTCAACATTTTTTACATTTTATACCATAAAAAATCAACAAAGCTCTAAATCCAAATTTTGAGACACGCTTCCCCTTAGAGGAATGTTTTTAGCATACTCAAGAACTTTCATAATCATTGAGTCAATGGTAAGTAAGAAATCCGTGTTCAAAAAATAAAAGTTAAAAATTCAGTTTTGTACATTCTTTGACTTATTTCAGGACTAAAATATAGTGCAGCTAAATGAAATATAATATAATTAGATAGCTTAGATATTCAGCTTTAATATGATATATGATATGCCTAAATTGAGAAAGAAATAGCAGAGTTATGAGCAAATACGCACAACTGTAGCAAATTGGAAGCTGATCACCCTACTCTAACTTGCTAGATGACTGACGCTCGGTCCACCCCACCATTCAAATTAACATGTATAATCATGTGACAATTCATAAAATACCACCCATTTTACCTGCAGTTAGGAGATTAAGTTGAGCATATTTTAGTGCTAACTAAACACAATGAAAGACAGGTTTCTTTTCAAACTTGTAAGCTTTATTCTTAACCACTAGCATGGTTTTCTATCAGTCAGTTTACATTAACTTAGTGCTTCATTCACGTGAAGCAAAACCCGTGTTTTAAACTCAGGCCATTTAGACATCTTTGGTTAAACCTTAACAGAGCATTGGGGCAATTGTAAAGTACATGATTCATTAGAAACAATAATTGATTAATCCACTAACCTATAGAAGGGGTTACAACATTTAAAAGAAATTACTTTTTAGAAAATAATCTAAGAATAATAAGCGTACATTCTAGTTCTTACACCATTAATACATGAATTAGAGAAGAATGGTTTTACCCCATTGACATTAAGGACAAGTGATTGTTCATTTACTCTCAACCTAAAAATTATTTAGTGTGGAGTAAAAGTTTTATTTTCCATTACTTGTTACTTGTTTTGATATACAATATCTTGTATGCCCCTTTCTAAAGGGAAAAGAAAGTGAATCTTGAATGAGAGTATTGTTTACAAAATACACCAAACCAATTTATATAGATTCTATATTCAGGTAGTGGAAATTTCAATCTCAAGAAATGTTTATATTGGCTTGATGAATTCAGATTATAAAGTTTCTAACCTGATTTATCCTTATAACCACTGCCTTGGAAAAAATGTAATGCATCTTTAAAGGGAGCCAAAACCAATAAATTCAATGAACTTTTCCAAACTCAAATAATCAAGGAAATTCATTCCTTGAGCCTATTTCTCGCCCATGTTAAAATCTAAACCATGAAATAAAAACGTGTTTTCCTTGCTCAAATCAATTAATGTGGATCCGCAAAAATAGGGTTTGTTTAAAAACAAATACAAATTTTACCATCTATTGTGGCATTCTACTTTATTTTGAGCTGGTTTTCACAGCTAATACTTTACCACTGATCTTAACTGGACTCATCAAACATATTTCTGTACTTATCTGAGTTTTGAAAATTTTGTCAATTTTATTGGTTTTGGCTCCCTTTAAACACACTTTTAACATCATCTGATTGGTCACTGATCACATTTTCATAATTATTTTTTGTGATTGTGCGTCTGTCACACGAAGTAATTGTGACATTGCAAAATAACCTAAAAGACAAATTGTTGGAACTAAATACTTTTTACGAGAGATGGAATCCCTAGTCACAAGTCACTAATAACAACATGATGAATAGTGACCAATCAGAATTATCAATTTTTAACTAAAATTTACTTGAATATGCCTCAAAGTCTACAATACTTGTACAGGTGTATTAAGCCATGATAAATCAATAAATAAAGTAATTTTAAAGCGTAAAGAACAAGCAGAAACAATTGAGCATACTGTATTTTAGCTCAATGATTAAATAAAGGCTGTTGTTATCACTGTTCAATATTCAAGTGTTTCTTATCATTCAGTGACTAGTCAAATGAAACTTGAAAGAAAACACTAATTATCAACTCTCCCAGACACAAATCTTTGTTTCCTTACATTTTGGTGCACCTGCAGAATGAATCAAGATGCATTATGGGTAATATTTTGCCAAATGGACTTCCAAAATAAGTCTCAAACAAGTTAATATATATTTTATAACCTTGTCTTTTGTTGTATATATTATGGAGACGACATTAAGTATTTTTTTCTTTTTCTACTTTATACTTCACATTATCTACAGTTGTTTTAAACATTCTTTTATCAGATACTTTAGACATTTATCAACATTAGCCTGCAGGTGCATGGAATACAAGAGATTTGCGTCTGGGAAAATTCACCACCTTCATATTACACAATACTAATCTGAGGACATATGGCATCCATAACTTAACATAAATAATGAGAGTAACAATTTCATACAACCTGCATAAATTACTTTGCATTGCCATTATTGATGATATACAGTAACTAAGGAAATCCTGGAAACAGGTAAAGCTCTAACAAAGGAAGTAAAGCTAATGAACTGAAAAGCAAAATTACTTACAACCTATTAAGGTAAGCTTTCACAACATGCCTAGAGAGTCAAGCTACAATGTAACAACCTTTATCAACATCATACAACTGAGATATAGTATTTAAGCTTGGTATTATCAGCAAGAGTTTTTACTCATGGATTATTTTAATCAAAATTGTAAGACAATGTACTGTGAATGTACATTTTTTTTGTTGCCCGCGAAATGTTTGTGTATCCAGCATTAGAATGCCTTTATTTACAACAAAATATTTGTGCATTTGATTGTTTCTAATATTTTTTATATGGAGCAGAAAAATGTACTGAAGAAATCAATATGTTTACAGTATTATTAAATTATATCTAAATTCTGTCAGACATTATGAATAATTAACTTGTACGGGCAGTTACCAGAGGTACAAATTTTAGGTTGGCATTACAACATTATTTGCAAAATGTCTTTAATTTTGCTTTCACTGGATCTATAGTTCTTAGAAAAGGAACAAGTGAACCCTTTATTGGTCTCGTTCCAGACAATATGCACACCGTAGTGGTTACACATTCAAACTTTTTGTTGGTTCACACAGAAACCCATTTGAATATAAAAAAGGATATCTTATTTAGATGTCAAATTGTGGCTAAAACAGCATGTGGAGACAGAGTTGTTCTCTGAAATACAAATAATGTCAAATATACAAATCTTTACTTTTTTTAGTGGTAAAATTCACTATGTGCATTGCTTTTGTGAACTACCATCTGGTATATGTTACAACATTCCTACCCCTTTAATGGAAGACAACCATTATGAACTTTACAATTTTCTACTTATGTTCAGGTGTTTTTCTACATTCTACATTTTATTAATGTGTTTCTCTACATTCTAACAATATTTGCCTTTTTGTTTCAAAAGAACGCTGAAAAGTCATTGCAAATACTGAAGTGCTGGTTACTGTGGAAATGTTCAAATTCATCCCATCATACTGCTGAAAGTCACTGTCGCTGGTACAACACCTATTTAACCTCTAAAGCAGCATACCAATTGTGGCAAATCGGAATAGCCGCCTGTTTTTTTTTTTATACGCCCAGTCTGCCAACTATTTGAATGATAACCTCTCAATATCCAGTATTGAAATGTACATGTTTGATGTGAATTAGCACAAAAAAATTGGCCAATTCTTCTGGCAAAATTGGTCTATTTAAGCGCCAAACGGTCAGCTGACTTAATAATCTCCCAGTGGTTATGAAACTCAAGCCCCAATGATTGTTAAAAGATTTAACTTTCAGGAGCAGACTCTGGTCACAGCCTGCAATTTGGACTTGATCTCTAATTGTGTATGGCACTAACCTTATCCTATCATTAAGCTGGAATCTTTCCGTACCTTAATACAAAATGACATATCTATGGCCAATAAAGATAGAGTCTGAAAGACCTAGGTTTGTTACTTAAAATACACCATATGAAAATTACAACCACTTATTACAACAAATTACAAGATGAGACAACATTATTTAAACCATTCAACCAATTAGTATCACTTATTGTTTTGATATTGGATGGACTGTTGCCCATGAGAAGTTTGCCATTAATTTACAAGCTAGATTTCTAATAATTATTTGAACCAACAAAACCAGATCTTTTTAACAATTATTGTCAGTACAGTTGCCTGTTTTGATATGGATATACTGTCACATTTAACAAATATTTTCTCAAAACACCAGGTACGTACATCTTTATTTGTCTACATTATTTTAGAAATTTTCATCAAGCAATTCCGAATGGCAAACTTCAGATGGGCAAAGGTCAAGAGGGCAAGAGCAGAACATACAAAAAAGTGTATTACTGATATTAGGGTATGATACAACTATTTATATTCATAACATGTATGTTATACAGTATGGACAGTCCCTGTAGAAATCCCCCGTCTATGTTTATAATCCCATGGACTGTTGACTGCTATAACTTTAATACAGCATAGAGTGCGATGCAGAATGTTCGCGAACAGCTCCGTAACAGATGTGTCTGTTCCTTGTCGTTGGTCAAGTGACATTTGTTTTACGTTCAATGAAAAAAAGAGCGATTTCTTCTTTGTAACTCAATTACTGCTCCACCCAGATGCTCGTGGGAAATGGATGGTTTCCAGAGGGGGACAGAAATTGAGGATGGGTTGTCAGGACGGGTGGTGAAAGGGGTGAGCCCGAATCCCCGCGGAACTATACCTGTCAGCTGCTAACCCGAAACCCTGCCCAATGTTACTGGCTTCCATATGGCTTCCAATATGGCTTCCAATATGGCTTCTTTTTGGCTTTTTTATTACCATCCATTGGCTGACCTCTCCTGCCCTGCTCAGTGGACATTCACACAATGCTTTTTTTGTTGTTGAGGGTGGGTTTTTTGATTGCTTGAGTTAAGTTTACCAAGAAATGATTGTTGAAAAAGATTTGAATGTTCTAAATTGAATATAAAATGTGTGATCAAACTATTTAATACAAGTGCAATCTAACTGTTTTTAGTTATACCTCATTACTATGTTTGTTTCAAAAACCTGTCATTAAATGTCTTATTTGACCTTCAAAAATTAATCGAATTCAGGGTACTGATTTTTACCCTTAACTCAAAGTTCAGGGTACAGAGAAATCTCCTACTTTCAATTTCAACCTCCATTGATACAAAATATCCCAAAGATGTTCCCCATTTGAACCACACTACTATAGTATTCAATGATTGTCCCCAAGGGAGCCAGGGATCCCTAAACTGATTTCATCCATTGCATTCACCTTGGCCTGGTCGGATCGTCCCTACCGCAGGAGTGACCCGGTCAGCCTTGGAGGAACCCACTACCCGCTCCGATCGGCCTAATCGGTCAGTGTTACTTGTCGGATGGGGAACAGGAGTGTGGATTGGGGGTCCTCCGGGAGTTTGATAATTTGCACTGGTATTGTCTCTGAAGAAGACATCAGCTTCGGCATCGCTGCCGCAATCGTTGGCCTCTTCCCCGCGTAGGATTCCAAGCTGTGGGCTGGTCTGTAAGCTTTCAGTGGTCACTGCTCCTTCTGTTGGTTGGATAGAGGGAGGTTTGTAACCAATTATACTGTCACTTCCTTCACAAGTAACTGTCATCACTGCAGCTCCTGCAACTGCCTGCAGGTCGGCTTCAAGGTATTCGGCCGGTGTTGGCGCAGTTGCTGTCGTTGTGGTATATGGCACTGGCACAAACTTGATGAACTCTCTTTCACGTACAAATATGTCACTGTCCTCTGAGCTGACTGAGCTGCCCCAGGAACGGTCATCTTCATCTCGTCCGCCAACCGCACCTCCCACTGGTGGTGGTGCCAAGAGTTCCCCCCCTGATAAAGATGCCGCAGCCTTTTCAAGCTTTGACTGAAGTATAGCCGACATCTTTTGTGCTTCTGATTGGTTTCCTACAGCTCCAGTCACTCTCTCCCTGCCATCATCTAAACTTGGACAGCTAGCATTGGAGGATGAAGACTGCTTTTTCACATCTTTGTGAGTGTTTATAGGAGTCAGTTCTTTGTCTTCTGGTAAAACTAAAACGGGAGTCTGCCGCTCTATGGTTGCGGTCCTTCTAAGAGTTCCCGTATCAAAATGGCGGATGCTCAGCTGGCAGGCAAGTTGGTGGTCGAGACGAGGGCTGCTGCGGTCTCTCGTTATGGTATGTCTCAGGTTTCGTCGTCGGTCAAAGCCTTGAATGGCGCGAGACAGGTTCTCCAATGTCTCGATATCCTTCTCTGCCAGGGCTGCAAACAAGTCCCGTATTGCAACCTTCTTAGTAGTTCCTCCTGAAATGACAAAGTAAAGAGTGTAAGTTTTTATTGTAAATAACGAGAAAAAATTATACAACCTAAATACGTCACTGGCCTGAAGTACAAAATCAGTCAATACAAAAGTGTTACATTTATCACACATTACAACAGGAAAAAGGATATCACAATGATTACTTCAGAGGAACTATACAAGGACTTTCCTGAAATTTAACTTTAGATTTCTAGACCATGTACATGCTGTTTGAAATACTGATGTCTCTAAAGTCCTGAAAATAACAAATGTTATCGTCTCAAAGGAGACTAACTTCTCAAGGAGAGCTCTCATGCCTGATGCCTTTTAAGCTGTGAGAATCTATAAGCTTCTCCCCACTTCAGTCCCCAGACAGATTGAGAGTGTTAAAAGATATCAAGCAAGCCCACTATAGTAACTCTTGTGGACTTCCCCAGTATCCAACACAGATGTGCCTCAGAATAGGCCTTTTCTGGCCGATTTATTTGGCATATCCTATCCACATGATATATAGTTACACCTCCAACATTTAGCAAACTATTTGCAAATCAAACAATACATTTATTTCAAATTAAAAGGTGAAAATAACTGTCTAACCAACGCCAGGAGTTAAAGTTCAGGATGGTGAAACTTTATTTGGACTTAAACTGACATGTTTCGGCCGATTAAGGCCTTCTTCAGGATTTATTTCAAATGGAAATGTCCAAAGATGTCAGCATGGTAAGTGTTTCAGAGCACAAGCATTCCTTTCTTACAAAGTCTTAGTACTATTAAGGCAGTGTTAAAAGTAAATTCCTTGGATTGACAACAATTGAGACCTAATAGGAAAACACCAGTTATTAAAAGAGTTGCACTAGTTACAAATAGGTTTAATAATATGCATAAGCTCTATCAAAATAAATGCTTACTGAAACATTTCATAATAACTCTCTTCCAGTCTTCCTTAAACTACTTTTAACATGCAAAGACTAACCTCTGAACCACTTCTTCAATACTGTGAGAAAAACTATCGATTAATGTAGGCACCCAAACTAAACCTTTAATTTTCCTTCCCCCCGCTTTTGGTTTGGTAACGTGTTGGTTTTACATCTCCAGTTTTATGACAAAATGCCTCGTTCTAGCTCGCTGAATGCAGTTCCTTTTTCCGATCGCTCCCATCCTTCAAGAAACCCAAAGTGATTCATCAGCAAAAACTGTAATGCCAGACAGATGGCTTTAATGATGTAAATGTTTCTCTGAAATAACTCTACAAGAAATCTCTGCATTCCTGAGTGGCTTTCTCAAGGGGTTCTCACAACTTAAAATCTTGTATCTTGCCCTGGGACAGACTGTTGCAATCTCATGGGCTTATCATACATCTCTGAAGTGTCTATTGAAGCTACTATGTAAAACCTCATCAAAACTTAATGAAAATGGCTTTTGATATTTAACACAGATTTTAATGGAGCATATTAGGCCTATAGGCAGAAATAGTAGCAGCTAAAGAAATCAGGGTGTTTCTTGTGTTAAATGTTTTTTTTGTGCAGAAAGGATTTGACTCACTGCAATGTGATCATTGGTTCAGGTGAAGTAGAATTAAATATTTATCATTGAAAAATTAAGGAGCATAACAGGAAAGATAAAACATTATATACTTTTGCTGACATGCAGAAAATGTTTAGTCTGGACCCTTCTGGCTAGGACAGAGTAAGGTATATCTGACTGAGACGCAGCTTGAAAACTTACACAACTCATGAATTATGAAATCCCAGGACCTAGACTTCATTACAAAATAAACTATCAAAGTATTAGGATAATGCATATTGACAGCAAGATTGTGCAGATTCAGGAATTAATAAGAGCTGTCATGGCTGATTCAAGGAACCTGGAGGATATTTAATCTCATCAAAATGACATGTCTAATTAGCCGGCATCGGAACAATAAGCCACTAGATCTGGGACAGGTATCTTCCTCTCTGAGGTAGTGTAGAGAAGGAAGGTGGGTTCATACACCAGGGATTTATGTAAATAGGAGGGGGTTTGATATTCATGTAAAGAGGTTGCAGGTATATGTGAAGGGTTGCAGGTAAATGTTTTACATAGATTTATATAGAACACCTTCTCATCAAGTACTTTTCTTCCTAAAGAAGAAATTGATTTATTATATGATTTAAAGCAGAATAACAAGTGTTCCGAATCAAAACACCAAAAAGGTTCTAAAAACAATCTAACAATATTCTTTATTTTAATCATCAAATCAATCAAGATCACTTACTCCTCGCTATACATCTTAGAAATGGCCCAATATACTAAAAAAAAACAACAGAGTAATTCTTTGGATCCGCAAAATTCTGTCCTACCTGTACTGCAGTGAAATAAATGATAAAAGGTCACTACCTTATTTTTTGGGACAGTTAAATCAAATTAAATTGGCCTAAGTAAGTCAACTTTTTCCATATGTGAGAAGCATTGGGGAGGGGTCTCTGTGCTCAAACCAGAGGAACTATGTTGTTATCCCAAAAAAGAAAAAGAAAAAAGAACACAACACTGATCTTTAAGAGATGGCCTTGTTCCTGTTCTAGCTTTTTTTTAAAAAGCAAAAAAAAAAGCTGGACAACAAGGCAAAGAGGCGCTGTATACAGTGTGGAGGACATGGCGGAGGGTCCCCGCGGACTGTCGTCCCACGTGACTATGACAAGCCGAGACAGAAGATCAATACTGTATCGACACGAGCACTCTACGGGACGGGCGACTTTTATCTTACGGCCAACAGGAAAGGGGAGCAGGCCCTGGGCAGGAAGGGGGTTGAGGTTTGGTGTTTCCCTTTGCAGCTTTTCGTTATCTTTTTTAAAACCAAGCAATATCTTTCTTTCGCAGCTTACCACACTTAGATACTCTTAACTTGCTTAATCCACAATTGGAGAAAGAGATATATGAGGAATACCAATCACGAATTGGTATGTTCCAGACTTGTAGAATTTATATACCAATTGGACTGTTGTTGTTTTCTTGTTTGTTTCTTTTTTCCCTGTTTGTTTGTATGTTTCAGGACTTCTGTACAAAGAGTGAGACATGTTGACAAAGTGCAAGAGAACCTAGGTGTACAGAAGAAAAAAATGGAAGCAGAATGTTGAAAAGTATTATGTGTAAAGTTTATGAGCAAATATAGCTCTGCTCTTAAAAAACAAAAAGAAAATTGGTATGTAAAAGAAAAGTGAGCGGTTGGGTCAACAGCCAAGCTGAAAGTTAACACCCAGATAAAATTGGTTAGAAAAACACGTCCAGCATTAAGAGTGAGGGTACAAGACCTGTGGATGCACTGGCATGCATTAGCCTTTGATATGCATATTTGCTACCTTTGGGTCACATTTTACAAATTTCATTGCCAAATTGATATATATTGGAGCAAAGAGGAAAGAGAGTGAGACATTTCTGAAATGACTACATGGACCAGTTTACACCCACCTTAAAGTTTACCATGAAATATTATTGACTTGTTCCCGGTATGCTACAATGATAACCTACTACTGGTACCCAGTGGCCCAGAAAGGTAGTTCTCCTCCTTATTGATAAAATTATAGAAATAATAATGTTTTATCAGTACTTGGGGATACAAAAGAATACAATTATTGCTTATTTCAGTAACACCAACTCTAGGAGACAAGGATATCTTTTACAGTTATTTTGTCTGACCCTTTTCCAACCCAGGTATACACCCAATCTGGGATGAGCTTATTAGTGGACCTGTCATGTTTTCCAAGAAACAGTACATTCAAAAGTAATCATCAAACAGACTCAAACTTTTAGTGGTACCTGCAGGTAATGTGTTAAAGGAAGCCAAAAGCAACATCGTGTCAAAACATGACAAGACTTTGCAAACTCAAACAAGTCATAATGTCTGTCCTGGAGCAGACCTTCCATAAGAGGCGAAATAGTCTTAGGACTTTGTCATTAAGTATTAATAGAACTATGTGAAAAAGTCCATCAAATGTTATTGTGTGTTTATATGAAAAGACTAGTTATAAGTGCTTTTTATATCATATTGTTAACATGATAAGAAGACACTATTATGGAGTGTGAGATCTCCTCCCTTTAGTACACATGCACTTGCGCTGTTGCCAAGCGGTGGGTGCCTGTAGTTTTTGAAAGCACCATAACTTGTCAAAAAATGGAATTTTTCATCATTTTCAAACTTCAAAATGTCACTTTTATGAGATATTTTTGGAAAAAAGGGAATGGACTATTCTTCCCAACATCGGGAACTGTCACCAGGATGTATCCATTTCTCTGTAACAGTTCATATGTCTGAGAAAAAAAGGGAGGACAGGACAAGTAAAATCCTATAATAACAAATTTTCAGTAGTTTACTAGTTCCTGGCGAGACATACACATTTCCTATGTCTAAAGTGTTACTCTCTGAGAACCAGCGTCTTTTTGTCATTATTGGAGTACAGAGGCGAAACATCATTTCACCTCTAAATAACTATGAAAATACATTCCAAGAGTCTAACTTCAGCCATTGGTGTAGTAAAAATCGTGATAACTATCACTTCATTGGAATTCCACAATACTCCTGTCATGTATGCCTGTAGAAATCAATGTTTGTAAAGCAACCAATTTTGGTCACCAAAGTTGACCAGGGATGAGTTTTTATGTATTTTGATGTAGTTTAAGTCTTTATTCACAGTCTATACTTTCCTACAGACCTAAGTTATAGCCATAGAATATATTACAATAGTTATAAGAATTTGCAAAATTTTGACCCAACAATGCTTTTGGCTCCCTTCAACCAATACTAAGAAGTCTACCACCAAAAAGGCCCTTCATTCAGAATAGGGGTCCTGGATGGAGGGTAGCCATGTCACTATCACATTTAAGAAGTGGGCATTAGAACAATCGTTGTTGCTATATAGATATGCCCTATGTTGTATGTTGAATTTAAGGAATAGCCACGTTGCTACATATTTATCACCTGTCATGTCGCTAGGCCTTCATGTTATGTGTCAGATTTAAGAAACCAATATGTTGCGCTTTCTACTTTAGCGGTCTAGACCCACAGAAGAGACAGCTCCTGGAAACCTGGCTGGATATGTCTGGTGGCCGCGAAGTGTGCTCACTCTACGACTTCTTTACGCCATATCACTCAGACAGGCGCATAGAAAGCCAGGCTAATTTTGGCAATGACTCTGTCTTGGAGGGTTTCATCATGCCATCACTGTCATTTATAAGCTGATCTCTATGTGCTCTAAAAGCCCTGTTTTTCAGGCAGACTGATCCATTAATAGATCTAAAAAGTGTATTTCAATTTGTATTATTCTTATTCTTACTTTTGTTTTTCTTTTATTATTTTTTCAAATTTTCTTTTTCGTTTAAAAGAAATGTTGCAAAATTAGCCTGGACCATATTTGCCTAGGTGTCCCCAAGGCTCCAGTTTAACTCGAAAAGCCATATTTGGCAGGGTTTAGTCAACCTAGTGGGTACTGGCCTTTATATATGACATGTGCTTATTTTGGGACACTATTAAGGCTTTCAGTTTCAATACTTTCATCTATTGCAGTTTTAATCATCTGGTTCTAGGAAATCCAATATGTGTTGTATATTGGGTTTCCAGTTTTATTTTGCCTTCTGACAGTAACAGCCTAAATGTATATCATATTTTATTTACAATATATAGTGAGAAGTCTTTTTAAGGCCTTAGGATTAGAAAAAAATCATATAAAGGCCTTAGGATTTGATAAGGTCATGTAAAGGCAGTTTAAGACTTGTGTGGACAAAAAAAGAAAGAATCCTGTCAGAAAGGTACCTCAAAGTCACACATAAATCCATTACCTTTCATGTCCCTCCCTGCAAGAGGATATCAGTATGTATATGAGACATCCCCCATAATTATAAAGTGAAAACTCATTACAGAGTTGGAGAACCAGGCCATATCAAATCAAGGTGTCAGCTCCGATAACAGAATATGTGCGGGCGAGCTACAAGAAGACAGACCGCCGACCGTGGTCTATTCAAGACTCCCTAAGGTCCATCAGTCTACGCTAACATCCACCTTTGATATTTTACTCCGGGGTCAAGATGAACCACCGAGGCGTGCTGGAGCCCACCTTCAAGTCAATCCCTTAGCCCTGGCTACTCTAAAGGGGATACAGGTATATATGTAAAATGTCATACACCCTATATCTAACCTTATGTTTAGTTCTCTCGGATCAAAAGAAATATCTGTACTAGACCAGCAGAATTATATATACAAGACACATATAGGCAGACTGTCTGATAAAGGCATTAAGCTTTGGTGATTTTGTGTATTAATTTTAGGGAGTACTTCTATGATGATCAGATGAGGAAAAGATGGCACCCTGCTCCCATACAAATACCAAGGCAAGGGTTCTTTGAGGCTACACACCACAGCAAGAATACCTCAAGCTAAAGTTAAATTGTATGTTTTTGTAAAGTGCTGGTGGCAAATTGGAATACACTAGAGTAGGTTTTGTTGAGATAGACACTGGTATATGAACCCATTTGCATTATGAGGGCAGAACACCAACAACCTGTTCCTAGGCTGAGATACATTGGAACCAGTGGTGCAGTGGTCAGCATGATTGCTTTCCATACAAAAATACAGGTTCAAATCCTACCTGGGGTGCAATATTCTAGGCTCAGAACTATGCAATTCAAAAGTGAGTGTTTTGGCTTTAGTATGTGTTTAAGTACGAAGTTAAGGTGGCAAAGACACTTGTTGTGATTAGCACATGCATGTAAATTGAGAAATAGGATTAAAGTAAATAAGAAACAAATTAAACTAAGAACCAGTCTGCTTAGTCCTATCTGAACATGCAATCCTATTAACTCCACATAATAACATTACAGCCAACCATTCATTCTAAGGGTTTCAATTAACTGCAGCTGCAGAACTGCAATTCCAAACCCAGAATTATCACCATTTCCAGGTCCATTTAATCTGACAACATGTGCAATACTAAACTCATTACGACCAATCCACGAGCCCGGATTTCACTCGGGGAGACTAAAAAACACTGCCGGTCTCGTTAACGAGAGTAGTAATCCCTGGTAACTAGGGCTTCCGCTGGGACTCTAAAACAAAGGGTACTATACCACCTACCTGTCAGTGTTTATGAGGGAAAGCAGGCATGTAGTACCTTTAGGGCCTTAAAAGGGGTGTATAGGGAAGACAATCCCTTTAGTGAGTGCTTGGAAACTACTAACAAGGAAACATGAACCTAACTTTTACAGCCACTGAGAGAAGGCTTTATGGCTAATTGTTGAATACCTTTTTTTTCATGACTTGCGCTTTTCAATAATTGTAAGTTGTATTTAAAGAAGAGAATACTTTATATTACTGGATATTAGCATAATCAACATCTTTATTTGCACAGTCCTTTTTTTTTTATAGGTAAGCAGGTCTACTACATCTACTAGTAGATACAAAAAGTTCTCTTTGAAAGTTCTCCCTGGTATTTAATCATGGTTAAAAAGGAGGCAAAAAACATATATATATTGCATTATGAAAGAAAAAAGAATATGATGTTTCCAAACTTGAAAATAATCACCCATATATCATGTCCAGGAGAAAATTAAATTTGTATTCGAAACAGGAAATTGAGAATTTAAAGAAAGGTAAATTGTACAGGCTCATTAATATTTTGTACTATGTCTTCAGAAATCAAGACTGGATAATGCTATATTATATATGATGTATTTTGTCCAATCTCAATAGTGAGATGGGCTTATTGATTAATGGGACACAGTGGAATTTAGATGGAGTTTCTGTTTTTACAAGTATGTAGGTCTTTAATAATATAGATTTGTATCAAGATGCAAATGAAACTGATAGTACCAAAGCCTTGATATACAAGATTATGAATGGCTCTCCTCACAACATTAATCATATCTGAACAAGGGCCAATGTATCCTTTAAATTATAGATATAAACCATTTAAGATTAATGTCAATATATGAATCCTAGCAAGACAGCAAGAATCTAGAAATGATTGAATGGTGATTGTGGACCTTAAGAGTGTATATCACATGATGTAAATGGTCACCAAGCAACCTAGATATTTAATCAAGCTCAACAGCAAATGAACCCCTACTCCCCCCCCCCCCCCCAGGTAATATGATCTACTTAGGCCCTCCCTCTTCTTCCAAGATATATGGACCCTCTTCCAGGCTAAAAACAATTCCTATGACTAATTAGGAAGTGTACAGCCATTCCTCTTTAAGGGGGTATCTTCACGACTCGCGGCTTAATAAGAGGCGATTATGCCCACATTGTATGGGGTAGCAGTGCGCGATTGGCTTACGAGACCTCGTAATTCATTGTCTTATCAGGCTTAATTAGTAGCTGCTAATTGATATTGGTAATGACTTATGAGTGTGGATCCCTCATGGCCAATAGGTACTGGATATATTGGTTTTAGCTATGTAGTTTACTATTTGTAGGAGCTTGTGAAAGGTTCTGCATTCAAAGTTTTTACATCTTTTACCAGGCATTTTAATTTCAAGCTCCAACACTCCCACACACTGTCCTGGGATGGTATATTTCAATCTTTAAATTTCTAGGGTTGCTCTACTTAATACCAAAAAAAATCTGTTATCCTGGTGTGCCTGAGTAAGGAATTATACATCAACAGAAATACAATACCCATGTGGGACACTAAAACCTGGGATGCTAAGGACAACGAGGTTTCCTTTCATAATCATTGTATGATGGTATAAAACAACACTGTAGGATGATTAATATAGAGGGTTATTAATATAATATCCATAACACTTTTTATAATTTGATGGCACAGGATCTTGCAGCATATACGTGGGTTTAGGGTTGTAAGCTTTATTACTCCTACAACAAAACACGTCGGTATGGTTAAGCCCCATACCTACTAGGCGATTTTACCGGCGATGGGCAACTGGCAGAATCACCAGTAAAATCATCACCCAATCAGATCACCGGTCAGTATGTGATATTGAAATGTACATGTTTGATATGAGACATTGCTAAAATCAGCCTACTCTTCTAGTCAAGTCAGCTGATTTTAGTGATGATGAGTTGACTGACTTTGTTAGAATTGCCTAGTGGGTATGGGGCTTTAGAATATGGTTAACTGTAACATGATTGATAATATGATGTTCATTTGATTCACACATTTCAACAGGCACAAATTCTAATATTGTATATGAAACAGATGTGGTTCTTGTATTTCCCAAGGTGAAACATTTAGTCAATGGCTAACCAATGGCTTTTCAAAAGATCTAATGACACTTCTTTATCAGTTAACAGCCCACATCAATAAGTACAATGATTATGCAACTACTTCACCACCTAATGTTGTGAGGTGCAGTTTCGCTTGACTTGCTTATTCGAGGCTCAAGCGCCAACTCCCCCATATATCCAATCAGTGCTTTAGTGGTTTATAGGGTGGCCACAACTATATAGAAAATTCCCCCATATAGGGTGAGGGCTACAGAGTCTGTGAGTCAAGTGGCTATTGCCTTTTTGCATAAACTTGGTTACCGCTTGAAGTGTCCTCTCTGCCTTGGCGATGAAAACGGGCTGTGGGAGGGGCTCGTAAAACAATCTAAATGATTTACAGCCACCTTAAAACATGCTCGCAAGGGAACAATTGGGAAAAAGCCTGCTTGTGTGTTCAGCCGGGAAGAAAAAGTGTTCGGAGACGTGTCTTTCAGGTGTCGTGATAGATGAAACTTTACACAACAAGAGGTGTTTACGACATAGGAAGGTATCCATCACTCGCTATATACTAAGCACCGGGATTAAGCCGAGCATAGTATTGAAATATTGTTGCATGTCAAGTTATACTTTACAGCTAGAATATGTTATTGGCAGAAACAATTCATCATTGTAATCATTTCTCAACAACCTATGAATAGCTTCTCTTTTCTTTAAGGCAAAGATGTATTACTGTCATAATTTAGAGACATACCTTGTTAAGAAATTGTGTCATGTATAGAAAAGGTTTTCTTTCTCTCACTTTGTAATAAGAAAAAAAATTCATGCATTATTAGGAAATAGTTTTCTCCAACTATCAATTCCAAACAAAGATGCCAATGTTATCAATACCATCATGGTGATATATAAAAGATTGAATAAACAGGAACATAGCTGATGGAAATATCTAGTCAATTTCTTAACAAAGACCTTTTCCAGCAAGGAGATGCAATGTTTTACAATAGGAATCCCATAGCAGAG
This sequence comes from Lepidonotus clava, assembly GCA_936440205.1. Classification (NCBI taxonomy): domain Eukaryota; kingdom Metazoa; phylum Annelida; class Polychaeta; order Phyllodocida; family Polynoidae; genus Lepidonotus; species Lepidonotus clava. The sequence goes on along the minus strand of OW387140.1, from coordinate 46,206,217 downwards.
CAGAATTATATGGGGGAGGGAGGAGATTGTTAGCAGAGCAGGGATTTGGGGCCCCTTTTAATAGGTGGATCGGGTAGGCCCATTGTTAGCCTTGGAAAGGTGAACATCCCTTAGAGAGTGTATCACTCACAAACTATGGACAAAAGGTGTTGACGAACTACTCCAGCGAGAGGCGAAACCAAGGCCGCGATGACTGAAAACAACTCACTGTATGGACCAGCCCTAACAAAGTTACACCATTCAGAAAAGTTGGCATAGAGTAAAGTTGAAATTGGCAATAAATATGTGATATGTGCAGCTATATAACTAACCCCGATGGGAATTTTGGGTTTACGAGAAGAATAGGGGCCTTGTGTTGGACTGCGGGGGACGGTCTGTTGTTGTATTATGGCCACGACAGTTTTGGTCAAAACTCCCATGAGAAAAGCCTCAAGGCTGACATTTTTGTTTTAATTGAGTTGTCCGAAACATGTTTATTTATGTGTTTCAGCCCTGTTGAAAGGTTTGGAGCCTGTTGTCACAAAGTCCATCATCTTCAACTATAATGAGGCTGCCCCACCCAACAAAACCTGTTATTAACACTACATGGTTGAGGGTCTGTTGTTGAAGTATGACTGGGCTAAGTTTGGCCAGAATTATCCCCAAAAGGCATTAAGGATAACTATTTTTATCTATTTAAACTGAGTTAAACAAAGCATATTTATTTACGTGTTTTGAGAACTGGCTAAAAGTTGGAACATGGTGTCACATAATCAACTATCTATAAGTATTAGGAGGCTGCCATGCTTGACAAAACCTTACATTAGTGAGAAAATGCTTTTGGAGTACGGTTGGGGTTGCTTTGATCAGAATCTCTCACAAAAATTGACTGTTTGTTTCCCATTAAGTTGATCAATTAATCTCTATTTGTTTCAGCATTGATTTAATGTTGAGATGGTGTCATAACAAAACCCTTCAACATCAACTATCAACAAGGAATACAATACATTCTACATTACTGAGAATAAGTTGATAAAACCTGATTACTTGATTAAACTAGCCAATTCTGGTAGTGGCATGTTTCAAAGGTAGTTTCTTGTTCGTGACCCTAAAGTGCAATACTCACTTGCCGACGGCTGACACTGACAACCTCATACTTAAAATGGATCAGCACGGCCGTCAGCCGACTCAGACTGGACAAGGCATACCCACACCCGATCGCCGTAGCCGTCCCTGCCAGCGGCCACACTGATAGGAGCAAAATCGCTAAGGGGATATTGGGCTTTACTGACTGGAATGATTAAAGCCCCATATTCATAATGATCAATCAATTAGTTGTTTCAGTTTCTTTATGGACCATGCATTCATCCACTGTCATGAAACTGACACCTTTCTTATACAACCCCGCCATTCTAAATTAACCCAGGATGGAAAATTATTATTGTGAGAAAAGAAATTTTAATCTGCAGTAGCAGCATAGGATCAACAATATATAAAAAAGAAGCACTTGAGACTGGAGACTAAGGTCAAATGTCGGCAATTAGTGGATATCAGTAGCTTCCACCACTTACCAACAAGAAAAATATAGTCGCCGGGCTACTAAAAAGGTTATCTCCAAGTTGGGATGCTCTTGCCATAAATATTCTGGCAACTTGAGGACACTTTATCTAGCCCGGTGATTAACTCATTAATGGTCAATATTGGTGAAATATTTAACATGTCCAATTATTTGCAAGAAAACTCCGGCGATTGGTTGTTTAGTTGCCAGACATTCTGATGCCAGATTTTGTAAGTCGTCTGGCGACTAGACCATGTAAGTTGCAACAGATTTTTGTTATCTAGTCGCCAAAGTGTGGACCTCGCGTTAGAGTGCATATTCCAGATCCATCCAATGTATTCAGCTATGAGCAAAATCCTACTCACATTCTCAAGAAAGGAGGTTAGTCTACCCCCACTGGTAATATAAATGGGAATGCAATAAGAAGTCACTATTGTAGAGCACAAAAATTTGGTCAATACATCCTATGAAGACACCAGATAAGCAAAACACTTTTGTAAAATGGCTGAACAGGTAGGCAGACAAGGAAACTTTCCTTACCCCTACCAGGATAAAAAAAATGATTAAAACAAAAAAGTTCAATTCCTATGTAAAGAATATTTAGATAAGCAGTTCCACTTTCATAGCATGAAGGAACCACTAGGAAATAAGGTCAATCATGTACCCTCTATACCAAATTAGTATTTTCTTATTTAATGATCTCTGGCCTGCAAAATGCCCAGATACAAAGCTAATCAGCCCTATAAACCTGGTCAGTGCCTAATTATTGTGTTAATGATGTTTTCATGTACTGACCAATATGACTAACCCATTTATGTGGATGAACTGGGTCTGTTATATAATTTTTTGCATGGACAACATCCTACTCATGCTCTTAAGAGGTAAATGAACCACCAACTGCTAATAAGTAGGACATCATGAAAAACGTATGACACCCATTGTCTAAACTAATGAACCATTAATGGAGATATTTTGTAAAATAGGGGAGCCAGTGAATTTTAGAATTTGTTAATTTTAGACTTTATTACTAATGCTCACTTATGTTCCAAGCACATACATTTCACTGCTTGAGACGTGACAGACAAAGAAATGCACCATGCAAACGGTACAGCTAGGGAAGTGAGTGAGTGTTGGGTGTTTTATGCCATACCGGCAGCCAGTGGCATTTACACGGCAAAACTAGTTGGGACAAATTCTGTTGTTGGTGATTGTATCTATGAGTTGAAGGTGACAGGGCAGGCAAACAGCAGGAGATCAAAACCTGGAAATCATATCCAGCTAGGGGAAAATTACTTTGATTTGTATGATATGGAACAAAAACTAATAGAGATGTATGCATACATAAGATTTGGCTAAGTAACTATATGGTAGTAAGGGATCACAATTATGTAGGCCCTACTAATTTATACTCACCGACCCCTCCCTTTAAAGATCCATGAAGAAATTCAAAAACAGATCTAGAGCACTTCATCAAGACACTTTTTTGCTTTTTAATCAATTTCCGATTATCAATATTAAATGTAATTAGTCCGGGAGCCAAATCCTGAAATCTGTCAAAATAAGGATTTACCCTCCGCGGTGAGCCCCCTGGATTTTCTTGATTTTTTTCAACTTATAGCATCCTAGGGACCATGAATCAAGACGGTTCCGAAGAATTTAGGTATGCGAACACTCTGTAATTACGCGATTTGTGGTTAATTAGCAAAAATTGAAAAACGCGTTATTTCTTAATTTCTCTAGAACTATGTAAGATATGATAACATGCTATATGTCATCTGAAAGGTAATTTTTTTCCTGATTTTTTGGTATATTGTTTGCTATTGTCATTAATCATGGCAATAAGTAATTAAAGAAAAACTGTTGCTTTAGTCAAAATCATTAGAACTTAAGGATCCATGGTTAAAATTTGGAATTGATAAACCAAGTCCTAGGTATACTTAGAGGGGATCTTTAGGCAGTTTTTAAAGAAGGTTGCATCTGATTTCATTAGAAATATAATGAAGAAATCATTTTTTGCTGATTAAATTCTAACCGACTACTGGTTCATTTTGCACTTATATTCTAAAAGGAGAGATGATATCATGAAAACAATACAATATATCCTAAAGAGATGGGAAAAGAATAATCATTGTCTCCCTAAGCTGGTATTTCAGTGCTTTCTGAGCTATTTGGTCCACTGTAGACAACATTGGAGCTGTAAAATAAGTTCACATTAGCAAGAAATATTTGTCCATGTAATTTGCAGCCAAGCTCATTTTTGTTGCCTGATCAAATTAGGATAGTCATTGATTTATTTACTCAAAAGGGTATGGATGGCCCCTTATATTGCCAAAGATTCACAAATTGACATAACAATGTGCTGCAAATGTCTATTTACATATCCCTGTACCTATTCATCATTAAACCCTATTCATATAGGGAGGGTGGGAGTTGTAGGCAATAATACTTTTAAATCCCCCCATTGCTGGCCCCGATGTCCAATGTTTACCTCATACCTGGGAACAGATAAGGCCTGGAAAGACAGAGGAATGATAAAGATGGCAGACTAGGGTTCTTATCTCCCTGTTGTGTGAGTTAACCCATTGATAAGACACTTGTGTGCACAACCTAATAAAGGATCCCTCAGAGGGTGGGGCAGGCTTAAATTTTGGCTACTTATTACCGTCTTATTATTCCATTTTATCACATAATTCCAAAAGGAGCATGGGATTTATCACTGCAACTGGTGAAGTAAAATGATAACTTTAACTGTTTAGACAATGCTGCCTTACAGCAGTGAAATGAAGGTAGTGGATCTTTAGAAGCTTATCAGTGGTAGAGAGGTCTAGCCTTTCCCCAGAGTAACCTGAACTGGGGGATAAGGGCGGCCCCCATGGTACAACACACTACAGACCTATATAGTGTACTGTAAATTATGGGATACTGACCACTTGCTGTACTTTTGTTAACATCCTCCCACTAATCTACCTAATTAAACTTTGTCATCCTTTTGCTTCTACTTGAGAGCAGATCCAGGCTGTATAGGTTCAGTGCTCAGTTAGCTTTATACCCTTTTGTATCAAAGACTAAGTATTCAGCGTTGGATTATTAGAACTGATCATAGATTAGAAGATTATTTATGTATTTGAGTAATCACTCCCTTAGTTCTTGGTCTCTGAGTATTTACCATGATTGACCTTTCCCTTAGTACTTATAAACTGTGTCTTGCTGTAGGTTAAGGAAATTGGATCCTTTTTCATAGCAGTTTAGAAATGAAAATGGTTATATTTTGATAAGGGAATAATGTTGTTTCCGGGGCTTAAAGAACTGAAAGTTTGAGGCTACAACCAGAATCACAGCAATTATTTGTTGCTCTTGTATAATCTCCTAATACCATAGTGCCGTGGTTATGGTGTCAAATCAAGGGTGCTGTGCACATGCTGCCCAATGTAGTAATGCTACTAGATAATATCGGGAAACCAGTAATGGCCATACCGAGAACTTGTAATTTTGAAATAGAAAGCTATATCAGGTACTTCTGTATTGTTTCAGGGCTTGATATTTGTTTGAGGACTTGCCAATGATATTGATATGTATATACACACACAGAGGTCTCAGTCCCCCTGGTACACCTCCTGATAAAATTAGATATATGGCAGAATCATATTAGTTGGTAGGATGAGTCTGAGTGAAGCATGATCATAGGCTGGTCATAATTTGATATAAAATTACTAATACCAGTAACCCATAAAATATAAGATATCCATTTTGTGTAGGGTCAAGCCAAGCTACTCATTTATATAAGCACATGGGTCTAGAATCCTAGAGTTTAAAGAACAATCTAGTAATTTGTAAAAACCAACAATTTGAAAGAGGTAGCACACCTATCAAGTTTAACAAATAGCATTCCTGGTCTTTTTGCAATTGGCATATTGATACAAGGACTGTTTTTTAAATTCACAACCCTTGATATATGACAACAGTCTTTTTGGGATTCATCTCTTCTTTAAAGTAATACCTGGAGGCTCCCCATGTATATGCCCTAAGAAACATGGCTTGGGGTCAGGTAATGGGTGAGTCTACTATGGGCTATTCTTTTCTTTTTGTCAGCATGAAATAGAGAGAACTATATGGGGCCTTTCCATTTAGTAAGTACACACATTTTCAAAAATCTCAGACCCCCACCCCCTTTGGGCAAAAGTATGCATTTGATTTGTACTATAAAGTATGCACATTTTCAAAAGTTTCATACCTCCTTCCCCCCCTTGATGCATACATACTTAATGCAAGGCCCCTAAGATGGTTTGTAATAAAACTGAGACATAATCATGGTATTTTACTGAGGAAAGAAATCTTACTCAAACCATAGTTTTATTGTGACACATCTCTCACTGTGAGCCAAAATGCTCTCCAAACAGCCACTATATTACATGCATGTGCCCAAATGGCTCAGAAAGCACTGAAATACCAGCTTAAGGAGATAGTGATTATCATTTCCACCTCACTTTAGGATATATTGTGTTGTTTTCATGATATCATCTCTCCTTTTAGAATATAAGTGCAAAATGAACCAGTAGTCGGTTAGAATTTAATCAGCAAAAAATGATTTCTACATTATATTTCTAATGAAATCAGATGCAACCTTCTTTAAAAACTGCCTAAAGATCCCCTCTAAGTATACCTAGGACTTGGTTTATCAATTCCAAATTTTAACCATGGATCCTTAAGTTCTAATGATTTTGACTAAAACAGCAGTTTTTCTTTAATTACTCATTGCCATGATTAATGACAATAGTAAACAATATACCAAAAAATCAGGAAAAAAATTACCTTTCAGATGACATATAGCATGTTATCATATCTTACATAGTTCTAGAGAAATTAAGAAATAACGCGTTTTTCAATTCTTGCTAATTAACCACAAATTGCGTAATTACAGAGTGTTCGCATACCTAAATTCTTCGGAACCGTCTTGATTCATGGTCCCTAGGATGCTATAAGTTGAAAAAAATCAAGAAAATCCAGGGGGCTCACCGCGGAGGGTAAATCAAGATTTTCAGGTTTGGCTCCTGGACTAAATGGTCATCAAATTAAAACATGGAAATAGAGGAACAACAACAACAAAAAAACCCAATCACCAACTATAGAAATTGTTTTTCACATAACACCAAAAATATGTTGAATAGGGACAGTTGCTGAGGGTTCATTTTCTAAAACAGTACCATCCATTCAGGTCAGTGACTACTGGCCAGTAGATCCTTTACAAAAGTGCACAGTGGGGCGGGCAGGACTGTTGGGGAGACAGGGCTTGCCTAATAGGTTTACATTGGGTGGGGGAGACTCTCAGAAGAAACTGCCATTCAAAAGTGAGCCGATCTCAAGCAAGCAAGCTGATGGGAGCGAGGCGAAGAAAAGAAGAGAATTGGGCTCGCTGATTCTGATTGGCTCTTAGGGACTCAGTCTGGCAAGGCAGGCGATTAAATAACATGTCTGAAGAGAATTCCCACTCACGGCACATTAGTCGAACCAGCATGGGGTACTAAAAAGGCATTTTGAATGTCGAGCGACACAATTATCTTGGTTGTTTATGTATGAGATCTACTTTTAGCAGTTTTTCTGCAAAAGTTTGAATGAGACAGAGATGGTTGTTGTTTCATGCTTACAGAAATAACTCTAAAACAATCACTTCTGTGTGAATTAGATGTTTGAAGGTATAAATACTAGTGTAAATACTGAAGTCATAACTAAAAGTAATTTCAGATATCATTACTTTCAGAAATTTAGACAACTAGGCCCAAAATCTGTCTACTGGGTGAAAATGCATAATTATCATCAAACAAGCTTAGAATTTAGATTCACCATTCTGATTACTTCTGTACTTCTATTATATTTCTTTACAAATGTGAAAATGTCCTTTATTTAAACAAAGTGTTTATCTTCCTGATGCCCAAATCAGTTTAGAATGATGTCTCTTAAAAGAAAATCAAGAATTCCTGCTTAAAATGGTCACTCACTCATGCTGCTTTGCTTTCAGATTTTATATCATAACCATCAGGTTTGACGCGGGAAATTTTAGAAGGATAATCCTCATTGCCCGCTCACATGTGTGGGTGTCAGGAAACACACTCTCGTGGCCGTACCATTCCCGACTGAGTGGATCAGTGTTAAAGGATAACTCTCCTGAAACCGCAACTGAAAACAGATCTCCCCCTTTAGGTCCCTGTTCTTATCTCTCTTCTGCTTCTATGAATGGCTGCCAACTGTCCTCAAATTGATAAAATAAAAAGGGAAAAAAGATGAAAAAGGAAAAGATTATAAAGGAAATCCACTTTTCTGCTAAGAGGATATCTCTAAGTGCAAACCTATCAAGGATAAAGATTCAAAGCACTGCCAGTCAAAGTCCTAGGCTTAGGTGTAAAACCATTAAACTTTTCCAAAAATCTGATGCATGAGATTAATTTGCAATAGTATCTGGGTTTCTGTTTCTATAATTGAGGACATGATATGGCAACTTTTCACATTAGATCTTGAGCCTTATGAGAATGTAAGGATTTATGTCTTTTTAACCTGAATTGTTGGATCTGAACATTCTGTAACTGGCTTACACTTCACAAGCAATACACGCTAGACACTGCTGCTAGAAGGAGACCTACCACTGCTTCCCTTAGTAGCTTTTACAGCATTTCAGCTAAGCTTCACTGAAGCTTTTAAAATTATAGCTCTCATGTAAATGGATAGAGCTGGGTAATTATAAGAGCTAGATTACACATTGGATTGCAAAAAGTGTAGCCTATTAATTGTCTATTGGTTTTTCTGCTCGATGAGTTAAATTTTTAGTTACTTAAGAGCCAATCGCACAAACCACTTTTTCAGAAACTGAATAAAAAAAAAAAAATGCCCGATCAGAAAAATTAATGTCTGCTGGCAATTACAAAAGTGAAATATAGCTTACTCAGTCCTATGTCAGCCCGAGTCATTCCCAAGTGTATTACTTAAGTCTGGACAGTCCATTTGGTTATTATAGAAATTTGATACAGTGTTTTGGGCTCTCAGCTACTCATTCCAATAGTCAGACATTTAATACTCAGTTTGTAGGCTTTGGCAATGCCTGTTTATATAATTATTAGTACAGCCTAGGGTAGAGACCCCTAGAGTTAATCTAGTCCCAGGAGAACTTGCTACAGACCGTTATGTTATGGACCGCTATGTTATGGACCGCTATGTTATGGACCGCTATGTTATGGACCGCTATGTTATGGACCGTTATGTTATGGACCGTTATGTTATGGACCGTTATGTTATGGACCGTTATGTTATGGACCGTTATGTTATGGACCGTTATGTTATGGACCGTTATGTTATGGACCGTTATGTTATGGACCGTTATGTTATGGACCGTTATGTTATGGACCGTTATGTTATGGACCGTTATGTTATGGACCGTTATGTTATGGACCGTTATGTTATGGACCATTATGTTATGGACCGTTATGTTATAGCCGCTAGATCTGAACAGAAGATAACCAGTCTGACATAGGAGTGTACTTCTTACACTCAAGGTGGGGTCCATTAAGGTATGAGACTAATGGCTCTATACCCCTATCCAAAGTGGAGAGCTTTGCCATTAGAAGTATAGTGTGCATATCTTAAATAAGTACCCCTTTGAAACTGCACTACATTTCGATTCTTTCATACAATCATAAAAGTGACTAATTTGCTTTGAAATGCTTCAATCTGCATAATCCATAGAAATCTGACAAATGTTTGACACTACATCGACAAGCATTACAGTAGGTAAGAAGAGTGTGATTATCTAATTTGTTGATCAACTGGGAACTGAACTTGCAGTTTAACCCAAGGTTGTAGTTTTACAAACAACTCTATTCTGCTGTCAAACATCCCCATACAATGAATGCTATTTCAGCATTACTGGGCAGATCTGAAAGCTAGTATGTAACTAGCATATGAATATGACAAAATTATCTGCCTTAAACTAGCCTTGCCCTTGTATAATCATTCCCAGACCATCTGCTTATGCTCTGACATAAACTATGACAAAGAAGTAGGCCATGGGAAGACCAACATACTGCGACTGTCTTCTGTCTCTTATGCCATTTGCAGGTATTCTGCGAATGGAGCGTGCATCAATTCAAGTCCAGCGAATGTGTATGAGGACATGGTTTGTGGGTTAAAGGGTCAGCTCACAAAGAATGAGGCCTGCTAATTCTGGTACCATTAGTAGCCATCGGACATGCAAGAAAGCAGACATATGGGACGGCTACCTGGTTCTCGTAAACAGCTGATGAAAGAAATAGGGCAAGATATAGGGCAAACACACTGAAACTATACTGTGAAAGAAGATGTTTGTGTGTCTCTTAACTTGCATAACCACCATTATTGGATGATTTTAGACAGTAAAATAGTCACCCATTTTGAGTTCATATATCTTTTTATCTTGTCTCTCAGCCCTTAACTCACACATCACTGACAGTATGCAGAATGCATGAAAATGTGTCAAAATATGGAACACTACTCTTATCAAAGGAGATATGAGAGGAGGATATTGTTAGATTGTTTTTAGGAAGCAATGAAGGGTAGGGCAAGAAGCTCTTGGTGTCCATACATTTTTGGCACTTTCTTTGAAATTGAACTCATCAATCATGTGAAAGTACAGATAGGTCCCCACTGAGTGACTAAAAATTGTGTGGTTGACCGACCACTTCATGGTACCAGGTTGGTTGAAAACAAAACACTGTTTTGGAGGGTTATTTGGTAAACTAACCCCCCAAAATGTCTGATTTTAGTTGTCCAACAAGGGAGTTAAGCAAACTGACACAGTATTTATTTACCCTTGTCAACTCAATAATTCACCAGGGGACTGCATTTGGCAGCCAAGTGGGGAGGTAGCTATCTAGGGAACATAGGGCAATTCTATGAAAATAAAGAGTTGGCTCAAAAGTGATTACAAAGGACAAAGGGCCAGCAGAAGACCTCTTTTCATGTATTTGATGTACCTGCAGGCTGCTATGAACTATTGAATTTGAAACAAAATGAAGAAAGCAAAACACACACACACACACACACACACACACACACACACACACACACACAAAGGAATTATAAGAGTACATTTTACACATGAATAATTGATGAAAAGTATTCAAATCAATTCCAACGATAATGCAAATATATTCAGATAAAATAATGAAAATATACTCAAAAGCAACTTGACACCATGTTTACTTACAAAAACCCATGAATAATGTAAAGGTGATGTACTGAACACCTCTAAAGGATATGGACTTGGTCAACAAACCTCATAGAATAAATGTTGATTTGTTATATGGGTACACTTGAACCATTGATCTGTTTCCAAGAGGGGCCACTTCAGTCTATGACATGCCCTGGTGCACTTGAACAGTAAGCAATACTTAAAACAGGTAAAAAAGCAGGTAAAAAGGTCAACCAATTGTTATGATATGAAAAGCATTTATCTGAGGGAAATGGCTTTGAATCGATTAGCATGTGAGACATCTCAAATTGGGTCCAGTATAATGTAAATGGGTTGTACAGGTTTTCTAATTTGGTGGGATTAGTGGGATCACAGTTTTGTTCTTATTCTAAGCTGTCTGCAAATGGAACTGCCCAAAGTTAACATCTCAAAGCTTAGAGAGAAGCAAACTGTGGCACATAGACATTGGTGGTTCCTCAATTCCCACTTGCAATGAGCGAAGGGACCAAGAAATCCCAGCTGCATTGTATATACCAAATCCAGGTTAGCGTAAGTTTACTACTCTCATGGGGCAGACATCAGTCAACAATGAATTAAACATGGTGCAAGTGGCCAACCAAACCCATCCCTATATAGAGTATATATAATGGTACTAGTCATATCGCATGATGACACCTAACTAGATATAAAAGTAACAGTACTGTTTTTTTTTACAGTTTCTAGTGCAGGTCAACAATCATGAAAGAATGGCCATGGAGCACAAACTTGACAGATATTGGAAGATTATTGCCCTTTGAATTCTAGGAGCCTAGACCAAAGGCACTTTGAGAGAAAATTGTTTCCGCATGACTTAGTGGCCGAAAAAAATGGTGAATTGGGCGGTTGACCAGCAACAATCTTTAGAAGGTGGCAATATATAAGAAGGAGTACATCGTCCATATATTGCCAAGAATGACATTCCAAGTGGGAAGTCAGTAATTTTATTTATTGTGGGAAGTTAAGATGTAACAATATTACAGTTTTTTAGTTTGTTGTGTTATGTTTGAAGGCCACAATACAATCATTGACATAATATCCATGTTAGTTTACAAGGCAGGAAAGGCAGGCGGAGGTCATGCTGTGGGAATGAAACACAGCTAAAAGAAAGACAAATTGAACATTTCAAAATGTTGCAGAATCTTGCTGAATTAAAAAGGTGAGACTTTATGTACAAAGAACGTTCCCTATAACATTTCTGTTCGGTGTTTTCCACATGTTATCAAAAACACTGCCAATGAGAGAAGAGATCTTTCCTCCTTAAAAACAATCAAAAACAATAGTGAAGATAGATGACAATACTGGGAAATATCTGCAAATACAAATTAATTGCTGGATATTGGTCCGACGCAGAAGCAATGATTACCCTGACAGAAGCCAGGCGGCCCAGGTGGAGCGGTCCTAATTCAACCTTATCTAATTGTTCACTTAAGACGCAGATCTGCGGAGCGATGAACGATATGAATTTTAATTACCCAGACTGTGCTTATTAATAGAAGGATGTCATGATTTAAGGTCCAGACAGCATTGTCTCCAATAGAAATCTTAAAATGGAGTTGCAATTAAAAGACAACTTTAAAGGACAAAAAAGACCCTGCTTGCTGATAGGAACATGATGTAGAACATGATTAGACAACCATGTTGTAAACATGATTAACTTCCTTGTTTTTGCTTTTTTGTAAGATGTTAAAGAGTAGATGGTAGCTAGAAACATTTGCACTTAGCTTATTATAGTATTAAATCAGTTAAACAAAAGAGAAAGCTTATAATATCCTGAATCATGACAAGTTAAATTCTTGCAAAAGATATATCTAGATTTAGAAAAGATAACAGGAACAGCAAACTAGGTAGGTAACAATTAGGTGAGAATATTAACAACAGAGACTCAAATAGATTATGGCAGTTGTTTACCTCCCATAACAAATTCTGAAAAGAATTGTAAAAGCTGAGATTAAGTTTGCATAACAGGATGCAATTGGATTGCTTAAACTTCCAAACCAGCAGTTTTTGTGCAATGTGAACTGGGTGCGGGTTCAGGTGGCCGAGCAGGTAATGAGGGGATCAGGTACATAATCCGCTTTGTTTGTTCGCTTACGGGTTAATTAATCCGAGCCATCTTAGGCTTAGCCAAGCTGGCTCTGGTGGGTCGGGAGATTTTGTGCCTAAAATGGGGTAGACAGACCTGTTACTGATGGTAGGAGCAGTACTTTTCTGGTAATTCTATTGTTGCCCTTACATAATACTGTATAATGGAAGAAGCCCTGATATTTCAACAAGGTTCTATTGAAATGATTTGGATGGATTTAAATGTGTTCATGTACAAATATTCCATACAAATAGTACAAGGTTTTCAGAAACAAATGAGGCAAATTATTCTAAAGGAATGGAAATTTCCTTTGAATCAAGTTCTGTATCTTTAAGAACCATAACATGTGGAAGTTTGGGAAAAGAAAATGACTGGTTTTTCCTTTTCTCAGTTTCTCATTGTTTTCTTTCTGACAGAGCTATACATTTCGTTGTCCCTGTTGTCCCTGTTCAGTCATCACTCTGCCCCAATCCCCTGCCATAAGTAGGTCAATAGAAGAGGCAGAGAGAAGATCTAGTACAATCAGGAACATTGTGAAATCAATATGAGAGGGTAACTGGGTAAATGGAAACAGTGACCCACAGAAAGACATCATATGATTGGTTGGTAGACCTTTGTCTTTATCAAAGGTATTATATGAGAGTTGAAGGTAGAGACACTGGTATTTGTGAATATGGCAATAATCACAATTTGTTTGTTTGCAGGCTGGTTTTGTAGCTATAAATAGTTCGATGGTTCTTAACAAATCTAAGGGGCTCAACGGTGGGCAGTGGTTAGCACAATCTCCACACATGCGGGTGGGCCGGGTTCGACACTGCAGTGGGGCTGGACACTGCACCTCTTTGTGTTCAACCTGTGACAACAACAGGGTTATCAAAGGCCTTAGGAGCACCAGCTGTTGTGTGTATGGCCCTATCTATAGGACCATGCACATTAAAAATGACCCCTGCCTCAGGACTGTTTTATCGAAATGGGATAGATTTGATTTTCTCTTTCTCAACTTGAGTAACATTTAGTTCCTTGGATTCTTGTCTTTATAAAAGACTTCTTTTATTTGAAATATTCAGTCTATCGAGCACAAATGGCATGGCTAGAGTGGACCAGGCTGGGTCGACATCTCGAATGTCACAGCTGCTATAGCTGAAACGTGGAAAGCGAGCGCTCCCTTATCGACACCAACAGCAGGGGCCCTTTGTAGGGGGTCTGTATGTCGCATGTCAAAATTAAGAAAAAGCCATGTTGTCTGTCATTTAACTCCCTATGTCACATGTCACCGCTAAGATTTTGCAATGTTGCCATGTCGTGAGTTTAAGAAACAAGCTATGTCACGTTAATTTTTTCCCCCTCATGTCACTAAGCCTCATGTCGCATGTTGAAATGACCGTGGCGCTGTGTCCGATTTAAGCGTCAAGGGCCCCACAGCTGTTAACCAAACTGCTCATTGATACAAATTCTAGACATGGACACTCCTACACAAAAACTGCTACGTGTCCCCTTGAAAAGACCTCCGAACTCATACTTTAAACTCAATCTTAAGTTAAATTGTTGATATCGTCATCAGTGGCAGATTTAAGGAGAGGGGGCACAGGGGGGCGTCCTCCCTATTTTGGGCCAAGTGTTTTTTTTTTCATGTAATATTTTCAATCCTGGAGGGGACGCTGGAAAATTTACATTAGGATGCTCTCCGCCCCTTTTGAGAATATGTGTGTCTACCCCTCTAGTCATCTATATATGGTAGAATTTTCCGAAATTTTCTTTTACAAAACAATATCCCCATTCTGTGTTGTGAGACCTGAAGATCTTACCTGTTTCCGGTTCCTGTTGAGTTGTGCTGCCACTAGAGGACGCCCTGAACCTGAGGTTGGCCGAGTCGACCGAGACTGACCGCTGCATGCCCTTCGGGGCCCGGTACTCTGCCTCCCCGGTGGACGATATAGACCCTGGACCCTGGGCCTGGCTAGCCTCCAGCAGGAGTCTCAGCACCTTGTCATTCTGTGAGGGAAGAAAAAAAAAAAGAAAATTAATGTAAATATACTGCATTATAAGACCTTTTCAGTGGCAGATTCAGAGGGGGCCGCGGGGACGTGCGCCAATCCCTTTTTCCGGATAATTTTGCATTTTTTAAATGTAAAACTCAGCCAGAAAGCAATTACGGAAATAATTTTCCAAAAGCGCGTCCCCCTCTTTTCAAAATCCTGGATCAGCCAGTGCTTTTCATATCTCTTTATCTTTTAATCATTAAATGATTTTAGAGGCTTGCTATTGAAGAACACACTATTTTCTTGTGACCAAAAACCAGGCTTTTGAATTTGTTATTAAGTATTATCATCTCATTAATGATTTAGAGTCAATAGAATGCTTCAGTGTTAATGCAGGTCTGCAAACTGTATGCAATAAAGAAAACTAGAGTGATATCACTAAAAATAAAATCTTATTACACAAATTAAATCTTAAGTTAAAATTTGATCAATTCAAGTCCAAATTCACTAATGGCAACAAATCAACAAGTATGTATAAGAATTTCAGTTTAAACAAGGCTGCCACGAAAGAAGATAAAACATTCCTCGAGCTGTTGCATGTGGTATTTTAATGCTGGTACTCTGGTTCTGGTGTAAAAGTAGCAACAGTCTACTGGGATCGCGCTAAGGATTTTGATGGCCTCACCAAATTGGCTATTTTAGTATGATTTGGATTAGCCTAATTAATCATGAATTAGCACAAAATTTGATCAAGGTAAAGGGATACAGAAGCAAATAAATTCCATGCCACATTTCCGACTAGAGGGCTCATGCATTTGATCAAGTTCATGTCTATGTCTGAACGAAATTATTCGCCAAAGACTTTGATTTTGGCTAAGTCATTCAGTATTTTAGGTCGCCAAATGGTCATTTTATTAGTCAGTAGCGATTTGGCGAGTGTTTAGCGCGACCCCCTGACGGAGAAGACTAGACATGTTCAATCTGCCCAGACACTGAAATAAATTTCCAGGAATCAATGTTGTCAGGTGATGAGGAGGATGACGACAGAGAAGCCGTTCAAATCACTTATTATTAAACTTGAGGTGTCTCGGCAGCAAGGTAATTAGATATGAGATGAAGCCTTCATGAATGTCGGAAGAAAGCCCCATACCCGCTTACCGATTTTGGTCGAATTCTCCCAACCACGGATAGCCAATTTCCTAAGTTTTACCTGCAGGTTAGCCTAAAGCAGGATGCATTCTGGTTAATACGTCGACAAAACCCAATGCTTTATTACAGACATTTTCATGAATTTTATAATTATTTAAAGATTAACATCTTGAAAAACTATCGGTCATTGTTTTTCAAATTAGTAGCCATATACATTTATCATTTTTGAGTTGCTTGAAAATTCATTTGTTTTAGATGGATGTATAACAATTATTTGACAATTTTCTGAAGTTTTCATAGGTGGTTTTGTCGACAGAATCAGTCATAATTAGCCTGCAGGTCCTTAAGATACTTTAAATCAGCTATTTGTGGCAGGGATAATTGGTGTGGCGGTCGGCACTGATGGCCACGCCGAAGGCTGATGCCGATGGCCATGCCGATTGTATGTGGGTATGCCTTGTCCAGTAAGGGTCAACCGATGGCCACGCCAATGGCCACATTGACATTGGCACCAATCCATATTAAGCATATGTGTTCAATATTAAGCATGATTGCCGTAAGCCATTGCCATTGGCCATCGGCAATTCTCCCTACCACGGATAGCTAATTTGCAATCTTCTAAGGACCTGCAGGCTAATTTGGGCTGGTTTTGTTGACAAAATCCATTGAAAAACCATAGTAAATAAACAAATAATTGCTATATATCCATCTATAATGAATGAATTTTCAAACAACTCATGAAATTTGCTATAATAAAACCTTGAATTTTGAATTTTTTGACATATTACCCAGCATGCAACCTGTTCCAGGCTAACCTGTAGGTAGAATTCAAGAAATTGGCTATCCGTGGTTGGGAGAATTTGGTATGGCGCTTTACATATTAAAAACTGTATTTGTATGAACAAGGAACTAAGCATATAACATAAACATATCAACGGGATACTAAATTGTTAATTAATTGTGTTATTTTCGGCTCAGGGTGATGGAAATGGCTCTATAACACAATCAATGAATCATTCATTTGGATTTCAATACACCTTGTAATCTATTATATGCCAGTTCTCGGTTTCATAAGTGTTCCATAACAGATATACCAGCTAAGTCAGAATTAGAAATTAATATCACTGTGCACATACATGAGACAAGTTTTATCTGAAGTGACGAGTATGCTCTTATATGGCCACTTGCAAAAGTTGTGACTTGATAAAGATAAAATATCGAAACAGGATCTTTTCAAGGGCCTTTTTATTTTCCTACTGAGCCAGACATTGATTTTACCTCATCGTTTGCAGTAAAAACCTCCTGCCCTTAACCTTCCCATTTCTTTAAGCAACTCTAAGCCTGCCCCATACTTAAAAGCAAGTGCCACAAAGCAGACTTAACCACTAACCCGACACTAACTAGGTAGATCAAGCTATGAGGCAATGTAGCTGTGTATGTTAAAATAGTTTATACAATTTTGCATTTTCACAAGATATTTCTTGCTCCTGCTCTCAAGATGTTTCCCTCGTGTAAGGACAAGGACCTCCATAAGCTAAAAAGACATGGGTGTCCCTGTATTTTGGCGAATCTTTTGAATCATAACCTTTATTTTCCCAGACAAGGCATCATCCACTCGGTTGTTTCCCCTGGTTCCTCTGCTGAAGTCCTTCTTTTCTTCATGTGCACCACCTGGACAGCTAAGCTGCCTTACTTATTTATTTTAGTGTTACTGTACCATATGGTGTATGGTGCATATTTTATTATTCTTTGTCTGTTGTTCCATCTTTTCACCTTGTCCTATGTTCCCCCATGAGAAGCTGTGTTGACAGTGCTTACAAAATAGATGATCTGTCCCTACACTTTGACTGTTAAGATTGAAGTTCTTTCTTTTCTCGCATTGCATGGACATATTGTAATAGGGATATTCCTTGAAAGATATTTCGAGTATCAAAAGCCTCAATTTAGCGCAATTTTCTATGGGGTCACTTTGTTTAAATATGGGGGCATTTAAAACATTATTCTTAATCTTTAGGGAAATATTAATGTTGGAATGGCCCCTTTAGCATTAATCCAGTGTGGGAATCAAATTCATGATTTGGGAATGACCTATCCTGCAGACCCTGTTGCAATCAGGCCAAGCTGTCCTTAGGCTTATGTCCACCAATGTTAGCCTAACGACGCCACCTCCGCCAACTTGTTTTGAGACATTAGAGTGTAATCTGGCAATGTTATTGGTAACGTCACGAATTTGGCACCCAGTTACATGAGTAACAACATATCAATTTATGTCCCTTGCACGGATGAGATCCCGGTTTAAAGATTAGAAGCCAAGCAGGATGAAGGAGTTTGTGATACGGAATTAAGCTGTTAAAACTAGTTATACTAGTTTAACTCACCACATTCTGCTGAACCTAAAAGTGGTCAAGTGTAAAGAACATACATTAGACTAAAGCCCCATATTCTTGGCAGTGGCTATACGCACGGCAGTCGGGCACGCGGACGTAGCTTAGATAGTTTTTCTTATACACACGGACACAAAGTCCGCGCATACATATCTGCTTATATACGCGGGCATAAGGAAAGGTGGCGTGAACTGTATTTTTAAAATCCTATATGTTCCAGAATTTAGAAAGAAATGAAATAATAAAAGAAAAAGGGGGTTTTTACTGTACTTGTATACGCGGCCACAGCGTCCGCGTATGTAAGCAGATCTATTTGCGCGGACTTTACTCCCGCGTATATAAGTAATTCTGTAGACGCGGTCATCTGCTGCTATGTCTGCGTGTATAACTCCAGCCCATATTCTCTAGGCAATTCCGACCAAGTCAATTAACTGGTCTGTGCCAAAATTGACTGATTCTACCAGAAGAATCAGCCAATTTTAGCAATGATATTGATTCTGATCAAACCCATTATTATTCCTCAGACCATGATGAACAGAAGACATGATTCAATCATTGTTACGTAATGGAGTCTGTATCATTTGTTCTATCTATTTATTTATTTATCTATTTATGTATGTATATATATATATATATATATATATATTTATTTATTTATTTATTTTTTTTTTGGGGGGGGGGGGGTTCCAATTAGTTATTTTTGACAATGGTTCGTATGTCTGTAGAAGACTTTTATTTCAATACAAATATAATTGGGTACTTATGTGTAAGTGTAGGCAGGCTGAGTCATGGTTGCTTACTTTAAGTAGAAATCATACAATCATGCTCAATTATTGTGGCAGATTAAAGAAGTTACTTTCAATCGTTACACATTCAATCTTCACACATTTCAATTGAGGCTTTTAGATTATGAAATGTACATGTTTCTTTCATTTTCAGAGAGAAACTTACAAAATTGGAAATCTAGTGTTCTCTAGTACAGATTTTATCCAAAGAGGCATCTTTAAAGAAAAGAAAGAGTTGAGATTAAGAATGAGCTGCTAGAAAAATGACAGTTTTTGGCGATCATTTTCTAAGAAATAGTGCCTGGCACCCATCATATCAGTCGATTAAATAAGAAAAATACTAGAACCCAGTGGCCTCAAAAAGAGGTTAGAACAGGTGGGCGGGGGCTGTCACCTGCTCACCTACTGATGACGTCCCACCTACTTTTGTTATCCTTTGTTTAGGGGCTGTCCATAAATGATGTCACGCTCAAGGGGGTGAGTGGGTGGGTCGAACAGTGTGACACTGCCTGAAAAAGGGCCTTCTTTTCATGTTTAGATTAGAAAATTTAGTGTGGCAGGGGGTTGGGTGGGTCCTAGAAATACCCTGAAAAAGCGTGACAACAAGTGGTGATCAGGAAAATCTATTATTTATTAGTTTTTGACAATTAAAGTGATCAATTTTAATTGGATAAGATGATTAAAGATGAAATTGTCACAAGAACATGTTCAAGATGTTTCTCAATTATCAATATTGTTGATTTTGAATTGATCACCAAGATGGCATTCAGCCAGATTCAGTGGATTATGACGTCATCTGCACAACATCTATAGTACTGCCTTACTGAGGTATCATGTCAGGCCCACATGATACCCCATAGTCACATTATACTGACACAGGGCCAACCAGTCATGTTTCTTGGTTCTTCCTTCATATTGAGTGCCAGACAAGCAGTTACCACTACTTATTTTAACGTCTTTGGTGTGACTCGGCCATGTATCAGTAGAATACTCCTTACAAAATCAACTAGAAATTAACACCACATAGAGAAAATACTAATGAAGAACTAGCTCAGATGAAGTTGCAACTTAAACTAATAAACATACTCCAAATTGGTTTTGATTAGTCAGAGAATCTCATAGCCATACTAGACCATGTCAATGAAACGCCTCCTTGATGACAAATATCGGTAGGATATAGACTTTCAATTAACACCACACACGAAGAACACCAATGAGGACCTGAAATGAACTTGCAACTCAAACTAATAACTGGAAGTCTTTTTGTAATGAATATCCTACTGATATAATGTCTTCAAGGAGGTGCATGTCTGATTGAGATAGGCTAGTATTGTTATAAAATTCTATGACTAATCTGTAAACAATGTGGAGTATGGTTCCCACCACACACGAAGAGTGTAAATCAAGACCTCAGTTGAACTTGCTGATACAAACTAATGAGCACACCCCACATTGTTTATGGTGGGTTATGGAATATAATAACAATACATATCTATACCAACTAGGTTAATCATTATGTCTGGTGTGACAGGCAATTCGACAGCAAAAAGAAATATTCATGGGGACAATCGCTTTCTTTAATTGGTACATGTCAGGACGCAAATCACAGGTTGTAAGGTGCAAAGGACAAAAGCAATTATTTATCATCTCTCGCTATTTCATAAATCTTAATTAAAAATACTGATGGTCACGCTGTGTGGGCCGGACAATTTTTCTGCTAATATGGTATAAATGTCATCTATGTACAGGTGAGACATAGGTGACCTCAGGCCAAGATCCTGTTACATAGCAAAAGAACTGCATAATAAGTAGAACAGCCTTTGTCAGCATAAAATTCCGAGAGGTAGGACACGACAGGGCGAGTGAGTGAGTGATGGATGTTTTACACTGTATTGACAGCCAGGGTAATTTCCACAGCAAAAACAAGTTGGGATGAATTCTGTCTTTGGTGATTGTATCTATGAGATGAGGTTGAAAGGGTGACCAAACAGGAGGGGATCAAAACCTGGAAACCATTTTTGCTGTACCTCATCCCTTAGTGAACCCAGCTCCAACTGGGAATAAAACCCAATGAACCACTTGGTCAGTGCTGGGTCCCCCCTATCATCGCCTTTTACGATAAGCGGGGGATACTGGGGCCTATATTCTTCCCCAGAACTTCCACAGGGTAGGACAGGTCAGGAAAACAATGTACACAAGACACCTAGCTTCTCAGGTCACCTTTTGTCTTTCTGCAGTCAGTGCTATATTTCACAATTGTTACAACACTTATACTCTAAGTAATGGCCCACAAATGATCTCTTTTATCCTAGTTATACTGGCAGGGGTCATTTCCATAGTTACGAGCCCCCTGCGACCAGCGAGGTGGGCCTGTCCACTTCCTCCATTAGCTGACCGGTCCCCAGAGGAGTTGGTCTCCTGCCGCACAACCGTAAACTCACCAATAATGCCTGTTTAGGGTTCCCATTCATTTTTAAAATCAACTTAATGCCACTTTTAAGACCTATTTAAGACCCAGAATAAAGAAATCTAAGACTTTTCGTCATCTCACTGATGAGAAAATATTTAGGAATATAGTTTGACATATTAGCAGCTTTTGGGACCTGTTGATGAATAAGTATTCATCTTTAATTTATATTCTATCTAAGACGTTCTTTATGATCTACTGGTAGAGAAAATGTAAAATTAACTTTGTTATGCCTAATAAATTTGATAAAATCAATTCAAGACCCTTTAAGACCTGCATGAGTACCCTGCTATGTTCCATATAGGACCTATTTTGATGCTACTAATTTTGTTTTTGTTTGATTTTGACTGAGAATATGACATGTAACTTTGAAAGCCAATCTATACTATTTGAAAACGAAATGTCAAACCTAGTCTTTTGAGTGATATAGGCCTATAATCCCCACTTTTTATTTCAAATCGGCAAACAAAATCTGCATATGGAGTATAGACGTAAAGATTGCAGCCCTAATTATGTCATTCTGTTACAAGACAGTATCAAAACTTGGAGACCCACTACCACATGCATGGATAACTCTTACAGATGACATAGGTATACATGGTTCTATCAGGCTTAGCAGCTTTTTCTATTAGTCATTTAAGTGCACAAAATCACATCAGATCTTTGTCTATAAGTGCTGTATTAAGGTATGATATATAGCGTTTTTAAACCAACGTATGGGTAGCTACACTTCAAGCTTTCACTACTTGAGAAAGCCCCAAACAATAGTCCCTCCTCTTTCAGAGTGTTTACGGTAGTTAGCGGTTGGCACCGGTTTGTCTGTTACCCTGACAGGCATATTAACAACTGGTCCAGTCAACAGGGGCAGTGTACTGCAGTACTCATACTTCAGGATTGCAGCCCCTATACCTTTACCATTGTCCTGCCCTCTCAGAAACCAGTGAATTAATGATCTGCTATTGCCCCAGAGAGCAATAATGCCCGTTTGAGAATCTAGTGCCAACTTTTCCGTTCTCAGTAAAAAATTTCAAACTTTTCTGTTTAATTGATAAAGAATAAGTACAGACTGCGGGGGCACTCAGCAATTGCCCCATTTTGCACACACCGATGGCTCGGGCTACAGCCCTTGACGGTTTGTGCAAACCAGGGCAATAACAATTGCTTTGTGCTCCCTTGGTCTGTACTTTGTATGCAACTACAGAAAGAAACCAGTCTTTATGGTGTTTGGTTGTGCTGCCAAAGAGAATCCTTCTTGTGCTTTAAACTTTCTTTCCGAGAATTCGGAGGTATCTATTACTCTTATTCCAGAGTTTTGAAACTCTAAGGGCCCTATTTATCTGTCAGCTGGCTACTTTATTCTGTGAAGAGAAGTTGTTACCAAACCAAAAGTTTCAGTTTGCAAACAACTCAAAAGTGAATTGGACTAATTTCAGGGCAAAACTTGATTCGGACACAAAACATTATAATCAAATGAAATCCCAGAGTTGGGAAACCCAAGGAACTTAACGAAACTGAACCACTACTTAAAACTTAACATTCTCATTATTTTTACAGCTTGTCTTTCAACTAGTTGATTTCAGTTCATTCTCTCCCTACTACTTGTTTACACCTATTCAACAGGTCAGGGTTAGTGGTAGAGTATACTCAAAAGACTCTTTGACAGATTCCAAGATATGATGAATTTAATAGGTGCCTTAAAATCCACTTGGCTGAAACCTTTAAAAGTGATGAACTTAAAAAAATAACAAATGGTATTTTCATCTAACTTGTCTACCTAAGCAAATTGAAATAATAAAAATGAAAAGATTATTCTGAGGCATTATTGTAATTATTTGGGTTATGGCTGGAGTTGAGGGAAGACTGGAGCAATCCAACTCACCCCAGGATAAACTTGTTTAGAAAAGAAAAAAAAGGAAAAATAGACAAGACTGTAAATTAACACCTTCCCCCTCTTAGTGAAGTTCCGTTCTAGGTTTTAGTTATATATAGGTTTAACTTTTTTTTTTGGATTTCAAAACTAGTAAGTTATAAGCAGCTAGTAAGGTATAGTCAAACTGAATAAAAACAAGAATGTATATTAAGTTATAGAGATATGCAGCAGTTATTTCTAAGGTTACTATGATCCCTAAAGAATAAGTCATCACACAACGCCTGTGAGACTAGAAACTGTATGCTCTGATTTTAAATGCTACTGTAAACTGAAAGGAATATCTGAGCATAAACTTATACAAGTAAGTTAGAAGGCTATCACAATGTGTACTTTTGCGTTTATAATTACAAAACTTAGAAAGTAAAATAATTGTTGAAATTCGTAAAAAGGAACTGTGGGGATATACTGCAAGTTTTCTCTATATGCAATGGCATTGTATAAAATACCTTTTGTTAAAGTTTGGATATATAACAAACACTTCTCCAGAGGATATCTCTAGGGAAACAGAACATTGTTAAAGCTGACAAAAAAGGTGTATGGCGTCCAATTAGTCTCGTGAAGTAAAAGCTGTGAAAGTATATCTTTATATAAACTTTGGATCAGTACAACACAAAATATACATATTCATGACTTAATACAATATAGGCAGTAGGAGTTTCTATTGAATACAATTATCAACAGTTTTCACTGAAATCCTATTGAATTCAAAATATACTTCTGCAAGATGGAAAAAGTTTAGAGTTGCGTCATTATTTACACGTGTAAACTGTCTAAATATGCTGATTCTTTACGAGCTAAGTTGCTTGAAATAAAATAATAACGGATACTTTTATTCGTCAATATCAGAACACTCGTCTTTCTGATCTACGTGTATTATGGTAAATGACATGCCAGCATATGGGTTTGATTGGGGTGTGCCACCAACTGCACCATAACTCATATTTAAGTACTTTTTTTCAGATTCAAGCAGCATATGTAGTTACATTCAAACCAATAGATTCAGTACGTCCATAATGGACACAAACATGGATATTGCACCCAAGGAAAAGTAGGAAAATATGAAAAAGGTGGAAGAATTTACAAGCTTGAAAAGTTTCAAAGTTTTTCCTTATTCGTATGTCTCTACTTTCACAAGTAGGACAGTATGAATACGGAAAAGGGACTGAAACATACCAAATAAGAAAACAGAAAAGGGATCCATGCATTCCAGAGAGAGAAAGTATGTATGGAGGAAAGGGGATTGAAACCTGCTAAAGTAGAACAATAAAACTAAGGAAAAGGGATTAAAACTTATCAAAGTATTAAAATAACGAAAATGAGAAGTGATCAAAACTGGTAAAAGTAAAAAAATACAAAAATTAAAAAGGATCAAGACAATTCAGAGTAGGGAAATAAGCATAAGGACAAAGCATTGTATAAAGGCATAAGCAGCAGTGCAAATGACCCCATCTTCCATAGGGTTGACTTTCCGTTATCTGTAACCTTTTGGGAACGACTACCTTGTCGTCCGACCCCAAACACGAGCTACGATCCCATCTGTCTTAATCATGTTAACGTCTCTTCCGGCCCCCCCGGGGGGACCGACATCCCCCATTGGGAGACAGACATGGCCAAGATGTATGAGCCCACTGATTTACCCGCGGGGCGGAGGCGTTGTTGTTCGCGAAAGACGAGAGGGAGGAGCGATAGAGCGATTAGGATCTGTGGCTTTCTTAAGAAGCCTTTGTCAAGTATCGCTGTAGGTAAACATTGATGTATTAATGGAATTATTAAAAGGTGAGGGTAATAGGTTTTGGCTACCTTGTTACTTTGCTTTTGTAAGGTTGGGCCAATTTATCTTGAAGTTGTTATTCCTTTCTTACTTTAGTTTACATACAAGGTGGATTACACTGATGTCATTCTAAGTAGGCAGTAGGACTGGTAAAAATATTTAAAGCTACTTAAATGTTGATGAGCCTTCTCTTAAGGAGTTTTGGTACGTTCGTATCTGAGATTCGTTACACTTACGGTTGGATGAAATTACTTAAAAAACAAAAATCATCAAAAAGGATGATTAGTTTAACCATAGACATTCACCTTGACGGACCTTATGTTACTCTTGTGGTATACGCCAGAGGTAATCAAATGGAGAGGTACATTGTGCGCTGCTTCAGTGTTTGGAAAGCACAAATTCTCATTTTCTACGACATTCTACTTGATATAAGGAGTCGGGATTTTGACATGGCATAGACTTCAATCTCTTCTTGGGAAGAAAAAAAAGTGCATTAAGGCCGTATTCCACATACTGATTTCGCTGTCGATTTTCAAAATCGGCAGTTGAAACAAAAGTTAAATATTTATATTATACATCGATAGAAAGCCCTTACAATTCTCTTTTGATTGCTACATAGGATGTAAGGTCTCATGACATATTCTCTGAGAAAATCAAACAAATACAAAATCGGCAGCATCAAAATTGGTATGTGGAATACAGCCTTTAGTTATACAATACGTTTCCCCTTCCTGACTTTTGATGAATAGTAGACATACTAAACCCTCAAAATATGTGCTCTATAGATATCATAATGCATTGTCCTGTTTCCTTAAAGTCACATCACCATACTTCCAACATGACTTATATCCACGTAGATTCATTCATTCAATGCCTTACAATCCAAAATGAACTGCTTTCGAATTCAATCACACCCCTTGTGCACAGGTTTTTGTCAATTTTTGTACTACATGCTCATAAATGACATTATCCATAAGGATGAACATTTATATTTCATGTGATTTGCGAAGATGCATCAGAAGCACATCAAGGATCACTACTTTTAGCGCAAAGCATTCACAGAGCCTTTCCTAGGGATTACACGTTCAGGGTTATACTTCAGATCCCATATTACATTGGATGGTAATCTTCTATTCAAAATATTTTGAGCTGTTGGGGGTTTCTCAATTAGACTCAGATTTATGGGTTTTCTATTTGCATAACAATGTTCGGTGAACATTGCGCGCAGAAACCCCAGCTGGGGCCCGTTTCCACCCGCCGCGGGCAATATGGGATATCGAGTGTTAACCGAAAAAATATGATTATATCATTGGTTTATTGAAAACAGATTTTCTATCCCTGTACCAATTGACATCGCTGATATTTTAATATCAGGTACTTATATAATCCTGATAGCAGTTTCTGGCAGTGGCATTATACTATAACTAGAACCAGGATAAGAACCTGTGGTTGCATCTACTATGGCATTTTAACAAAGAGCGATTAACGTGTAGTATATTGGACTCTAAATCAAAATGCCAGATGTCACTGTTTCAGGTAACCACTTGACATTATGCTTATATTATTGTCGAAGACTGATGACATTTGAATTATAGCGCATATCGAAATTGAGTGAGTGAGTAATGGATGTTTTAAGCTGTACTGACAGCCAGGGTCATTTTCATGGCGAAAACAAGTAAGGACTTCTGACTTTTCAGACACGTGTTTTGACTTGGTGAGTTTTTGGTGATCGCATCTTATGAGATGAGAGTGACAGGGCAGGCAAACAGCGGGAGATCAAAACCTGAAAATAACTTTTGCTGTACCTCATCCCTTAGTGAACCCAGACACCAACTGGGAATCAAACCAAAAGAACCACTTGATCAGTGCTGGGTCCCCCTATCGTTGCCTTTTACGATCAGCAGGGGCTACTGGGTGCCTATATTCTTCCCAGGAGCAGAAGCCTTGCCCCGATACCCTCACGGGGTCCTATTAAAATTGTAGTGGACCTATTTGCTTATGATTGGCATACAGAAGTTTACTGTTATGTTACATATTTTACATTTGCAATTGTTTACTTATAATTTCAGTATGTCTATATTTTGGTTAAAGCCCCACACTCACCAGGTGTTTTTAAACCAAGTCAGCTGACCAATCAGCACTAAAACCAGTTGATTCTACCAAAATAATCGACTGATTTCTACACTGATTCAGATTACACTAGTACATTTCAACATAGCATAATCAGCTGTTAAAGAAGACAACTCCATGACTGTTATCACCTAAAGCCACATACCCACTAGGCAATTTTGACAAAATCGGCTGACTGAACAGTGCTAAAGTTGGCCAATTTTACTAGAAGAATCGGCTGACTTCAGCACTCATTCATATCAAACATGTACATTTCAACATTGCATACTAATTGGTGATCTTATTTGGTACAAAAATCAGGCGATTCACGAACCGATTCATTTGAGTTGATACAGGGCTTCAGAATCTACAAGTAAATATTTGTTGATGGCCTGGCCCTCCCATTGATTCTGATTTACGGGTTATCTATTTATGCCTGTACCCCAAACACCAACGACCGTAGCCCGGGGCTTGCAGCTGAGCCCGCGCTGTCCACCCAATAATAAAATACTTTGGAGAGCCATATGTAAATCATTTAAGTGTCTTGGTATACCATGAATTACTGATTCATCAATGAAAATAGAATAGAAACAAAGTGCTACAATCAATGTAAGTGACGGTAACTATCTGTACAAATGTACATATTGAGTCTTCATCCTGTCTCAGTGCAGATGCAGGTTTTCATTTGGCAAAAGTTAAATTTCATTTTCTCCAATCTGGCATGCATTTGATAAAACCAGTAATCTTATCTATCCACAACCTAAGGAGAAATATCCCATCAGGCCCTTCTATATCTAACCAAAAATTCACTGATATATGTAATTCCGACTGTCGCCTGCACTACTTTGTGATGTAGTCGATAGATGCGCCCCCTTTTAGTCTTTGCAAACAACTACAAATAATACATCAGTCCATCTCTTTTGCTCTTTTCAAAACATAAACAAACAATGTATGACATTGCAAAAACAGACCACTGTTGTAACAGTTTACACTCTCATAGCAGGCATCATACCGCCCTCCCCAAAAAATGAAGGAATTTAAAATAACTTTTTTTCGTAAAAATAAAGGAATTTAAGGGAATTTACAGGGATTTCTAGGAAAAATAAAGGAATTTTAAAGGAATATTTAGAGAACTTTTAGAGAGTTTAAACATGAAATAAGGCAAGTAATATTGTAACAGGACTGCCTTCCAGTTGATTATTTCTGTGCAGCACTGCGTTATCCCATGACCTGAATCAAACGACAGCTACAAAATTTTGCAATTTTATCGCTAATAATATGGAATTCTATGCAATTTATGAGATACTGTGATATTTTCTTACTCTAGAAAAAAGTAAAGGAATTTTTCATGAAAATAAAGGAAAATAAAGGAATTTTGCCTATTTTCACAAAAATAAAGGAATTTAAGGAAATTCCTTTAAAATAAAGGAACGGTATGACGCCTGTCATAGGGGGCACCACCGATGGGACGTTCACGGCAAAACGTCACAAATCATCAAACTTTACTTGTTAAAATGTAGGAAGTAAGTATGGAAAGAGCCCATTTTATTTGGATACTCACTACTGGGACAAAGTTTCAAGTGAGATACAAAAATGTGATGACTTCAGGGGGTCAAAATAGCATGGGCCCGAGGGCCCGAAGCCCCTAAATAATCTGTGGGGCCCTTAGATTTCAGGTTCAGGGTGTCAGACTTGATGTGGTTTAAAAATTACCTGAGAAGTAAAAATCAGACATATAAGGAATAACTTTAATATGAAAGTGTATAGCATTTGATATTTAAAGTTATATATTACCACCCCATTGTTTACCATTTGAAACAGCAGGGACACCTGAGAATGTGCTTAATAAAGAATGAATCAAATAAAAAACAAAGCAAAATGGAAAAAACCTTATTGGTCTACCCTACCTGGGCCAGATGAAGCGGAGTCTGCTGTTTCCGGTTCCGTATGTTAACGGTGGCTCCCTCTTGTAGCAGGAGTTTGGTGAGGGACACCGAGTTCCAGCGGGCCGCTTCGTGAAGGGGCGTGTTTCCCTTGGCATTCACCTGGTTGACTCGTGCTTCAGCCTGCAATAAAAAAAGCATTGGAACTGTTATAAATCTATCAAGACACTGGGAATACAAGGGGAACACATGCTGGAGTGGCACTTATTTTTGCTACAACCTTCTCCTATGCTGAGAAGAGCTCATCAAGGTATCAATAATAATAATAATTTATTATAGATAGTGAAATTTTCTTCCTCATTAAGCAATTGTTTTCGTACCAGGAATCCTGTTGAGGGAAAATGAGTGACATGAGTATCACGAGCCTTCACAGAGGCCATATAACAGCTTCTATATGTTGGGTCCATACGAAAGCCGTACGATCCCTCTATATTCCAGTGACAGACAACGCTGACAGCCCGCGATGGGCTTTAATACAGCTAACGTGCCACTGTGACACGCGATCAGCTGAAGCGGTGTCAAAATGGCTTCTAATGGGATGAGGTTATATGTGCAGACATTCCAGCATATACAATGAACATTGGTACGTGTGGACTTTAGGTCATGAATGTAAGTCTTGCTTGTGTATGTGGACGTATCAATGTCTTCATCATTTTTTGGTGGTCTCTCAAAGGAAATTTTAAGTGATCAAGAGATTAAGCAGATTTAATGTGGCATAATATTTTTGCTTGTGTGTGTGTTTACTAGTGTATATATGATGTGTATTTGTGTAAATATAATTATAAATGAGGGGAGATATTCAACTCTCCAGGTGGCGCCTCAGTCTAGCTCCCACCTATAATTACCACCACCAGGGCACTGGTTTGTTGTTAGTTACCAGCCAGCCACACAACTATACACATCAAGTCTACTGCTGGCCTTGCCAGAGATGCTTTTATTTTGATGTTATGTTAAAAAATTGTAAAGGTTGTGGTGGTCGCCATACTTGGCCGTTCGGTGCTCAGTGTTTGCACAAGCCTGCTGCGATGAGTACTTCAGAGAGACCGTACAAAGATCGGGATGATCCTGCGTATCTGGCGTACCTTGAGGACCAACTTCTAGAAGCATGCAACCGTAGCGCTCGGGATTCGAAGCTGGTAACTGAATTAACTTCTAGAATGGAACGTATTGAACTGGATACAACAGTTCGAAAGGAGTCGTCATCTGAGGTTTTCCCGGAGAGCACCAAGTTGTCTTCAGCCTCGGGTGGTTACCCGATTCCCGGCACGTCCCGTGGGAAGGCCTATGATGGCGGTGGTCTTCTCGGGTCGCCCCTCGGTGCAGGCGGTCAACCTCCGTCTACGGCGGACGTGCTCACCGGGCCACTGACAACAGCCTTACATCAGTTGTCCCAGGCGATTGATCCGTCACCCAAGACTCACAAAGGTATACAATATCGCCCTGAATACTACATTCAACATGTTGATCAGGGTACTTCTGTCAAGTCGTTGGATCATTCGAAGTTAAATTTTCGTGAGCTCGTTAGTGGCATGGGCAGAGTCATGTTACATGTGCAGAAGTCGGGCGGACCGCTCCTCTCGTATATTCAGCACTTCAACTTCGTTGCCAAGCAGGCCCATCTTCATAGTTTCTCCGATCAAGCTTTTGTGGGTTACGATCGTTATGTTATCAACAAATTCTTAGAAGAGGGAGCTACTGAGTTCTCTGTCGGTGACACTTTGGGCGTGTCTAGCAACTTCCATGCTGGCAATTTCATGAGTGCGCACAAACGTCCTAACCCTCAGGGGAGATCAGGCAGGTTCAACCGTTTCAAGAAAACTTCAGATGTGCCTGACAAGGATAAAGTGGATTCTGCTGTGCCCACCGGATTTCCTGATGGTATTTGCTACAACTGGAACTACAAATCTTGTTCTGGCAAATGTTCCAAAAAGCACGAATGCAGGGTTTGCAATGGGGATCATAAAGCCATTGGCTGCCCTGGTAAAGGGAAAAAACAGTGACTAGGTTACTCTGATTCTGATGCTGACGCGTCTGTATTTGTTGATACATGTTTGGTCTCAAATGATGTTACCTGTCTTCCGACAGCGTTGGCTGGCTGTGGTACCAATGATGATCTCAATGATTTATCATCCTCACCTGATTATGATGTGTCAGATTTTAACAACTGTTTCGATCATCCGGCAGCGTCGGTTGATTATTTGGTGTCGGTTGACATGTCAATTCATCGAGATATGCTTGCTTGTTCTCATTTTTCCAGTTCTCCGTCGTCTGTTGTGGATGATGCTCCTGTCGGCTGTGCAAGTGATGGGGCTCCAGAACTGGATCGTGAAAGTACAAATCAACATGCCGTGGCCTCGGAGGTGGCTGTCAGCGACACCCACTTCAGTAGCACTGTTAACAACGATTGTATCTCCAGCGGTGATATAGGTGTTGTAAATGATGTATCTCGATGTGAAACTGTTGTATCTCGATATGAGACTGTTGAGATATCCGTTGATGATGTTCAAACTGATTCTGTTGGTTGCAAATCGCATGTTAGACATCCTATACCCATGTGCCCATTTAGTCAACGGATTGAGGAACCTATATTCCTTGGTGGTGTGCGTAGCCAACTTAACCCAGGTCCATGGAATTATTATCTGAATTTTGAACGTGATTCAGACTTGAGAGCTTATCTCCAAAATGGTGTGCGCCATGGTTTCCCCATAGTGGACTCTGACGTTGAAATTCCTTTCTATGAATGCGGGAATTATAGATCGGTTTATGAATACGGTGCCTTCCAGTATGTAGACTCCCTTATTCAAGAGGAAATTTTGGCTAACAAGTATATCGTGGCTGATGAACTTCCCCACTGTATTCACGCATTGGGTGTCGTACCCAAACCAAATGGAAAATATCGTCCGATCACTGACTGTAAGCGCCCGTTGGATAGATCTATCAATAACTTTATGTTCACCACTTTCGAGTCCTTCCATTACTCCACTACGGATCAGGTTTCGGACATGATTAGCCCGGGTTGCTTTATGGCTACTGTGGAAATTGCGTCAGCGTATCGCATTGTTCCTATTAGGCCGGATCAATGGAAATATCAAGCAATTTCTTGGCCAGTTAATGGTGAGCCTACATACCTGTATGATGCCCGTATGTGCTTTGGCCTGCGTTGCGCGCCATTCGTTTTCACCCAGTTTGGGACATTCATTGTCAACACCATGAATAACTTAGGATTCCCCAATGTGATTAGTTATATAGACGATTTCATATTGGTGGAACAAGATAGAGAGCGCTGTGTCCTGGCTCAGGCTACCTTGTTTGAGCTACTAGGTAGTCTGGGTTTTGAGGTGTCGTGGAACAAATGTGCAGCACCCTCTACTGTGACTAGATACTTAGGCATCATGTTTGATAGTGTCAACATGACACTGTCCCTCCCCGATGATAAACTAGCCAAACTGCACCATGAACTAACTTATTTTGAGGGTAAGACCAGAGCTACCAAGAAGCAAATTCAGCGACTTTGTGGTATACTGGCGCACTGCTCTAAGGTTGTGCGCGGAGGACGCATATTTTCTCGTCGTATAATCGACTTGCTCAAAGTTATTCCGGATGGTAGTGGTCGGATTCGGCTTAACACAGACTTTCTTCAGGATCTACAATGGTGGCGTGAATTTGCTGCTGTGTTCAATGGTTCCGAGCAGCTTATCACACACAATTTTGGAGCAGGGCCCTTACTCTGGACAGATTCGTGTCTAAAGGGTTATGGTCTGGTATGTGATGCTGAGTGGCAGGCTGGTTGTTTCAATGATGATTCTGCACTACCTTTGGGCCATAACAGTTTGGATCCAGCTCACGCTCACTGGATTAATGTCCGTGTTCCAGAGAACTCAAGCATCAACTACTTGGAGTTAGTTGCGGTGTTTTTGGCCTTATGTAGATTCTGTGAAGATTGGCGCAATCAACATGTTATTTGCTACACGGATAATACCCAGGTTATTTGCGCTGTCAATAAGGGGGTTAGCCTAAGTACGGATTCCATGGAAGTCATTCGTCAAATGTTTTGGATTTGTGCTATTTATAATGTGTACTTGTCAGCCAGACATGTGGCGGGATCCACTAATTTGATGGCAGACTGGCTTTCCAGAATCAGTATCCGTGGTTCGCTTGATATTGATAACTTGCCCTTCTGTTGTTGCAGAGCCACTTGCTGAACTTGATAAGGAAGTTTCACGAGTCGTTTCATCAGCATGGTCTAAGAACACATTGTCTACCAGGAATGCGCAGTGGAACAAGTTTATCAAATTCTGTGCGGACAATGAATTACAGCCTTTACCCGCCTCTCAACAAACTGTTTCCCGATTTCTCATTTGGTTAGCCCGTACTTCAAAGTACAACACAGTGAACAATTACTTGTCTGCAATATGTGTGCTACACCGTGTTTATGGGTTGGAAGCTGATTTCCGGGAATCTTTCCTCGTCAAGCTAGTCTTACAGGGCTTAAAACGAGAGCTGGGTACCGTGGTGACTCAGAAGCAACCTTTCACTTTGGATCAGTTACGCCATATGTACTCATGTGTTGCTCAAGACAATGAACTAGAATCTGTTCTGTGGGCAGCAGTGATTTTTTCTTTTCGGTCATTGTTGCGGAAATCGAACATTGTCCCCAATGATGATAATTTGGAAAGTCATGTCATCTTGCGCAAGGATATTGATTTTGTGGATGAGGGCATTATTGTCCGAGTGCGTTCATCAAAGTCCATTCAGTTCAGCCAGTATGTTTTAGAAATTCCCATTTTTAAAGTGGGTTCGGCTGCCTTCTGTGTTGTGTCTATGCGACGTGAACATTTTGCTCAAACTCCTGGCCATGATGATGAGCCTATATTCTTGCGTAGGCTGAGTGGTAACAAGGTAGCACCTGTTACTTACAAGGAACTTCTTAAATTCATTAAGGATCTTGCATCCAGGGTAGGTTTAGACCCTTTGAAATATGGATGCCATTCACTCCGTAGGTCAGGAGCTGCTTTTCTGCATGACCAAGGTGTGCCGTTACAGGACATCATGTCGATGGGTGACTGGCACTCTCTGTCAGTCCTTTCCTACTTGGTTACCCCATCCGCTAGGAAGAAGGACATTCAGGTGCTGGTGGCCTCTACTTTATCTTAGTTGGAGGTTTGGCGGTCTACTGACGCCGGCATCAGCCAATCTCGTGTTTGTCTACTTTGTCATTATTCAGAGATTTATTACGTACTGTGATTTATGATGTGTATTTGTGTAAATATAATTATAAATGAGGGGAGATATTCAACTCTCCAGGTGGCGCCTCAGTCTAGCTCCCACCTATAATTACCACCACCAGGGCACTGGTTTGTTGTTAGTTACCAGCCAGCCACACAACTATACACATCAAGTCTACTGCTGGCCTTGCCAGAGATGCTCTAGGTAATAAAATTTTTCCTTAAAGGCGGTCTACTGACGCCGGCATCAGCCAATCTCGTGTTTGTCTACTTTGTCATTATTCAGAGATTTATTACGTACTGTGATTTATATATATATATATATATATATATATGTGTGTGTGTGTGTGTATGTATGTATGTATATATAAACATATATATATATATGTATATATACATTTATATACACATATATATATATACATATATAACCATATATATATATATATATCATACCTGAATGCACAGAACAATATGTGTATACATACATATATCATACACAGAGTCTGTTGAAAATCCAACAAACAGTTTTTTATAGTTTGATATATATGAGACTGAACAAAACATAGATAGTCTGAAAGACGACATCTGTTTGTTTGATTCAAAGAAGAACATGATCTCTCTACAAATAATGCTTGTGAAGGAAAGTGTCCAAGAACTAGAATAATGGTTCGCCATAATAAGTCTGTTTATGAAAGCCCTAAAGCCAATGTAAATGTCAGACTGCTGAGATAAGCAGATTTTTTAATGATGTCAGCCATAATGATAGCCATTTGTTAGCTTTGACTTCTAGATAAAGGGACAAGAGTAGTTTTGCAGTACACTATTCACCATAGAGTCCTGCGTCCATTATTCAGTTTCAAACAGTTGCATAAAGTCTAGTTGTTCTCCTGGATATTTCAAGTGAAAAACATGAAAACATCATGATAGATGTAGTTTATGTATCGTTTGATGGGCCTGATAGTTTAAAACAGTTTCGAACAGTTCTGAACAGTTTAAAACAGTATCTACAAAGATATTAGACACTCTCAGCCTATGTAAGGTTTTTAATATTTTATATAATAACCAATTCTGGTCCAATATTTTGGTCCTAATTAGAGGTATCATACTATGCAAACAAGGATTAGCTATAATGTTCCTTTGTATTCTCTCTAAAAAAACATCATACTAAACTCACTATCAATATTCTAGAAATGATACAAAAAGTAATTTGATGTTTTTATAAAGATAGATATTTGCAGGGATACAAACAGAAGCCCATTGTAAAATGCGTTCCTAGAAAAGGAGAAAAAGCTATAAAAACACCATATATACAAACTGTCCTTTCGTCAAAACTTAATAAGGAAAGCTGGAACTATGACCAGAATATGTTAAGAAACATCCTGCAGAACAGCAATAATTATGATCTTGCTTGTGACAAACACTACAATTATAATATTAGTACCGAAAAGAGTTGCATCTGGCTTCATTCAGAATATATGTGGCTTCCTTCTTGATGAAACTAATGTGGCCTGTACGACAACATCATCTATAATACAGACTCCTGCGCATATCCCCAAAATAGGGATTGCACCGAAAACATGTTTACCAATATCCTACATCACGGTATCCCATTTGTGACAAACACTGCACCTTACACCCAAAAGAGATCAAATGTGGCTTCGATACAAATTAAACTAATGCCAGTACCCAGAAGAGTATCAGCTACAAAACAAACCTTTGTCTCCCAAAGACACAAAGACATCTCCTGCTTTTAATATAGCAACACACACAAAAGAGCACAGGAAACAAAAGTTTGTGCAGACCGACATACAGAGAGACCGCACGGAAAGACACGATAGAGATGCAAATGAGCGGGGTCCTGATGACGTTGATGGTGAATGGTAACGAGGCTGTGGCGCCACCTGGTGGACTGTGGGGCAGCTCACATCCTTTGTTACTAATGGAGATGAGGGAGTTCCAGGGGTTGGGGGCAGTGGGTGTAGGGATGAGGGGGTTTCAGGGGTTGGGGGCAGTGGGTATAGGGGTGAATGACTGCAAGGTGTTCTCTGAATGTTGGGGCATACACAGAGAAAGTCTTATAAGGGATACCCTTCTACCATTAACCCTTTAGACCCCACATATTGCATTCATAAATTGCTTGATCCCTCCAGAATATCCTTGGATTTCCCTCTGAAATTCCCTAAATTTCTTTTAATCAAGGAAATTCGAAGGATGACCAACTCCTTTCAATGAAAGTTATAGGAATGGGGTTTGTAGCATTGGCAAGGAAATCAAATCGGCTTTCAAATGATATATTGGTCATTTTTGTCTGTTGAATAGTCATAAGACTGTTCCCTTTGGAATAATTTGGAAAATTTATGGAAAAATTGCCGTTTTTCTGGGCGCCTACAGCCATATTGGGGAAACTACTAACGGGTTGCTATGGCCGGAATGGGGTCTAAAGGATTAAGCAAAGTCAATGCTTTTAACTCTTTATTCCCATAATATGATTCCAATAGCATTTTCTGATGTAAACAACAACAACCTGATGCACAATTCTTTCATTGTACTACATAGATTGAATACCACCTGCATACAATTGGAAGAAAGGCAATTACAACAATGGACTGGATATACTCTTTACATTGAGGGTTGGAAGTCAAGATTTGTTTAATGCCAGGGTTTAATGGTATGCTGTGAACATTAAAGAGGTTATCCAAGTTATAAACAAAGGACACCTCTGGGAATGGACAATTCAAAAATCTTGATTCAGATGAAGCCCATTGATGCATCCTTTGCTAATTCCTTAGGTTTTGATCTGTAGTTGCATAATTGTGACTTAAATCTTGCTTTTACATGTTCACAGATTTGTCACTTTCGGGCAAATTGCATGCTGGGTAATCTGGTTTTGATCACATGATCACATGATCACATGCCGGTCACATGATTAATGTAAAACATGCTGCTCTGGACTGGGGAATGTCTACGAGCGGATGTAATTTTTCGAGTCGCATGACAGCCTTATCAATATTCAGAAAAAAAGCAGAACATGGGAAGAAAACTGCTATCATGACTCTTCCAACAGTGATTATGGTGTGATGCCCCAGGGATAAAGAGATGGAACTAGCTGTCTGGCAAGATTGGAGTGATTTATTTGTCCTATTGGTTTTTTTCATGATTTGCCTGCTGGCCATTAGTTCTAATTTCCCAAGGAATCAGTGGTGAAGGATCAATACAAATTATACTAGTGCCGATGATGGTGCTTTGCACTGAGCTTTGCTTATGTTAATCTTCTCTGAAAGTCAATTTGGTATCCTCTATGTTGATCCGCAGTGGTTAATCATATGCTGGATAAAGAATATGTGAGGCATGCAACTATTTATGTAAATAATGATTTATGGTTCAAATATGGTTAAAATATCATACTATTTCAAATAAAGGTAAAGATTTTACCATAACAAATTGAGCGAAACTCAATAGATTTCACAATGTTTGAAATATTCAAATTAAAGTGAAACTGAATAGGATCCAAATATTTTTTTCATGTCCGAAAGAAAATGTATGGTGCACGTCTATGAGACCAACACTGAATGTACCATTCACTCAACTATGGATAGTGTATGGATCAACCAAGGCTTTAGATATTGTTTATTGCCTAGGCCTATTGGGTATCCCAAATAACAACAGAAATGGGGGGAAAGAGTTGAGAGTCCCTCTCCCTAGATTTCCTAACTGATGGTCATCAATCAAACTGTCCAGTTTGACCATCAGAGCTAAGGCCTGTGGCAACAGAGAAATGGGAAGGACAATCAAACAGTCCATCCCTTAATCAGGGGTTCTTATATTTAATGGCAAAGCAAACATGCTCAGATGAACTGGGATCAACTGAATGGCCATCATATCAAATGGGCATCTGTCTGCTTGTCATTTATGGTCCCAGGGATTTTGGGGTTATTCCCTCAGAATTTTAGGAGAGTTTGTTGAAAAACAATCTTAGAAAGTCTAAACAATTTCCCTCATTCATTCATGTATATAGTAACTTTATATCAAGTTATCATCCAGTAAAGATAAATGGAAAGTTGTGATTTGAACCATTGTACAAAAATGCTGCATGGGAAAATTCCAGAGTGTTTGAGAGGTCGTGTTTTGAGCCAATGTCAAAAAGCCAAAAAGCTGTGGAAAAAACAGGGTTTATGTAGAACATT
This sequence comes from Lepidonotus clava, assembly GCA_936440205.1. Taxonomy (NCBI): domain Eukaryota; kingdom Metazoa; phylum Annelida; class Polychaeta; order Phyllodocida; family Polynoidae; genus Lepidonotus; species Lepidonotus clava. Next base: position 46,167,418 of record OW387140.1, on the reverse strand, counting down.
CAAGTGAGTGTGTATAATTTTGCCCTCAACACTGATATAATTAATAGGTGGGATAAACATACTATTTAAATAGATAGTTGCTTACTTCTTCGCTTCATGTGGTAAACAAAACAAACTCCTTCATCCTGCCAAATATCAAATAAAAAAGGCATCACAAGCTGCTCGAGACAAAATGGCGTAATCTATGCTGACATGCCCCGGGGGCGGTGACACTTCCAAGATGACAAATTGGCGATTAAGTCCCCGGCCAGGCATTCTTTATGTATTCAAGTTAGTATCGCCCGCCTGCCCGAATGCAGGCTCCCTGCATACCAGCTCCCTGCACTCTCCAAGCAGGTATGGGGGCTGCTCACCCCTTGGGTCAGTGGGATGAGGTCCTTTTTGTGCTTGGAGAGTAAGTTGACAATGGTGTGGATGGGTTTATGGGGTGTGCAACCCCCTGCCTTGCCCCAAAATCCCACACTGCCATTGGCCCCCACATACCTTCGGGGACCTATAAAACCGCAGCAATAAAAAAAGAGCAGCCACTCTATGTAAGGGGAATAATTTATTGACATTTTTCCTATGTTGTTAGTAGTTCTGAAGTTTTTCCTGGCTATTAACATTCATGGGCAATTGCTAATGGTTATAAGCTATCTCTGCAATGCTTAAGAAAAGGTAAAGGTTAAGTGATTGAACTTTATAATTAGAAGTCCAGTTCTTCTGAAGAATATAAAACTATATGAAAAAGCAAGTATTCAAGTATTATTGACTCTATACCAAGATGTTTAAAATACACTTTTGAGGTCAAAAACTTCCCATTGATTAATAAGTTTTGCCATATTCCTGAGTTTCTAAGGAAAGAGTTATGTCATAATCGATTATAGACATTTGTATACACCATCACGATCCAATAAACAGGGTTTAGACAACTCTTTATGTATCATTCTATTCTTTATTAGATTACTATTAATGTTGTGAACATGTGTTTTTCTAAATGAAATTATTTATGTTTCCATTGTTATATTGAATATCTTATTTGGCAAGGTCATACATTAGTTGAAGTTGAGGTTCCTGTATGAGCACTTACACAAAAGCTCTTTTGTTTACATACTTTCACTACACCTATACCTCTGTTGTTACAACCAATATAAAACCTGTTTATCCTCCCTACTCCAACATCCTTGATTGTACAAAGTACACTCTATCACCACTGCCCCTAGACTGTAGTTATGTCCAAGTCCGCTAGGTGCTCAAACTAGGACTGTCAACCAGCAATCATTTTAGGTGGGAATTCCACCACGTATCCCAGCATGCTTTGGGGCTGTTGGTTTATGGCAGGTAGGACCATGAACAACAGAACCCAAACAACCATAAAAGGAGTTCCCCATGCCATTCATAAACCTATAAAAGAATTCCTTACAGATTTTAGGTGGCCACTAGTAGCCATGGACTCTTGTGGGTGTAAGGACCTATTATGCAAGAGGGATCTAGGTCATGAAAGGACTACACTGCCCCGTCCCCCCTTTCCACCCTCGGTGGCGCCTTCCTGATGCCGCGAAAAGGCGACTTCCGGTCTCTGCCGCCGCCATTTGCATTTCTCGTATAATCAAACTTCCTTCCGGTTTTCATCAGCCAAGCCGACTTCCTGTGTCGGGCGAGAAGGTGGCAACTGGCCGGTTCCTGAGCGTCACCAAGGCGACTGAGGGGAACCAAGGAGGGGGATGGAGGGTTGGGGAGGAGAAAAAAAGACATTGAGTGTTATAGAGAGGGGTAGCAACATTAGAAAGGAACAACTGAGGGAGAGCAAAGAGTGGTAGGTAGGGACCACCATGGTCTTTCTGATCTGAATTGATATTGGGTGTAGGAGTGGAGCTGGACGACAAGGAAAACAGGGGTATTAGTGGTTAAAGCATAAATAGGTAGTAGAAGGGCACAATTAAACTTTAAGAGTACAGAAGTAAAGGCCCAAACCCACTAGGTGATTTTTACTAAGTCAGCCAACCAGTCAGTGGTTAAATTGGCGGATCCCAACCAAATAATCTGCTGATGTTTGCACTGATTCATATCAAACATGTACATGTCAATACTCAATACTCCATGATTAGCAATTGGTCACAAACAAGATAGTGGGCATGGGCCTTAAGAGTAGGTAGAAGTTAAAGAAAGAGGGGAGGCTGGAGATGTGACAGAGGAAGGGGGTTGGGAAATGGGTGAGAGCACCAGCTTACAGACTAAGTAGGGTGGGACTTCAGGGAACAAAAGCCCAGGGGAATGTCTTGCAGGACTTGGCCAAGGTAGGAAGGAAGGCATAAACCCTGGCCGGTAGACGGAATACAGGCGCCACCTGGTTGACGTTCTCCGACTTGAGGGTCACTTATCACTTCCGGTCAATTTGCACATGGGTGTCCGCTCCTCCTTTAGAACTTCCGCCTGCCCTTTTCGTGAGTGAATCCAGTCAGACTGCTGCACATATTAAACAGGCTCAAGACCTTGCATTGTTCAAGTTGTTAAATACACTGGACTGAGATTTGGACAGCAGTGTTTCTTTACCTCTTTTACTTTAATTGTGAGAACCTCTTTAGTACTATGTGTTATAGATACAAAGCAGTTGTGTAGGTGTAATACCAGTAATACCCAAATCAGTGTCCCCACAACTTTAAAGTTTACCTCCTGTCCCTATCCCAAATGCCATATAGGTTCCCTCCACTTCCTATCACAATTAAAGGAAGCCAAGACCAATAAATTTAACAAAATTTTGTATACTCAAATAATCATCAAAATTCATTCATTGAGCCTATTTCTAGCCTAATTTAAAATCTAAACTTCAAAATATGGTAAAAAGTTATTAAAAACATGTTTTTCTTGCTCGTCTCAAATAATGTGGATCCACAAAAATGGGGTTTGTTTACTATTTCTTGTGGAATTCTACTTTGCTTTGAGCTAGTGTTCACAACTTATACTTTACAGCTGACCTTAACTAGACTCATCTAACATATTTCTATAGTTATCTATGTTTGGAAAATTGTGTAAATTATATTGGTTTTGGCTCCCTATAAGTATACCTTACAAATTCTCACCTGTCCCTGTCCCCAACACACATCATATCCCCACTCCACTACACCAACCATATCAGGCCGAGTCCGAAGGATTCCTATGATTCCTGCCTTGACGAATCCGGCCATCCTTATCCCCATTCTCCCCATCCTCGACACCAATCATATCAAACACCAATCATATCAGGCCGAGTCTGAAGGATTCATGCCTTGACGAATCCGGCCATCCGTATCCCCATTCTCATACAGTTTTGTTTATATATCATACTACCCTTGAATTTCACTCTGTTCTCCAATAACATAATCCTACAGCTTCCCTCCTGTCCCTATCCCACTTTTTCTATAGGCCTAGCTTCCCTTCTCCTATCGTACATATCCTACAGATTTTCCTGTCCCTATACCTACTATACAATGGCTTCCCTCCTGTCCCCGCCCCTGTATCCAATAGATTCTCTCCTATCCATATTCTTATTACTCTACCGCTTCTTTCCTGTCCCTATCTTCATTATCCTACAACCTCTTTCCCATCCCCACACTGATCCTCTCCAGTAAAAGTTCCCCTCGCAGTAACCGATCAATAACGGTTAAACTCTACGCCTAATCGGGGCGCAGGAGGGAACCAATGATTTACCAAATTAAAGACCTGCATTAAGGACACTGATTTTACAGCGCTTAGATTAGCATGCGCCTACTTCTTCTTCAAAACAAGCAATCACCATCTATTGTTCGCAACGGTGAATCAACTATGTAAATTAGTTGGGTCTGCGTTCCAACAGATTTGCCTATTTAACTTTAACAAAAATGAATAGCGCAGCCTGAGCTCGAGTCTGTGATTCTTTTGTCTACCGAACAATCCTAATAAGGTGACTCGCAATGAATGCTAAGTAGAGAAGTAGTTTCCTGACTGGTGCCACTTAAGAGTAGTTATAGTTGCAATGGGTTTGTTTCAACTAATATAAAGCTTTCAGAAAGACGTATGATAAATTGATACACTAAGGGCACAACATTAAATAACATATAATGTATCCTATGAATTCATAATTAAACAGGAACAACTCATTTTTATGATTGGCAAATCATAACTGAATATATCAATTCAATTTGTATACCTGAAGCATTGAAGATTAAATGATAAACTCCTACTTATAAGAGATAGATTAGGGTGTAATATGTTGTGATGTGCAAATATGAGCATATAACGGGTTTTTTGAATGCTGATCATCCGTCATGTGTTTGTAAACCATATGTTTCGTGGGTAAACATTTACCATATTCAACAGGGAAAGTATAAAAAAAGGATCAAATAATCAAGTACGAAAGGTCAAAATACCTTTCCTAATTTCATATATCATTTCAGTTAAATTATGCATTGGATTTGTATATAGATGATGCATATTTTCATATAATCCAACCCCCCACCATTCCTTTGATGTCAATGTTCTTACTTGAGGGGTGATACTGCATCAAACTCTGATACTTTCCGATACTTGCTGGTAAACTGTATTCTATTTAAAATTATCCATTCAAAATTAAGTGCCTCCCCCATTAAGATGACATGTTCCTGAATCTGTTTGCATGTCCTTATGCGGGTCCTGCGTAAGATCAATTTGTCCATAAAATTGATCGATAATCATCTCAATTAACTTTGATGACCACCCACTTGGATGAATAAATGAATCAATTGAGGTTATTAGAGGTAAAAAGAAATGATAGCCATGGCATTTGCTAGAACTAAATACTCTCCAATAGTTTCTTCTCATTGCAGTCATGCAATCTGACATAAATGGAAAAAGCACAGGTTTCTTTTGTTGAAAAAGGACTTTAATTTGTTCAAAGTTTGACACTGATAGTGGTCTGTTGTAATAAGTGGGAGCTAAATTTGACAAATTGACTCTTGGATTTGATGAAATAATGGACGACCTATAATCAGCTAGCTTACAGATTTCAGTAACTTCAAATAGAACATATACTGCTTGACTAACTTGACTCTTCATGAGATCCAATGGTATAAGGCCTAAACTATATCAATGTGTAATGCAATCATACCAGAACAATCCAAATATCTTAAGCCTGTGATTGACTCTGAGACAAAATGCCACCAGATTCTCCTCCTATACATTCTACATATATTTACAAATACATTTTAAGCTTAATATTTCCTTTGTACGGTGACAATTATTTTCATAGTACTAGATAATTTGTATATCTTTAAGGAAAAAAAATGGTCTCGAATTGGGTCACAATTGTATCGTGGATCACCGCTTTTGGACTATTTACTGGACACAGACCTGGGTCAACTGTCTGCGTCTGGTCCTCTGAGCAGACATCGCGACATCAAACGACGTCTAAGTAGGATACAGAGTAGGATTGTCTTCTGGGATAACCTTTACAGTCCTAACAGTGAATTATCTCCTATGTGAGCTGAACAGAAGGGGTGAGGTGTAACAATGTATGCAATAACTTGTGGCTATATGGCTCATGCTGTTAACTGATGGAGCTAAGTTAGCTATTCTTTCATATTCTCCTGAAGTTTTAAAGAAAAAGTTAAAAAAAAAAGTCTTCAAAAACTTTAAGAACAGTTCTTTTTTTTGTTTGAGTATGGAAAAGAGATAATCTAAAGAGCCAGAACCTAAAAAAATGTATTTTACTGCCTAAGGGGTCCCTCTTCAAAAATTAGTTTACAATGAAAACCTGAAAAATGACATCTCTTAAAGGGACATTCTCGTCCGTGCGACGGAAGAGAATTGCTACGTTGTAACCCCCTGACTCCCCCGCCAAATTCGTGATGTGACCAATAACGTCGCCGGATTACGTTCCAAAAGAGGAAAACATGTCGCCGGCCGTCGCGTCGTTAGGTTAACGTCGGCGGACCTAAGCTTAACAACCGCAGGACGAGACTGCCCCTTTAAACTAGCTCACCTCATAATTATGAAAGATGTGTTTCAGAAATTCTGTTTTTTTTGGGTGTCATATTGATATAACCTCAAGCATTAACATTACCATTCCTGAATTCATCTGCTCACATGACAGTTGATTATTAGATTTAAAATGTAAAACTAAAAGATAAAAAAATGGTATAGGTCCTTTGCATTGAGAAGGAACTTGGGAGATGGTAACTTTGGTGGGTCTCCAAGCACAGTGACCAGACTGGAATCAAAGTATACTCCATGCCCCTGTGTGGAGAGTGTATTTACAACATGGCAGTCAGTCTGAAGGCAGCGAAACAAAGGCAGAGAGCCCGTGACATGGTCGGTTATTAGAAAACAACCTTGGCCTGTCCATGACCTCAGAAAAATGGAAGTCTTGTGAAGCTCTTGTGTCAAAGAAATCCTTATCTAACAGACAAGGAAGAATGCAACAATGGGAAACTGAAGCGCAAAATGAGGAAATCTTCATGCGGTGATTCTTTCGATCGAGCATAATACAACCAAAAGATTCTATGTGCTTTACTCATAAAACAGCATTACCAATAGAATGAATTATTTTTTTGTTGTCAGTTCAGCTCCCATTATCTCAATCAATTCCTACTATTGAAGAATCAAATACTGTTCAACCGAAAAAAATTATGAATGTCATTAAGGCTTTTTTGGGGCTCAAGAGCTGGAGGTCACACGAGGTCTCAGGACAGGATGGGTGTTATGGGGGTAGACCCCTGAAATCGACATGCACACAGAGGTTTTTCTTAAATTTGTCATGCAACATGGGGCTTTATCGATATGACAGGGCAGGTTAAAACCTCAGTGACATGTGACATGGCCATTTCTTTAACGCGACTCACAAGAGGTAGATAAATAAGCGACAAGGACATCGTTGGCTGAGTAATAAAAGGTCGTATCTGAAAAATGCTCATTTTGAGTAAATGCCCATTAAACAAATATGACATATCTTAAAACTCTGTGTGATTCTAAATATCTGCTCAATCCTCTTAATATCTTATCACTAGGAAGAATGATATGCTCCAATACTGTAGTCACAGTTATGACAATATTTGGATAATTGGGATGTAACTATGGTAACATATACATAATTCTTTCCAGATACGACCTTTTATTACTCATTTTTAAAGAGAAAAGCTGGAAACCAGTGAATAACAAAAGGTTGTATCTGACATATCTAAATTTCAAATAAATACTAATTAAATCACTTAAACTAATACAAATTACACAAAATAACATTTCTGAACTTGAACCAATATGCTAAATTCATTTGATAACCCTAAAATAGTATAGACTTATGTGATATTGAAAGGATCAGATTCAATGGCAGCCCAGATACGACCTTTTATTACTCAACACACACACCAGAACTTCAGTAAACAAAGGTCGTATCCAACGTTTTGCAATTATGTTCCTATGTCTGTTATTGATTTTCTAAAATTTATCCATAATATTTTACAAGAAGGTCCATGTGATAGTTATAAAAAAAATCAGAATCATAAGATGTGTTCATTTTGCAATAATTATAATTTTTTACTAAGAAAATCAAATGACCCTTTTCAGATACGACCTTTTATTACTCAACCAAAAGTGAAAGTTTGTAGATACGACCTTTGTTTACTGGGTTATAACATTCCAAAGATTTGGAAAATTCCAAAAATTCCTAAATTTCTAGATACCTTAGGGGCAAGGGAAACTTATTCAAAACTAAAACTAAAATTGATTTTTTTGAGATACAACCTTTTATTACTCAGCGAACGCCATACAACATGGCTTTTCTTAATTAAGACATGCAACATGAGGACCCCTCATCTAGACCTCTGGTATTGGGTGTGAGTGAGTGAGTGTTGGGTGTTTTATGCTGTAAAGACATCGAGAGTAATTGTCACGGCGAAAACCAGTTGGGACAAATTCTGTCTTTGATGATGGAATCTATGAGATGAAGGTGACAGGGTGGGCAAACAGCAGGCGATCAAAACGGGGAAATCACTTTTTGCTGTACCTCATCCCTCAGTGAAATGAGCACTAACCGGGAATTGAACCCAAAGAACCACTTGGTCAGTGCTGGCTACCCCCCTTCATCACCTTATACGATCAGTAGGGGCTGATTCTTCCCCGCAACCCCCATGGGGTTGTGTTGGGGTTGTTGCACAGATGAAAAGCAGCTTCAGAGAGATAACATCCTTTTAACACTGGGAAATTTGTCAGACAGTTAGCTGACATGGTCTTTTGTTTGCAGTAGCTTCTCACAAACTATCTGGTGATGACCAGTACTACATCTCCTGTACCTTCATCCCAACCCCTTTCCACCACCCTCATCACTCATACAAACTACCAGCTATGACATGTTGAGTGTTAACTGCATGATCAATATGAAAATTGTACTCGTGCAGCTGTCGCTTTTTATTCAAAGAACTTTTTATAACAATAGGCCTAGTTTGTTCACATGTGTATATATGTAATCATAACAAAAATCCGATAACCCTTCTACAGTACAGGCCTATGCATTTGAAAGTCCATATCACAAATAAACATTAATAATCATTTACACATAATATATTTAACAAATCTGACCTAATCATTTCATGACCAATCCAAACTGCTAATCTACAGCCAACATTATCTGACATTTAGATGATGTAGTTACTCCAAAAGCCCTTGTTATAATTAAGTACTAAATGTGTATCAAAACACAACCATTATGAAGGTTTAGGAAACTCATAAAACATGCAAAAGCACAACCTTACAATCAAAGGATGGCAAGGCAGATTTTGTTGATAGTTGTGAAGATGCCTTTCTTGTTTTACAAGGTCTACACTTAAGAAATCATAGTACCACAAAAGTGCTGGGCACACCACCACACCAGACTCTTCCCCTACAGCACCTTTGGCGCCAGTGGCATCAAGCGCGCATAATCGCCATTCTCTTCTCAACAAGAGGCACCCCACCTCAAAGCCGCAGGAAAATCCCCCCTTTCCCCCCGCTGGGGTCCATGTATGCAACCAACCCCTATCCCATGCCCCTACCCAACCCCTCCGGGGGATTAGGCCCTCACCGTCCCCATTCCTGCCCTTACAGCCATCACAAAACCAAAAATGAGGCATTTCCCACCCGCTAACTCCATCATCCGCCTTCTGACATGGAATGAGGTGTCATTCGTCAATCTGATTTGGTCAAAGATAACATTGTGATTTGTTTTGTGAACTTACTTATCAGAAGTACATTTTTTGAAAAAATAGTAAGTGTTGTTTTATGTGTAAAATGTCCCTATTTGGAATTATGCAGCTTGTTTCCCTTGACAGAATCAATAACTTTATGTGATAGTGTTCTATTAGCACTTAAATGAAGAGTTGGCAAATCTAGTTTATGAATTAAACCTTTAGTCCACTTTAGTATAGTTAAGGATTCCACTGAGAGTAGGGTCCTGACACCCTAGCATTGTGCTAAAAGAGCAGGTATGGACTTCAGATGAAGGGTTTCACACTGTGCACCCCATTGCCTTCAGCAGGTCAACAGTTCATTTCTCAGGTGGCTGTCCTGCGATGGATACCACTCCGCCCCAACAAAAGGGGCATGCAGCCTGCTCTGTCACCTGTCGTAAACTGACACCACCATCCGCCATTCACCGAGTGATCTGTGAGGCTTCTTTTCAATTGGGAATGGCTCGACCGAGGCCATGTGAAGGGCTTCCGTTACTTTTTGCTGTTTGTGCTCATAAATGCTCCTGTTTCATGACTTGGACAGTGGTTATGAATCCACTAACTGCTTGGGCTACATGTAGGATTTGAGCCTCTAAGAAAAGTTTCTCCTTTATTGAAGGACCTATGCTTGAGTATTTATAAATATAACATATTTGTCTACATTGCTGACGTTTTTATATATTGCTGTGGAACCAGCAAGATTTGGCTGCCCAAATCATAAGTTATCTAATAATATACATTTCAGTAGTTGACTGATCTATGTTTTGGGTTATGATTATGTTTTGAAAGTTTATCAAACTGATTGTTTGCAACCAGCTACCTTTTATCTGTCTGATTCGCTTTTATCTTACAATTGACTACCGCAAAATTATATCCTTGTATTTCAAACTATGGCAGAATACAGTAAATATCCTTTACCAGAAACCATGCTCTTCAGAACAGACACCCTCATTATATATCCCCTCCCCCTCAAGTATGTTACATTGAACAGATTCAGTTAGACTAATTATACCAAATGGTTGCACAAAAGCTTCATGTGAATGGCTCCCAAGTTCCTGCCATATGATATGTTTTACATGTGGGCGGCTGCGTATACCACATCATGACCTCTGCTGCGACTAACCTGACAAAGGATTCAGAGCTCACCTGTCCGAGTTCCCGCCCCCACAACCTGACTTATATCACTTCTTATGAAACTTTCAGGTGAGGGGCCGAAGGGTCAACCGAACAACTGACTGGTATTTCACAGGAAATAACTGGGTGTCTAATCACAGTGTTATACAAGGCCTTTCACTAAGTTACTGCTACAGACAACATCTATCCAGACCAAAGTCTAATGTGTTGTCATTCAATTTCCTGATTGTCTACTCCAACATCCTGCTTATATTAACCAAAGGCCCAGCTCTATATAGAAAATGAAGGGTAACTTTCAGGACCAATTGATGTCAAAGATCATTTCTTTGCTAAGCAATTAAACCCAAATTATTCCACTTGCTGAACTCCGCCAAATTATTGGTAAACTGACAGACAACAACAGAATATGTGTTACTACATCTGGAGCCATATTTTCATAACTGATTTTAGTGAGTAGGCTAATTGTGTGAATTTTGCTTTGTGTCCCAGTCATATCTATTCTGTCTGTCAATCAAAGTAACTGTACCTAACAATCGCTTTTCAGGATTATTTTGAAATGATATTTGAAAATTAATTCCAAATGAAATACCAAAGACTAGGCCCCAGTATTTGAGGGAAAATAGTATATTAGATATATAAAGTTTTCCTTTTGGAAAAGAAAAATCATTTCCTGATTGTCTACTCCAAAAAAAAGTATCTAGAGCATTTTGTCCCAGGGGATAACATATTTCTACAGCTTTCAGCCGTGCGTAGGAAAATCAAAGGGATAAACTACAGTGGCAACTTACAAATTACCTAGCATGCACTTTACCATATAACCAAATTGTGATTCCTGTAGAGATCTTTTAGCTATAGAAATTCATTCATGTTTCAAATGCTTTTGTGAAAATGTCATTTAACAGAAGATCATGAAACCTTAGTGGATATACATTGAGGTAAATTGTGTAAGAAGGATTTGATACAAATACACATAGTGTTATCTTCTCTAATCCTCACCATTAACTCATTCAACCCCCAAGGGGACTCCAACCCTCTGTAGGAACCCCTGCAGACCTAAACTTTACTCAGAGCTTATCTGTTAAAAACTCTTTTCTACACAACTTCAGAGAACTTATTTGTAGTTAGTTGACTGGAAAAAAGCAAAAACTAACCCTTGAACAAGTGATAGCAAATCCTATATCTAACAGGCAAAGATTGCTCTATCTGTTTGTTCCCAATTCTCCCGTCGCCCAGCGTGGGTAAATGGACTTAGCGCGTCTAGACTCGACTCCCTCGGTGTCATCTGTCACATTCGCTTTGAATGCTTAATCCAAAAAGGATGTCTGTGCCTCTGAAGATATCCTTCAAAGTGGAGGGGCCACTGTCGCGATATAGATATTAACCCTAACCTTTTTCCCGTAAGGGCACATTTGGGCATTAACGGCATCAGTTTGATGTAAATGGACTTTACAACAGTTGGCTTTCCCTTGTGGACTAGTGTAATGTAGACTGCAATGCACCAATGAGTTATTCATTTGAGTTCTATCAGACTCATTAATCTGTTACTCTATGATGCTACTCATTCTCATTAATGTCTTGTGTTTGGGAAACAACACCCTTTTTTCATGTATCCGAGACCAAAAGGCAGCGGTTACTTCTGTAATCAGTATGTTCGAAATATTTTAATGAGCTACTTGGATACTACAAAGACTGATTGGCCTCCTTAATTCATTTGAATATTTCAAACATACTGTTTTTCCACTGCTCAAACACCAGATTCCAATACATTTCCAATGATTTGCTCATAATACACTGTATTACCACTGGATTTTATTCTTGAATGGGCACAAAACATTAGGGAAGATATGATTAGATTCTGGCTATTTGAATATACGAAACATATGGATAACTTTCATCTTGTGTATACACTGGCTGGTAACTTGCCTCCATAGGGCTTTAGCATTAACATTTGAAGATGAATTGTTTAAAGAAACAGGGAAAGTAATAAATGTGATTGCCATTTGTTATATTCTATTTCTTTGTAGTTAAGTAGCTTCATTCAGATATCCCCAATACAAATCCATGAACACTCGACTATAACAACCAAAACGATATTTTTTTACATGACAGTGACAGATAATAGGAGTCATTTTCACAACTTCCATTTTAGATGTCCCATTTAAGTCGACTTATATCAAGCCAATACAATGGCATAAAATCTCACGCTGGGCGTGCCTGAATATTGATAGATGTGCTGCAACATAGGAAATTGCCTCAATTCAAATGCCTATCTTGTCTTATCATCTCTAAACTTCCCTGAACATGTCACGATCTTGGTCGTCAAATGCTGCACGAGTCCGTGCCATGTCAAAAAGGGTTTTCGTTCCTACAGACATAGACAGGAAATTAGGGACGAAGTGAATATCAGGACTAAAAGTATGCTTCTTTTCCAGTTTTTGGAGAACCTAAGACTGCAAATGAACATCATTTCTGTATCTCTTATTCCCCTAAAAGGCTCTTTTGGGATAAAAGCTATCTGTATATGTGGTAGTGGTTATTGGTTTACACGGAAATTCAACCCTTAAGCCCCATACCTACTAGGCAATTTTGCTGCCGACAGGTGATGGCACGAGGGTCAAATCGCCTGGTAACTCTGATATCTGGGCAATTCCCTTTGGGTATAGTACATTTGAATGTTGCATGTTTGATCTGAATTGGTGCTAAAATCAGCCGATTCTACCCTTAGTATCGGCCGATTTTAGGGCCAATAAGTCACCTAGTGGGTATGGCGCTTGAATTGCCCATGCATAAAATATCATAGATCACTGCATGACAATGCATCATATACCTTATATCCTCAAATGTACATGCTCTACAGAAAGACATATGTTGGTAAAATAATATTAACAGCATCAATATCTAATTTTAATAAATGGGCGCTACAACATGGTGTATTTAATTGTGAAATATTGACAAAGCTATGTACAAGTATGAGTGGCTAATATCCAACTGTGCCAATTGATTGATTGATTATGTGAGTAGTTACATCCAGCCAACCCTTCAGAATCGATGATATGAGGTGCCTATTAGGGACCCAATGCCTTCTTTATAGTGCTGCCACACTGAGATACCTTGTCAATGGCCAATTGTCAATGATATCCCACCCAAATTATACTGAAACCAGGCCAACCAGTTTTATGTTTTGTGGTTTTAACTTCATACTGAGTGCCAGGAAAGCAGCCACCACTATCATTTATAAAGTTTGATTGTTGGGTAAGTTTAATGTCCGGCCAACCCTTCAGGGTTCTTTTACCAGACTGCACAAGGTAAAGCTTTGCAGCTAGTTTTACACCACAGGGGCGGTGACCGAATCTATGAAATGATGTGCCTGTTTGTAGCAGTGGGACCCAATGCCCTCTTTATAGTGCTGCCACACTGAAATATCATGTCATAGGCCAGACTATGGCTAAGATCTTCATTGCGAATAAGTAATACATGCTGTACAACCTCTCATGCCCTTTCCGAACTCGTACGCCACTACACATATCATTACCAAGGAGTGGACAGTTATCGCAGGGGCAGTCAGCAGCTGCTGTTAACTAGGGCTTCTCTAAGCCGGCCGACTGCTTGGTGGATTTACCAGGGATTTACTAATCCACCACAGCAAATCCAGCTCCCTCGATCACGGAAAAAGCTCCAGTGCAAAAGCCTGTAAGAGCTGCAAGTATTTTCCCTCATCTCAGTTGCCCTAGATTGTGAATGATAAAATACAAGCAGACTTGTATGGAATGAGGAAATAAAGTCCTTTTTGTGTCTTTAATTCAAGAACAAACAGATCACAAATACTTTAGCTCTCAGGGATTCCCTATGTTGTATGTACCACCATCAGTACTTTAGATACAGAATTGAGTTGAATAATGAATAAACAATAAAAAGAGGAATTTCCTACAATATTTAAAAAAACTAAAGGGAATACCTAATGATGCAAATTTCTGCTTGAAGAGGGTTCTTGAACTTCTTGTTAGAAAAATTAGTGCTGAATAAGAATACTTTTGGCTAATTAATATTTTCCATCAGAACCATAAATAGCAATATTCACAGGCTAGGAAAATCTGCGTGTCCGCGTGTCCTCGACGACCAGATAATGGCTGTGGACGACCAGAAAATGCATTTTGGGTGTCCTCATGACAACCAGATATTTTGAGGGAATCACTGAAATTCCCTTAAAAAATCTACCTTTTGCATATGATAATAGCTATTTCAAACTAATCCTACAAATGGGGACAACCATTGAATGTATGTGGACTACCAGATTTTATTATTGGTCGTCCTCTGACGACCAGAAAAATGGACGAATTTTCCTAACCTGATTCAGCAGAAACAGTTCAATTCTCCTAATATAAATACAAAAAAAGTAAATAAAACAACACAAGTAAGGGGCACTTTTCAAGCAGAGTACTCTCCATCCGCCATCACCCCGCGGGACCCTGCAGCCTGCCTGATGACACCGACAAGGTGTGATTCTCGTGGATCATTTATCCCCCAGACGAAGCCCCTGACCACTACCATTGACCGGTCAGGGCCCCCACACCCACTCATCCCCTGGTGAGATTGACCGCTGCGGCCGCAGTCACAGACCCCATCACTGGGAGTGTAATTCACTATACGGCTACATTTACGGCCTCTCGGTATGCCACTCCCCTCTAGACGACAGCCCCCAAACATCAGTAACACTTTCCAACGATGGCACCCCATTGATTTAACAGCGAATAAAAACCAGAAGTGCAGAGAATCAGTATGAGATGAGGTCCCATTGTATAGGGATAGAGAACTGCTGTTTGCAGAATCTTTTAACAAAATACATTGGATTCACTTCTTATTCATTGGAATTCTCACAGACACATTTGTGAAGAAATTGACTAAGCAAGTCTAACCAGTTTCCTGCTATATTCACAGTAAATTCTCCATTATAATCAAATTGTTATGTAAATTCTTTTCAAGGTATTGAAAATTTACTGAGATGAACTACATATTAGGCATTGGAAGAAAGGCTTGTATTTGTATTCTCCGGTTTCCTAACTGTTGCGAATGAAAGACAGATGTGCTTTGTGGACTGAGACTGATCGTGAGTTATCCCTGCCGACAGTCTGGGTGGTGAATACATGTATAATGTCCAAGTCGATGGGGGATGCCGGCCGTCAGATGGTAGCTCCCATGGCAATGGGGAACCAGCTGTAAAATGGGCAATATTCCTTAAATGATAAATGAAACAACTATGGCTGACAGAGAAGGGTTTTAGTTATGTACCAAAAACAATGTCAGATCTTCTCTTGTTCTTTGAGAAAGATGCAGTCTTCAAGCTGCATATTTCTCCACTTTGCCTCTATGGATACCCTTTTTTTTTTTTTTTAGTAATTTCAAGGAGTTGCATGGATTTCTTTAATTATCAGTAGTTGAACATCTTGTGGATGTGATCATGACATCCAGCATGAAAAGAACAATAGGTAATGATCTTTGCTCAGGTTTTTGTATGGTGGAGATGAACTCTTACCTACATCTTAGTTTGAGCTATCAAAAATTATTGTTTGAGAAGTACCAGGGGTAATTATAACTGGACACCCAACCTTCATATAATTCACAAGCTTTCCCAGACCAAATAGCAGTGGATACTTACCTATTCGGTATGTCCAAAATATTTATTTGAGCTACTGAAATGGTACTAATTTCACACCCTAGCTCATTTAAATATTTCAGGCATACTAATCTACCACTGCTCAACCACTGTATTCCCACTGATTCCCACTTATTTCCAACTAAGTTGATACTGCAAGCTCACACTGATTCTGAACTAGGTACTGAATGCCTTTTGTTCCAATCTATAACAAATGGGTTATTTATTTACAATGAACATGAAATAATCAAGCTAACTATTGATACTACATACTTATAGAAGGGGGAGGGAATAAGGGGCAACAAGCATCAGTCTCAAACACCAGCAGATAAAGCAATGTGCCGCTACACTCCTATTGTGTCCGTCCGCCCGGCGAGGATACACCAACCTCCGCGCTGACCTCCAATCACCTTCAAACGCAGCCATTTCCTCTGTGTCATTTAGCATTGCATCGCCCTACCCATAGCGCTTACCCACCTCCAAGCTAATCTCCGTCCCATCCCATCACCAGCCACCAACCGTGATCATACCCATGGTGGCTGGGGTCGAAATGCAATTTTGTATGTTCATCTGGTCTTGGCGGAGGACTGAAAGTGTTTCCAGAACGTTTGCATCGACAGAAGCGAGTGGCGTGTGGCGTAACTGGGTGGAGGATTGTGCTTGATTTGATTTGCTCGTTTATCATCGCGTAT
Source organism: Lepidonotus clava (assembly GCA_936440205.1). Classification (NCBI taxonomy): domain Eukaryota; kingdom Metazoa; phylum Annelida; class Polychaeta; order Phyllodocida; family Polynoidae; genus Lepidonotus; species Lepidonotus clava. The sequence continues at coordinate 46,150,772 of OW387140.1, read as the reverse complement.
ATTGTGGCGTGGTGATGGTATGGTGGATGATGGTAGACAACATGTCATCTAGATTGTATTACTGTATGGTGGCAAATGCCTACAAAGAGTAATTAGTTAAGTTAGTTGCAGTTTTGATTTGTTCTTGTCTTTTTGATAATATAATATCAAAAGTTAAGACAAAAATGGCAGCCTTCTTAAAGGGAGGAGCCAGTGGTTGTAAACTTTTATATTGCTGTGACCCTTCCCACCCAGGTAGTCATCCTACCAATTTTCATTTCTGTATCTTTAATAGTTACGTTTTTATGTGACTTTTTCTAAACCTAACTAAGTGGTCCCTGTCTGCACTTGTTGCACCTTGCAGAGTGCATCAATATGTGTGTGACGTCACAAACAGAACATGTGAAAAAAAGAAAAACAGAGAAATCACAAAATCTGATTTTCCTAGGGGGTCTCATAAAGTCCTCTCATGTTTCATCTGATATAATTCAATGATTTATGGCAAAATATTGATGTACAACATTCTATTACAGAATTTATATTTTAAAAATTTAAAAATAACGTCTGTTTTGTGTGACGTCACACACAGATATGTGTCTTACCGTGGACCAGGGGCTCAGGACGTATTTTAAAAGTAAAATCCACTTTTAAATGAGATTCATTTATTTTTTTTGCAATAAAACTCAGCATATCTCTATTTTAGCTATACGTCAATGACCTAACATGTGAAAAGCTAATAAATGATTTTTCACAGGCTCCTCTCTTTAAGACTTTCAAAAATTTTCACTTCATATCTTCTTATAACTATATTTTGCCATTTAAATGTTCTGAGCAACAGTTTCTCTGAATCCCACATTAAGTAGATATTTGCCTTATTTCCAACCTAATTCAATCTGATGCATTCTTGCTGAAACAGCTGTGGATTGGCCTGTGCTTTCCTGGTATAAAACATTACTGTATTGTCTACAATGCAGTAGAGTGCCTTTCCCATTAGCAGTACAGCCTTCCCATCTCACTCAGCAGGCTTCCCACACCCCCTTACTAGTAGAGTTCTGCTCATTTTCCCCCTGGGACCTTCACTTCCACTGCTAACCACTGGAAGCCAGACAGGCAAGTTAGGAATCAATGACACGTTTTGCCTTAGTCTAACATTTGTAGCAGAGTCACAAAGCTTGTACTTGCTAGTGTGAGACTTGATTTTTGTTCCATTTTCTACTGTAAAGATATTCTGTATAGTCCTTAATGACTGAACCATTACTATCATGAAGAAATGTGAGGGATATTCTCAAAGACAAGTGAATGTGCTGAATCTGTGCAGTTAAAGCCCGATTACACTTCGTGCCGGGTCCCTGTTTGCATTGGGTAACTTTGCACAATGCTAAAGATTCGCATTGGGGCCATATTAAGGCCATATCACACTGTGTGTTAGGTTGTGTTGGTTCCCAATGCAAGCCCATGCGAAGAATATTATACTACTTGTTTTGGCCCACGTCGGGGTCATGTTGAGTCGTGTCTGGTCACTTTGGATGGCAGATTTTTACAAACATGTCAGTAATTTCACACGAATCAGACATGTTGAGCCCCAACACCCTGCAAATATTGCTTTCACCAGTTTCTGCACTCAGTTGATTTTAATTTATAGAACAAGCGAAGAGTGTTGCACATGTTCATTCACTCATTGTTTGTTCATTCGTTGTCTGCTAGAAAATGCATAGGCAATCTAAAGTAATGTTGCGAGTTGACTGCTTAAATACAGTCTAGCCATAACCTTGACTGACTATGGGGTGGACGACTAAAATCAACATAGCGACAGGAGCAACCCTTAAATTCGACATGTGACATGGGGGCTTCACCATATGAGGAGGGTTAAAAACATAGTGACATGCGACATATGTATTTCTTAAATTCAACATATGACAATGGGAAAAATAAGCGACAAAGACACGCAACATTGGCATTTTTAAAATTCAACACGCAACATGGGGACCCCCTATCCAGATCCCCCTGACTGTCTCTTCTATTAGCATCTGTTTTCAGGTAATGCTGCAGACAATTGTCACCCCGTGGGGAACGGTGAAAACATGCCACCTTCTTCAGTTGTTGCCGAACCGCCTGACTGTGACACGCTAATAATAAGCTGACGATTAGTCTAGGATTTGAACCAATGTAAAGTTTGAATGCCAGTAATTTTACAAGTTATAGCATATTTATAGACATTCTGGCATGTCAACATGTGACAAGGGAAGGTGCTTATTGCATTTGGCCTGGTGAGAAATAGATGCAAATGCTGTACATTAGTGTGTTTCCATGGTCTGGCTGGAATAGCTTAGTAGTTGCTTGGTCACAGAAGCAGCTACTGACACATCCTGTTGAGCCTTCATGGGGGTACCAGGGTGGGGATTCTGCTCCTGGGAAAAATATAGGCCCCAGTAGCCCTTGCTGATTGCAAAGCGATGATAGGGGGGACCCACCACTGACCAAGTGGTTCATTGAGTTTGATTCCTGGTTGGTGTCTAGGTTCACTACAGGTATGAGGCACAGCAAAAATGATTTTCAGGTTTCGATCCCCTGCTGTTTGCCCACACTGTCAACCTCATCTCATAGATACAATCACCAAAGACTGACCAAGTCAAAACACATGTCTGTAAAGTCAGAATTGAAAGGTATATTAATTCTTCCTACTTTAGAAATTAGGTTTTCTGTGTTCTAAAAAACTTCTCAAACTGATATAACAATTCAATAGGTAAAATGATCGTGAAAAATTCAAAAATACAAGAAAATAAATTACATTGCAAAAATTGAAAGGTATTGCTATAATGTTCAGAAACTTGTGATGGGTGTATAAAGCCTTAAATCTATTTAACTGAGCTATTCTGACTGATGACATTTTGGTTATATATGATTATTTTCTAATAATATGGTAGGAAACCATACATACCATTTCAAGATGATTTAATATCCTCTCTCATCAGGGTACCAACCCAAATTCCGTTTTCAAATTCCCTGTGTTTTCCCTGAGATTTCCCTGTCCTGTCCCAATTTTTCCCTGTGGCATATCCAACAAGTTGTTCAAACTTAAAAGCCTCTGCTTGCAGAAACAATTTGGACAACCCAACAACAAAAAGTTGAATCCCTAATATCTTGAGAATCAGGAATTTCTGAACCTAGCCAAATGAAGTTCCCTGTGTTTTCCCTGTGTTTTGGCAAAATTTACAAATTGCCTGTGTTTTCCCAGTGAGGGAATTTTTTGTAATTGTCATTTTACCTGTTTTTCTTGTTTTTCCTGTGCAGTGGGTACACTGTCTCATGAATAATAACTTGCCTATAATTATCCCTTATTCCCACTGTAAGACGCACATCTGCATCTCTTCTGGAATGGCAGCGAAATCCCTAGGAACATTTTACCCCTGTGCTTTGACAATGAATTAAAAATAGGTCGCTGCCCTCTAAGGTGCTATGTACATTACCCTAGTTTTCCTATGAACCTCAAAATAAGTGACATACACGGTAGGCCTAAATCACAGTAAATCTGCCTAATTTGTTTTCCAAACAACATAATCAATGAAATGAATATTCCTAAATCACTAGGGGCTTTTCTTGACTTATGTGGCTTTAAGTTTATGTTAACACAACATATGTAGCAGTCGTTATTAATGAATATCTTTTCTGTAGGCGGTTTAGACAGACATTACTGCCGGATAAAACACTAAAGCGTGTAATCCCTGATGGATTAAGAGGGAAAGAAACTCTGCATGGAGAAGTCCTGTCCGTGGGCGGTCACTTATTTTTGTCGGACTACTTAGGATCTTAAATAATAGATAAACACATAAGGTTAAGTTGAGTCTAGCGACGTGATTAGCAACTATGGAAGGATAACTGCCTTACCCACTGTGTCAATTGTGAGTTCGCTGATCACTTTTTACATCCCATGGGAAGTATGCAGTTTCTAAAATGTGCATGTTTTATTTGAATCACTGGAAAAATCAGCTAGTAGGAGTGGTCAACCATAGTAGAGAATATGTCTGACTAGTCAGCCAATTAGGAAAAAAATCACCTGGGGAGTATGAGCTTTTAAGGACTAAGCTTTGCCTTGCATTTGCGTTGATGTGGCTTGATGATATAAACAGCTAAATAATATTTTTTTTGTCAAAAAAATAACTTTTGTTTTGCCTAGTTAAGTGAAAGTATTTGGAATGGTAGTTCCCATCTTTTTTATTGTATTTGTGAACAATTGCATGAAACATCCAGTAAAAATGAAAATCTGTATGTTAGCTGGAACATACCAGGAGTAGATCCATGGAGTCAGGATCCCCCCCTAACCCAAATATTGACAACCACCGCTTTGCGAAAAGCCAGGATCTGCCCCAGCATATATATACACATGTAAAATGGTGTAGATGTGCATTCTTAAAAATGTTTCAAGATTTCATATTTTGATCTCTTTGGTTATGGGGAACAAACTTATTGTGATTGTCCATATAAAAAGTCATCATCCTCATGAAGTCCGAATCTTATCAGAGGAAAATGAGAATCCCCTAAGGAATCTGATGAAAGAATAATGAGGAGATTCAAAGAAAGGTTCCAGTGTTTTGTGATTTCACACTCTTTTCACCCTTGGATATGTTATTACAGCTTCTGGCTTCAAAATGGCAATCTTCCTGACAAAGCTGGTGCAAATTCCATCAATCACTGTTTTCATAGAAAGCCGAACCCTTGTTTTCGCTTTCACACAAAACTTGGTAATTTTCATCACACTGGCTTATCTTTTTGGAGTGATGGGCCCAAAGGGGTGCGTGTTTAATCTCTGGAGTTTACGAAGTAAAGATTATTAAATGAACCTTTCCGCTTTGATGCAGGTGCTGCCAAGTCACATATTGCTTATAACAAACAGTACGCGGGGCGACGTGAGGTGAGTGAGAGATAGTGGTGTAGGCGGGGCATAAATACAGACTGCAGAACTTCAAGATTTGCTCTCATAAGATTGAAATCAGATGACAATGTGTATCTTCAAGTACATCAATAGTCAAGAAGAAAAATAACATTTCTTAATGCAGTTTGAATTAGACATTTTGGTTTTGAGCACACATAAAAACAAACTTTCCAAATCATTTTATATTTAGGACAAAAACACATATCTTTTTCTGTAGTTCTTTTACAATTGATAGTTACTTTAGGAAGATTGAGAAAGCAGGGGCAATGTGATCAACTTGATGAAAAGATCAGTTCTCTTTGATAGGAGGAGCGGTGAAGGGATGAACCATGACGATACATCAAATATTCAATCAACAGCCATGAGACATCGTCTTAGGTGAGTCAAGTGAGAAAATGTTAAAAGTTATTTAAAACTTTGATGGAGCGACTATTTGAGTGAGACAGATTGAGCAGATAAGACAATTGAAAAGACGATAGGACAGCGAATGGCGCCTTCATAATGAAAGTTGTGGGAGCACAAACAGGAGGGAAGACTGAAAAAAAGGAGGGTTAGACCAAGGAAGACTTGCTACTAAGTGTTCAGGGAGGCAAGGAGGGAGGCAGTCAAAGCACAATATTATAAGGAGGGACCGAGGGAGCAGGAAGGATTAGATAGAGGGAATTAGGAGGTGGGGCAGGCAAACAGGCATGCCAGCATGGGAGGAGAAAGAAAGGTCAGAGGATAGGATAGGATAAGACATAGAGGCATGAAGGGACAGAGAAAGGGAAGGGAAAAGGGATGAGGGAATTACTGAAAAAGAAGGAAGGGGTAAGCCGGATAATTATGTTAAGGAGAGGGGGAGAAGAGGGAAATAGAGGAAGGATAGGAGGGAGGGAGGGAGGGAAGGAGGGGAAGGGAAGAGGAGGAAAGGAAAAGGGGGTTAAAAGAATGATGGAGGAAGAAATGAAGGAAGGAACGAAGGAAGGGAAGGGAAGGAGGGTGGAAGGGGGAAAGAAAGGGGGGAGGGAGGAGGGGAGGAAGGGAGTGCAAAGGGAAGTTAGTGAGTGAGGGAGAGGGAAGTAGGAAAAGAAGGGAGGGAGTGAGGGAGGAAGGGAGGGGGGATGGAAAGGAAGGAATGAAGGGAAGAGAAGGAGGGATGGAGAGTGGGAGGGGTAAAGAAAGTGGGAAGGGAGGGGGAGGGGGAAGGGAGTTCAGAGTTCAGTTAATGACTATGGGAGTGGGAAGGAAGAAGGGAAGGGAGGGAGGGAGGAAAGAAGGAAGGGAGGAAGGAAGGAAGGGAATGAGGGATGGAGGGGGGGGGGGGTGAGCTGGAAGGAAAGTGTGGAGGGAGTGGGAGGGAGAGCAGAGGGAAGTGAACGAATATGGGAGTAGGTGTCAGAAAAGGAGGGAGAGAGGGAGGAATGAATAAACAAACGAATGACGGAGTGAAGAGGAAGGGAGGGAGCAAGAGAGGAGTAAAGGGAGGTAAGGGAGGGAAGGAAGGGAAAAAAGGGGAAGGGGAAATGATGGGAGAGAAACAGTGAGTGGGTGAGGAGGGATGTAAATGACTGGGGGAGGAGGAGGAATGGAAGATTGAGATAGTGCAGCAACTGCAGGAAGAGAAGGAGGTATCAAATTGGAGGAAACAAATGAAGGGACTGGAGGCGACTTAAGGAGGTGACTTTACATAGGGCGGAGGCTGACGGAGGATGTTGGTAACTTTCGGTGGTAGGACACGCATTATATGGCCATCCCTCAGCGGGCGGCCGACACCTAATTCCCACCATTTATCACCTGCTGCTCCGAGCAGCTCTCCCCACACAGGGCCCACAACTCATCTTGGTGGATATGGGGTGCTGGATGTTAGACTCATTATTGAATGTTTGAGTAAGAGTATGAATGTGTGAGTGGAAGAGTCAATGGCTGGATTAGAGACAGTGTATCCTCTACTTCGAGTATTATATACTCTAAGGTGTGTGTGTGTTATATTCTACTTAATGATACCATCCTACAGTACTGTCAGTTGTAATATATTTGTGCAATTGTATCCTAACACAATTTATAAATAAGTTGTCCAGTTTTTGCAGATATCCTCATAACCATTTATTTCTATATGGAATAGTTTTCCAGTGAAAGTTTCAATAGAAAACTGCAAAGTCAAATGAGGAATGCCAGGAAAGTTGGGAAGAACCTTTACTAATATGCAATATCCATAAACTTAGCTATTACATTTATGGATTTAAATTTAATCCATAAATGTAATAGCCAAGTTAACATTGCATAGATATTCTTTTTAAAACCTTGCTAAAACAGTCCCAGAAACATCCCTTGAATTTCCCTTAAAAACCTGTGCTACAATGTAGACACCATTTACACTGGGGTCCCCATAGATAGAGGGACTATGCCCTTCAAACCACCAGCAAGTGCCTCAATTTTCATCTTTCCACCTTCTAACTTCTCTCCAGTACAGAACACATGATTAGGTGCACTTGGCTAGTGATCGCAGGTTCGAAGGACTGACAGATTAATCAGCCAATACCGTACCACATAGGGGCGGATCCACGAATTCGAAAAAGAGGGTTCGCGGGATCCCCATAGCGCGCTATTGTCAGGGGGAGGCATGAGGACTCAGGGGGTCCTAAGTCACGTGGTAACATCACGTGGTTTCTGGACATCCAATCAGGTGCCTGCACGTGCCAGATTGGCTGAGCAGGTAGAGGGGATGGACATTTCTTTCAATAGGGCTTGGGGGGCCTGAGGCTGTTTCTGGTCCAGGATAACAAGTTGACAGGCAGGACTAACAGGGTGATCAGGATTTTGAAAAAGTTTTAGACCTTGGGAGACCAATTTAAGACCTTGGAAGACCAATCTAAGACCTTGGAAGACCAATCTAAGACCTTGGAAGACCAACTTATGAACTTGGTTTGGAAAAAAACAAGACATTTCAACCATGTGAAACATATGGAAAAAGGTATAATTATATTCTTTGTCACAAGGTTCTTTCAGTGTTACTTTGTATCTCACTAGGTACATGAAAGTTGATACATATTTTATTGTATACCTGATATCGATACGTTAAATCAAGAATGTGAGACTAGCAAATTAAACTTCAATCTGGCTACCCGACTAATGACAAGGGTGTCATTCCACACCCAAGGTGCACATATGTCAGATTGGCTGGGCTATGTTGAAATGGAGAGGAGTTTCTATCCTAGTAGCTTTTAACCAGGAGAATCCCAATGTTGTAAACAGCCACTTTATAATATCTAAATGCATAGAGCGAAATCGCAGACTCGTCATATTCTATTTGCAGTAATTCTAATTGCTCGTATCGCGTTCCACATGATGTGTATTAAGAAGTCTTGTAGTTGGAGTAAAATACACCATATCTGCCGAGTAAAATGATAAGCCACTTACAACTTCCACCCGACATTATGCGGATGTTAAAGTGGAAATTATACACCCAATTATCTAAAATGAACACTCTGGTAGACTTATATTACTGCTGTTTTAGCTGCTTCCAACTGGCACTTAGTGTAAGGAGAAGTTTCTGGGTGGGATAAACAAGTGTACAGTGACAGTGACCTAAGAGTTGATGCTCCCAATACCTGCTAATACATTTGACATTAAGTTTTTCTGTTTTTTCTTCCAGCAGATTATTTGAAAATATGGGGCTGTTAATAACTGTAAATTAATACATTTCAGGGATTGAGAGGATTGCAGCAGAAATGTGCAGGTGAATTGTGAGCTCCAAAGTATTGTCCTTTGTCGTTTTTAGTCATTTGTTCAAATCTAAAAGTGTCCCAAAAAGGGAGCCAAAAAACCTATTGACAAGATGTCTTACATCTTAAGAATCTGGAATCCCAGAACAAAAATTACATTCCTAAGTTTTACCTGGCATGGTTTTTTTTTTGTTGAGTTAGTTTAACATCCAGCAAACCCTTCACAGTTCTTTCCTGATTGCACAAGGTAATGCTTTTCAGCTAGTTTCATGCCACATGGGCAGTGACTGAATCTATGAGATGAGGAGCCTATTTGTAGTAGTGTCACACACTGCCCTCTGAGATATCATGTCATAGGCCCACACAATACCCCACCCAGTCACATCATACTGACATCGGGCCAACCAGTTATGTTTTTTGGTTCTGATTTTATACTGAGTGCCTGGCAAGTAGTAACCACTGCCATTGTTAAAGTCTTTGGTGTGAATCAGCCAGGGTTAGACCCCACAACCTCCCAGATTCTGAATGGGCACTCTACCACTGAGCTTGGAGTCTCTCTATTTGCTGCCTTCTTTGAAAAACAAGGGGCTGCTTGGGGCAACTTGGGCCTGAAGGAACCAAAATCCTAAATTCCCAGGGGGACCTTGCATTGATTTCGCTTTATCGTTTTCCATGTGGAGTGGGAGTGATATATGTTAAAAAATCAAAGTGTATCCATATTTTTGTCTGATTGTTGCCCATATCCATATGCTGCATTTTTCACATAACCTTAACTGTAGAGACACAGGCATGTTTACATACAGAACCCTTCAACAACAAAAACAGCAAAAACTAAAGACCTATCAATTTCAGCTTAAGAGGAGATTATTCAGAATGTAGTTACATGGGACCCCTGACACAAAGTAGAATATGAGCCTCTGATGGGACAAAAACACCACTAAATCACCCTATAGACCAGCTCATATTCCCCACTACTAAATCTGCCTACATACCTGATCATATTGCCATAGACTAGGTTGGATGAGTTTCGTAATCACTCGTTGTATAATCTCCCCCTGTTTGTTTCTCCTTTTTTGTCTGGACGAAATAGGAGCGCGTCTAGTTTATGTCTTGGGGAATAATTTATGGTGCATATGATAGGGATCTGATCAACTCGCGATTTGCGTAGACTTCACAAAATGGATAAGTGTCAGTTCATCGGCTTGTATGGAAAGAAGATTAGAGTTTGATGTGAATGGATCTAAATAGCCCTTTGTTGAAAATCATACTTGATGGCATCTGATTTTGGCAAGGCACCTTAAGATATAGCTGACAATGATTAAATGATCATCCACAACTGAGCAGTTTTAGAAATTCATCTTGTGTGTCTTAGAGAATCACATGGAGGGTGGATATGACATTTGTTAAGACATATGATAAAGTGAATGGATTAAGTTTATGTATACAAAGGAAAATGCATTAATACAAACCTACATGGTGATTGTTCTTCACACAAAGCAGTGGAATAAAACTTTAGAATTACGAATATGCGCTATAGTGCTATACAGGTTCACACCAAAGAGTTACTGGGTCTAAATCAACAAGCCAGAGTGATGGGGATGATGGTGGCTTGAAAATGATGCATAGGTTATACATTTCATTTATGGTTCTCATGCCTTGGCTTAAAGTATAGATGCATTTCTCAATGGCAGATGAATGAAAATCAAATCAAATCCCCCTCAATCTCTACTTGACATACCATAAATCTATGGCAATAACCAGCTAATTGCTTTTTGATTCATTGCATTATATGAGATATGTCTGACAATTGGAAGTAGCCAGACACTTACATAGAGGCCCATGTCAGAAGAGTAAAACCATTGAAGCCTTGTAGGACAGTATCAAGCCTGTATTGGACATATTGAAAGTCTTTCACACCCTCCTCACCAACATTGATCTCTATATTATAAGGTCTAAACATACCTTATACCCTATTACAATCCCCTAATAGTTAAACCAGCACTAGACATCAGACTGTCCATTAACTTAAAGACAATCCCTGCAGCAGCTCATTCCATGGAGTCAATTTCACATCCAAAAGTGTGAAATTTCACCAATAAAAAAGTCAAATAATGTTTGTATTGGACCTAACAGCATACAAGCCAATAGCGTGCGCTTACACAATAGGCCAGTAATGGGGTGCAGCAGACAGCACTGACTGTTCCAGACCTGGTTATCTTCGCATTTTCCCTCATAACAAGAATAAGCCAAGCACTAGCAGTAAGGGCAGTTTAAAGAGGACAATTTGGGAAATTGCCTTTAACCTTTGCTTTTTGATGTCATGTTTGCCTTGGGCCTTTAAAACCATACATATATTCAGCAATTCAACCAACTGGCTCCTAGTCAATTTTTAGAGAATTTACATTAAAATTAGTCCGGATAGCTAACAAATTTTCTGCTTAAACAAGAATATAAGGTCAGTCAGCTCCGGTGGCCGACACCCTAAAAGTTTAGTTTCGACCACTACATTTAAGGAGGGGGACACATGAGGTGCACTTCTTTAATGCAGAACTCACGATCCCAGAGGGGCTATTGAAACTGTTACATTAGAATGTTCCTCCTTTTAAGAATGTCTGGATACACCCCTGCTAATCTGCCAATACTACACTTGTCTGCACAGCTTATGCCACAATTAAAATACTTTCTAAAAATACCAGACACAGAAATGTCTACATACTTAAGTCTGACCGAAGTCTTTGTGTTCCCAAATGATTGGCCGCAGACAGCATTGACCACTGTGCACCTGCTCCCTCCTCTGCTGCTTTCGGAAGATGGGATCTGAAGAAGTAGCTGTGAGCCCGCTAAAGAGCAGTCTGGAGGGCGATAAGTGGAACGTTGCTTCGGCCTTGCGCAGGTGGTGACCAAAATGAACTGGCCAATTCCACCCAATACATCTACCATCAGTTGGGTATAAAAGTGAGAAAGTACTACTTTATTTGGAAAAAGTGGTTTGTTGTCTGATCTCAATTGTTACATAAATTTGGAATATGTCATGACAAACTTGTAAAAATTGTGACGAAATATAAAATTCTAATCTTTCTAAATTTCCTATTTACTGTTTGAAACATACCCACATCTGAGCCCATTTCAATACTATAAACTAATGACTTGAAACGAAATTTCTTTCTAATTGCTGTTGGCAACCTGGTGCTATCTTTCATAAAGTCATAGTGGTAAAGATTTAAACTGGTTATTCTGCTCAGTTTGTTTTAATAGTGAATAGGAGACATTGTATCTGAGGGCTTTAGAATACGTTCCTGTACTACATGGCAACTGAAGTTAGAACATTAAAAGCTGAGTTGACAGGCTTTTCTTTAGATTTTTTCAATGTCGATCCCATCCACTGAATGACATCGGTCAGTGGATGGCCCCCTCAAAAATATTGAGACAACAAATTTCTATAACACCCCCTGAAAACTCTTCAGCACTCTCATCCTGCCTCTACACTAGACACTAGTCTACCCAACTGCCCTTCTACAGCTTTTAACCTAGAGGGTTCCCAGAGTCCACTGCTCAACACCAGACCTCTGGGTAAGCTAACATCCTCTGTCTCCCCGAAGACACCGAGAGACATCTCAATTCCTTTACCACCTGCTCTGGTTCAGCCACAGGGGTCTGCGGACAAGGCTAATACTTACCAGTAGCCAATCACGACAAGTCAAAAAACTGCTTTCAGTCTATATTGGATAAATAGTTATGGGTATAGACCGTCAACACTGACACAATGGAATGTACATTCATCATTTTCAGCCTGGAAGCATAAGCCTCAATGCTCTCTCACAGTGGCCAATTTTTACTCTAAATCTCAAGACTTCAGGAATGCGAATAAGCTGTGACAACACAAGTTATGAATTATTTTAAAGGATGGTTAACATTACAAAATGACATAGCTAACAGATGTAACTGCTGCTGTTGCTCATAATCTTCAAGTGGAATACAGCCCCTATATGTCCTCAAACATCACAAACCTGGCCAGCTAGACTACAAACACTAAAGCCCCATACCCACTAGACGATTTTGACCAAAGTTGACCGACTCATCAGCACTAAAATCAGCCGACTCTACTAGAAGAGTCGGGCGATTCTAGCACAAACTCATATCAAATGTGTATCTTCCAGTATTTCACACTGACCGGTGATCTGAATCGGTGCTAAAATTGGCCGATTCTACCCTTAAAATTGGCCGATTTTGGCACCGATCCATTGCCCAACTGTGTAAAAGTTGCTTAGTGGGTATGGGGCTTTACTAATACCTCCTATAGCCTACCTAGACCAGACCCCAGACTGTCCACACATTGAAGTGCCACCCACTCCCTCCAGTCAAGAAATGACCGGCCGCAGACAGCATTGACCACTCCACACCTGCTACCCCTCCACTCTCATCATCAAGGGGCTAAGGGGCTCTAAGACAGCCATAGAGGCAGACAGAAAGTGGACAAGTGGGAAAACTGACTCAGCCATGTGCACCATAGCATCACACTTGCATTTAGTATGAAACTTGGTATTGTGTGCATTGTAAACTAGTTGTTTATCAATTAAGATTCTTGGAGGTTGTTTTCAGCTTTATAATATCATAATATCATAAGTCATAATATCTAAAGTTCCAAAGAATTGTTGTGCACACGTGCATGAACACAGACACACAGACACATACACACACACACAAACCAAGATATTTTTCATGCAAGATGAGTGCATAAGGCATAAGTGCAACATTCCCATCTGAACCCTGAATGTGTATATTCTGCACAATCTGAAATATTTACTCACCCCTCAATAACACATTATCCTCTATCAACTAGACAGCAGCCTCTCTACACACTCAAGGGAGGCTTTGGACCGATAAATCCCAAAAGACTGCCCGCGAATACCATTGACCACCCCAACCTGCTCCCTCTTTGCCTCTCAGCCATATGGGTGCAGGGAAAAGGGCCACAAGCTAGCCATAGGGGCAGTCTAAAGGGGACAAGTGGGCAACTGCTTCTGACAGCAATTGTGACAGGACGGCCGATATCAGCCTAATCGGGCTTTAAGTGGAGGGCGTCTGGCTGTCGGGGTCTCGTGTGTTTAGGTAATGATCTCCTGGAGTTTTCTAGGTGGATACTGACAGGGGGAGTACCCTGAGGACTATTATTGTTTTAAATCTTTAAACCGAGGCTGCTTTGTATGCGGAGACGAGGTTGATATCGGGCAGCAGCGGTCCCTTGGTGTAAGATTTGAGGGCTCGGAGGGAGTATTTTGAACGAGGCCTTTCTTGGGAACCTTACCATAGGGGCTTATACTTTTATCCCTTTAGAATCAAGGAAATAAATAAGCAAAAGGTGGTCTAAGAATGTGTGGGAGTCTATATATGAAGTAAACAATTTCCAATGGACTGTCAAAAAACCCTTTTTGTTATAAGTAAAAGATATCAAACATGAGCATTGATATTCTTGAATGATGGTGTATGAATAAACCACTTCAGGCAATATACAGTATAGAAACAAGACATAGCAGCTAATGTTACCTATACTAAGAATTAGGCCTATATAAATATACATATGTTCTTCATTATAAGAATTCTAGAAAGCTTTTAGCTGCTGCAATAGAGTCTATGGTATTCTCCTGAAAAGTCGGCAGACAATTGACCTAAATCTTTAGATACAGTCTAGCAGTAAGGAAAACTTTCCTCGACTCGAAAGTAACTGGGTGTAGACCACTATTTATGACATTTATAGGGATGGTTACAGGCACTAAGGAATATTGAGAGTGCGACATGGCCGTTTCATTGATAGGACATGGGACATTGATATTTCTAGAGAAAACAAGGGTACTAAATTTGACACAATGATTGTGACTTCCTCATCTAGGGCCAATGTAAGTAAACTCTTGTCTGTCAAGCAAGAACCATTTCCCAAAGTGATTATGTAAGGGCAACATCTGGGACAGAAGAGACTTACTCTAGATATACCTCCTGCTTATACTATAAGTGATTAACGAATCTTATTTTACTCATGTTCAAAGTACTTGCATTTCTGTGATTGACACTGTGAGAGATAACAGCAACAGCAGTTCTCTCAAGATTCTGATTTGCATAACTCCCAAACTGGTATTTTTAAACCTATTCATTAATTTGGGGTTCCCAAACAAACCAGTTAAGTTTAAAAGAAGGCTACATGGAAATTGGCTTTTAATTATCTTCCCTATCTTTCCAACTGAGATAATCCTTGATTTCACATTTTGAATTAACCAATTTCTCTCAGCAGCTGATAAGATCCTCTATAGATAGGCTCCAACTCCTTTTAAAAGAATACCCACACCCCACCCTTTATGTCTGACATCTTTCAAAGCTTACACCCCTGCTCCACTGACCAACTGAACTCAGCTCGATTGTCATAGCTGCTTACGGCGCCAGAACCCTATGACCGTCTTGCCATACATCTTCAACAGCTCAATATGTATGACCCGACAAATCAGTCATAGCAAGAAGCTACAACTCTAGTTGTAATACCAGGTCCACTGTATGACCGAGCTCAACTCAACTCAACTCGACTGTCGAGCAGTGGAGCCAGGGCTTTAGGGTTGGAAACAGAAACTAGTCTACTCAACTGGGTAGATTATGCAAGGATTATATTTTTCACTTCTCCTTCCCTTTCCTTTAATCCATTCACTTGAACAGGTTGACTGGCATCGCGATCAGATGCGATCCAGCTACTGGCAATGCACGTTTCGCTATGATACTAATCGCTGACAGATTCACAAGCGGGCTCTCAATCTAACCCACTTGAAAGCGTAAAAAAGTGTGATGGCGGTTTAACGGTGAAGATAGAAGTGTCAACAAAGCAATTACCACTGCGATCCGCCAGAAGAGGTCTTTGCCCCTGGTTATAATGGATGTTTATCCAAGGGAAACAGAATCAGACGCGGAGTGTTGGCGCTTTATTTGGTTCCGGGAACAAATGCAGTGGAAATACCGTGTTTTATCACTGCATGAGCAGTTTGAGCTTGCAGTAGCATTTTAGTGGAAAATCATTGGAAATAAGTGAGAATCCTCTGGTAAATGAGTCTGAAATATTTAAATAAGCTACTGAAATGCTATAGATTGCACTACCTAGCTCATTTACACATTTCAGACATACTGATTAAGGAAGTATCCACTGCTGTTTGGTCTGGGAATAAATTTGATTATTGGCGTTGTTAACATTAAAGTTTGATATGTGCATACATAATCAAGATACTCTGTGGGCTTATTTTTTGTTTTTGTGCCTGTATCTTGTAAAACTTTATAACATTCCATGCTTTTGATTGACAAGTATTAATCCATGTGCAACCTCTACAGGCAGGAGAGTGTTTGTTGGGGTAGTTTAACATCCGGCCAACCACACAGGGTTCTTCCCAGACTGCATAAGGTAACGTTTCAGCTTTGGGTGATCATATCTATGATATGATTTAGGAGAAACCCCCTACTGGGTGCGATACCCTACTCTTTGCGAAGAGTGGCAAGGGGTCTTTTATGTGCAGTGTCCCACAGAAAGGGCACCACACACTCGGCAGACAGGGGAGCACAGCAATTCTCATACATATATATGTGTATTTCACGGCAGAATCAAAAGAAAATTGTTGTATGCAAGGTCCTTTGTCTATGTTTTGTTTGTGCTTTCATCACAAATCAACAACAACAAAAGACAAAGACTTCTCTGACAGAATTGGACAAAATATACAAAGGCATTTCAATTGTGAAGAAATTCAGAGTGAGCTCTACATCACAATAATAGGGACAATAATGGGGCTCACACTCAGCTTTTTATAACATTTGGAGAGAATGAAAATGGTTTTGAAGGAGCGAGACCAATTTGCCCTCCCTGTCCGCGGGGTCCCTAACAGCGACTGGAAACTGATTACGAATTGTCTTTGACACTTCTCACTTGGTGAAGCCCGACAAAGTCACACTTCAGCTAAAAACAGAAGCAAGCAATTAGATGCCGAAAGGAGAAATGTGAATTGAAGAGGCCTGTGGATGAGTGTGGAGGGGAGGGCCAATGTAGAAAACAGCATGCAGGTTGGTTGGGGGAGGAGTGGTGGTTTCATGCTGGTTCCACTACTAAAGACAGAATTCCATATACTGGCACTGATATAGTTCACTTGTGAGAGTGGAAGGAATCTCTATTGAGCACTATCATTTCAACAATTGCTTTCAACATTTTACAGCAATTTTGTTGTGAAGGTATTGCGATAGTTGACATGTGGGTATGGTTGAGATATATTGGTAATATCTGGTGACTGAAGGAAACCACAATGACATTTTACTGGCAATACCCATGATAATATACCGCTTTTTCAAACAAACGCTGTTTAAAGCCATAGCTCATGTGACAATCAGTTTCCAAAACATTGCATATTCTTTACTGGAAGACGATTATTTCTAAAAATTGTCTTCTTGAGTTTAACAGGGCTGAGGATCATTTCATTTACCAGCTGTCATTTTGTTGAAGAGAGAGCAGAAGTGAGCGACTGTTTTCCATTGCTATGTCACTTTGCCTTGAGCTTTCCGGATATCATAAGGGACTGTAATAGGATTAAAACCTTTACAGTGTGCCCTCGTCCCCTCCACTTTGCACTTATTCAAAGATGATTATGAACTTGAAATATTCAGAAGAACGAGAGGTCTCCTTATTCAGCTTGTTAAAAGTTTATTGGATTATGAGAGTTACAATACAGGCATCTGCCTAGGACTTAGTCACAGGGATTTCAATGAAACACTATAAATGCTTTCAAAGTATGGAGCACAGAGAACAAATGAACCTTACAGAAATTGAGCACTAATTATTCGCATATTATACTTATATCCCTAACTTAATGATATAAGAGGACAATGAGATTCCATACAAGTTAGATAAGAATATTTCACATCATTTGTTATCTGATGATTAATTAAACATAAGTCAAATTCAATCAAGATAAAGCAATGTTGAATATTAAAACCCTTCGTTAAATACTCTGAACAGGAGGGTATTAAATATCATTCTTAATACCATATATTACCTATCAGGAAATACATGCAAGGCAGTGTATTACACAGTGAAGGATAGGAATATTCATTTATTACTTTCATGAACTACTGGAACTATAGGATGCCTTCAGGAAAATATCCTTCTCTTTGTCAACCTTCATTTGGGCTTCAACATTACTTGAGACAACCGTATGAAACAGTGAATTGGTGTCTTACAATAGAGCAAATTTTCCTTCCTACCAAAGGTACTTTAGATACTGGAGGGATCACCATGAAAAGAAATGGCTTTGCAAAGCTAGAGTCAGTCTGCAGCTGGGGCATGCAGAAAATAAAACCAAATTGTTCCAAATATCTGATGAGATTATCATGAAATTGTCATTCATATGCAACTATTTCATTATATCAACCTTGACTTACTCTACAGTTATATTACAACTTATGAATGTGAAATCCTTAAAACTCAAATAGACAGGACTTTTCTAATCCTAACGCTCATTCTGCAACACGATTATGCCTCAACGCGAGAAACACGGATGTCTTACTTTCTCTCTGCCCTCTCGCATTAAGTAGTAGCTACACTTGTTAATTAGTGCGCATTCAATTACAAGGATTTGAAGAGCGTCGGAGTCAGGAGCGGGGCCAGTTCTGACAGCCAAATTAACAGAGTGACGAAGCCTTTGGAAGCTAACTGATTGCTCCCCTACCTGCTGATAGATTGGGACTTCTCTATCTAAAAATATACTTTGTGTCTATCCTACAATCAGATAGGAACTAGATGTATTAGACTGCCTGGTGATTATGTATGTCAGGAATTTTGCAGGAATCTTTATTTGAAATTACCTCCAGACTTTTGAGAGGTTAAAATTGTAGTCTAATTCCAAGACAGTGGATGGCAACTCTATTGTGTGAAAACATTTAAGTTTGTGGGACCTTCTGTGTACCAAGGCACAACTATCACTTTTATTCTAAGAAAGATAATCTATTCAAGAAACGAAAGCCTGTGTGCAACTTATCACTTAATTCCATTCTGTGAAAACTTGATTTTTATGTTACAATATTCAGCACTTTATATTTTCTGAAAAAGGTAGATAGTGAAACATTCATGAAAAGTATTCCATGACTTTTTCTTTGACTACTTTAATTTTTCAGGGTTTTCCATGATCCCTTTTCTCTGGGAACCCTGATTAAGAAGGATGGGAATTCCTTTGATGCAGAGTTACATGCATAACACACAGAAAAGTATGGTATGGATTATGGGTTCAACAAATAAGACACATCCTGTTCTGAAGTAATCAATAAGATCAGAAGGAAATCAGTAACATTACCCGCCCAATTTCTTGAAAAAGACCCTAGCTGACAGAAAAGCGACACACATTCCTTTGCCTGTTTCTCATTATTAGCCCTGCTTTGATTATCGCGTACCCCAGCCGCCCAATTATTGCCAGGTCAAAGAATCAAAGATGAACCAATCGCTGCATCTGTTTGTAATTACCGAAGAGCAAGGCTTTGGGACAGAGGGTCATGGCTGACTAATTATATGGAGTGCCATGTTGACAGGCATTCCCCTGCAGAGAAAAGATGACATGCTTAGCAAAGCCTTTGAGGGAGGGACCTGTGATTGTTTTGTGGGGGTACTAAAAGGATTACAGGAGTCTGTAGGGCTAATAGCTGACTTCTGATGTTTGGCTTTGGTGGTATGGAATTTGTGTGGGAGTAGGGGTGGTAGACTTGGGTTTCCCCACTGGTCAAGGAGATTGTAAGCAGACATGTTAATATAAGGGCTTAGATTGCCTTGGTCAATATGTCCATCTTTAAATACAGGAAAATAAAATAAAAAGAGTTGTGGGTGGGTGGGGGTTTGGAAGGATAGCATTGAGTATTTGTGCACTTGTGAGCGAGATATGTTTGATGTCCAAAATTAAGCTGCGCCATTCGCTATAAATTCAACCGAGTCTCTTTTAACTGCATTATATTAAGTGTGTAGATCAGGTATAATACCTGTACTAATGATAATGTGAAATAACAAGGCATTTAAGAGGTTATTAACAAATTATACACTTAAAAATATGAAGTGTAAGATTTATAAAATGTTTGTCAAAGTGAATTTAAGACATCTTTAAGACCTTTAATGAAGACATGGCATACAATTCTATTGAAATAGCTTAATTTAATAATCAAGAATTGTAAACTCTATACTCTTCTTCCTATTATAGCTGTTCTTGTTCAGAGGTAACCACTGTCTAATCCCCTACCCTAGAGTATTGGACCCAGTCTGGGAGATGAAAAAGGCTTTAATACCAGGACCGTCTGGACAGCGACCTATCGGGTCCCCTGTCCCCACCTGCTGGCCTTTAAAAGAACCACTCTCAATATCATGGCGGGGTATAGTGGGGCTCCACACCATTAAAACACAGAGACAAACAGTTCTTTTTTTTAAATTTATACCTTCCTTATATTAAAATGGTGTTGCTTCCAATCTTCACCAAGCCCGTCCTGTTCAGTGCTAGTTACCATTGGACACAAGTTAGTCAGAGCCAGAGGCAGAGTGTCAGTTGAGATAAAAGCTGGTATCTCAACTCATATATGCCGCTATGAAAATACTAGGCAGAACATCAGCACCTAGTGAAATGTCCTCCCATACCCACACTACCCCGACACTCTGGCCCCTCCCCAGGGCCACTCCAGTAGTGACCAAATAGGTAGGGTACCTGACTGCAACACGGGCACCGGGGTTTGCCTCCCGGCTGCGGAACGCACTTGTCCTAAATAAAGTTGAAATAAGTCAGAAGAAATGGGTGCATCCATCAACTTTCAAATTCATTCTTTAACTATATTATTATGTCATCTTTATTTTTACCGAGACAATACTTTTCTCATATCATTGATCTTGGTTGAATATACATTCAGAAGCAGAGATTCCCTCCAAGTTTTCCCTTTCTACACAAGGACAGGATGTGTTACTCTTGAATGAATATATCTCTTTAGGGAAGAGAACGACCAAATATCTAGTTAAAGCTAAAAGAGATGCCTTACTAAATTGGGTTAGAGATAAACATTTGTAAGATTGGCAGGCATGGATGGTTTAATGCTAGATAGCTTGGCTTTTTCTAAATTTGTCAAGTGACAAGAGGGTGCTGCAATCCATCGCCCACACACTATCTGACCTAGGGACCTTTGCTGGTTTCGGCCTTACAAGCCGTGGACTGCAGGAACCAGCACAGGCGCGCAATAACGAGATTATCCGGGCACGAGCGATAAGACGCGAGATAAGCCATACCAGGCCACCTGGTGGGCATGCTCAGCATCACTCCCTCCACTCTCCAGGCTCAGTGAGGGTATTTCTGCAAGGCCTTATTGATAGGGAACATCTGCTTGGAGAGCTGTCCCCACTGCTAATTGGGTCAAAGGTCAGGTGATGAAATAAGGTGTCTGTAACTGTGGTGGCCAGACTGGAATTCTGGCTTTATATACAATATGCAATTGGTTATAGCCGTATGTTATGGACAGCTTCTGTGCAGGGTACTCTTGTGGTGCAGGGGATAGAGTATGGGAATCTAAGTCTGAAGGTTGGTTGTTCAATTCCCTTCACTACTACTGCATATTATACAAAAAAAGAAAAGATTCTAGGCCTAAAAACCTGATTCTTTTTTTTTTAAATATAATGTAAGAATGCTTTCTTTGGTTAAAATGCAAGGGCAGGGCTCTATCTTCTCATAGATTCGATCATCAAGGAGCAAGGGTGAAATAAACCAGTGCTCATGAATTACAGAGTCTGAGTGAGATATTTATTCTTTTTGACTTTGTCTTTTTTTTAAGAGAAACTAGGTAAAAATGCACATTCTGAAAATATATACATATAAAATATAGTCCTGTCCTGGAAATTGTATTAAAAGAGTTAAGAAATAATGAATGAATGCTTTGATGTTTAATGTTGTCATTTAAAAAAAGAATCCTCATTGCATATTGAAGTTGTTAAAAATAGGAAATCTTTATCAGGTACAAAACTGCATCTCTGGTTCAATCTTTCTTGTACGCATTATATGAATATTTAACCCAGGATTCAATAACCAGTACATAAGGCTGGTCTCCCCCATGTGTCTTCATACTTTCAAACATTGTAGAATCCGAATGTTGGGGAACAGAACCCTCTAGCCATTACCTTTTATAGGTTGTAGCCCCTGATCCTTTCAAACAGGTTCCTCTGATCTGTAAGACCCCATAACATCACTTTGGTAACTAAAATATCACTGAAAAATGGTAATGCCTAAGGCATTTGCTATACAACACTGTATGCTCAAGCACTGCCATGAACCAATTCAACCTGAAACCCACAGTGCAGTTTGCTACATACATTTACCAGAACCTTTGTTTCTATGTGTAGAATACCATAGAAGGTACAATAAAAAAGATGCAAATACTGGTTGCATATACATATCACATACTGGTTGCATATACATATCACCTGTCAGCCAAGTAATGCACCCTTTATTTGAATACTGCCTTTCATGAAACAACCTATGATTAAATTGACCCCAGTGAATTCTTGAAGAGTTTATGCATGCACACAAAGAGCAAAGTTCACCTCATGGGAATATTTAGCCCTTCCTCAAATCAAAGCAAAGAAACGGCTCTCAAAGGATTTCTAAAGGCCCTTATAATGCTAACAGAATGAATTCAGCACTGACCGGCAAACCCAGGTCATTGACAGAATCAGCTGTCGCCCAGCGATTTGTCAGGCGACTCAGCTGTTGGCTTAGTGCATCGACTGGGATACCAAAAACCAGATCACCCATTGAATTGCCAACAAATGCAAATTTATAATTCTCTAGAAAGCTGAGCTATAGTTACGCTCTGCGGCTCTTAACATTAGGGGACATTATCCATTCAAAACTCTTCTCCACATAGGCATAGTCAGTAAAAAGGACTGCCTTCCTTTCTGTCTTATGAAAAGTTGTATCTCACTAATGCGCTTCCCTTTTCTGTCTTCCAAGTGACAGTGGAAGTGGAATGAAATGTGAGCCATGTGACAATTAGCTTAATGCTCTTAGCGATTTCTCATGTTTTAATCAATTAGAGAAGAAAGTATAGTTCCGCTTACCAGCATAGCTCTCTACAGCTAAAAGAAAAGGTACGTAGGAAAAAGCGGAACTGCATGAAATCGTACACGTTAAAAGACGCCTACATGGTTACTTGATCTGGCTCTTTTGATGTAGAAATAGGTATGTACAAAGAACTTGAGATAGATTTAAAAGGGTTCTGGGGGTTTACATTTGCTGTCCCCCTGGGTTGCATGAGGTATGACACTTGGCTGTTTTATTATGTACTAACCCCTAAGGGCTCTGATATTTCAGTGAAACTGCTAAAAACATACACATTCATATGCAGATACAATGAGGTACGATTTTAGATAGGGCCAAAAGTAAAAAATTGTTGTGTTAAGGTAACCCTACCTACCCCAATTTTTTGGCCCTACCCTAACTTTTTTTTTTAGGACATTTATAATTATTTTTTTTTCAAAATCCAAAAGAATTGACCTAAAAATGCATGGATAACCATAAAACAACATACAGATGCTCAGGGCATGTATTTTAGATGATAAAATTAGTTTTTAGGGGATATTTGGAATATTTTTTTATTTTCAAAACTGGCCAGGCCTCTTTGATAAGTGAAAAAAAAAGCAAAAAAAAATAAAAAAAGATTTCGACCTCCCTACCCTATTTATTTCGACATATGTTACCTGAACACAACTATTTCTTCTTTTTTTTGGCGTAGTCAAAGAGCATGGGTATATTGCTGTATGTCTCTTTAAACAAATCCAACATGAACCATGGTACAAGAAATACATGAAAATAAAAAAAGAAATGATAATAAGTATAAGGACAGTTCACACATGGTTCCCCTGATTATTTAGTGAATAAAGACAGAATCTGATGCCCATTGTATGTTTTCATAATAGCTTTTCCATATAACTGCATGGCTGCACACCATTCAGGGCAGTTTCAGAGACAATTTTAGTGTATAACCAAATAGAGCGGACGGTAAGCGTTTCCATTTGATGTATTCGCTGACAAACCAGACCAGCCATAAGGTCAGAACCCTGTTGAGTGCCACCTGATAGTTCTAAAAAGAGTCCATCTTGATATTCCCATTTGCAAACCAACCCAGAGTCAGGGGGTCATGACCCATGAGTGGAGCGGTCAAGACCCTGTTACTGAAATCAAAGCGAGTGCAGTTTTAACGTGAACAGGATTGTTCCCGGCAAGCAGAAAGTCCATTAAAGGCCACAGGCTGGATACCAGCAGCTATCAGTGGCTCCACCCATTGGGCTGATCTGTTACTAACAGCAGTGTTTAGAATTTTACTTTTTTTGCACTGCACAGGTACATATTTGCCTTCCAGAAAGCTGTTTATGTACACCCAAATACATAAATATGCAAATAAGCTTTGAAGCATCTTTTCCATATATGTCAGAATTCTAAATTTAAAGCAAACTTTCACATAAAGCAAATAACAATTACTGTGTTAAATTTCATTCATAGCTTAGGTTGTAGGTCTAGATAGGGTCACTGTGATATATGTAACGTCATTTGGAACTATTAATTATAGAACATTGGTGTTTTTCAAATCCTGAATGAAATAATGCTGGCATAGGGAAAAGGTTAAAAAGTGTGGTTATTCGGCAGGAACACACACACTTCTCTGAAAATTGTCTGCCTGGTGACAGAACCGTCCGCCTCGTGTATCAGCCATACCATTAATTACGTATCCTGTCCCAGTAGTATTTGGAATCCCGACTGAGGAAACGTGCTAAGGAAGAATAAACAGTTTGAGGCCTTTGATACACCCTAACTTGGCAACCCCTAAGTAGACTTAAGGTACTATCTCCTCACTTGACTTAACAAGAGGCTGACTTAACAAGACATTGGCATACGTAAGTAACCAGGTTCCAAATGAGGTGGCATCTATTCGTACTACCAGTGCATGGTGTATACCCATTGGGAGATTGTAGGAGCGTTTGTTGAGCAGGCATGCCAAAGCTGTCCGAAGCATCTTGGGGAAGGGGAGCTGGGCCAAAGTACAATTAGAGATGTGCTTTAAAAGGAAATTCCAACTGGCATTCTAATTTGAAGAAATAGTCTCATTTGCCCTGAGGGTTGATACATTCCAGGGGTCATTATTTGCAACTGACACTGTGGGGATAAGTAGGGCATCTAATGTTAGGCTTAGTTCAGTTCTGCAGCTTTAAAATACCGAAAATGGTCCTTTTAGAGCACCAGACAACGTTGATTACAGCATTAAGGAAGTGTGTAGAGGTTAGTATAGGACCCCTCTATTTCCAACAACCAATACGGGGATGTAGGTTGGGGACAGTGAAGGAAATATGATATAGCATGAAGAAAAACTGAATGTGTCCTAAAATGATGTGAAATGTGTTCTAAATGTCAAATTTTGAAACTGACCTTTTGAAGTTCTGGGGAGAAAAAGTCGGAAATCCGACAAAAATCAGAACAAGAAGCAAAAGAGCTGCACAGTTCCGCTCATGCATGAGTGATGGTCGTCCCTCAATAAACTGAAAGCCTTCCTACCAGTAGGCTGTATTGACTTTGAGAACTGACCACCACCACCGCCACCACTCCTACTGTCACATACAGCTCAGGGAGGGGTTTAGGTTAGGGCTACTACTATCACTCACTCACCTGGGACTGCCCACCTGCAGGTGAGAGAGGTGATCCTAATTTGAAGGGGTGGGCTATTTAGGTCATGCAGTGGTTATGTAACCCACTTCTGGCTTGTCACACTGCCTGATTCTGATAACAATTGGAGGACAATGCCCTTCAACTGCTGAACATGAGATTGTGTAACCGGTCATAAAGAACAAAGAGAATTAAATGGCCAAAGACATGACTGATTGAGGGAGTCCCCACCATTAGCTACAATACTATATAGATATAACTAGGGACTCCCAAAAATTACATCCCTGTCATTAGCAAATGGGGGATATGATGGAACTTCTATTTGAACTGTAAGAACTGGAGGGTCATTACAGCTGGATAATGGATTTTGGTAGATTCCTTATTAGCTAGAAATTACAAAATTACCATTGGATGATGAAGTTAGCACACTGGAAGGTTATATCCACTGCTGGATATAAAGAAGGTGTGGTGAAGAAGTAGCCTATGTTATAATTATCCTGAACAAAACCAGAGAGCATTTATATGGAACTGAGAGATGAGACTGCTATATTTTCAATGTCTCCAGTAGATATTGTGTAATCTGGTGAGAGTCAGTTAACCTTATTTAGCCTTAAGCAGCATTTGAATGTTCGGTCTAAAATCCATCGATTAGTGTATGTTGACCACGGCCAACTGTAAACCATGTTGGTCCCTGTATGGCTTTGAATGAGGAGTGGTTTGGAGAGGGTTACCACTTTTCAGCCAAGTAGCCCTCCATTTTAGTTTCCACCAACTAGTGCCTTATTTTAGTTGGCAAGTGGCATAGGTTTATATGTAGACCACCTGTTAATTCATCCACTAGAAGGCCTGAATACAATAATGAAATGGACTTGTATCACCTCTCAACAACTTGTACAATCTCTCTGGTGCATCCCTCAGCAAGCACTCCCTTTCTAACTGTATGGGTTTGACTGGAGCTTCCTTTCGGATCTTGCCACTCGCTCCTGCCGGATCCAACCAGCAATGACAAGCGCCTTGAGGCTAGACAACTGTAGTAACCAAGGCTTACCACTAGCGAATGAGTGTCCGATCAGATGTCTGAACTGACCGCCCCTCCTCAGACTGACCGTCTATCTCCCCGCTAACACCCGGTGCCACATGTTAGCACTGGTCATTCAACCACAAGGGGAAAAAGACTAAACATAGAGAGGAAAAATAACTGAAAAACAAAATTGTGAAAACATCCTTCCCCTTGGTAATACCTGGCTATAGGTGCAAAACCTTGTCTTTCAGGTTGGAGGAGAAAATGTCTAAAAATAGAATGGATGAGAAACAGTCAACACCCTTTGATTGGTTTTGCTGAGTAAGCAATGACAACTTTTAATGAATAGATATGAAGAGATATGAAATGGATGAAAGATAGTCCTCTATATACTGCTTTAACTCATTCATGCAAGTCTTGTTTTTATGTTTTTGTCCAAAAAATAATTATGATGCATCTTCATTGTGCTTTTTCAAGTAAAATCTATCCAAGTATCTCATGTAGTGAGAAATAACTAGAAACATTTTTTTCTTAACTAGTTATGGAGGAAGCTCACCATATTCAAGATTATCTAATAGTATTTAAAGATAAATAAAACGTAGTGAGATGTCTGAGAAGTCCAGCTTTCTTCATGGCTCTGCTCCTATCACTCTCGCCTTCCCGGATAAGACACAGACCAAGCTTAACTTCACACATACTCCAGCCTCTAGCAGTGATAAAGTCCAAAAAGGATGAGAGCAAAGAAGAAAAAGTCTTTCCTTCACAGTGTGGCCGACTCATCCTTTTCGGTGACTGCTGGGAGTGCGGTCAAAGACTGACTGACAGTAATGGCCGAGCGGTGTCTGGATCAATGGCGGCTTTAGAGACTGTTGGTTTTCTGTCGCGCTGAATAAAGTGTCGAGATCAGGGCTGGTTATACGTCAGAGCATGGGGGATCATACGGTGAATGGACTTAAGGAGGATACTCATAAAGAAGTAGGAAGTTGTGTAGTCTCTGTAATTCCATATGTCCATGTCTGTGTTTTATATAAAATTTCTTTCTGGATAAAGAGCACCTAACAAATGCACTTGAAAAAAAATAAACAAAGGTAGATGACCTCATGTACTATGTTGTTGGGTTCTTATATATTGATTGAATGCTGTATGCAATCCAGAATGCCAAATTTTCTGATTGTTGTGAGAGTGCTATCATTATATTAATCAAAAATCTTTGCTATAGATCCAGTCACCAAATAGTGAAGATACTGGATCATGAGATTCACCTCAGGTTTATGCCTTAATAGACTAAAGATATATCTATATTTACCATGTATAATGGTGTAAGAACACCTCTAGAGGAGGTCTGATGGTTTTAAGACAGTTTTAGACAATTTGTATATATCATGGGGACAAAATAATGAGTATTTCCAACCAAATTTGGCTGGTTTATATACACAAAAACTCAAAATCTATGCATCTAAATCCACAATTTTGTTTTCAGGGTTTGACCAGTTTATTTGAATGAGTAATAATCATTCACTTCCTGAAAGAAAATCAATAAATAACTAAATATAATTCATATTCATCTAAATAACTTTTGTTTTTACTTTAAAAAACTAAAAATAGGCATTGAAATATGAATGTTTAACACCTGTGAGTGCTAGATACGACACCCACACTTCCTGTATGAGGATAAAGGCCTGGTGCTGAGCTGGATCATCTAAATTGAGGCATCATTTTAGAGGCTTGAAAGCCTTCTAAAACATTTTCTTAAGATTTATCCGACATTAAAATAGCAAACTGACTGTCTTTACAAGTTTGAATTAATGTTATTTATGAGAAACATGCAGTAAAACAAAAAATATTCTGCTATAGAACTACTTATAATGTTATCAACTGATAAGAAAATGTATGCAAATGAGCAAAAATACCAAAATCATGGAATTTCACCTCAGCCTTCCATTGGGATTTATTCCATACTCATTCTCAGCATATAGTCATATTATACATCATTAGATTGCAAATTCAATTCTCTACTAGGAATCCTGTCGGAATTCTCAAGAAATTATTTTTCTGCATTCTATTTAGAATTTTCTGGTTGCAAGTCAGTAAAATTGAGAAATTTTGGCAAATTTTCGGGGACATTCCAAACATTCCAAATTATTTGGAATGTTTTCTTGAAATGTAAAATCCTTGTATTATCAAACTGCAGAGTCCTAGCTACAAGGTGATACCAAGATATTTGAAATTGATTAGATAGTTTAACTAGAAATCTGAAGATTTTCGGCCGGCATTTTCAGCCGGCCGAAGATGCCTTGCAGAATTTAAGAACCAGTCCGCGTGCTGTAGTCGGACAGGGTGGGGTTAGGCCGGCAACAGGGTGGGAGGGGGGGGTCCCAAGTGGCGCAAAATGAGGAGAGTAGGGGGGGTGCATTGTAGCTGTGGGCTGTTATCACAGTTCTTTCTACCAATTAATAATCATGCTTTATCATTTTATCTAAACCACTCTACTACTGAAGTCCCCCCTCCGTCCTGTTTGGCACTGCCCCCCCCCACCCCCCCCCCCCCCCACTGCCCTCTCTTGCCCCCGTACCTGCCACCGGCCACCCTTCCCCCCCACCTCCCCCCAGCAGTGCTGGCACCGACCGGATCACCCTGGAATTTACCTGTGGGCCATGTGCCTCACCTGTCAATCATACCCCTTACCCCTCCTACTCCTCTACAACCCCCAGCAGTGACCAATAAGAAGTGAGAAGTGAGGTGGACACTTGAGGGGCAGAGGGGGGAGGGGGATGTGTAAGGGGGGAGGAGGAGGTGCTAATAGCCCAATTACATGCCCCAGTGCACAACAACAAAAGAACAATTCAAATCCGGTATGCCTCCTTTGATGCCTTACTTACATTACATTTATATGATTATATCTGTGAATAACGCAAGGCATAAAAAATTATCAGTATTTTTGTAAATCAAGTCAAGGCAACTTTAAGTTTAGCCTCGCTATTTAGTGACAGGATCTATAGACTGTACTATTTCATTGCACCAATAAGATGGTGTCAATGCTGCCACTTGAAGCACTGTTTTATGAAGCATTTGGTGAATAATAAATGCATCTTATTTATTTTGGACATGTCTCTTTTCTGTAAAACGTCATTCCATCTGTTCAAAACCCAAGCCATCAAGACCTCATTGTAGGGCAGGAGGCATAACAACAATGATTTGAAAAACACACTGAAAATAGCTGTTTGTAATTATAGAGTGTTTGTTCCCTAGTCTCTGGAATGCTATAATTAGAATTGCAATGTAAAGTATTGGCAAATGTCTCATCTATTTCATTTCTCAGGAAAACACCAGGAAATAAGCGCCACATTTAGAACTAATGACGTCCTAACTAAGGGTAGTTATAATTAGGTACCCGATGCGCTACCCATGAATAAATAATAAGTGTCATAAAAAAGCGGTTGTAAAACCCTTATTAATGGCCCATTAAAATTGATTCTCATTTCCTGTAAATACAATTAACTGCCAGCCTTGATTCTAGTCTATTAGCCCCCTTGGCTATTTCTTATATCAACTCTAACACAAATTAAGTTCATTGACTCATTTGTCCTGAGGGCTGTTACAAGAATGTAACTTTCACTGATGCTGAGCTCAAGGATGATGAGTCAATCAAGTCCAGTTATATTGGAGTCTATAAAATTTCTTAAAGGGGAAGGGGTGTATATAAAGGGCAGAACAGCCATAACCCCATTGGGGGGTCATCAGTCCACCAGTTCAAAGGGCTCCTGGAAACTTTAGGTATATTTGAAATATCTTAGTAATAAATTACTTTATTAGTCTGATTTCTAGTCAGCCTTGATTATGAACATATCAAGCATCATTATTGTAGAAATGAGGAAAAATGTCCCCCTATAACTAACCCCAGCAGATAATTTCTTTTAAATATATGTCAGTTAAATTTGAAAGTTGTGGCTGTTCCCCATCTGGTCTTACACCCCTCCCTTGTTCAGGCTGTTATGTCAGGGGGTCAGTGGTGACCAGATGACACACTTGACCCCAAGATTACCCCATTAGGGCTGTAACACCCTCAGCAGGAGGGATTCGTTAGGACCCTAACAGATTCTTCCCCTTTAAGGTTGTATTAAACAATATTTCCCTTGTATTAAGTTGAGGCTGTATTCCACATACCGATTTTGATGCTACTGATTTTGTATTTATTTGATTTTCGCTGAGAATATGACATGACACCTGACATCCTATTTACCATTAAAAAGAGAATTGTAAGATCTTTCTATTGGTGTATTATATAACTATATCTAACTTTTATTTCAACTGCGCATTTACAAAATCGGCAGCAAAATCGGTATGTAGAATACAGCCTTTAGGACATAGAATATGTGGATTTGAAACATATTGCAACAGGGAAAGAAGGCTGTAGTACTGCCATATTATGCAACTTCAAAATTTACTTGTGAATATGTTTCACAGTCAAATGGAATCTAAGAACCCTTGCTTGAACAAAGACCTACATGAAATACATGTAAAGGTACTACCCAAAACTATTCAATTTTACTTCCCACTTGGCACAACATACAAAAGCACTCAGGGAAGCTTTATGACTGTTGTTTAACCCTGTTTACGAGGTCGTTAATGACAATTGGCCCCAAAGTAGACCCACCCGCATCCCCTCCCATGAGTTTAATGAAGTCTGTAGCACCTTCAAGCGACAAAGCGGTCACTTTATGACAACTTTTGGTACAGTTGACAATGATAGTCCGCGTAATGTTGGCTTAAGTCACCATCTTTATTGGGTACATTAAAAGGTTCATAAAAAGTGTTAATGCAGCTATTGGTGTAAAATGACAAGAATCCCTTGCAAAAGAAGTCTACCTAAGCAAGTACAGATTTAAAGTTATACAACAAGCAATAACATTAAAACAGAATCTCGCTACTCGTTAAACAGCACAATATTGTCTATTATAATACGACAGCCTGATTGCCTGGGAGTAATTTACAATAACTACTAATTGACGACAATGGCAAGACTGTAGTGTTTGGTTTATAGGTTTATATTTATATTTATCAGGGATGTAAGTCAGGGTTGATGAAAAACATCTGAAACCACAATCAACAATCGCCATTCATTCACTTCCCTGACCTCTTTCAGAATTTTGTGAAAATCTGAACTTTGCCTGAAAAATATCTGACCAGTTTTCCAAAAATCCATGGACATTTCACAATTGTAAAGCTTTCATTTGGTGGTTATTATATATTTACCTGATTCTTTTATGGCAGTTGGCCACCATTTGTCCACAATCATTAGGCTACTTCAGTAGCCAAAGCCAGAAAATCGGAATTCATGCACCTAAACCGCATGCACCTAAAGGAAAACTTACATCCCTGTTAAGTAAAGCATCTAATAATTTAGTTATAACAAGTCCCTCCAACTGAATCCTGACAGATCTTTAAAAAAAATGTTATACAAGGAAAACATCTGTACATGCCAGCCACTGTAAGGGCCAGCAAAACCTCTGTATGAAACAGCAAAACTTCTGTAAGGACCACCTAAACATCCATTAAGGGAACCAAAATCTCAATAAGGTTCACCAAATTTCCTTAGCTAACAAGGAGGCACCAATCTTTATCTGATGAAATGCAAGTTTCTGCAAAGCACTTCTCTGTAACTCCTTTTTGAAACAGGCTGTTAGAGGGACTGAGAAGGGAGTGAAGGAGGGACACAAAGATAACCTATTCAAAGTGGATTGGGACATGGACTCTCAAGTCAATGAGGGACATTTGGCACCAATAAGTGGGTACCACCTGACCACAAACCCTCAACCAATCCCCCACACCCAATCACCCCTTCTGTGTCAATGGCCAGAGCTGTAAGCAACCTTACGAGCTGGTTGCCGGTTGCCCCTTGGGTCAGCCCTAATTGCCTGCCATTTGGACACAAAACGGGCCGAGTCCCAGCGGTCTCAATAGCGGGGCGGAGATTCCGGCCGGGCTGATTAACCTTTGACGGAAGGTTAAGCCATAAGGGGGAGCTGCCCTGAAAGACTGGCCTGCTAATTCAAGGGTCCTTGAACTCCTGATTTTAAGTAGAGAGGCAAAAGCAATGGAATCTCATAGTAAGTACATTCAGACATTGACCTTTAAGAAACACAACCTGTTGCCTGAAAGCAAATGCAATGTTTTTCCTTGACATTAATGACTTGTGAAAA
Source organism: Lepidonotus clava (assembly GCA_936440205.1). Classification (NCBI taxonomy): domain Eukaryota; kingdom Metazoa; phylum Annelida; class Polychaeta; order Phyllodocida; family Polynoidae; genus Lepidonotus; species Lepidonotus clava. Next base: position 46,118,217 of record OW387140.1, on the reverse strand, counting down.
AGGTAAGGGTACAGCCAATAGTTCAGATAACCAGAAAAGAAGGGGAAAATCGCATGATATCTGACAGTAATGCCTCCATGTAGGAAAATGATATCAAGGATTAGTCTGAATCAGTTTAATTCTGTCCCATAGGTTTAATAGAGCTACACAGACTGAGTTGCTCAAATTCTGGACTGTGGCTTGTGTTACATATGTTGAGATATCTGCTATAGCTAAGAGGGTAACCTTGGACTTTGACAACTGACATAGAGAATGCATACAGACACAAGTGATGCTATAAGGCAATGTGACATTTACTGCAAAAAAATAGATCTACCGCTCGGTATTTGCCCTTCTCAGAGTTCAGCATTGTGATTTACGAAAAACAGTGGAACTTAATACTATAAACAAAATACTTTTGAGGGAGGAGATACTTCTCAGTTCAAGGTTATATGGACAATTTATTTGTATTGCAATGGGGACAATTTATATGTATTGCGAGCCAGTATCAGATTTAACAATACATATTTATTGTCTGCAGCACATATTGTCAGAAGTCAGCTTTATATAGCCTTTCCTGATTTGTCCTCACTTCTCAGGTACTCAAAATCTGATATCAACAAATAGAGCAGCTGTTAGCAATTTTATGACATCACGATGTCCTCTATTACTTTTTTTCAGACCAAATAAAAGTAAATTACATTAAGGGAAATTGTCAATAATTAAATCTGATATATAAAATTATTGATCATGTTTTATCAACTCCTTCAATATAGTCTAAATATTTTCTAAAGCTTTTGTGTAAGCTGTTGTCCTCAGAAACCCATGAGGATTATTTCTGAAGACTATGCACATCTTCTTGTAAAGGTCACACAAACAATATACATATACCTGGCAGTTGAAATCTGCTCATGACACTAAATTGAAGCTGTCAACTCACTTTCAACGAGCATGCTGGAAAACAGGGCAGGCCTATTCAACACTTCGCGTACTCTTTCAGCACTATTGTGAACCATACTGACATAACTAACCCCAGGTGTTCACGGGCTTCTCCCATGGGTCCCGAGTTAATTCAGTTTGACACATTTAATTAAAACTCTTCCGAAGGTGTCGGGTCTTCGGGGAGGTGAACTGGTTTAACTCGAGAGCGGCAGAAACTGATCTCGGTGAAATAAACACATTTAGGTGTAAGGAGGTGATGTCCATGAGGACATAACACCTGATAGTGACATTTTGTCAGGTGAAAGCATCTATTCATTTAGGACCATGGGAGGATAACCAATTTATATTACAATTGTGACATAAACATCTTCCTGACCGAGAAAAAGAAAACTATGAAAAGAAACTATTTTAATCATATTGCATAGAAAATTGAGAAATGTTGCCCACCAATATTTCTGTTCATTTCATAATATCATAACAATAAGTTTTGTTACTTATCATTATACAAATTTCCATGTTCATTCTAATGATGAATCAGGAAATTGAGGTACGAAAAGTGAAATCATCACAATTCTAATGATATCAAGTGAATAAACCCCAAAATCACAGGAAATGTCAACAAGTTATATGCCTTTTAAACCTAGAAATAATGAGTGGATGTTGGGTGTTTTACGCCATACCGACAGCCGGGGTCATTTTCACAGCGATAATCAGTTGGGATGAATTCTGTCTTTGGTGATCGAATCTATGAGATGAAGGTGACAGGCAGGCAAACAGCAGGGGATCAAAACCTAACAATAATTTTTGCAGTACCGCATCCCTTAGTGAACCAAGCACTGACTGGGAATTGAACCCAAAGAACCACTTGGTCAGTGCAGGGTCCCCCCTATTGTTGCCTTATACGATCAGCAGGGGTTACTGAGGGCCTATTCTTACCCGGACCCACAAGGGACCCTAGAAATAATTGACTCAACCTGCAATTCAGAGTTTGACAATTGCCTAGGTATCTGGAATTCATAATACCTTGCTGATTTCTGAGAGAGTGTTGCCTACCTTGAGTATTCGGTATGCTGCCGCCCTGTTTCCGGTGAGACAACATAGGTGTAGCGGGGTGTTTCCACGTGAGTCTGCATGGTTCACCTTCGCCCCATAGTCCAGCAGTAAGCCTACCACCTGAAATGAAAAAATTCAATGATTATAGTGATAATTATTTGCAAAAGAAATCCTATGTGCACTTAAAAGAAGAGTCAAGTTGGGTTCTATAGTATTTGACAATCGGTCAGTGGATTTGGCACATCCTGGAATAATTTGATTAATATTCCCAGTATGGGACTGCAAAAGTCAACCTTTTGTCATGCAAGGCTCTATAGTTGTTGTGTATGAATAAGATCATCTTGCAAAAGGAGGTCTCCCTATTCTTTGTGCACGGTTATGTATCACTCCAACAGAACCTAACACATGCTAGGATTCCTAATTGTTTGCAAGTTCTGCAAACAGTGTGTGTAAAAAAACCTATTCAGAATTTGCTTGGTTGTGATATTGCATTGAACTGAATGGTGAAACAAGCTGTTGTTTTCTCATAAGACGAAAGAAATAGTTCAGAATATGGGAAAGTACAAAGTTTTTTACAGCAACTTGTTTCATTAAATACAACAGGATACACTGTCACTGTTCCAATAAAATGTTTTTGTTTCACAGTGGAAATGAGGAGCAAATATGGGGCACAAGAGCAAGGAACAGCGATTCACAAGAAGTATTTAGTAAGTTAATGACTTGTGCTGAACAAAAAGAGCAACATTGGATTTCAACATGTGAATAAGTAAAAACTACAGTGGTATATAGAGAAATGGAAAATATAATTAATTTTGTTTATGTGAAGGCCGCAGAGAGGGAGGTTATGCTGCATTTATAGCCTCCGAGCCTGCAGGGCGAGGAGCGAGGTTATGTGGCCTAGGAGGTTTTATAGCATTTCCATTCAATACAATAGAAAACACTTTAAAAAACAAAAGGTTCTCCCACTCCCATATACTCCAGACTTGAAGCTGATTTCATCGATTATCTTGGTCATTTCTATTATTCCTGACTTTCCTGATTATTTCAAATAAATTTACTTGTATTACACATTTTGGCACTGAGCTACTAAACCCTTTATTATCTTGAAAAGCAGAGCCAACACATATTTATTCACAGCTTTCATACAAGCATAGACAAATGTGTGCTTGGTTAACTATAGAGCAAAGTGGTGATGAGGCACCTTGTCAAGCCAAAGTAAGAGGAACCTTTTACAGACACCCAACATAAAAGGTGGCACTCCCTCTGCGCTCTAAGACGGTAAAGCGACACCTCTGATTGTGATTAAAACCTGTTATCTCTCGCTCCAGAAGCAACAGGCGAATGACAATAGACCCATTAAGCGGCAGGTTGTCGCTCTGCCTTTGCAATTCTCCATGTTCCCGAGAGATACGCGAGCCTATGTGCCAGGAGAAAAAACACATTCACAACTGAATGCGTGCTTACTGTAAACATACTGCTAGGGCAGCTGGGCGTAAGGAACTGGCGCTCATATTCCTCTGGGATTCTTAAACCTTTCATCAAGCTCAGATTGTTCGTTTGCTGGGATAGTTTAACCTCCGACCAACCCTTCAGGATTCTATCCAAACTGCAGTCAAAATAAGCCATGCATTGCAGGCCAGGGGGATGAGGCAGTTTACTGTTTTAACATACAAAAACTAAATAAAATATAGGCTTTAACCTTTGTATTTTTCATATACACTTAGATATCTACACGTATTGAAATTCTATATAAGGATGACCCCTGTGGGCTTGATGCTGTTGGCACCACTGCCTTTGACAAATAACCTGAACAATTTCCTCACTTATTTCAATTTGATTCTATCTAAGCTCCTTTCATGAGACCTAATTTCATGTTTCCAAAGAGTAGGTCTGTTCAATTGCTACAGTAATTTTACTATTAGGGATGCTTGTTTGTGTAGAGATTAACAATTACAATAGTCATTTCAGCAGGCATTACTGTGAATTTCTAGGAAAAACAAGCTGCCTAGCTATACAGCCAATAACAGACCTGACCTATTTAGTCTCAGGTGGGATTGGAAATCAGGGTTAATGACATTTGGCTGCAGTCACAATGATGGACAACATTCATTTCATTAGGGGAAAGCTATCCTTCTGCCATTAGCAGTGAATAATAGTATAAAATTCATAGGGGAGAGGGAAATAAAGTTACACCTCTCTGAGAAGATGATTTGCTCTTGGCTTAACTCCATGGACAAAAGGGCAATCAAGGGCAATGGCAATACGCAGTACGTAAAACAAGTCTGGGATACTCGCCCTATATAGTGACCTCGGTAGGACTTTCTGTACTCCCAAGCTACCTCCCCCCCTTGACAGCAGACATCTACACCATAAGGACAGTGAACTACATCCCATTTCCATCCCACTGCTACAACCAATGAGATGTCAGTGACAGGGACGGGGCCCGTCTGAGAGGGTCTATCTACCAAGAGGAAATTAGGGAAACGGAGGGGTGCCGATCGGGGACGTACAGCTGTGTTATGCTCCTGAAGAGGTCATTGTTCGGTTCCAATTGTAGGACTAAACCATTATTCTTATAATTTTCTTAAATAATTTTCTTGCAGCACAATAAAATTACAATGACAGGAGAATAAGATACTTTGAAACATAGATAAAGGTGTTCATATCAAAGGAAGACTCATAACGAATATTCATTAGCAAAGTATATATCTGTTCATTTTTAAATATTGATAGTTGATTTGACAGAGGTTTGTCTGCATATATGCTTGATGAGAAACCCAAACTAGGGTGTAATTCATCAATGTGAAGTTCAAAATATAGGCTGTTACTCTGCTTGCATGTTCAAGCAAAAGAGAAAGTAACTGGCATGTGTAGAGTTATCTAACATGTTGTGCTATCTGCAAACTTGAACATTTCAACTGATGTTCATCGGAAGAACTTCATGTAACGAAGAATTGTTTAAAAGAAGAAAAAAATAGTAGGGAAAGCTGGGGAACTCCTATTCCATATAGGTAAATGCAGTATACCTTTATCTTTCAAAAGACACTATCATCTCTAAAGGTTGTGCATACACTAACTTTATACCAGGTGTAATGCTAAATGTTCAAAACTCAAAATAAAAATAAAAATGACCTGTTACAACATCTGTTTGGGTAATGAACCCTATACAAAGGGTTTTGTGTCAACCGTACCCATTGCGCTGGTTCCCAGAAGGCTGACTGATTCATCAAGCCATCAGGGTGGGATAAACCTGAGCTGGTTCCTGGCGATGGATGTATTACGTGGTTGCGACTACTTAGCACCACATGGCCGAATAGGGCTAGTCAGGCTTGGCCCTATGTGGCCATGGGAACCCCTCTCTGCACCAATGAGCTTATTCATCTACAGGACAGTGGTTTTTCTGCCTGGGTAGCAGTGGTCATCTAGTCGCCTTTCGCGACTGTTTCTAATTGAAAGCAACCATGAAAGATGCTACTCCGAGAAGCCTGTTATGCCCCTTATTGTTCTAACTGCTGATTGAATTTTCACATCTGCATACGTTTTGCAAATATCTGGATACTGTTTTTTTTTTCATTTACAATAGATGAGCAAAATACCTGCATTTGCTCACCTGTGAAACAATTCGTACAAACTAGTTAAAAAAATATTGCAAATTCCATTAAAAAGCACTTTTGAATGGGACAAGCAATCCGTTTTTTTACATGACATATATGAATAAATGTATTTAGAATATGGAGTAGGCCCTAGCAGAAAAATGGTGTCTTAAACATCATATAGGACATTTTTGTAAACAAATGCGACTTTTATAACCAATTTGTAATCATACATGCCATTTTGCAATCATACAAGCCTTGGGGAACCTAGTGCCATCCAAATGCAAAAATCTCCCTCCCAACAACTCCTGTATTATGCGCAGCAAATTAGTTACCTTTGAAAATATAGCTAAGATGTATATTGCCATATTAATTATTTGGGAACAGAATCCTTGTTGAAAGACCAAAGAAAACAGCAACTGGATAAGCATTTACTTATAAACACAGCAGAAATATGAAAACATGCATCAAAACAAGTATTACTTTACATATGAGTGAAATAAGCATAAAAAGCAGCAGGAATTACTTTATTTCTGGGATTGCCTATGTAGGAAAGGCAAATTAATTGCGTGTGGCAATAAAAGTCGCTGTCTGAAACACCAATGTCATCAGTCGCACAGCGGGCCCCTGTCTCAAATTTCAATAACTGTAGATATTTAAACCCAGGGTATCATCTGTGAGACAGACATTATTTACAGACATCATTTCCTATGTTGTAACTCCCATACCTTGGCACCTGATTCCTGACATGACCAACAATCATTGCCAGATTACGTTCTAACATCGTGAAACATGTTATCTGCCATGACGTCGATCGCTAGGCTTTGGGGTGGAGTCCTTAACCTTTGCAAGGGATGGACGATACCCTGGCTGTAAGTGTACGTGGAATACAAATACTAAAGCCTTATTTTTCTAGAAAATTTCCTCATAGTTAATGAGTTAACAACCTCATCCTCCTGGCTACAGGGCATGACTTATTTTCACTTCTGAACTCCAGGAAAGGTTTAAGTATCCCAGGGGAATATAGCTGATAATTTAGTAGGCCATAATTTATTATGGCCTACTAAATTATCAGCAGATAAAGTACGTAGTACACCACTTTATTCTTCTAGTAAAAGTGACTTTGCTATATGACCTGGGCCATATTTTCGTAACTGATTTCGGTGATTAGGCTAATCATCTGAACTTTGATTAGTGTCTCATTCATACTCACTCTGTCTGTCAATCAAAGAAACCACACCTGACAATCCCCTTTCAATGTTATTTTGCAATGATATCCCTACTTGGGTGAAATACAGAATCAAGTATTATGAGACACTTATCAAATTTCAGCTGATTAGCCTAATCATGAAAACCAGTTACAAAGATATGGGCCCAGGTAATCTGACAATGCCAACAACAATGCTAGTACAAAGGGAGCGTTTCATTTGGTGCAGAATTAATTTTGTTAGTTATTTGGTAGATTACGTTACATTCCCTAATGAAGGACGCATAGCTTGTACAGCTTCAGTTACATTTGTCAGAGAGATGTTTCTGATCATGTAATTATGGGTCATGGAGTGCAGAAAAAAGTGCACTAGTGAAAGGATAACTTAATATTGTTGATAGTGACAGCATTTTTGTTTGATTGTCCATTATGATGACTTCACATGATTAAATAGTCTTTCAGCATTATCTAAGGGTTCATGAATAATACATTTAGAGTTCGAATAGGGTATATATATATATGATATATTTATAGTGTGATGATGAGATGAGATTAATATAGCATTCTTCATAGATAAATTCCAGTTGACTTATTAGCCACTTATAATCAGTTAATGTCAGCCTTTCCAGCTTGTTTTTCTTAGATATTTCTTGAATTTAAACCTGGTGGTATATATATATATTTATATATAAATTTCATGGAATTATGACTATATCTTAAAAGTCTTCTCTGTACTTACATTGACATGTTAATGTACTTGCACATTGTCCATAACTTATTATATATATATATATATATATATACACATATATATATACATATATATATACATATACATATATATATATACATATATATATATATACATACACATATACATATATATATATTCTTTCTTGAATTTCAGAAGTGCTCAACATTTTTCATCATGTTTACATAGAATTGAAGATTTAGATAAACGAGTATCCTTTCTAATCGCAAGATAGCCACTTTGGGAGAAAGGGCACTTACATTTATACTCTATCTGAGTAGGAAAGGTTCTTTCTAATGACAACCTTTTTCATCTATACTCTAGTTTCTAACTTCCTTGTGCCAAAGTTGACAAAAGGAAGACTTCACATAGAAGAATGAGTTGGATAACAACAATCTTTGTCATCTCAAACATGAGCAAAGTTTCTCCTGGAAAAAGAAGGAAAAGCCCCTCATTCTGCCTCTGAAATGATTGTAATTACAGAACCATCTCATCATCAAACCATCAGGGACCTTAGACATCAGAGATATTAATGGATTCACCTTCATAATTAACAAAAGCTTCAATAAGATGATTGCTAAATGTAATTTTCACCATATTAGAGGTAACACACAAGTTCCAAAAAGGACAAGGTTATATGGGGAAAGTATTTGGTTCAGTGGTGGAGCACTGGTCTACTGAACCAAAGGTTCAAGGTTTGATTCTTAATCTGGTTGGTTGGTTATTGGGGTTTAACACCGTAGCAACATCTAAGGTTATATCACGGCGAGAACAGGATTTGACAATTCTGTCTTTAATGATCGTATCTATGGGATGAACGAATCTATGAGAAGATAGAGACCATACCCCTACACATTTACAGAGGCAGTTTGTTCTTTAATGTGCAGGGTCCCATACGCAGGGCCCTACAAACAACAGCCGGTGGTCTACTAGAGACCTTTGATAACCCAGTTGTTGCCACTGGGAAACATGTAGAGGGGAGCAACAGCCAGCCCACCCCAGCCCAGGATTGAACCCGGGCCACCCGCACAACAGGCGGACACGCTGACCACTACACCACCCCACACGCCTTTCTGGTTTACAAAGGGCTTTTGGATAATACCTAGGCATGATTCATCCATGCATCTTATATTTGGAGTTGCATAATACAAAATAAAACAAAGCAAATTAGTTGAGAGTTGCTCCTAAATTTTCTAAAATACAACCTCATATTTTGGACTTTTCCCCATGGGAACCAATGGTAAAGCTTGTCAGTTCAACCTATGTCCAACCCTATCTTTCCCTGAAATACAGCATTTTGATTGGCTGGCAAACCTGCAAACCTGTCAATTGATACAATTTTAAAATGTGACAATATTTTAGTAGTACCTGGCGATAAAGAAAAAAAAATTCTTGCTTAATCAAGTGACACCAATTCTAGGAGACAAGGATGACTTATACGTCTACTTTGTCCAACCCTTGTCCAACCCGAGGGTATACCCAATGTAGGATAGGCTTTTTATAAAGCCGCATGAGCAAAATCAGTCTCTCCTTAACCAGCAAAGCTATAGCCATGACATAATATCCAATGAGCTTCAGGCTTTCAGCTCTAGTCCTACAGTCCCATGCATCAGACAGCTGATATGGCATTAAATATTCACTTCCCACTATGTCCGCTGTCTAATAGACAGACTGCGGAGACTTTTTACACCGCTACATTAATCTCCGTAGAAAAGCGGACTGACAGTGCGCGTTAAAAACTACTTACTGTTAAGAGAGCGCTTTCATGCTCCGTAAGGGATATATGTCACTGGCAGCAGTGTGCACAGAAAGAAGTAATGCTTACAGTTTAGACATGAAGAAAAAGATACTGGCTGTGTGATATTTCTTTATCCTGCCATTCAAGAGGCTTTTAAAAGTATGGTTTCTTTATTTCTTCATTAAAAAGTCACTTCATATCCAGCAGATTTGGCTGTTCTCCTGTATTATATTTGGTGATGTGTACTACAATCTTATTGGAGCTGATAGAAAGAAATCTTTTTCATTTGCCCTGTGCTTGTGCTACTCATACAAGAACACAAACTCTGTCCTTTGTGTATGGAGGACAGAGTAACAAAATCATAAAAGGTTGAAGACCACCCTAGCACTATGATGCATTAGAATTTCTACTTATGTAGTCTTGGTACCGGTAGCCTTAGATCATACTTCTCCATGCTTTTGAAATCATGGTCTGAATCAAATAGTTGACTCGCTTGAATGAAGAAAATAATATGCTCTTTATGAATTGCTCAGAAACATGTTACATTGCTTGGTGATTGAAGTAAGATAAGTACTTTGCAAAAAAAGAGTTTCTTCTCAACTAACATCAGGAAAACAGTTTTGACTTCTTTCATTTCGAAGTATTGAGCACAGCCCAAGTCTTGGCTTTTGTTTTCAGGGCAATGAGTATGATAGATTGCAATTTTTTAGTACAAAATAAACCAAAAGGATCTTTATCAGAACTTATTGTGAAAAGATTCAGTGATGAAGCTATCACCAAAACAATTTAACTGAACATAATCTACAAGATTGAGAAGAGAATCATTCATTTAGTTCTAAGCCTTCTGACAGAAATCTGGTTCCGACAGTTTACTTAACGATGAAAGTTATGTTTGTTATCGCTTTAGAATTTATCGCGACAGTTCGCATAATTTGTTATTCTTCACTGTTCCTGAATGTATCACCCTCACTGTGCTCTTGGCATCCATTTGTGCTTCATTTAAATCAGGGACAAGGCTCATTCTTCACCAACTTGAATCAATGTTAAGATAAATCACAATCAAACTGTTCTGGGATTTATTTTGACTTTGTCCTTGGTTTGAAATACAACTGATAATTTCTTAAAGTGAGTGTGATCAACTCATAACTTTTTCAAAGAAAATTGGAAGTTTCAATCACCATCGCGACAAGTTAGGAGTAACCGCATGAACATCACTGCGTATTAAGATCAGGACATCAGAATCTCCAATAGCCCAAACAAATCTTGTGAAAGTTCCACCAAGTCTGGCTTCAGCAATAATGGCTGGATTAAAAGGAGCCATTCAATGTGATTATTTCCTACCACAAATAAACAGGTGGTAAATGAGCAGTTCAATGACCTGAGATGAGTACAAAATGCAATTTTTGTTTGTTTAATTACCTTAAAGTTAATTTTCTGAGGCCTCACAAGAGTAATGACCTTCCCAAACATCAACAAGTTTAACAACAGTTTGAACTGCTTTGGGGTTTCGGCAAAGTTAAAGTTCGCTCGGCCTCTAATAGACAAGCAGTAATTGATCAAAGCCTGCAGCCGTCTTCCCCAATGATAGATGGCATTCCTTTGCTCCGGGGAGAATTGATTAAAGCCATTAAAAATTCATCCACACCGGTTCCTCTGTGTATTTGCGGGTTGACACGATATCTATTTCTCCATGACAAAAAGTGCGCGACCCGATTGGCGGGCGGGCGGGGCCGAGGTAACTAATTACAATTGTGGGCTGTAATTAATGGCCCAATGATAATTCATTGGGACGCGGATGATTACTGAAGGTCTAGTGAGGGATGGTTCAGCAGGTGGCGATCAGGGGTAACTTGAGTATTCTGGAAGCACCAAACAGGGGGAGAATGCTATGCTATACCATTCATTCTCTTCTCCAAAATATTAGATACATACAAGCTATGCAAAGTGTAATATTATTATATTTTCAAACGTGAGACACAATTCCAAATCACGTTTTTTGCTAAATATCAGGGGATTTGTAACTTGTGAATTCTATTCTTGACAGATGGAATAACTGATCTTGAGACTAAATTTAAAAATCCTAAAATTTATAGATAAATTAAAATAGTGTTTTGCCACCACTCATGTTTCGAAATTTGTCAAATTCTTAGACTTACTTTCTTTCTGCCAGTGCTACCTTCACTCCTGTACCCTCAAATATCAAATCTTTATCAGCAGTGGATAATCTATACATCATCTATGGAAGGTCTTGGGATTTTTAATAGAGGGTTTCTACAAAGAAACTGTCGTATTTACTTAAGAAAATTGACTTTCTTTCCACGACTTCCACATAATTGTCTGATGTAATTTGCAACAACAAGTGCCTCTAAGCACATCAACATGCAACATGACCAGTCACTTAAGGATTAAATGGTTTTCAATCTATTTTAACTCAATTGCTGGAGACTCGGTTATGGGTAGCTAATGATACTCCAGAAGTTTAATCAAGCACAGAGCATAACCGTGCTCATCATCCAGATTTTTATTGATGTCCGATAGTGTACGGGTCGACCACACCCTCCATTCCGCGCGCTCTCCTCCATCAAACACCTGCACCCAGAGGGGGAGTTGATGAGACGCGTGCGACGACACCACGAGCAGCTTGCGTGTACTCTGAGTGACGACAAGTTAATTGATGATCACGGGGCAAGATGGAACCGCAGATGGGTACAGTGTAGACAAGCATGGTGGGTGGGATGGGACGGAAGGACAGGTATGTTTTGGGCAACATCCCTGAGTATTATTAACAGGATAAGCCTTTGCAGGTTGCTTTGAAATTTTGGATAATCCTTAAAAAGTGATTGACTATCTTTTAAATTTGAAGACTTTTGTTCTCTAAACCTGTGCAGTTTTTTTAAAGAAATTGTGCACAATCTTTAAAAGATGCTTAACTGACTATTTAATTTGAGACTTTTATTTTCAAAACAGAGATAGCTTCTCAGGGTCCAACCCTATTAAGGATACAGGACATTGAAAGCATTCCTTTCACTCAATATACCCTTTGAAGAGTTTTTCATATTTTGAAATGAGAAATGGTATGAAGAAAGCCAGCTATGCCATGGGAAATTATGTTTTTCTTACCAACATAGATTATATATAGTTATTATGGCAATACTAATAAAAAAGAATGAAGAAGGTAAAGAAATATTAAACGCTAATCATCAATGGTAACATTAAGTGGACGAGATGGGAGCTACCTTACATCTCTGGTCATTGCTGTAAGAGGATCAATGTTACCCGGTCTACCTTCGGACCCCACATACCCACAAGTGGACTGGTCCGGACTCTACCATGTTGCCTGTCTCCACACTCCTGATTGGATCCCTCACCACCAATCACATCCAGGCTTCTATCTACCATGGACAGTCATATAAAACCATCTACTCACTACTGGGACCTCCTCTTCTGCTACTGCTCCTCGCCAAGTTAACTTCGGGCGCCACGTTTGTGAACCTACACCACGTGTCACTGGTACTGTAAAACTTTATTTTCACAATGCCCCGCAAGGTTGTAACTGCGGAAGTCCATACCTCGGACGACCGCTCAGTTAATGAAGGCCAGGTTGATGATGCAGAGCAGTTAGAGAATGAAATGCAGGCCTTAGAAAGTAGACTGAAAACCCACATGGAGTCGTTGTTTGAACAATTTCTTGCTAAGTCTAATCAACAGGACAAGGTCGCAGTCCCGACCACGCCGCCCCGGGTCTCGACCCCCAAGCCCCGGCACTCGTCCCGGCGACAGCTTCAGGTGGACGACACAATTGAGATGCTCCCCAGCACGTCGCAGCTAATGCAGGACCGGTCAGTGGCGGACACGGTTGACTCCGCTCTCAGTCGGACCTCGTCGGCGATGGGCACAGCCAAAGGTAAACGGAGATTTGTTGACCCTGTCACTAAAAAATGGGTGGACTATCCCCGACCCTATTTCTTCCTCCCACGTAGAACAATACTAGCTCTTAAAGACAGGTCAGGTAATGATGACCTTACAGTCGCAGAGCACCTTTCAGGCCTTATTAAGATGTCAAAAGCAAAGGGCCAGGATACTGACCATATTATGTCACACGTAGCTGAGGTAGCCGAAGACGCAGCTATTTACCCGTGGGAGGGAGTTAGGGAATGGTCAGTGGAGATTGTTGATAAAGTAGAAAGGGAAGAGGCTACCTGGGCCGACATTGACATTATACAGAGAGATAGGCTCAGGTTTTTGGTTAGAGGCGCCCCTAACACTGCCCCCACCGAAGAAGCCCCATGCCACGCATACAACGACTCAGCATGTGACCGCTCGGACGCCCACGTGCAGGCCGGTACGACTACACGCCTCCGACACAGGTGCGCCCTGTGCTGGTACGGCTCAGGCAGTAGGGACGGTACTCACACGGCAAAAGGTTGTGGAAAACGTCACCGACTAAATAGAAGGGACAATTTTGACAACAACAAAGTAAACAAGAAAGATGACTCGTCAAAAAACTAGAGGGACTGGCCTCCCTTAGTCAGGTAGTAGGCCACCATGACGAACTCACTAATGACTGTACTATTGCTGTATTTATTCCACTTTCTGAGCAAACAGGTGATTTGGATCGAGTGGCCACGTGTGCAGGCCCCTCCACCCCCGCGAACACCCGACAGCACTTCACGGCGCCCGACCCTTCTGAGGGCCCTTTGGTAGCCAGCCGTGACGGACTGCCCCGCGAACAACTTACTAATTGCCCTGACCCAGTGAGCGTGCCCGCCTTGACGGGGAAGTCCCAACAACGTGCGGTCAACCCTAAGGTAATACCTGCGGCGTGCGCCCATGGGCTTACTGATTTGCAGAACACTGACCTCCCCACACATACCAATAATGTTGATGGAATGATGTTGGGGGGGCCTGCATGTGGTGGTAACAGCGATGAGAGTGCTCTCCCCGAGTTTCTCTCTAGGATACAGTATCCCCATATAGATGACAATGGTAACGGTGAGGTGGATGGAAGCCCGGGCGTGGAATGTATCCCCACTGCGGACACACTTGGTGCCCCTCAACCCCCATGGTTCACCCACGCCCTGGTGAGCACACGTATGGCCATTTGGCCCATCCCAACCCCGACCTGCCCCCAGCCCCTGGCCCACATATATAATGTGGTTAGGGGATCGGGGGTCCCCAACGTCATATCCAAACGTATTGTACTTCCATCTTCTCTTGATAGGAGGGCATGGATTGACGCTGCAACCGGACACCCCGACGACGGCATGGTGTTGGACGGCCTCCACTATGGCTTTCCGCTCAACTATGCTGGTCCTCCCATCAACAGGCCCGACATCAACAACCATCCGTCGGCGGAAAGATATGGACACGCTATCAGTGAGTACTTGAAAACTGAAATGTCTCATGATGCAATTGCGGGCCCATATGATGATCTTCCATTCACTGCCTTTAACATTTCCCCTATGATGACTAGACCTAAGTCAGGTACTGTAGAGCGCCGTGTCATCGTTGACCTCACGTTCCCCGAAGGGGAAGGCGTTAATGCCCATGTCCAGCCTCATGTATATATGGGGGTCCCTGCAGAACATGGCCTTCCCACGGTGGCTGACTTGACACGGGCCGTCACCGACTTGGGGTCTGATGTACACATTGGCGTTATGGATGTCAAACGTGCCTATCGCAACTTCCAAACATGTCCCTTGGACTGGCCACTGCTTGGCTTGGGGTTTGCAGGCAAGGTCTATTTCGACAGGGCCCTTCCATTTGGTGCTCGTAATTCTTCATTCATAATGCAGAAGATAGCACAATTTATAGTTAGGGCTCTCAACAGCAGAGGCATGTTGGCTTTCATGTACCTAGATGATTTGGTGATCATATCCAAAGACAAGGAAAGGGCCCATGAAAACTTTCATCAAGCTATGACGTTCCTCAGACGTCTAGGTCTCCCTCTTGCTCAAAATAAGATCCAGCCCCCTGCCGTGGAGGCAACCTGGCTGGGCATCGTTATCAATGTCCCAAACGCCACGGTTCACATCCCGGAGGCCAAACTCAAGGAAATACTCCAGGCCATCAGGAAGGCCCATAGGGCCGTTACGGCCACTAGGACGGAGCTCCAGTCTCTAGCAGGTCGCATCAACCACCTCGGCAAGGCGGTGGTTCCGGCTAGGCTTTTCATGTGCCGTATACTCAGGGCCATATCAAGGGCTAGGCACGCTCCCATCGCAGTTGATGCACCGATGAGAGCTGACCTTGCATGGTTCTGTAGGTTTCTACCGGCATACAACGGCCGATCCTACATTCCAGTGGAGACCCGCACCCGGATTATACAGGCGGATGCGTGCCTTCAGGCCGCTGGGGCCACCGACGGCCACCTTTATTACTCCATACCATGGCCACCCGATATTGCAGCTGCTCTGCACATATCCCCGTTGGAGGCTCTCAATTGCGTCATAGCCCTCTGTGTCTTCGCAGGACCCACCACACGGGACACGACAGCAGTCGTGTGGTGTGATAATAGAGCAGCCGTTGATACCTTTTCATCTGGCCGCCCTAAGGACCCTGTTATGGCGGCCTGTGCGCGGGCGGCCTGGTACGTCACTGCTGAGGCCTGGGCGGATGCCAGATATAGGCACATACCGGGCAAGGATATGCACCTGGCCGACGCCCTTAGCAGGGCCCCTATTTCCCCCCAACATTCCGCACAAGCTAAAGCTCTTGTTGAACTGTATGAACTTGTTAACGTGAATGTGAAAAGATGTCAAATGTCTGTAACCCAGTTTATGTGATTCCAGATACTACCCTCCGGGCCCTGCTACGCCGTGCAGAACGTCGCCAGAAGTCAGCATATAGGCCCGGCACCACTAAGAATCGGGAGGTCGCAGTCAAAACATATGTCGCCTTCTCGGCTGCATTTGACTATCAATACGACGTCCCCACTACTCCCCATATCTGTGCATTTATAGAGTACTTGCCTTTCTTTCTTGCCAGCCCAAGGTCAATTGTAAATTACATATCACACATTAAGACTTATTTTCGTTTGGCCTGTATAGACATTGCACCGTGGTCTGCCCCGCAGGTGGCCATGGCTCTTCGCGCGGTGTCCCTACAAACCAGGTATCTCCCCTCTCCCCGGGACCCTGTCCGCGTTCAAGAACTCATTACTATTGTGCGGCACCTGGACACCCGACCGCAGGCCCCTGCTCTTGTGTTTGCTGTGTTGCTTATGTTCTCGTCTTTCCTCAAACAATCCAACCTGGCGGCAAAAACGAGTACTGCATTTGACCCCACCAGACAACTCACCTGGGCCGACGTGGCATATACCCTGCAGGCCCTTACCATCCGGGTCAAATGGTCCAAGACTCAACAAACAACTAAGGATGTCACGCATGTGGTGGCACCAGCTATTCCAGACTCTTCTCTGTGTCTGGTTAGAGCCTTCGTCAGGTACGTCAGGCAGGCCCCGCCCAGGTCTCCGGGCGGCCCGCTCCTGGCATTCGCCCCACGTGGCAATCACATCCCTACCACCTACATCAACAAGGAGTGGCATGCAGCGGTTCTCCTGGCTGGCCTGGATCCGGCCCGCCTCTCACTCCACTCCCTCCGCAAAGGGGGCGCCTCCTACGCCTACTACGAGGGGGGCGCCTCCATTAAAGACGTGATGCGCCAGGGCGGATGGCATTCATCGGCGGTGGATGCTTACATACCACATCGCCCCCATTCCTCCTCTGTAGTCACGGCCCTTAAGGCAATTACATAATTCTTTGGCCTCATTACTTGTACTTTTATACATACAAATCTTATACATATATCAACAATTTTAACTATCATCGTTCTTAACGTTTATTGTATTAAACTTTTATTCACTCCACTTGCCTGAGTTCTCTTTATCAGATAATGTGGACGAGATGGGAGCTACCTTACATCTCTGGTCATTGCTGTAAGAGGATCAATGTTACCCGGTCTACCTTCGGACCCCACATACCCACAAGTGGACTGGTCCGGACTCTACCATGTTGCCTGTCTCCACACTCCTGATTGGATCCCTCACCACCAATCACATCCAGGCTTCTATCTACCATGGACAGTCATATAAAACCATCTACTCACTACTGGGACCTCCTCTTCTGCTACTGCTCCTCGCCAAGTTACCCACCCACCTACGCCCTTTTATGATTCATGTATAAAATTCAAAGGGCCTCTCATTACTTGTACTTTTATACATACAAATCTTATACATATATCAACAATTTTAACTATCATCGTTCTTAACGTTTATTGTATTAAACTTTTATTCACTCCACTTGCCTGAGTTCTCTTTATCAGATAATGATGAATTTACAGCAATCATACCATGTCATAACCCAAAAGTTTAACAACTATCATTTCAGTGCAGCTTGCCATTACGAACCACTAGCCAGCACCGATTCTCCTCTTACACCGAACCCCTGCCAAACCCCAAACCTCAAATGCTCTCCAAGTCCCTCTAAGGATCCACTGGATGGAATTAAATGAGCAGCCTGGCTTGAAGAGCGGAGAATCGACTCGCGCCTACCAACACGCTAGTCGTTTACAGCTGACCGGAGAGCTGCAGGGGATGATGAGGGGGAGAGTTAAAGGGTTGGAGGAAGCTGGCAATTATAGTGAGCCAATTGTAAACAAAGAAAACAGAATTTACTAGGGTTGATGCAAAGCACAGAAAAGGAGAAGAAAAAGAAATCTTTTTAAAACCATTTTAATGCCAGTGATACTTTGAAATAACACATATGAATAAGTAAATGGAAACCAACTCTACTAATAATGATATTGATACTGAAATCATTGGAAGTAAACATGTTAAAATTAAGGTAAATGGTGGTAAATATCAGGTTACAGATATCTTAATTTATTGTTTTTTCTTCATTTTACATATATATATATATATATATATTAGATATAATATTGAACACAAATATTCTTACTATTTTATCTAGAAATGTTATTGTCTGTTCGAAGAGGTACCTAACATGTGCAAATTTAAGATGATCACAGTCACCCCAATATGTATTTGAGAATTTTGTGTAGGCCATAAGCGGCGACGCTTGGCACCAACTGGTTAACGACTGGAGAGGTCTGTTAATTCTAGGGTTGAAGGAGAGAGGAGAGAGGTTGAAGGGTTGAAGGGGGCTTGTCAGGTTCACGAGCTGGCCTGTCCCCCTGTCGCTTCACATGACACGTCGCGGCATGTCGTGGGCCCCCCGTCCCCCGCTCATCCCCCGGTCACATGAACCTATGTACACACATGATGGGGGTAGTTATGACAGGTCTACAAGGGTTTGGGGTAGGACAGGGTCACATGCTTTGGAGTGATGACCACAAAACTTTCATGATGATTATCACGATCTAAACACTGCCCATAAAACTATCATGATACTCCAAATATTATTGCTGAGGTATTTCAATGTTATGCTGATATTTTGATGATATCACGACCTCATATATATACTTTTCCAATTTAAAGCGGCTGTCTTGTCTGCTAGTTGCTAGGCTTACATATGCTAATGTTAGCCTAACGTGTTTTGTGACATTCAAATGTAATCCGGCTACGTGATTGGTCACATCGCAAAATTGGCGCGGTAGGCAGTTACATGTAAATAGTACTGTTTGTGGTCAAGGTATAAACCTCAATAAATATAGTTTGATTGAAAAAAAGTTATGTTATTTTATGTCCAGGTGACTAACACCTGAATTTTGGACTGATAAAAGTTATCATGAAATCACAAAGCATATCTCAACTTAACTCTCATCAAATGATCTAGTGGTCACCATTGTGGCTCCAAGATCACATGTGACTGTGAGGTCAAATGTTGGTTCTAATGAGCGACATTACTGGGACCGTGCCCGGCCGTCAGTGCTACGACATCCCCATGCTGTTTACACTGTACGTATATGGGATCCCATCTTCGGCAACTCTGATTAATTACCTCCCGTCACTCATTTAACACGCGAACTGCTACGGGTGTAGTCATCAAAGTCTCATCAATCTTATCATGGGATGGAGGTGTTTAATGGAGGAGATTACTTAACTCATAGCCTTAAATGACCTATTTCTGTTATGAATTATCTTTATGTAGATATCTTTATGTCATTACAGGTGTTATCTGTCCACTAGTCTACTTGGCTAGTGATCCTATTTTTGAACTAACCTGGTTCAAAGTTTTACTTGCCCATACTAACTTATCATTTACATTTTTAAAGAGTTCTGAACAACCGGGCTATTTGCTAACAGCTTGCGCTGGGCTGGTGGGATTTTACGAGTAACGGGTACTAGTAACTTGATGTTAAGGAAAATCCCTGAATTATCTTCATACCACATTATACTTTCCCTGTTCAAAGCTTTAACACAAATGCACATCTTTCTCATTTCTACAAAAGTTAAAATATGTTTCTCTATAAGAATAAACGTTGATATTTCATCAAAATATTCAACAGAATTTGCTGGAAAAGTATGTTGCTGTCTTGCAAATGACATACGGTTCCTCTGGAAAGCGAAATCCTACTGATCATTATTTTCAATATTCTCAGAGACATAGATATCATGTTTGTAATATGCCAACAAAGACCTCTCCTTTTACATATTCTGGTAATATCCTTTATTCCCACCAAATGCAGACAAATTAAAATCATGATTATGACCCTAGGCTGCTTAGACATTATGAGATGAATATCTTTAACAACACATTACTTTCTCAGGTGTTCAACATTAAACTTTTTTCATTGGAAGATAGGGTAATCAGATAGGTAGATGATTGTATATTTTTTTATGAAAGACCAATCTCAATTCTTGATATCAACAGTACTTCTTTTAAATGATCAAGTTCAATCTGGCAAATTAGAAGTATACCACGCGTTGTTAAAAACTAATTTAATAACTACTTTAAACAAATCTAGGCAACATTTCAGACTCTCAGCCACATGTGAATGAATTTGGTCTAAAATAAGATTTCATTCAAGCTATCTTTCAGACCATTTTTTAGATAATTGGTAAATAAAACACCTTTCCACTCCAATGCCTTTAACATATCTAAGATTGTTTAAAACTTGTGTTGACACCATTCGCCAATATGCACTATATTTCAGGTGCACCAGCCTGGGTTGGTAGAATCTATATAAAATGTGAAAACTTGAACTTGAACTAGAATTCTTTATCCTTCTCATATCCAGAACCTAATATGGTTTCAGACACTAGAGTGAGTCTCTGAAACTGTTATTTGGAAAAGTCAACAATATTTAGAGCTATTTTCTGTTAATTACAGGCAGTAGCAGGTCCTTGCGCATGCGCACAAGGCGCTCTGAGTCTAGATTATGTGTCTCTATTATACCAACAGCGGGTGTTTCAACTTTGAAATTGGTCACAATTACAGCCAAATTCTGTCTGGCATGGCAAGTTTGGCAACATTAATTGTCTTCAACGATTACAAAATGACGGTGAATTTCATTCCTTAGAATTCTCATAATCTTCCTCTACGCTTTAAACAAAAGATTTGGTCATACTTGTAACTTTTCTGTTCAAACCTGGGGAAGTATAATACCAAAGACTTTAGTCATCTAAGATATATTTCAGATTGACTCTTATAATTATTATAATTATAATAATTATTATCATCTCTTCCTGGGAGGAAATTAAAGGCTTAAGAGTCCAAACCAGAAACTTGTATCTTTCTTTTGCATAGGAGAGTCAATCTGAAATATATCTTAGATGACTAAAGTCTTTGGTAAAGTGTTGACCACTTCAGGAATAAGATGCATGAAACATCCCTGGTCTTTGCTTAAACTTCCACTGTGTCGGTTATGACAAATCACATTCTTTGATACTCCGCACCCCATCAAACGTTGGCCACCTGCGTCTTCCCAAGCCAGATCCATCTTGATTTTGCCCATTTTCCCTGACAACTGGTGCCTCCTGTTTCAGGTGACTAACATACTGGTCTCCTAGTCCCCCTCATTCTTTATTAACTTCTATGTGACCCCTGTTTGACCTCTTGACCCCCAAGAGTGACCTTCGATCGCTCCCACTGGACCCATCGGTCAATGATTACAAGTCAGTCTCGGTGTGTGCAGTAAGCTTTAATCCAATCGCAATGAATACGGAATATCCTACCATTCAACTGTTTCACCAATTTTCTGTAAAACTGCGGTATTTGGGAGAGTCTGGCCCATAGTTCAATGAAATAGAACACTAGAATACTAATCAATAGAATTAATCATATTTGCCCAATAAAATCAATCCCTGTTTGTTATTATCAATGGGTAAAAAAGAATTCAAAATACTATGCATTGTCATGTACTGCTATCCAAGAAAAGTTCAAGGAATCTGTTAAAAAGAGACTTGTAATCACATTTCTTAGCATTATAGCCCTTCTCAAAAGTAAATGTTTTGTAGAAACATGGTTATGGGATCAGTTTTCGGTTATTAACATACAGTCACATTTCCACTGCTAAATCCGTAAGTTACATAGACATGGTCCTACAGAGAAATGTAATCTAATACAAATGCTGGGGTGAATTATAATAAACATTGGTATGAAAGTAATATATATTGTATATCAGTATGGATTACTTTTTTTCAAGTCATCACCTGATCACCAATATGGCTGCAAGACTGATTTTTGGCAATATGATGTCATCCGCAGAACATCTATATAAATTGCTTCCTTGATAAGAATCATAAATCGGATAGTCTGTCATTGCCTTCCCCTACCCCTACTAGTTACCATCCCCCGCGAAAGGTCTGATGGACTTTTTTACGAGATGACATGGTAATCAGTCACGTGCGCCCTTTATCTACCTCAGACATGACCCCGGTTCGGGCTTTTTACCTTTTACGCCTAATCTGATTCTATGGAGAAATAGATCCACTACAGTGTGGGGAACAAGCAAGAAGGTCCTGATCTTAAAAGGTGGACATTGAGTAATGTTACAATACAAGAGATAGTGGCCTTATATAGGAGACTTGGTGAACAGGGTACAGTTGATGAATGGTGTAGTGAGAACCTTTGTAGGATGGTGAATACAGACTATTTGTCAGGGACTACACTGTGATGAATTAGGTTGGTTTACTAAGTTGAGTTGACTGTTGAAAGGCTGGACACTAACTTAAGATATTAGAAAAGAGCCACATTTGCCTCATATTAACTGACTTCAGGGGGCTCTGAGGTAAATTTAATTTAAAGGTGGTCCCTATAAGTAACCAAATATTTGGTATTTTATCAGAGAAATCTTTTAATATGGATATATCTGAATCTTGTTTACTTTGGCAGGTTCTACTCAAAGTTGATCAAATGGCATATAGATTTATGTGATGCTTATCCCAATATTTTTCAATAAAGAGTAAAGCTCAATGCAAGTTCAGGGCGTTTAGAAAGAACTGCTAGAATAACATTTAAACGTGTTCCTATTACAAATATAAGAAGGAAAATGAATATGATAACTTGTAATATTCAGTTCTGTGTCTGTGAATAGGAACACAAGACTTACACAGATATTCTTTTTGGAAAATGCATTTTCTTACTAAAGAAAAGCCCTTTCTCTTGAAGCTATATCATGAGAAGTATATGCTATCGGTCAGGTGCTATACTCAAAGCCTGAAGAATACTAACTCTTTTTACCTTTTACTTAAGCATAAAGTGAATTGTTTCCTAACAAAAATACTTTGTAAAAGTAACTTCTCCATCTCTACAGTATTCTACATATATGTATATGGTGAAATGCCCTTTAGTTTCTTCATACTAAGGCACAGGAATATGAAAATGATAAAAAGACATGTTCTAAAAAGATACACCCCCTTTCATGTCTTAACAAGGAGAGGAAGTACTAGGTGCATTTCCACATCAGGAACAGGCAACCTTATGATCCCTAGAAGTAGCATACACAGTACCAATCAGCAGCAACTATTTGAAGTCTGTTTCTTTTTTGTATGCCGGAAGGGTGCTACTCTACCGTCCCATAGATGTAAGCGAAAGGATTGATTACTCGTCTACTAAAAACATACAACTGCTTTGTATTAGGACTCCGGGTCCGCAGAAGAAATCCTCACTGATCCATATCGCAGAGCTGATGACCTGCATCAGCGAACGATGAAGAAAACAATGGCTATATGCACAGAAGGCTTTTCAGACAAATCTGTCAATGTCAGGATGGGAAAAGAGTGAGTGTGTTGCAGACCGCTCAATTCTGGGGCAGCTCCTAGTGGAGTAGAGGGTAAAATGAGAACTAGTATGGATGCCGGACCAGAATTGGATCTTCGGGATGCTCATGTCACCTTGGTCATGTATCAGCTCTATCCCTGCAGAGTGGAAGCGTGTACGCCCAACTGAAAAAGGCGGGGTCTGACGTATATCTCATATCATCAAGGGATAGGGTCGGTGGATGCGCCCAATTTCTCCCAATGAAGTAGCACAGGAGGGAAGGGAGGGGAGGGAATGAAAAGTAGGGGCTGGGATGGAGGGTGGTCATGTCATTTGAATTGGCGTAAATATCTATCACAACGAAAGCGATCAATCTCCAGGCTGCGGAAGGTCTGCGGAGGGGTTCCTGGTTGCCTGACCACATGCTTCGCTGCTGGATCAAAGGGAAGTCAGGGAGGGGATTGGAATGGTAAGTGGTTAGGTGGGTTGTGGGTAGGGGTGTAGGGTTTGGTAGTGGTCATTAGTATTCTACTGAAATAATTTAGAACTGTCCACATTTTAGGTTATTTTCAGAGTGCAGCCCAATGTATTAAGTTTCAAAACTCTGAATGGATTTTAGGTTAGTTGATAAGAAGAAGAAAATTTCTTTTTAATTCTTTTAGATTTAAAAACAATTTTGGAGAAGGGAAAGATTGTGTAGGGGCTTGCTTTGGTGCAGGAATATAACAGGACCTATCAAGTTATGAAAAGGTACTTCTTTCATTGGATTTTTTTTGATTATAAGATCGTTTAACGCCATAGCAACATCTCAGGCCATAATAATGCTTGCAAGATCAATGTTATATCCTCTTGAGTGAGCCTTTCTATGATGTTCAGATCAATGAGAAGCTGGATATCTTATAATATGGGAAGATTTTGTTTACAATAGTTCTGTTACAATATTTTCCACACTACTCCACACTACCGGGTGAAAGAAAATCGAAAAAACACCAAAATCAATGTTGTTTCCTAGTCTATGACCAAAATTAGTCCCAAATGTCAAAAGCACATGCCTTTCAGGCTCATCTGGCCAGAGGTGTGCATGTTCGGCCCACATTAGTCTGACCCCTAATGCCATCACTCTCTGCACACAGGCTAGAATCGTGCCCAATCTGCAGGTCTAGACAGGTAGCACCTGGGTACACCCTCTGTCGCTACCAGTGGCGAATTCACACGCCAAGGCGCAACAAATCAGATCTTTGCACCAAGGGCCACAATTAGTAAATGATAACGAGTAAAAGGTTGTTCAGTGGTAAACCATGTGTTTTGTATGGCTGTGTAATTAACAGAAAACTGTTAGTATGTTAGGGGAGGGTCAGAATACTGTGTGACATAGTCTCAAAGGTCAAACATAGAGAATATGTATTTACAAGTGTAAGTATGGATATTCTGTTGTAAGTATGTATCGCGAAGTAAGACCTGCCACCAATTAGAATCTACTACAGCCACTTCACAGATGTTTTAATTTTCATTACGAAAGAAAAAAAAAAGAGGATTTAAGAAGCTTAAATACAAGCTCTGGGTAGCGATGATTTTTCTGTTCTGTATGTGTCCCCTTGTTGAAAACAAAAAATGATAGTCTAGACCTTTTACTCAGCACAGACCATCTAGAAAACAGTTTAATAGATGTGGGATGATATATTATAGTCTAAAAATAACTAATAAGTAATATTCAAGCAAGGGAAAAACAACATTCATTTTACTTTCTAAGTATAAGTACATCTCATATATTGTCTGGCTTCTCTTACTATATAGCATATAAAGATCTATTTTTCCTTTATTCAACGTCTAACGTGTTGCAATTTACAATGTAGTTGTGACAAGCAGTTAAAATCAGTATAATCAGGGCTCAACATTAAAGGGAGCCAAAACAAATATAATTGACCAAATTTTCAAAACTGAGATAAGTACTGAAGTAGAATGCCAGAAGAGATGGTAATATTTGCATTTGTTTGTAAACAAACCCTATTTTTGTGGATCGTCATTAATTGATTTGAGCAACAAAAACGTGTTTTAAATGATTTTTTTTTACCATATTTCGTGGTTTAGATTTTAACATAGGCCAGGGATAGGCTCAAGGAATGGATTTCCATGATTATTTGAGTTTGGAAAATGTCATTGAATTTATTGGTTTTGGCTCCCTTTAAGGGTTTGAACATTACTGCCCGTTGGGCAGGCACATGTCGAGTTTTACCTGCCCGACCCTAGAATTAACATGCCCATCTTTATTTGAGCATTATCAAATAGCAGAAATTTTGCCTGCCCTTCAGACAGGTGGGTTTCAAAATATACCTGCCCCATCTAAATTTTTACCTGCCTTGGGCAGGTGGGCAACGTTTAATGTCAAGCCCTGTATAATGTATTCTGAAATCCCAGTAATACAACGGGAGACGAGATAACATATTTGAATTGTAACAAATGTAAGAATAATACAAACATTCATAATTAATTTTAGGCATTAAAAAAATAATGATATGATGTTGTTTTTGTTTGTTGGTGAAATAAAACCTATCCAATCAGAGTTGATATCTTATTCAGCTACTCTAATTGGTGGTCTATATTAACCCTTTCCAGACCGCCAATGCAAATTTGGTACATATGTGTACCATAAATGGTTTTCTTCACCCTACTTTTAATTTTTAATGAATTATTTCCATTTTTTCTGCCTTATTGGTTGCCCAGGCGACAGCTCACAGTATGAAACATTATATTTATCCAAATAATGATAAAATATATTTCTGACACCCCCTGATTATGGACTGATTGGGATTTTGTTGTTATCAAAAAATAACCCCAAAATTGGAAACCTTGTACTTTTCATTAATTATTGGTTATTTCTATTATAATTATACAAAAGAACAAGATTTATTATGATTATCCCAGCCAGAAAGAATAATCTTTTCATACTTAAATGACATCATATCTGCTATTGTTGCATTTTTTCAATTTTGATTGATAAAATATAGCACAAAGGTAGCACTGATAATGAGCAAATTCTCTGAAAGGTCAAAGGTCACTGACCACTCAGCACATATGGCACCACATTTAATATAACTACATATTTGACACAGATTACTCTAGAAAAAATAACTTTTACCAATTCAAAATGGGTTTGTGGTTAGCCAAGACCTATTTCTCAATAAATTTCTTTTTGAAAATAATTCATCTATATTTATTTTGTAATTATTCATGTTTTATTACCCCTAATAGTGGAAAATGAAGAAAATTTGTCATTTTTGATGCATTTTCACACCAAACCGACCTTCTATCATTGACAGTTATTTATAAATTGACTGTGCCTATATATGAAAACAATATATCATTTTCTTGCATATACCATACACTATAAATTATTAATGAAAAACTTTCTGAGAAAATCAAAATTTAACCCTTTTTTCCTCGATTTTCTGAAAAATTGACAAAAATTTGCCACTTTTCTTAAAAATTGTAAGGTCACATGACCCTGATCATGTGACCTTAAAATTATAATTTCTTAAGTTGTATGCTAAATCTAGAATCTTGAGGTTATAAGCTTTCCATTGATATATAATATGTTGTATTTATGAATGGAATACAGGCAAATACAAGCATTATTATCTCCTAGGTCCAATAAAAACATGTAAAAAAGTGCTTCCCCACGGTCTGGAAAGGGTTAAGCAAGGGTAATCCTTTTGATGTTTCTTATACCATGATACAATCCTTTTTTGTAGCCTTCTATATTTGGCATGGGTAATTTCTTTGATGGCTGTTTGGCCCTTCATGCAAGAAGCCAATGGCAGTAGAGCATGCTGGCATAATAATATTATATGTGTTGGAAACCCTACCTGATATGATGGGTATCCATTTGGCTGGGGACATGAATTGACTCAACGACGTATCTAGTACATTCTGAACCAGATAACTTCTTCAGTAATGGGTCTGTACACCCAAAAGAGCTTTTATTGGCCACTTCAAATGTTTCTATTGGTGCTCTTTAATTAGCATCTGCAACCTCTTTGATGGTTGTTGGGCTGCTGGCTTGTTTATGGTCCTACCTTCCAGAAACCAGCAGCCCCAAAGCATGCTGGGATGAGGCTGTGGTGTGGGATTCTCACCTAAAATAGCTGCTGGTGAACAGACTCACTTTGGGAAACTGTGGGTTTGGTTTTAATTCAGGGTACCAACCAAAATTCAATTTTCAAATTCCCTGTGTTTTCCCTGTCCTGCTGCAATTTTTCCCTGTGTCATATCCACCAAGTTGTTCAAAGTTAAAAGCTTCTGAGTGCAGAAAAATTTGGACAACCAACAACAAATGTCAAATCCCTAATATCTTGAGAATCAGGAATTTTAGAACCTGGTCATATGAAATTCCCTGTGTTTTCCCTGTCAGGCAATTATTTTTGCCATTTTCCCTGTGTGGTTGGCATCCTGCTTAATAGACTATAACTTACCTCCTCAGTGTTTCTCCGGTTGTTCTGACATGCACAGTGAAGTGGGGACAGCTCATAGACTGAGGTCTTCATGTTGACGTTTGCGCCTCTTTTACAGAAGAGCTCGACGAGAGCAGGGTGACCGTGGACGGCAGCCACGTGTAGTGGAGTCAGGCCATCCTGGTTGGACGAGTTCACGTAAATACCAGTCGCTGAAGTTGTCAACTGGAAATAGAAAGGAAACATGCTTAATGTGATAACATTTGTTGGTTGGTTGGTTATTAGTGTATGAATCCATCTCAACATCTATGGTGAAAAAAAAAAAAAATCAACATCTATGGTGAGAACAAGGTTTTGACAATTTTATCTCTTTGATGATCGTTTCTACAAAATGATCATATCTATGAGAAGACAGAAACATGATAGTCTCAGTTGCCTTGGGCATATCTCTCTTTTATCTTTGATTTCAAGCTTTTACGCTGTGTGATTTATTTGTTCCTGTATCAACCAATCAGGGACATAATTTTTATGAGGAAAGATTGGGCAATAATATTGTGGTTCTGCAGCCATATTTAAAGTTTAAGTTCTCCCTTGGAATAGCAGATTCAAATGAGAATTTTTCCCAATTCTGGGGCAAAACTTTTTTCCAACCAGAATTAAAAGCTCTTCTGTAGTCATTCAATGTCCGAATTCGGTGGTGGACAATGTCTAAGGGCACTTCCCAATTGCCTGCCTGAGCCAAATTATTTAATTTACACAAAAAAATCAATTGATTTATAAATTGGGGAATTCTGTAACTCGCGAAAGAAACACACTGTAATGAAAGATCAACAAAAGAACTCAGCGAAAGGCGAAGATGCTTCGGTAAATTAGCCCCATTTATCTTTTTAAAGGTGAACTTCCCCAATTTGGGTTAATTATCTGGCCCTAATGGGGTGGCCTTTTCTTTTCAAGGGGCGGTTTCACGTGCGTGTAGCCGGTCACATGGGGGGTGGGGGGTGGCGGAGACTGGCATTAAGATCGGCCTTAAGGATAGATCATAGCTCTCAAAGCAGGCAATGTTTCTTTGCGGAACAGTATTATTGTATCTGACTACATATTCAAATTATCAATTATACGATTTTGCATGAGCGCATGTGTGGTTTGATTTAGATAAACAAGTCATTTAAGCATCAGATTCTTCTGACCTAACTATAAAAGCTCCAGAAAAACAGAAAGGAAAATATATCGTTCAAACATTATAATACTCTCTATGCCAAACTTGTTATATATTCTTTTTTTAAGAACGAAAATTGAAAAAGATATGTACAATGCGCTTGAACATATTTTCCTTATTCTTCCTCAAACGGGAATTCCCATTCTTAATGATATGACAATACTGACATAATGATCAAGATACAAAGGTCTTCCCAATCTAACATTACTTTCATTACAATGATTTTATTTTTTCATTATTTTTCATTTAAAGTAAATCTACCGCATTTTTTTACTCTATAGTCAGAGTAGCCAGGCAATTCCTGGTCTTCCATCTGTGTTATGCAGACACGAAAGCCCAGGGGATACTGAAGTAATTCCATAATTACTCTTCAAATGGCTGTAACTGAACAATTCACCTAAACCACCCATAGTGCCATCTATCCTTAACAAGTGCAGCCCCTCCCAGCCACTACCCCCAGCACTACCATCGATGAGCTAATCTGACGGGTCGAGAGCGGCGGTGGGGAGTTAACGAGTAAGGTGTGGTGCTAATTGCCGCCCGTGAAGAAACACATGTCTGCCACCTGTTTGTACGAGGACAGGTGCTTCGACACACGTGATTTATTGTTGGCGTCAACCAACTTTGATTGATCACATGTACACTTAGTGTTTTAACAATTTGAGAAGCCCCAATCAACTTATGGCTTGTTTTTTTCAGCAAAATCATTCAATAGAGATGCCCCTTTAGATCAATAAAAAAGTAGGAAAAAACAATGCAATATTTCTTATGTTTTAGTAACAAATAAGACCTTACAAATAGATTTATAACTTCCATTTTTATGGATAGGTGGCTAATATTTCAAAACAAACAAAATTATTGTAACAATTTATGGGTGTGTGTGGGACAAACAAACACTTTATCAAAAGGTACAAAATCCCCAAAAATAGTTGATATGGAAAGATTGTCTTTAAGGACATCCATGTTCAATACTCTTGCTCCATGGATAAAATCAATGGAAGATCCCATGTATTACCTTTTCCCACATATGTTAGTGAAAAGTGGGAAAAGAATTGAGGACTTTTCAGCGTCATTAAGTATTGATATTTCTCAGTACATCTTTGGTTTTAATAATCAAGTTCCTTGAATCTCCAATGACGATATATTTGTAATATTCCCACATGTTCCAAAGTTGGAAAATGTTGGCAGGTTGATCACAGACCTTATCTATTAGGTGGTACGTTAATGAACCGGCAGTTGAAGGAAAACAAGATGAATAGTGACACGGCTAGAACATATTGGGTGTAATCCTATTAGAAGCGGTAAGTTGAACCCACTCCTGACGACATACAACTACCTCTGTTCTCAGGGGCCCTGATAGTTTATAACACCCTCGTCCCTAACCAACCCTCGTTTGGTATAACACCGTCTATCCTAACTGACTGATGTGACATAGCATCAATTATACTCTTAACACATTCGGTGTTCAGGACTTTAGGTGGTAAATGAGCACATACAGAAGTCTGTAACTATAAGCCACCTTCTTCAACAAATTTCCAGTCTTTTCTTGTTTTTATGCCTGGACCTTATTTGCCATGCCAAAGTTCTTGGAAAGTGCCTGAATTTTAACTGCACTTACCCAGAAACAGAAGAAAAGTGTTGTTCCTAGCAGACTTAGATTGGTTCTCAGCTCAGGGATGAAAGTGGTCAGCAACAAAGAAAACTGAAAGATCTTAAGGAGCTATCCACAGGAGGTCTCTTGCTTTATGATTGTATGTGCTTTATGATTCACACCAGTTATCCTTTACCTTCCAGTAGAGCGAGTGAGTGTTGGGTGTTTTATGCAGTACCGATAGCCAGGGTCATTTTCACAGCGAAAAGAGGTTGGGACAAATTCTGTCTATGGTGATTGTATCTATGAGATGAAGGTAACAGGGCGGGCAAACAGCAGGGGATCAAAACCTGGAAATCATTTTTGCTGTACTGCATCCCTCAGTGAACCAAGCACCAACCGGGAATTGAACCCAAAGAACCACTTGGTCACCTTCCAGTAGAAGCCAAGAAGCTTAAAACAGGGTAGGTGTTCAATAGAAATGGCAAGGGAGATTTTATGTTGTTTCAGTCTTTCTGGCAAAAGCAGGGCCAACTTTGTGATCTCAAAACATTCCTGTACCTACATCATCTTTCCATACCCATAAAACTAACCTATTCCTTATGGCCTTGGGCTCCTATAAATCATAATGATAGCATCATAGTGAAAGGTTATACCTGCACAGAACCATAGAGCCAAACAGAAATATAATCCTCATGTATGAACATAAATCAAAGGAGGGAAAATCAGTAAAGTTGAGAGAGGAGGGAAATAGGAGTCCATGAAAAGAAACAGATTGAGATAAAATGATGTGTGATGACTATCAAATTTGATAAAGCGAAATGGGAATTACTTTGACACTACGACACACCCTTTTCTTATATTCCACCTGCAGCATAAGCTCATAATAATTATGCAACAAGAGGTCTACGAAAAATGTGATACACAATGTAGGAATAAGTTAAATCTATATGTGAAATGTGAATATTAAATAACAAGGACATGGGGCAAGGTCATAATTATCTTAAATTCAACAAGTGACATTGCCATGCCCTAATCCAGGGCCCCCACATGTCAAGAGCTGACTTCCTCATATATATATGGAAGTAAGAAAAAAGATTGATCAGACCTTTACACGGACTCTCCTACAGTGCCTTTCATCCGCGAGTATGTGATGGAAAAGGCAAAAAGGCAGCATTGGACAAGGATTATGAATCACACACTTACATAAAGGATCTGGAGAAGAGACATTTTCTAATTACCTTTGCTGAAAAATTTACCTAGATGTAAGCTACATTTCACCCTTTGAAAAATTGCCTTCTGATTTCATATTTGCAAGCATGAAAACTTTATGTTTGATTTGAAAATTTTTACAAAATATAATAAAACTGACACCTCCTTAGTGGGAATACCCTAATCTGGGAGTGGCAGGTGAGTGAGTGAGTGTTGGGTGTTTTACGCCGTACCGACAGCTAGGGTCATTTTCACGGCCAAAACCAGTTGGGACGATTTCTGTCTTTGATCATCGAATCTATGAGATAAAGGTGACAGGGCGGGCAAACAGCAGGGGATCAGCAGGGGCTACTGAGGGCCTATTCTTACCCGGACCCCCACGGGGCGGGAGTGGCAGGTGTATTAGATGACTTGTGGGGCTAAAAGACGGGATGGGGATTCCCACTGGGTCCACCCTTTGGTGTTCTCTGGGAAGAATAGGCCTTCAGTATCATCTACTGATCATGAAAGGCAACAATAGGGGTTGGGGTAGTCAGGTTTTCTGTGATCTTACAGGTGTTCACATTTATCATATATATCCTGTGTCCCAGCTGTGACATCTAATATGGTCTCGTCATTGTACCAGCAAAACTAGTACTATAGGGCTCAGTTGCTGCAAAACCTCTTTATTCACTTTGAAATGTCCAAGACAGGCAGCAGAACTGGATTCCCTGCTGTATGACCCTGTCATTCACCTCCTGAATTCATTTCAGTGTTTGAACTGCCCTCACCATGATTATGACCCATAGCTGTCAGGAGGGCATCAAAAACATATTACTCACTCACTCACTCACTCACTCACTCACTCACTCACTCACTCAATACCTACAAATTTAAAATGATATTTAGTATTTTTCTGAAGTATGAGGTGTTCAACATCAACAGAAAGCCTATTTTTAGTATACTGTGCATATACCATTGATTGCAGTTTGTTAAAACTTCAATGATTCAGCAAAAGATAAACTGTCAGGCAGTGACAGGTAACATATAAGTATATATATCAGGTTTTGAGTGGTTTCTTGTGTCCAACATCTAGTGCAGAATTGTTTATGGTAGTCCAAGTGTCCAAGAATAGTAGCACTACTCACTTTACAAATGGGAAGCGCTATAATTTCACTGATTTAGATAGATAAAGTTTATATAAACAGCTTATTATACTTTATGTCTATGGCAATCAACAAAACTTAGCTGAATGATACACTGTAGTGATACCTTAGGATGGTGGGACCTATATAAGGAGAGACAGACTGACAGAAGCCCAATGGCCACATGAGCCCGATGTTCATTCTCGCACTTCTCGCTTTACTGATGGGCAGTAAATAGAACCCTGGTTCTTGTTTTCTGCATCTTCACCTGCAGTGAGGCCAGTGTCACATGCAATGGTCACAAAGGTGACAGGTTGTCCAGGGAGGGATCTTAAGCCGAGCAATGTCTACGCTGACGCGACACCGCCAAATCATCCACGATGACTACAAAAAGGTCTGGCACCCACCAGACTGAATTGACCCCAAAATTCACCAATTATGGACTATGATAATCATAAGTTATCCCCTAAAAATTTGCATATCTTTTGACATTCAAAGCCAACATGAACATTTCAATACTGTTACTTTAGGTGATCTACATAAAGAATGATCAGTAAGGTCCTAATTGATGAAGGGGTGCCTTGCCTTTTTTCATCTCATATTGCTGAATTTGTATATCCCCTATTCATGGTATTCACAGTAAATAATATTTTTACTTTTTTATCTTTTTCACTGCTGGAGCAGGTACAACCTTGCTATTTCCAGAGGCTTTCTTGTAATTAGGATTCGAGAACACATAAAGCAGTGACTGGATGGTTAGCATCAATCGCTGACCTTTCTATGACAAGAGCAAATGTTCTCCTATTTTTCGCTGTCCATCTTATATTCTAATATGGCCACATGTTGATCGTGGCTGCTGCAGACTGATAAGTGTTCATATTCCCCTATGCTCCTTGTCAAATATATGAGCTAGGATGGCTTTGGTCATATCAAGGGAAATAAAATACAGACTATAAGTACAAACAGGGCAAAAATGTAGGAGTAAAAACAACATAGAGAGGATGGGAATTCCTCAGGGACCCTAACAAGTAATGGTCTTCAGAAGCAGTCCATCACCATTCCCTTAGAGCATAAATCACTGTCAGCCCACTTCCCCCCTTAGAAATGCACACATGCCCATAAGACCGTGCCGCGTGGACGAAAACAAAAACAGGAATAACCGTCACTGCCTATCAGTATGCAGCAGTATAACCCCATGCTGGCGCTGGACTGAGCGAAAAAGGGGCGGGATTTTGATGGCGAGGCTCGTTAGGAGAATTACGGCGCTCTCTTATGAGTCTCACATATTAGGGTGTGGCTCGTCGATTAGAAGGAATGGGCAGAGTTCAAAGGACCCGCACTGCCTTTTTGGGGGTCCCCGATTCAGCGGCGTCATCAGCAAATTTCACCTTGAGTGACAGTTGAAAGGCCAGCCCAATTTGGGTAGGCAGACTACAGAGAGAAAAAGGGGGCATTTTATGCCATGCTTCGGGTTGTTGTCATAAGCGGAACATTATCAGGTGTTGGTGACTGCGCTGTTGTGATTCTGGTTATGAACAACTAAATTCTCCATATTACATTAAAAAGAAATCTGCCTGTGGCTTCCTGAAAATTCTGATAACAGTTAATTGACCCAGTTAGGCTGAGATCTAAGAAACTTTAAAAGAAGACTGTATCTGTTTCAATCATTCGAATGGGAGAGCCTATGACGATTGATTTCACATATCACATAGGATAATGATAGAAATGGGTGAAGGTATGAGTGTTTTTGCAATTGATATTGGTAAAAAAAAAAAATTAGACCAATTCCTCTCTCACACTTTGAGCATACATACCCATTACTGTGTGTTTGCATGGGGCATATTATCTAAAATTTGGGTAAGAAAGTTGTGATACCAGCAGAAAATGTATCTGCAACAAAAAAGATGACATTTTCAGAGATGTGAAAACTTCCAGCTGAATTTGAGGGTTCAGAGTCAATCTGTTCAGCTGCCGATAACCAGGGTTGGCAGTTGGGTTCAAACCTGAAGAGTGGTTGCGAAACTGGAAGAGCTGTCAAGTTTGTTTGTTTGTTTGATGGGTTAGTTTAACGTCCGGCCAACCCTTTAGGGTTCTTTTACCAGACTGCACAAGGTAAAGCTTTTCAGCTAGTTTTACGCCACAAATGCGGTGACCGAATCTATGATATGGTTTAGGAGATACCCTACTCTTTTCAAAGAGTGGCAAGGGGTCTTTAATGTCCCATAGAAAGCACACCACACACCCGGCCTTTGATGACCCTTTGGGGGGCACAGGGTTCCCCTTTTAGTCACCTCCTACAACAAGCAAGAACTCTCCGAGGGTCAGAGAAGTTAAAGTTGAGTCCTTTGCCAATCCCCATCCTAATGTCCATGTTTACTACATAATGGTCCATTGAAAAGAAAATGCATTGTATCTGAATGGATTAGCGCAACATACGTGTAATAAAAGTTTGAATGTATCTATTTCGATTATAAGAGTAAGAGGAAGCAAGGTTAGGAGATGTACTTATGGGTGAAGTTATGTAGAAAAGTATCAAAGAAGGAGGAACAAAGAGAGGAACTCAGCTGTCAAAATTTACATGCATGAACAAATATCTTCATAAAATTTAATCAGAATGGAATGTGGAGAATTAAAAGGCTAAAAGGTTATTAATTTGTTCAAAACATAAAATACACACACACAAAAAGAATATCTCTGAACTGAGGAAAGCAGGCAATGGGTCTACATCTTTAAAGTTGTCAGCAGGACATGGACATTTCTTAAATTTGACATGTGACATTACCATTTTTAAAGGACAACGACATGGGACAAGGAGCTTTCTTAAATTTGACATGGTGACATCATGACCTCTTTAATTTGGCAGGTGACAGGTAATAAATAAGCGACAAGGACATGCGACAGGGGTATTTCTTAAATTTGACACATGACAATGGCAACCCCCAATCCAGGGCCCCAGACTAATGTAATCATATGGAGTGGGACTGGGGAGGGGAGTAAGGTCAAAAGTAAGGTCACTAGAGAATTCCATTTACATTATTGGATGAGAGAGATGGGGCATCAACAGGCATTTCTTACCTTCATTTTGCTATGGGGTTAAAAGGCCCCGAGGATCGTAAAAGTATTTTCAATCATCGTAACACATTGTGTTGCACTAAAGTAGAGCTTACCAGGGTAATGTCCTGTTACGCTCAGTAAAGTGGATGATTTATTGAAAAAATGCATATTACTTACCTCCAAAATTGTTTCCTGAATATTATCAAACATTTTGTTTCAAATTTTCTTTCAACAAGTAACAGACTTGCATTAGCAATTTACTTTCAGAAGATGGTTTTGTAACAGAGAGAGAGAGCTACCTCTTGGAACATTTTGCTTTAGAAAGCTCCACAGCAATACCTATTGTACCTAACAAACTGTCTTGCTACAAAGATACTGATTGGACTCAAATGAGCCTAGACCTAGTAATCCAGTGGATTGCACCGATAAGAATCACCACAAAAAAGAAACAAGTATTTCAGTAGCAGTTGCCTTTAAATGAATCTATGAGGTACCTGAACTTTTGCATCAACCTAACCGTCATAGTTTTCTTTCGCCAATTCTTTCTTTATTGTCAGGGTAAGGAAAACTAGCTGTCGGTGAATTTGGCCCATGAATAATTGACGCGCATGGTGTTGAGTAGTGGCTACTTATCTGGATGGACTGCAGTCATTCATTTCCTTTTATTTCCGAGAGCCGGGTGATTCCATACTGAACTGCATTTTCTATAGCCAATTTACCAGAGGACTGCCAATGTAAGATCTGATTTCATTGGCAAAGATCACTCAATTGTATTTCTATCCTTTTAAAGCACATATGATATTCTGTTTTTCAGTTTCACTACTTAGTCTTCCTTTTACTAAGTTGTTGTTGTTGTACCTTGAAGATTAATTTGATTCTACATTATGAGAACTGTAAACAGTATAAATGTCAAACAACTACTTTTGTGTACACTTAATGACATTTGACTTCAGTCCCTACAGTGCTTAGTCCGAACAATATGAGACTGAGATCTAAGTTTTATATTCTTTCAGAAGTGCAGTTGATTACAATTATTGTGAAGCTGTATTCTTCACAACAAGTTTCTTTTCAATGCCCTGATATTACCTGTGCAGTTCTGACTGTTGAAGCAAACAATGACCAATATACAAGATAAACTCATTCATTGTATTTAGTTTTGCTGAGTTAGAACTATCTGTTTCTTCTACTTAATTATTTTCAAATGATGTAAGGCCTATCCATTTTTTATGTTATTGAATAAGCAAATCTGATCTTCCAGATATTACACGACATTGTTCCTGTATATTTGTAATCATTGATATTTCACAGTAACCATATTTAGCTGAAAATATATACCTTTAATCAGTATAAAATTCTATTTAATCAGCACACTCAATACAAGATCCACCTCCAAGCATGCCAGGCTTCTACTTGAAATTAACCTATTGACAAGCGTGCTCCAATAAGGCTGGCAGGGCGATCGGTGTTTGGCCAGATTCGCTGTAGACAATGCTGATCCAGCCAGTCGCAATAACCTAAAATGACTGTCGCGTTCCTCTAGGCCCAGGGGCACATCTCTAGACAGGCCCCTCAATAGAGTCTTTTCTATAAATCATCACTTGATTGCATTGATAAAGACAGTTAAGTATTATGATTACTATTTGCAAGGTCGAAGTAGTACTGATTTAAGATGATGTGACAAAAATGTTATATTTTCAAGCAGAATCTGTAAAAAATCAAGTAATTAAAAAGTTTCCTTGAAAGATTTCAATTCACAGATCACCATGAGAATTGAGATTTGCCTTCTGATTTTTTAATATTCCATGTGACAGTAGTTTAACTTCTATTTTGAATATACTTCAGGTCTAAACAGTACAGTGCTTTGACAAATTCTTCAGGCATTAGTAGAAAACTGACTATAGCCACTTTGACAATTGGGTGGATTTCGGTGTCTTCCTTTATTGTATCTGCAGCGACCGCCCCTTCTGGGGCTGAATATTCATAGCAGTTATTCCTGTAAAGCCTGCTGCCCCTTGTGTCAATACAAGGTAAATCCAGGAAAGAAAGGATTCCATTGGTTTAGCAAAGAGGGCAGAATATGAAACAACCCTTTGATTTATTGGAGATTACCTTTGTGGTTTGCTGAATACAGACTTTTGGTTATCACTGAACCTGAAGGTAAGGGCAAAAATGAAAGTTACTGGCATATATACTATAGAGTCTTTTCCAGACCTGGCTGTCATGGTTCAGTGGCTTTGTTTGTCTGAGTCTCGCCATGGTGACCACCAGGCAGTGGGGGTCCACACCTGTTATGTAATGCTGATAAGGACGGGTTGGGGGCCTCTGATTGGCTAGAAACTTTTATTATTGAAAAATTATTTTAAAATATATACCATGCATGCACATAGATGACACATATATCAGATAAAAGAAAAAAGATTGGGGCTATCAATATGTATAAACAGAATTGTGCAACTGTACACATCAAAGGTTATAGGTGGTGTAAAATTAGCAATTTACAAAGGCTCAAAGAGGGAAAAACTCCAAGCTTGTCTGGGTGGCAGTTCATGGCCTAAATCCCACACTAGGTGGCGTGGTCTGGAAAATCATTTATTGGTAGTCCTGATGGTTAGCAAAAGGAGTAAGAGAACCTACTTCATAGTTGAATATCATTATACCTCCGATGATTAGGTGTTAAAGTATATAATAACTATCCATCAAAGTTACATATAACTTCAGCTATGAGACACTGCAATACTCTTTGAATGACCCCCTTGGTCATTTATCAAACTATTTTTGTTTTGATTTTGTGATATCAGTGGATGGTTTTCACATGGCTCAGCATTTTTTCATAAAAACCTTGTAAGATAACATTTTTCAACTCATTGCAATTTTAACTAGTTTTTGTCTGTCAGGTGTTGTTGAAACTTAAATCCATATTTTAGGCCACTGCACTGGCAATTAACATAAACTACACTTCTTCTCATGTAAGGAAGCAATCATTGTCCTCTTTTTATGACCACCATCTTTCCATAGATGATAGAGAATGACAAAAGTTGATACCAACAAATGCCAACCTGTGCAATTTGCATTTTAAAAAAAGAAATATTTGTTTTATTTGGTGCTTATCTATAAAACAAGTGGAACGCGGACGTCTTCCAAATAACTCGACAGGTGCAAGGTATAACACCATGGGTTTTGCTTAAGCGTCAATTTGTGACGAGCCAGATTATTTCTCATTTACCAAACTTTTCGCATTATTTGTTTGTAACCCAATTTTGATTGAGGATTTGGGAATTGTTTCTGAGTGGGAGAAGGATCACTTCACATTACTTCTACCTGCTGCCTGGGTGGCCGAAAAACACTCAACGCAGACAAGAATTTGACAAAATGACAATCTGAAAGGTCTTGCTCAATACCAGTATTTTGTGGCAGAATATTTTTAAGGTAGTTTTATATGTTTATTTGTGGTGTTGATAACCAAATGATAAGTCCTGAGGAGGGAAACAGAACAAATCCTAAATTTTGGTTACTGAATCAAGTATAAGTCCCCCTCCTGAATAATTGTAATGTGTAGGCCACCTTTCATGTAAGATTCAGAGGCAGATCCAGGAACAAAGGGGGGTTGGGGGCACGTATATTAAAAAATGTCTCTGGGGGCAATAGTTTTACATTTAAAACATATAAATTTGGCCTAAAATACGGGGGGCGCATGCATCATGCATCCTCCTCTCCTCCTAAATCCGTCCCCAAGGTTAGAAACCATGAGTTAACCTGAGCAACATTGTTTGATTGTTTGTTGGGTTAGTTTAAAATCCGGCCAACCCTTTAGGCTTCTTTTACCAGACTGCACAAGGTAAAGCTTTGCAGCTAGTTTTACGCTACAAGGGCGGTGACTGAATCTATGATATGATTTAGGAGAAACCACCCACACTGAATATTAGCTCATGTTTTTCAGTGTACAGTCTTATTCGGTTGACCTTTTTTCTATTTGTGTCTGTTTATTGAAGTTCTTCTTAGTATTACATTGAGAACTTCCAGTACAATTAAAGTATATAACTAAAGCTATATGAGGTCTCAAAAGTAAGAGTAAAGGTATTTAAATGAATATAACAAAATCCGAACAAGCAAACAAACCAAATGGAAACAAAGGAATGAAATACATTTCAAACGCTTTGAAAGCTCGGAAAATGGGGTGGCATATCATGAAAGGGAGGCAAAAGCAATGTTGTGTCGAAATACGAAAAAAATTTGCAAACTCAAACAACTAAGAAAATACATTCCAAGAGTCTAACTTTAGCCATTGGTACAGTATGAATCATGACTACTAGATATAACTTTACTTGAATTCCATAATACTCATATCATTTATTCCTGAAGACAGCAATGTTTGTAAACAAACCAATTTTGGTGGGTCACCAAAATTGACTGGAGTTTTGATATACTTTAAGTCTTTATACACAGTCTGTATTTTACCACAAGCCTAGGTTATGGCCAAAGAACATCTTTCAATAGTTAACTAAATTTGCAAAATTTCGACCCTACATTGCTTTTTGGCTCCCTTTAAGTTTAAAGACAGTTCAGTTGGCCTACCTGTTGTATGGGGCTGCACTTCTCACACTGACACAGGGGGTGACACAGAGCTTGTTGTGTAACATCCATATCTTCTACTTCAGGTAAGGTGTCATCCGTCCACCCCAGATGGAACCGCACCTTAAACAGAACGGAATATAATGTAATTTTGGTGTATTTGTATGACATTTCACAATGACATAGGGGGTGACACAGAGCTTGTTGTGTAACATCCATATCTTCTACTTCAGGTAAGGCGTCGTCCGTCCACCCCAGATGGAACCACACCTTAAACAGAACAAAATATAGTGTGATTTTGTTGTATTTGTATGACATTTCACAATGACATAGGGGGTGACACAGAGCTTCTTGTGTATCGTCCATTTCTTCCGCTTCAGAAAAGGCATTGTCTGTCCACCCCAGATGGAACCGCACCTTAAACAGAACAGTATAATAATGTGATTCTGTTGAATTTATGTGGCACATTTCACACTGACCTAGGGAGCAATGTGCAATAGCATATATTTCGTGTGAACAATATTCTAAACTTTGGGGACATTTGATTTTATTTAGGAAAAGTTGAACAAACTAATTGGCTATCCTTTAGCCTAACCTTTTTAATCAAAATGTGATTTCAAATACCCTTAGGGAAAGCTCTCAGCAGGGATGGGAAAAAAAGACCAAAATTGAATTTCCGTCTCCGTATTCTTCTATGCTCAGGTGACGCAGGACTTGTCTTGTCATGTCTACACCATCTAAAGTGAGTTGTCACATCAATTGGAACATTAAAGTGTAGATATTATCAACAACAGGACCATAATTGTAGAGTCATAACAGCAACCCATGCTGTCAAATTTGCCACATAACCAAGGATGTCATCAGACAGTTCCTAAAAAAGCGAAACATTGCACAAGCGAAACAACGGTGACGTCATCAGGCTCAGTTACAGCCCTGACTCTTTAATCTCAAGGCCAATGTGATTTAGTCTTTTTTTGGTCTATCGCTTATTCTCTTGTCTTTTTTATGATGGCTAGTATTGAGTAGGGAACTTTTGAAAATCACAAAACATGCATTGATGATACCCGTTGGCTTCCAAGAGTACCAAATTCTCCAAGAGTATGGTCAAGAGTATAAGAATAGGTGTGTCTTGCTTTTAAAGGTAGTGAAATTAATCAACTGTATCACTGACAAACAGGAGAGAAATATCCGGACTAATGCTAGAGATTGGATGCAGAGTGGAAATGAACTCGAACTAAATCAGAATAAATCAATTTGTGACTAATTCCATTAGACAACTGCTTATCGATTTGCCGCAGCTGTGAATAAGTTTCACCAAAAATTGAATGCAAATAGACTGCGGTTGATCACATTTATCTGGCTAGATGAATAAATTAATTACCCCCTTTTTGGGAGAATTCTAGAGCAGGTCCCCAGTTAAATCTAGAATTGTACTCAATCACCAGTATGGAAGTTTAAGGATAGGTAGCAGTGGCTACTGTACAGGCTAATACTGGTGCTGCCAACTAGCAGATTTGGATGGAGTAACATGGAGTGGAGTGCATCTCAGCCAATCAGATTGCTGCATTCTGTGGATGGCTAACATACAGTGTAACATAGACCAACCTGCATATATAGAGTTGATACTGACCTCTTGAAATTAAGCAAAAAGATTTGGCCTTAATCTATCTAAATAAAAAATAATAAATATTAACATAAATTAGGAGAAGATTATTGTTACATTGAATTATTTATCAACATCTTGGTGTGCTTATTTCATTCAAAGATAGAAGGGGAAGTATGCACCCAAATGGTCTCATTCTAGCATGTGTTCCACGGAGGCAAATTTGGTCAGTTATTCAGGAGATTTGCACACAGCCCGCTTATGGATTCCAACAGTTTCTTCTATATAGTCTAAAGATGTTCTAAACTTTGGAGACATTTGACTTAATGAATTTTGGGGGAAATTTGCACAAACCAGTTGGCTATCCTTAACCCTCACCTTTTAAATCAAACTTTGATTTGGAACACCCTTGGGGGATGCACTCAGCGGGAAGGGAAAAGAGAGGAAAATTGAATTTCCATGACCAATTAACTTATTTACCTCCACCTCATGATAAAACATGTTAACAGTAATGAAAAGATCCTTTTTTCAGTTTGCCTTTTTGAAGTGTCGCGGTGGCGGGGGGTGGGGGCAGGTTACGGACATGAGTGTTTGATGAGAAATTTACCCCTTTAACTGGATAAATTGTTAACCTGTAGTTTGTTCATATGGTATAAATACTACCTTAGGTTTAGGGTACTTGAGGACTACCCTATCTTATTACCTACTATTTTCAAGACAGTAAATACACTTCAACTACAGCCAGGAAGCCTGTATTTGAATGAGGAAATCTGAAAGTGTTACACTTTGTGATAAGTCAAAATG
Source organism: Lepidonotus clava (assembly GCA_936440205.1). NCBI lineage: Eukaryota > Metazoa > Annelida > Polychaeta > Phyllodocida > Polynoidae > Lepidonotus > Lepidonotus clava. Next base: position 46,075,171 of record OW387140.1, on the reverse strand, counting down.
CTGGCATATCAATTTATATATACCACTGGAAAGTAAAGCTGAACACCTGCAACAAGCAAAGTGACTCTTGTGCGGGCGGCCGGGGTTCGATTCCAAGAGGTAGAGCGAACTTGTTTTGTATAGATACTTACTTAGGTTTTGGGTTCTATTGCACCATCCTATCCTTTTCCCATTGTTATGCCATGATTGATAAGTAGATTGGCGAATGGGGTTTGGTTCACTTGTTAACAGACTCAGGCATGTTCTTCACCGAATGAGTAAAAAGGGTCTGCTCTGACGCTTTATAACTCACCAGATACATAGAACTTAAGATTTCTTGAAAAATTGAGACAGATTTCAATTTCAATTCTGCTTTATTTTCCCTATGTTTGTGGATGTAAATGGAACAAACTCTCAAATTTCAATCGGTTTTCTTTATTTTTTTCCATTTAGGTTCGATGGATCCTCACTTGCTTGTATGCCTAGTTGCTCATTCATTCCATTAATACATAATAATTTGTTCCATTTCAAACAACATAGCAGCTTATGACTATTCAATCAAATCATATAACAACAGAGATGAAAAAGAGCTACCCAAAGTATCCCATTAGATTTGAATATGTTCATGGTGGCATTCTCTTTCATCAAAGGTCACATAAAGTACAAAATACGATTATATACATGCAGAATGTATCGCACTCTACAAACTCTGCTAAGCATATAAGCATAAAACACCTCTTTAATGGCACGAATAACCCAGCTTTATAAAGTCCCTCAGGCTTTTACCAGAAGGTCATTTGCAATAAATTTCTCCAAAGGGCACGTAATATAACAACAGCCATTCCGCTCGTTGTATGACCTTTAAGAAGCGCATTAACTCAGAGTGTTTCTTATCGCAATCTGAAAGGGGTGGGAAACAGTTAAGGAAGTGGTGCATTTGTCATTGTGAAGGACCTTCGGAATGAATACTCTGTAAAAAGTCACAGTCAGTTAATTGTGAGTTCCCAAACAGTATAGGTAAAAAGGAGATAGGTTACTATGCCTTCCCGACCTCACAAAGTCATGTCTGCATTTTTTTTGTCAAGTGTGAATAAAATTCATGCATTCTTTCTTAGTCCAAGGCAGGTTGGGAATGGGGTCAAAATTCTTTTCAAATGTGGGGGTATTTTAACATCCGGCCAACCACACAGGGTTCTTTCCAGACTGCACAAGGTGATGCTTTTCAGCTGATCGAACCTATGATATGATTTAGGAGAACCCCACCACCAGGCTCTGCTCTTTTCGAAGAGTGTCAAGGGTTCTTTCATGTGCCATGTTCCATGGAAAGGACTAAATGGAACAGCGAAAACAAGTTAGGACCTTAAATTCTGACTTTTCAGACACATTTTTCACTCTTTGGTAATTATATCTATGAGATGAGGGTGACAGGGCAGGCAAACAGCAGGGGATCAAAACCTGGAAATAACTTTTGTTGTACCTTTTCCCTCAGTGAACCCAGACCCCAACTGGGAATCGAACCCAAAGAACCACTTGGTCATTGCTGGGTCCCCCTTTCATCTCCTCTTATGATCAGCAGGGGCTACTGGGGGTCTATATGCTTCCCAGAAGCAGAAGCCCCATCCCAGTACCCCAACGGGGGGATTTAGTTGAATGACAGCTGTTTACTTTGTTGACCTGTATTTCATTATGCCAGAACATGTTTATTCCACTTGGCTGAAAACTACAAAACAAATTTATGAAAAATCTTCTAATTTGCCTGTAACTAATAATTGATATCATGAGTAAAAACGGACCGAAATGGCACAGCTGATTAAACAAATATTTGATTAAAAAACTCAAACACGGAAAAAGAAATCAATCACCAATAACTAGGGAAAAAGGCAGGATGAAATCTGCCATTTCTAAATAAGATCTACATCAAATAAAGTTACAAATTCGTAATTGAAAATCAAATATTTATGTTTTAGGGAAAACAGATAAAAATGAAGCTGAGAAGTTGCAAGGGTCAAGATGAAACAAAATTTTAATCCATATTAGGTTTTTTACAAGAAAATCCGATGACGGATTACAAAAGCGAAAAAACGTCATTTCCCAAGGGAAAATAGTTCATTGATTTACTGTTCCACAAAAGACTCCATAAGCATTTCCTTCTGGGAATAGGTTCAAAAGGAAAGGCAGATTCTTCAAAATAGTTTATTGTTGTAGACCCATTTACTTTTTAATTGCAGAGCCGCATTAAAAAAAAGACAAGGCAAAATAAAGGTGTTCCAACCAAAAAGTAAAAATCCCTATAAATGTAAAAACATGAACTAGAAAAAAATCATTCTTAAAGAACAGAGATTTAACAAAAAATAGAAACCTCAGATAAAATATATCAAAAGCCGCAGAATTCTGCAGATCTGCGAATTCTGTTAATAAATCCTAAAAATACAACCAAGTGTCCTGTAACACTGAGGTTTCAGGTGTCAGGTATTGTTGGGTTTATTGAACCTAAGATCCTATACTTATAATAAAGCAGATATACTGTCAGTGCACCTACCATTTGAAGGTCCCCATCGGCCGTAGCCTTCAGCAGTTTGTCGACTCTCCGCATGTACTCGGTCGATGGTGGCGGGGTCGATCGTTGCGACGACAAGGTTGACCGGTTTGTCGGTAAGGTCATACTGCGGGTAAGTCCATTGGTTGTCGCGACTGACCCACTGACAGACGACACCGTGGAGGAGACGAATGAGTCATTTACACCGGTTACTGGGATGCCGTGAAGGGATGCAGACCGGGTCATCTTCTGGAAGGTCAAAAGGTCAAAGTTGCTTACAATGTCAAGGTTATGGGTATGGCTCATGTTATTAATTTTGTAGTATATGGTCATTCGTAAGGTCAAGGTTATATGCAAAGATCAATAAAGTACAGTTGATCAACTTGTTGTTCTTAATGCTAGGAGCTAAGCCAATGACGTCAAGAAAAATCACTCTACTTATTGTACGTTGGGCTCTAAGAAACTATTAAGTAAATATTTGCAGGGCAGGATGACAGCAATATGCAGTTATTTTGAAATTGTACTACTTTCTAATGTAATTGTGCTAGTTCCAAGCCAGCACTAAACCCCGATCTTGTGCAGATGTGGTCACGTGGTCACTTTTTGGTGATCATCACGTGGTGATCAAGACCACGCGGCTATGGAAAAAATGAAAATTTATCAATTTTGAATGATATTTTCATATGACATTATTTATAGTATTTATAGCATAAAACAGTATTATTTTAAATGCTTCAGAATTATAAACAATAGCAATCATAAACTGATCACCAGAATGGTGGCCAGCCCATCCTGGACACTTGTGACATCATTTGCACAACATCTATATTCTTAGACATTTTTACCAATATCTGTAAAGCTTACAGAAGACACCCACAATTTTATATCGCCAATTAAGATAACATATGGGCAGAAAATGGACAAGGGAACATTTGCACTGTGGAATATAGCCTTTGTAGTATTGCAACAACCGATGCATTCAATAAAACTTCATTACTTCATCTTGCACGGTCTTTGTCAACAGGGTCATCAAGTCTCGTAAAGTGAAGTTAAACTTCCCCATAGACAGAAATACCATGACCTAAAACATGTCATCATGAAAGTTAAGTACAAAATGAGGCCCTGAGAGAATAATCTGAAAAGTTATTGTGCTTAAAGTTACTAAAAGGGGGCAAGAAGAGGAGGTGCGGTGTAAATTTCATTGAAGCGTGAATCAAAATCTAAATCAAAAGAATTTGTAAGATATCCCTTGTCACACAGTGTCATTTTTACTGGAAGTTAGTGAACTTTATTGCTAAAACAATTTGGCGGATAAAAATGACAATTTCCATTAGGTAATATTGTTAGCAAATGAAAGAAGCACCTTCAGTTTGAAATTTCTTTTTTTCCACTTTAATTAAGTTACATCTGTTTCTCTGTTATTGATCATATCCACCTTGTTGCATAACATTAAATTAGCATCATTTCTTCGGGTATTTCTTTTAATCAGGACATTGACATCAGTCTGAGGTTTACCTCTAAGTGTGTGAGTGATGGGCCCTGGGATACTGTTAACATCTGTTAGTGCTTTGTGGTTTAAGGGTGCAAGAACTATTGCAACACCGACACATACGTAAGGGGAGCTGTGTCTTACACTGAAGCCAAATTACTGAGCAGTCTTTACATAACAGCTTTTGATTACTAAAAAGTAATTAAATATGAACATCACAAAACAAATATAACATATTAGTGGACAGAATAAGTGATTTTATCTTTAGAACATTGTCTTGGTTTGAATCCTGCACCCGATGCAACCACAATACACTACCACAATGTTGAGTGTGGTTTTGCAGTCTTCTTTGCACTTACTGATATATAGTTAATGCAGTATGTAGTCAGTTATACTAGCTTCCAAATATCTTTCTACAGTGTGAAAATCATATAGGCAGTGCAGACAGGAACACCAATGGAAAGTTGTTATATCCTAACAAAATTTACATTAAAAAAATGAGAGATCTGCTTTATTTTTCAGCTTTGAGACCTAACTGGCAATGACTGCTGTAAGGTCATAACCATTAGTGGCTTTCTAAGGGTGTCAGTCACCTAATTACACATTCTAAAATAGGTCATGACCCTCTCCAAGCACTTTGAAAATTATTTAATTGCCACAAAGGGAATAATGGTCATATGAAAACAGGCCCAATTGGCTACAAATAACCACTTGAATGTTGATGACTTCCTATTCCTTGAACGCAAAAGACCAGTTCGGTTGCTGTATAAAAACAAGGCTTATTACAGACTAAATGATCCCAAATCCTTGTCGTAAATAATGCACGGCATTAATTAATCCTGTTTATCCATGCCGGCTTTTCCTCCAAACCGAGTGGTTCGCGGTGTATCCGGCAATAATGACATAACTACAAACATGGTTTGCCGAATGAATTCCAAGGCATTTTTGCCTGGCCAAAGGGTTTGACACAAACAAAAAGCCAGTATCACAATCACATTAACAAATATTCAAATATATTAAAGACATTGATATCTTAATATTGCATTGCAAGTTACAGGGCTATGAAACATGGTCAGTCAATTTCATTACATTCCGTTTGTGATTAGACAGAGGTATGAGAATGAAGATGATGTTAATCTTTGTTTGTTTGTTGGGTTAGTTTAACGTCCGGCCAACCCTTTAGGGTTCTTATACCAGACTGCACAAGGTACAGCTTTCCAGCTAGTTTAATGCCACATTGGCGGAATCTATGAGATGAGGTGCCTATTTGTAGCAGTGGAACCAATGCCCTCTCTATAGTGCTGCCACACTGAGATATTATGAGATGATGTTAACCACACCAAACCAAACTCCAATTGTTTTGAGACTCTTTTGTTGTTTATTTAGAGAACCTATTCACATGAATCTACATGTTTTGACCTTTGAGGGTCTTACAGGATTAGAAAGAAGTAGTCTGATATTCATGCCTCCATTGAAAACTTGGGGAAATTGGAGGTGCAGTTGGCGTAAAGTTGTCACATCGGGCTCAAATGCCGCTGATGGCAGCAGCAAATGAAAATGGCCATTGGCAGTCTCCCCTACACTCAAGTTGCCCTGATGGTGCAAAGGACTAAAATGCAAGTCCAGAAAAGTTTGAAAAGCTGAAATTATGCCATAGAAAAACTGACCACAAATTTACTAAACAGAAAAAACTTTAAGTGGAATTGAACCCACAACCTTTGGATTCATGGACCAATACCACTAAGTATAAGTGGGGATTCCACTTGGAGAGAAGTTGAAGAAATTTAACAAAGTGGCCAGACAACAAAAAGCAGAAATTTACAACAACTTTAGGCATTAGAAAATACTGCCAAATTGAACTGGAAAAATAGTTAGAAAACAGGTAAATTAGGTTTCATCATTATAATCAAAAGGTTAAAGTATCCTACTTTCAGTTTTAGTTGTTTAGTGAAGCGATGTCATGTTAAATGATTGTATGAAATCACGATCATTTAGAAGAATTATGTTTACTAAGTAGGTTGAATTACTGTAACGCTGAGGATGATTAGGGAAGGGGGAGTAGGACATGGCTGAAACTGGCCTTTTGAGATGGGAATGCCCATTGGGGGTGACTGGAGAGGAGCTTGGGTGTGTGGGGAGGGGGTGGGGACACTTTGAATAGAAAAACTCCCCATACCCACTAAGCAGTTTTGACCAAGTTGGACGCTCATTGGCGCTAAAGTCAGGCGGATAATTTTGCGATTTAGCACCGATCTTATAAAACATGTATATTTTAATTCTTTTTTTTTGTAAACGTTTATTCATACTGGAGTTCTTTCAAACCTGAGTCTGTTCTCCCGCAGACTCCAGTGGCTGTTGATTTACAATTGCTTTTGTGTACATATTTTATGGTGACATTAAGATTTTTTGGGGGTACCGTGTAACGTGTAATACTAAAATCAGAGAACTTACATCTCTGTGGTAGGACAGATAGAAACAACATATTTGGGTTTTTTCCTATAGATTTTCCTATGTATATGTTTACAAGATTAATCTGCAGGTGCTTCAAATACTGTAAAGCAACTATTCATGGTAAGGAGAATTGTACATATATATTATGAATCACTGAAATGTTAAGGTTTTCATTGGTGAGACTACCATTTCAAGTCAAAGTCACCCCTCCCAGCCAACCAACATTGTCTACAACAGGCAGTCAGCTTACAAAAGACCCCGCGACAAATTAGGCCACTTTTTCCGTGCTGAACATGGCCCCCGGGTTGGGCCCTGACCACCCAGCAAAGTGGGATTAACTTCTTAAACATGCCAATTAAGGCTCAACTCGCCCGGCCGAGCTTTTTAAGCCTCGAAGGGAGAGCTTTCCGCATTACATGGGATTCATCATCGTAAGATGACTTGTCGACGGGCTTGTTGTCGCCAGATTATTCTTTATTTTGGGCATAATATTAGGTGAGGGCTGGGAGTTTTGGAAACCAGATGACATTGTTGGAAATGCAATGGGGGGAAGCTGACGTCATTTAATGTGAATGCATTGTGGCATAAACTTGCCATTATGGGATATTTTGATTTAATTGGCCCATGACACTATAGACATAGGAATTCTAACTGATACCAGTGAAAAATGCTAAGTTTATTTTTTTAATCCCGATACTGCCACATCTTCTGAATCCTTCATAATGACCGCTGCAACCCTAGATGTCTGTATATGCATTTGTTGGAGGAGGAGCGGATATGGAAAAGGAATTTTTAAAATAATGTGTTAATCCCTTAATGAAAAATTTTACAAATGAATAGATCAACAGTTTCTTGAGTGGCTTTGTGTCATTTAGACTCCCTCTGATGGAAATCCGGACTTCCAAAGCTTAAAACATATTTTGGCAAAGCTCATCAGGAGTCAGTAGATTAGTGGGAGAGTTTGACTCAGGGTAAAACAAAGAACATGAAATGTATGAGTTGGAAAATAATGACAGTAAGCAAAGGGGTGATTTAATCATTAACACCATTCAATTTCATACCACGCCTGGTCACTTTTATGTGATTGTACCTCTAAAGTTTCTCCATTGTATGCCTTGCTGATTAGAGAATATATTCTATTTTTTGAGATGTTCATCTCAACTGCAAGAACTATTCCATTCTGTCCCACTCCTGTAGATGGGCTCCTATGTAATATGTTGTCCTTTGTCTGACCGATAAAAAGTTTACGAATACAGAATGCTGACTCACTCTGAAGTTGTACCTGGTTCGGTGTAGTGTGACAATACAATTATTGTTCGTCTACTTTTTTACCCTTTTCTCTGAATGCAGCCGTAAGCATTTTACTTTAGATGATAACTTGGATATATGATTTCAAATGTGCTTTTTTCTGGAACAAGAAGCAAAATATTTTCAGGTGTTTTTTTTTTTCATACTGCTGTTTCATAATGCGCTTCCATTTTGTTTTATGAAGCTGGCCTAAACCTCTCCCCACCATAGATTGCACCTTTCTGTAATGTATCTGCAGACAAGCTTAGATCAAGGTGCATGCTTGGTAATATGCAGACAAGCTGAGTTCATGTTTACTAAACATGGGAAGTTTAATTGTGATTCAACATGATGAAAAAAACTAGCATCGTTTATTTCTTCAGTTTGCATAATTTCACATCATTTGGTGGAAAATGCACTTTCTGGGCTCATACATACCTTTCAATCTATTAGAGTAACAGCAAATATTGGATGCTTTCTTGGGAAAAATGAGTAAAATTTCATGTCCCCAAAACTGACATTTATATGACAGTTTTTATTTTCCTGGTCTTCCAGATCCTGTGGGAACCCTGTCCATCCTAAACTCCTGGTCAGCCGCTGATTCAAGCATACAAAAATTAAGTCTAGCATTTACTTACGAGTACATTATCCGAGCTGCGTCGTCGTATCTGTCTGTCGCGGTCTTCGCTGGCCTTGACCAGTATACGGGCCACTTTAATGTTGTGAGCGCAGTCTAACGGGGTTTGCTTCTTTCGGTTCTTGGTCTTAACTGAGGCACCGTTCTCCCATAAAATCTCCACAATGCTCTCTGAAAGTATAAGTATCAGAAATTTGTCTTTAAATTACATGGTTAGCTAAGTTCTACTAAGTATTTTCAGATTTGTTGAGATACTGAATCTCATGAAACAAAAAGACCATCGATACATTGTCACTATCGGGTAAGTATCCCAATTCATGATGTGACTAATTTCGTGGTCAGATCCTGTTCTAGAAGTGGAAAATACAGCTCCTGCTGTTCCATCATGAAAGATCTGCTGGCGGACAATAACCTAAAGACTGGAGCATGATACTGCTCGTTTAAGATTATTATTGTTTTGTTGCAACAACAAAAATTATTTCTATTATGTAGATGACTTAGTCCAGTAAAGTACACATATGAAAATATATTTGATATCTACTACATTTTGTAACAACTAGCATACAAATTTTCCACTGGCCCGGCTATAATTTCACTGGCCTTGGGCATCAGGCCAGTGCTTAATGTCGCAGACTGTGGTACTATGATAAATCAAAATAGTTGAAAGGAAAAAGTAATCTATTTGTATTGCCAATGCCTGAACAACACGATCCCCTTTCATCCTTCAACAATAACAAGTTGAATACTGATATACTTCATCATCCTGGTAATCTAACCTTTCACGACATCTTTTTTAATCTGTACGATTTTCAAAAACAGTTATGCTACAGGATTAATGAAACTCAGGGTATAGACAGGGCTTGCAGGAAACCCAATGCACTACATTTATCTTGCAAAGAGGTTTAGCAAACTGCTTTGGACTTAATACAAAAACATGTAAAATATTCAGACCCGTATTGCGTTGCCTACTGCTGATACCGGAAGGTTTTAAGCAGGTTAGGGTTGTTGATCCTGCAGGATTTAAATAAGACGCGACTGATGGGTACGGATCAGCTCGTAAAGAGCTTACGTCTCTGGTGCAGCGAATGGAGAACGATCACTGCCGGATACTCGGGTGGCTTTACGTGGGGAGCTCAGAACCTATTGTTAGTGATACTGATTGTGTGAGCTGCAGGTTGAACTGATTGTCCAACAAGCATTTCATGTTTACAATACTATCTGTGTGTCCTTGGATGTACATTATATAGAATATAGCATAGGATCTCCTAAAAATGTAGCAAAGTGAGTCATCTGTGGCAGACAGACCAACACTAATAAGACCATAGATATCATAAAACTTTTTATTATTATTCTTTTTAATTCTTTTATTCATTCAGCCAAAAAATAAGTTATTACAAACTTGTCTCACTTTTCTGCCTGAAAGCACAGTAACATATCTATGCTGATCACCGTTCAATAATATGACCTAAAATATAATAGTGATTATAATCTTATACATTAATACAGTCGATTATACAAAAAAATAAAAATACAATAATTGTTATTAGGACTACAATAAGTGTTGTGAGAGGAAACATATGAATCACAGATACAACAGATAAAAACTGTTTAAAAAAATCACTCACTTAGAATTCATGATATATCAAGCTAAGAGGACTAACTTGGCACATCAAAGGTTAAACTACTTCACCTGAACATAACTTTCATTACTTTGCAGGAAATACTAAAATACAAGCTCATTTGAAAATGAAGTCAATTCATAGACTGAACTACAGAAAAGTCCTGGAACTTAGGGAATATGCTAACATCACATTTGAATAACAGCTTTTCCAATAGAGGTCTAATTGTAGGCTTATTAATGGAGAGTAAACATGTCCTAATACTTCAATTAAGCTAATGTAGAACCAAGTAAATATGATATAAATTCCAGATTATGAATAACTACAGAATATGTAGAGCCTGACTGGCAACTCTCTGTTTCTGTAACCTTTACAGATGCTAACCATTGCAGTTTACAAACGACAAGCAAGATTTAGAATACTGTCATTTGAGAGAGAAAAATATCACAGTTTTCTATGGAATATTTATTAATATTTTCTGCTAATGCAACAGCTTTTGATAACCTTCTCTAACCTTTTGTAATTGTCAGAATGGCAAAACATTCATGAATAATTCCTGAGAAGATATTGACCCTCATCGGCTTTGGTACTTGTGCACTATTTCTTCTTCTTGTATGTTTACAGACCTTTGGGAAATCTCGAATAAGCAAGAGTGCATAACAGTGAACTTGTCAATATATATCAAATGTTGGTATCACTTTTATCTCAAATCTCTTTTTTTTGGAAAAAGACAGAGTCTATGCTTGTTGTACTTGTCTTTCTTTACAAAATATTATATGAAAAGCTGACATTTGTAATAATACAGTATCTATGATTTGACAAAGAATGGCATACTAGAATATGTACACTTAGACTGAAAATAAATAGATTTGAAGGAAAAAACTAAATATAAACAGGGATGTTTGAATATCACACATACTGAAATGTACAGAGCCCCTTTTTCAGCAGAGCACCTTTCTCAGACTATAGACCTTCTCCTAGACCCAATACACACCCTGGTGAGATTGGATAAGGGAGGAAATAAAAACTTTATTTACAACAAAAGCCCAGATTGGAATACAAAAGCTCTCATGCTGGGCCAGCCGACCTGCCTTTCTGACCAGCTAATCTAGACCCCGCTCAGACGCGGGTAACACACCCGCGGGGCCTGTTGACCACGGTCACAGGTGGCCCGCAGACCCGCCCTAACCCGGCCGTAACCCCACCCCTGATTGGCCACCGTCTCGGCCCTAACCCGGCCCTACCGAGGCCTCTGATTGGCCCCGGTTCTCCCCGCCCACTCTGAAAGCCGCGACAAACTCAATCAGGATGGCGAAGGGCGGGAAATAATTAGGGGCTAACTACAAGATTAGCAAAGGAGGGCGGTGGGATGTGAAAGTCAAGGAGGTTAGAAGGGGAGGTGAAGAAAACAAAGGAATGTACTGTGAATGTCTAGTATTACCTCTGAGTGCTCTTTACTGTCAAAATCTTAAGTTTTAGTTCTGTGATTTACATAGTGGCTGAAACCTGCTCTCCTTATGGATGTTAAAGTTGTAATGATTATGTCAGATTGTGATTGTTTTATATCATTCTACTATCATTTTCCATCTTATCTCCTCACACTTTCATCACATCAAAAGAATGTCCAGATAGTATATCACCTAATGTATCAAGCCCCAACCCCATTTCTAAGTGGAAAATTCTATTATCCTTATGGATGAATGATATGTCCAAAAATAGCTGTAAAGAAACTAAAATAGCTTCAGCACAGAAAATTTCTGTTCTGTTGGAAGAGGATACAGGAGAAAAGATGGATAAGTTAAATCTGATCTCCTTGATGTGATGGGAGGACATGATTCTGCTTCTCTAATAAGATACTCAATATCACATACATACTGAGACTTATAAATTATGATGCGACTACTTTCCTCTGCACCTGTCCAGGATCAAGGAATTTTTCTGAAATCCCAAGGCGACTGTATAGGATAATAGCGTGGGAGAAAACACAAAAACATTGTTCTTCCTCGGAAGAGAAACGGCTGTATTCCTTCAAAAAGATATGTATGAGGATGTGATCTAGATTCCAGCTAAGGGACATTACTCCCAGGAACATAATCTATCATTCTTTTAATCTGTATCAATTTATTATGTTGACATTTTAAAAATCAGCCTAGAACGAAACATCCGGTAGGCTGCAATAGTGACTTGCCTGTAGAGTAGTCTTGCTATATGGCATAAGCAGTTGCAAATTGATAAGCTCTGACAGAAATAAGCTTTTTAATTATCTCTTGCACAGTAGCTTAGGTTTAAAAACATTGTAATAGTTACCATCTACTTTAAAGCCCCTGACAATGTATTCATTAAGCTATAAATGTAGCTTCTAATCATCTTTAATCTTCTTTACAATTAGATGTTTCATACCTCCAGAGATTATATAATATTACTGTAATGCCTGTTCAGAAACAGTTTGTCAAACCCTTATCCTCTGAGGGAGTACTTCCATTAATGCCCCAGTTAAAAATAACTTATCATGAGTCGATACCATATATGACTTAGAGCTGTTAATAGTATAAATTGTAAACATGCTTAATACATTTTAATCACAATGTGGATTGCTCTACCTAGATATAAATGGGAAATAACAATGTATGATTCATTAGCTTCTTTGTTCCATGTTGTGTTTGCTTTCAAATAAGCTGCTTCTCTATTTTAGTTTTAGCTTCACCACCTTAGAAAAAGATATTTCTAGGAAAAATACTAAAGTACCAAAAGGACAATTTATCAAAATTTGAGGGGGGCATCTTTAGTGGGAAAGACCACTTCATGAAAAGTATATTTGGCTATTACTGCATCCTGCACATGATAATGTTGTATGGTACTATGGAAGATTGAATGCTGTTTTCCACATGTCACCCGTATCGTTGCGTCCCATGCTCTTATAGGAATGGGGAGACAATGGCCTTATAATTTTACCAAGGTTAGTGTTTTTTCAATGACGATACCTATGACACAGTTTTTGAAGTACAGACTTCAAACAATGTCTCTCAAGTCCAACCATCCTAGTGGAAAAGATAATCAAAGTTAGAATAAGGAACACAAAGTCAGTGAAGAAAACCACTTGGACAGAACACAAAAACAATAGTATAATAACAAAAGACAAATCAGATGACCCTCTCCAGCACTGCCATTAACAGGCATTCCTAAGGTCAATTGCTCATGCTGGGCTTTACCAGGAATATGTCAAGACAATCTCTGTATAGGCATTTACATGCCAGATACAGACTGTAAGCAATTTGCGGCCAAACAATGGCAGCAACCACTCCAATAATGACTCGCTCTCACTCAATGATGAGTGCGTAAATCGGGGCTATCGCCAGACCTTTTGTATTGTGTACAACGCAAGAGCTTCTCAAGTAACCATTGTGGTTCACGATACCCCGTTAACAAACTTCCCGACTTCTGCCAAAATAATATGTAATTGACCGCCATATTGCAATTATCGTAGCAATTGACAAACAATATGCTATTGACCTTTAGATCTCATGAAGCACTCAGCCTAATGACCTCTGATACTATTGGGGTCCTTTGTATTGTATTGTTTTACAATAGGCTGGTGCATAGTCTTTCTTTTTGTGAGTATTAATGTCGGATTGTGTTAAAATAATCTTCAGATGAAATAATTGCTTTCCTTGTTCAATTTGATACATGTAACAGAAACATTTCTTTATGAATTACACAGTCCTGAACGATACTTATGGATCATGCAATTGGCACAAGGCCACAAGACAGACAGAAGCAAGTCAGAGAAAGACATGAACTGTGTTCTTTCCTTTATGTAACCACTCCAAACATGAACATCATATGAAGTGAATTTTAAAATTGCTTCATATCCGAGAAAATTAAAGGGAAATTCAAACACCAAGTGTGTATATTTTGTGCTTCGTTCCAAATTGCTTCATGATAATTTCCAATAGTTCTCCTCAGTTCCTATAGTTCTCCTTTGAGAATAACATAAAGGTTACAGATTGAGAAAACTGAGCCCAATTTGAACAAAATTATCATTGTATCTGAGAAACACAGTATCATCATAACCAAGGGTTTGACACTCAATCAGCCTAACTGAAGTATATGGGACAGTTTGACAATATAGGTATATAGAGTCTAATGGTCTGAGGCAAGAGGGCCGAAGAGGCTGATGCCACTTTATCTCCACAGTGGGAGGGATCAAGACTCGCACTGTTCATTGAGTAATCCCTCACTAGATAGATCCTGTTATATGTTTTTGCATTTACCCTTGCTTAACTCCGTTGGAAGTTGAGTGGGATTTGGACCTTTCACTGTACTGTATCCCTAATGTAGATTAATGATTGCTTCGGAGGCCGAAAGCAGCTTTTGATATATAAGAGCCCATTTAAGCGTATTACTGTCTGTAATGGTAAAACAATGTACAGTAATTGGACAAACAATTCAAATCCCAGCAGTAACAGTGATAGATGATAAACAATGGTTAGAAGGGGTGTTTTAACATAGCCCCAGTCATAGTTTGGCTCATACTGCCTATCATAGGGCCTAAGTGTAATAATACCAAAGGAACTTCTAAGTACAGTGAATCACACAGCTGCCATTCTTAGCAAAGTGAGAGAGCAGCTTGAAAGAGTTATGTTATTTCAGTTCTGTTTCTCTGATTGCACTAAATGTCCATGGTTAAAACATAGTGTAACCCTATATTGAAAATGTGGAGTGCTACTAGTAGAAAATATATGTTATTTTCACTTAAATAGGGGAATGCAATAAATCCTAAAAATCATCGAAAGGCAATACATGTACAATCTGGACAATATTCCTTTTCTATTTCCAAATAAATGCAACTACCAGTTAAAATACTGGGAATGGACCTCAGTATCTGCTAACCTACTTTCTAACAATCGTCCGAATCGCTCTCTTAAAGAGGCTGGTCAGTGACCTGCTAACACACCGTTTGTATTGATTTATCCGGTTCAACGCGAGTCGCTCTAAAACAGCCATTAAAGGAGTGGGTTAAATGGCCCGAGGGCACTGGTTAAAAGGCTAATCTCTCCAAGGGCTAAAAATAGGACAAAAAAAGGCCTTTAAGTTCAACTACAACTAGCTTACTCGTGACTGACTTAATTATAAAGTTATTTTAAGAACAAGGGGATTTTAACTACTAAAAGAATGGTTCTAGTGAGGGATCTTTTCCTTCATTGACCTCGCTGGAACCTTTCTGTTTGAACTTGAAAACCCACACACAAATTTGAATGTTATCGGACTATTTTCGTGTTTTTTTCAGCATTTACTTTTGTTTTAAATACTTCATCGAAAGTAAGAGTAAAAGAACACTAAGAAAAGGACATTTTTATGGACAAGATTAAACATACAGTCGCATGAATGCTGCTTTAATAACTTTCTGAAACATGAAAAAATCATGATTTGAAGGTTTAAACAGGTTACTCAGTGGGGGAGGGGTCAGGATATGTGTTGTGGTTTGAAAGAAAGGTCATTTTAACCCTTTCACTGCCAGATATGTCATGATATAACTGATATTTACTGAAATATTGCCCAAAATAAAAAAATTAGTCTAAAAAATACCTAAAACTCAAATTTAATCTAGATTCTTCAGGTGGAAACCATTTTTCAATAATTTCGATGAAAATGTTCCAAATGTTGGCACTGTGCCAATAAGGCAAATATCTTATCAGGTGTCATATGCCTACCATATGCTTTTTACCGGTTTCCATGGTAACCGAAAATTCATGAAATAACTATTTCACTTTTTATGAGGATAACATGAAAACGTTATCTTTTTCATGCAAAAGAGAGTTTGTAATTATCATAAATGAAAGCAAAGTTATAACCAATTGAAAATCATGTTATTTACACAAATTTACCTATTTTTCATGATTTTTGACGGGTGTGGTAAGTTCAAATGTAAGTACATTATAAATGGTTTCTCTAATTGCAATTCTAATATTTTTTGGGGACTAGATGGTCTGGTGTTCAAATAGCTGTATCTCTGGTTCTAATTGGAATTTTTGAAAAATTCTTTCAGATTCTGAAAGCTGAATTCACCCTCTTTCAATGGTGTTCTTATGGGATTTTACTATAGGGCCGCATATGCGGCCTCTGGCAGTGAAAGGGTTAAGACATGTTCCACTTCCAAATACCTAATCCCCGCTGCCCTCCGCCCACGCCTTCTCCTTCCATGGCGGTTGGCTTATTGGTGACTACCCGCTGACATCCGCTGACACTCTATTATACAGGGCGGAAGTTGGACGAACAGACAAAGGACATCGCGGGTTATGTAGGCGGAGACAGGCTTTCAGTCGGGTGAGGATGTTCAGTGTACTGTCATGAGAAGAGGAAACGGGTGACAATCGCCAGGAAATGTAAACCGCTTATTATTTCTTTTTCACTTTTAATCAGTTTTTGGAATGGGTAGTATAGGCCATGCTTTCTGTGCTTTTTTATGATGTTTATCTCTTGTTGTTAACATACACAGAGAATTTAAGTTGTACCTAATGTAAAACAGGATTGCCTACGGTTAACTTTTCCATACTGCTCAATTAGGACTTTTTGAAAGGATAATTACTTTGAGGTAAAAAAGTAGACCTGTAGAGTTTAGTTCACTGCTTCTGCATTATGTAAAAAGAATTTGCAGCCGCAGAATAATCAAATATTTCCTCAAAGGAAATCAGGGTGCCTGAATAGTGTTCTAACAGAAAATATTACAACCTCAAAATGTTTTAAAAATAAGTGCTGTTCATAAAATGTATGATGATTCTGCAGTAGGCATAAAAGCCCAGTAAAATTAACAATACTTGGTTTTTCTAGCCACTGCACTACAGTCATTTTACAATGACAATCTGGTAGGTCATCAATACTTAACACAAAGCAATCAGAATAATTTCTTGAAATTTGTAAATGTGAATTCAAGCTTTTAAGGCACTTTTTACAATGCTTCACAGCGCAACAGGTTCTGAGGCTGACCTTGCCATTCCGCCAGCATACAGATGGATGACTGCAAACCGGCTGCATCAAAGCAATGGCTCATTTCAGATGAACAGTATGTCTTTTCTGGGCCAAGTCACAAAGAGACAGGGGATGGTCCCTACTCTATGGGGTAACAAGTGTAAAGCTCTATACCCACTAAGACTATTCATATATTGTAGACTGTAGCCAGCACAGTCCAAAAGCTACCTGCTCATTTAACTGGCATTTAACTGGCAATTCAAAGGCAGCAGGCCAATTCGGCACCTCAATAGTCAAGGGGAATCTGCATTGAAATTTGAAAACTACTAAATATTTCTGGCATGGTTCTTTGTGTTTTATCTCTACAAAGAGCAATGATGATGATGTGTGGTTTAAGGTCCCTACAAGAAGTTTATTCAATTTTCTTGTACGAATTTATGGTTGGTTGGTTGGTTGGTTATTGGGGTTTAACGCCGTAGCAACATCTAAGGTCATATCACGGCGAGAACTAGGTTTGACAATTCTGTCTATTGATGACCGTATCTATGGAATGATCGAATCTATGTGAAGATAGAGACCATACCCCTACACATTTACCGAAGCAGGTGTTCTTTAATGTGCAGGGTCCCATAGACAGGGCCCTACACACAACAGCCGGTGGCCCTCTAGGAGCCTTTGATATCCCTGTCATTGTCACAGGGGGAGACATGAGTGGTGTGGCACCCCAGCCCCAGCTGGGAGTTGAACCCCAGCCTCCCGCAAGCGAGGCGACCGGGCTAACCACCACTCCACCACAAGCCCCCACGAATTTATGGAGTCAACTATCCCTTACTTGGCTTGCCTTCCACACTTACCAAGGGTAGTATGCTAACAATCTGTCTCCCTTCCTCCTATTAAACTGAATAGGAATCTGGGGTCATTTTGTCTCTAGGCAACAGAATAATACATCAAGAGTCCACCATTTGTGGATTTCTCCATTGCAAAATGCTTGGTATTTGTCTAGACATAATCCATGAATACAATGTGACATTGCACCCAGTATTTTACTAAATTGGTGACTGTTCACAAGAGTACATTTAGCACTCCATAGCTGGGCATAACCCCTGAACCATTCCTCCGGCTCATATAATGCTCAGCGAACGGGAGAAAACAAGATGGCATCAAGGAGCTCATACACCGGTCTCTTCTTTATGCTCCGCCGCAGAACAGTTATCAAATAAAAGGCCCTCCCGTGCAGGACTGGTCATGCATGGTAGATCCAAGCGGATCGTATCATCTTCAGGACATCATACATAACCGCATGTAACTACATGTGTATTTGCAATAGAGTAATTGTTTGCTAATGCTCTTTCTTCTGCTCCACTGGAGTGAATGTAATGGACAGATTTCAGACTTGGCCGGTTTTTATGAGAGTGATGCAAAATAAACAAATGAGTTAGTGTGAGTGAGTGAGTGAGTGAGTGAGTGAGTGAGTGAGTGAGTGAGTGAGTGAGTGAGTGAGTAAATTTCTGATTATAACCTGTGTGCAAGGCACTGTGTCCCCTAATTCGACAAATTGACCTCTTTGTATTATCTGATATTAATGTTTAATCTTCACTTCCATGTCAAAAATTGAACAAACAAGCTTTCTTTCTCATATGTATAGCTGTGCATAAACTATGAGAAACCACGTACGACATAAATCTGATATGGGTACATTATTCTATGTAGGACCCATGCGGCCCATATATGAAGTAACCAGAGAAAACGGCCCTATTCGGAGACAATGTCATACGCAAAGCTCTCATGGTTTACGACTCGTGGGCGGAGTGCCCCATAGGGATTTCGGTCGAGTAAGCAGGGACTGTCAGGTCAGATGCATTGTGATAGGCAACATATTGTGTACGCCTGTTCCTCATTGTCTCTTCTCCATCTACAGTTCTTTTGAGGCCTTTCATCTGTAAAGAGGACAATATTACAATGAATTTCCAACCACTCCAAGTAAGGTCCTTTTAAATGTTTTTTCAAACCTTGTTAACTTTTTTGATAGGTTGATGACCTTGGTCATTTCTTCTGTGAGGTTATATTGTGAATAATTTACTGTGAGAGACAGATATCTCCAAATGCATAATGGTATTAGTCAAACATCTATCAGACTAAAGGCCATATTTCACTATGTGGTGGGGGGCCGTTTGCAGTGGGCTCATCTACCACCGCAAGCAATTTGCGTTTCAGAAACGAACATGTTGGTTTCTGCCAACACAAGCTCTCAATATAAAACTATGTAAAATCACTTGTGGTGATACTTGCCTTGGGTCAATGCAAGTACCAATGCAAACATATCTGTATATTCCAACTTGCGGTGCCTATTTTACTTACGGTGGTGGTGATAAAATAGCCACTGCAAGCAAGACACTGCTATATGTGGAATATGGGCTTTACAATGTTTTTGATTTTCTCATTGTATCACACCTAACCACAGTCATCCCCTCCACATATTACTCATGCACTTCTATATCAATATTGGATATAATGAATTCAAAGGAGAACTTGATCCTCTGACAATACAGAAGAAATCTAGCCCAAGTAATATGCTTTCGGTAGAGACCTACCTAGCACGGTTGAAACCTATAGGCCTTTACTCTCTATACGGCAGATCCCATAAAGCGACCTTCGTAAATATTTATTTCTTGTTACAGAGACTCAGAAGAGGCATCAACTATGGACGAAGGTCAAGCCTGGTTAAACTACACCGGGTCACCGACTTTCCGCTCCGCTATCGCTCTTGATATATGTAGACAGTGTGGGAAGGCAGTTACATCTTTGTTGCCCCTGACTCCAGGTTTCCCCAGTCAGAGAGTTTATGCCTTTAACCTACTTTCTTCCTCGTTCATAGATATTTGTATTGTATTCTGTTTGCTGTTAGAGGATTCAACACACTGTTAACTTGCTATATGACTGGTAATAATGTATGTCTGAACTTTCTTAAAGGCACTATTCATGAACTCTTAACATCTGATATCAATTTTATCTGTGATTTAATTCTCTTAAATGATAAGTGAGTGAGAGAGCAAGCGAGTGAGGAAAGGAGTGAGTGAGTGAGCGGGTGAGGGAGTGAGTGAGTGAGTGAGTGAGTGAGTGAGTGAGTGAGTGAGTGAGGGAGGGAGGGAGGGAGGGAGGGAGGGAGGGAGGGAGGGAGGGAGGGAGGGAGGGAGGGAGGGAGGGAGGGAGGGAGTAAAGGAGTGAGTGAGTGAATGAATGAAGGAGTGAATGAGTGGGTGAAGGAGTGAAGGAGTGGGTGAAGGAGTGAAGGAGTGGGTGAAGGAGTGAAGGAGTGGGTGAAGGAGTGAAGGAGTGGGTGAAGGAGTGAAGGAGTGAGCGATGGGTGTTTTATGACAGGTGACCGGTACTATGCTATGATTTAGGAGAAACCCACCACTGAGATCACTATCCTACTCATTTCAAAAACTGGCAAGGGATCTTTTATGTGCAATGTCCCATAAAAAGGGCATCCCATATCCAGCCTTTGATGACCCTGTTGGGAGCACAGTGTGACAGGGCCAGGCTGCAGGTAATCAAAACCCAGAAATCAGTTTAACTGTTACTACTCTTGGTGGACCCAGCACTAACCGGGAATCACACTGAAAGACCACTTAGGTCCAAACCCCCTATTGTTACCTTTTATGATCAGCCAGGGATACTAAAGACCTATTCTTCCCATGGAACCCCAAAGGATGGCCCCAGATGGAACTCCAACCCACGAAAATACATCTTATTGTTTCATATGCATGGAAAGCAATGGCAGACAGTGTGTCCTTTCTCCTTGTAATATATTGAGTGTCTCACATCCCATCTAATGTCCAAGAAGACTTCATAACGTATGGCGAGAGACTCATTAACACCAGACATTATGTCCAATGTTTCAAACACTGGTTGGTTTACACTGCTGCAGCAGCCTTAAGAACCACATTGCAACATTTCTTTCAAACAGAAATTGCATCTTTTGTCAGGTAGATCACTGCCCAAGGGCCCTGCCTTTCAACCAAGAAAGTCCTAAGCCTACAAGGAGATCCAAACTTTGGGTAAAGAAGGGACTCTGCACTCAGTTGAGACAGAGAGAAGGCCCTAACATCCATCTCGAGGCTACTTTTTACCCCTTTTGGGGTGGTGGGACTGCGGTGCGGGTGAGCCGTGTGCTTAGCGTAGTGTCCGGGGACGCTGTGTGGGGGCGCTGCTGTCTTACTCTGCTGGTTTCTGGCAGGAAGTGTTTGCACACCAGGCACCGAGGACCTCAGGCTGAGTCCAAGCGAATTTTCATTGAAACACTTTTCTCTTGGCCTCTTCTAAGGTGCCCTCCCTTGAGGCTCTTTTCAACAGAGAGGGTAGAATTGTTTGTAAGACATTGGAACAGTGGTACCAATGTAGAGGTTTAAAGTCTTGGGAGGGATGAGTAAAAGTTAAAATATACTTTGGAAAATAGTCTGAGAAGTGGTTTAGTATTTTATTTGGCAAATTTGGGTAATTTTGATTTCATGAATTTCTTGGTAATTCAACTGATTCCTCTAATTAAAAGGATAATGGAGGCTTTTCCTTCATCCTCCCAAACACATTTTCCAATTTACACCTTTTTTTGAATACAGATTTTATGCCACCAATAGTATCTACATTATGTTCTTTCTTTGTTCAGTAGATGTACATGAGAAAAGCTGATTAGCAACATACACACAACTTTACAGGCCCCATTACCTACCACTGCCTTGTTCCTGTGTTCCCATTTCTGTTTTGTCCTTTAAACCCCTTTGTCCTTTTTTGTTTTTTCTTTCTGTTTCACAATGGATAAGTCCAAGCCCTGGGGCCTATCCCCTGACAAAGTAGTGTAAATCCCTTCTCAGTCCGCGGATTAGAGTCGCACCTGACCTCGGTGTTTTCACCCCCTTTATTGACTGTTTGTAGACTGGACAAGCCCGGGGGATATCTGACCCACCCGGGCTGACCAACAGTATGACTGGGGACTGGACAACAGCGGGTGGCTGCGTAATACATTTATACCGCTTTTAGACTGCATGACAGAA
The DNA here is from genome assembly GCA_936440205.1 of Lepidonotus clava. Classification (NCBI taxonomy): domain Eukaryota; kingdom Metazoa; phylum Annelida; class Polychaeta; order Phyllodocida; family Polynoidae; genus Lepidonotus; species Lepidonotus clava. Next base: position 46,053,156 of record OW387140.1, on the reverse strand, counting down.
GGATAAATGCAAATACCGGAGGAAACGGCAGTGTATACTTCCTTAATCAGTATGTCCAAAATATCTGATTTCACACCCTAGCTAATTTAAATATTTCGGACATAGACTACCGATTTCCCACTGCTCGTCCACGGTTTTCTCACTGCATTATATTTCGGGCTGTGAATTCTCCCTGCTGATACTATACAGAATATTGCAGCGCACATTCGGTATTTAGCCTATCCATAGTTCCCCCCTGTTTTCAAAATCCTAGATCCACCCCTGCAGACTGTACAGCAGGAACACTTTTGTAGTCTCACGGCAGACACTGTTAGGTCTGAACTTTCTTCATAACCTTCCTGTACTCATTCCGTCCTCCAATTGAACCGTACGAGGCGTTTCAGATAAGAAAAGTCTCTAGAAACTTGTCAGACACTGTAAAGTAGTTCTAACATTCATGAAGCAAACTGACTCTTTGCACTCTAGAATATATTCTTATTAAAGCAGAACTCCCTGCCACTGTGCTGCTTCATATCTAAGCCAAATGATTTTGTGCCTGAACTTTCTAGATTTTTTTCATAACATGAGAGCAGAAAGTGCTTTCATTGCTTAAAGCCCTGGAAAGAGCAGATGCAATTAAGGTATAATACTGGTTTTAATGATGACAATTATCTTGTCCTTACATATGTATGGGAATTGATTGAAGTACTTTGTCCTCAATTTTCCTGAGTGGACAAAATTTGCTGGTGTTGTTGATATTGTTTAAAAACATTCGGCTGTACATATCTAATGCATCTCTGATTCAGTAAGCGAAGTGTATTTTGTATCATATCAGGGACCAAAATGCAGTGGGAAATCAGTGTCTACTGAGTGCATAATCAGTGTGGGCTTGCAGTAACTTTTCAGTGGTAAATCAGTGGGGATACAGTGGCTGAGCACTGGTCAATCAGTATGTTCGCTTTATCTAAATGAGGTAGGGTGTACAATCAGTAGCATTTTAGTAGCTCATTTAAATATTTCGGACATACTTGTTCAGGAAGTATCCACTGACGTTTGTTCTGGGAGGTGTTAGCAGTAGAATTTAGCAACATGGTAACCATTTCCTGCCAATTTCAAAAACTTCAAAACCAAGGTTTATATATAGTCAAAAATCAACATATGTTACAATATGATCAGCGATTGTCAACTGATCAAATTCATAGTGACTGTAAGGTTTTTCGATTAATTCATAGGCGGAAATGTCATTTACTTCAATTTGCATACTCACTATTGTTAAATCCAGAACAAATTGACCCTAGAAATATAGGAACTAGACGGTACGAAGGCCCATTATTGAAAGTTCCAGCTTACACTCATTTTAAATTTCCAAAAAATCCAATGTACAGAGCTATCCTTGCATGGAATAGCTTATCAGTAAATTTACGACTCGCGCAGGATAAGAGTAAATTTAAAATATATTTAAAGAACTCAATTAGAAACCCATATGTGAAGGTATTGTTTTGATGTATCAGCATTATGCGACATGTCTGTGATGCTCAGGTCTGTTCATTCCGTAATCATTCCATACCATCTCATTAATCCATATCATACACCAAAATGCTGTTTTCACAGCAGTGACCTGTAAGACTGAGTGTAAACAATAGATAACCCATTCCCACATTTGAGAATTGTATAGGTTATAAGTGGGAATGGGTGGAAGAACGGCAATGCTGAACCTTTTTGACCAAAATAAAAATCAATTTAAAAAAAAAAAAAAAAAATTTCTATCGGCAGCGCTTTTGGAGACACTTTCACACTAAAAGCATGTGATGTTAGAAATGGATGACACTAATATAGATTGTTTCAAGGTGGATGCTCGATATAAGCAATACATACTTTTTGATATATGGAATACTACCTCAAGAACTAAATCACTGTGCATTTGCAAACACACATGCAAAATTTGTCCTGTGTTAAGTTCAAGTCCCCATTAAGGGGAGGGGGGTCAGTTATGAGGACCCCCTGGACCCTCGCCTTTGTCTACTGCATCAGATAGCATAGCGCTATTCACTATAAGCATTATCAAACAAAACATAATCAAGTTTTCTTTTGGTAGGTTCTTCCACTAGTCATACCTGAATATCTAGTTCTCTGGGTGGTTTCTTTATGCCCCATTTAATAGCCACACATATACTAAAGATAGTGATAGCACAAAAACATACAAATTCTTAGATTCAGTATGAAAATTTGATGTTCATATACAAGCCAGAAGTAAGATGATATGGATGAATTGAAAAAAAGAAGTGATATGCTTAAGAAATGCCTGAATATGGACATTCCTGAGGACTGTGGAAATTCCCTAGTGGAGGTATATCTCCCTTTGCTCACTTGCTCCATTTTCAAAGCGATCCATGTGTTGACTTAAAGGGAAAAGCCTCTTTAAGCATGGAGTCGCTTAGACGGGTACCCTAAGCCATCGGCAACCACAAAGCCTGGCTGACCTTTATACACCGGGACGAGACCCAGTAAAATGTTCCTTCCTGGCGACTGCGTGCCTGCCAGCCCTGGTCCATTTCCTAGGTTTACTGCGTCCGTGCAAACATTAAGTACATTGGGGTTATGGTTATGACCCTCCCTATATACAAGAATTGAGGATACATGGTCAAGTAGCTGCAAGATATATATCCTAAGTTACTTTGAGAAAGAAAATGCCAAAGTCAGCTTCATGACCCTTCAAACATGGACAGCAGTTTCAACACATCATTTTGTACACTTTCTTAAATTTTAGGACCCCTCTGGGTACATAAATCAACAGTGTGGGCTCCCTATTACATATCCATGCAATCATCTTATAGTTTTGATTTATTATGTAAGAAAGGTTTGCTTCTCCTGGCACACCTTATTCTCACATGTCTACCTGACAGGCAAAATGACAGTCACAGGTGGAGGATTGACTACTTATTTGAAGAACCTAACACAATTCTAGGAAGTAGTAATATTCAGAGATGCCACTCCCAACCCAAAAGTAGGAAAAGTAGGAAACACCTTTCCTACTCTTTTTTCCTAGAAACAAATTGGAGGGAAATAACCTTTAGTAATAGATATCTGACACTGAATTTGTACTTAAATAGCTTAAAGTAACACAAAAATACTCTAAAACAGATATTTAAGTGATGTATGTAAAATCTGTTGGGCAATCCAAAATCATCACAATGTAGGAAATCCTACAAAAGTAGGAAAAATGGCATCTCTGATATTTTCTCAAAATATTATACTGCAGAAGACTCCTTCCTGGGACAAGGCCCTCTTCCAACAACTGTTGTGTGTTGAACAAACCCGAATGTTGCCTAACCTCATTAATCGCACCCATTGTGTACAGATCACAGAACCCATAGATCGGGCGACAGCTGAAGAAATACTCACAGTCTTTGCCTAGCCCCTATAAATTGTTACAAGAAACACCAATATATGGGTCTTTTGTGTGCACTAACCCACACTGACACTAAGTTGAACCCACACTTGGTGGGGGGGGGGGGGGGTGTTTACACATATGAGAGGGAAGGTGCAACATAATATGATATGAAAATGCTGCTGACAAGCCACACACAGGAGCAACATCAATTTGTATTTCATATATGTAAACTCCCCTTATAGCTGAAGCAGCTCTGTAGCATGAGGAGCCATACATCTCATATGTGCATATTGATGCAAATACATAACAATAAAAGAATACATGAATCCAGATGAAACATGTTCATTCGCTGCTGATTTATCAGAATTTAAATGGTCTGAAAAGCACGGCATTGAGTTGGGTGTGTTTTCGGCATTATTTTTGATAATAATATAATGTTGTGAGCATTGTCACTGAACCTCAGTTGAATTTGGTTTAGCAAGGCTACAACAAGATATACAATTTACACAAAGTCATCTGCTTCTTGAATGAGCTGTTCCCCATCTGTATGCTTCATTATATATTTTTTTGAAATAACCTCACTGGTCTAATCTATTATCTAAGTGTAAACCAGGATGGAAATTTGAACCTTCTGTGTTCTACATTTAATCTAAATTCTTTTCACATGTATTTGAACTACAAATAACAACTACCAACTCTTTTCACAGAGTGTACTTATATTCTTCCTTTTGTCAATCGACTAGGCTAGAAATAGTTCACATTGTTCGAAGGAACATAAAAAGTTAAGGAGGCCAGACAAGAGTACAATACAGAATATTGCCCCACAAAGCAGCAATAAGTGGATGTAATGGAAATCACTTAGAATTTCAATAACTACTGTTCATACAACAGTCACTGTCCCAGACTGTCACAAAAACATGTTTGACGAATACAGAAACCAAAGTCTGGGACGTATTCATTTTGCCGTGGTATCCAATTAATACTTTCTGATATGCCAAATCAATACCAAGAACATTTAATTTGATCTGGATTTTGTCGTGTTGAATAGCAATGATTGATAAAGGAAAGCTGCTAAAATGCTAATTTAATTAAGACGATATCAGTGTCGTTTGGCAAAATCATAAAATAATAGTGCGCCGGTCGTGCCACATTGAAAGCAAGTGTCATTATTTGCAAAGACTGAAAAGTCACAATGAAAACCACTTCAATCCTTTCCCGCCTTGGGCAAATTTATGAGCTCTGATTGAAGTTATACTTTAAACCGAAATGTGATAACCCGCCCTGCTTCCTGACTGACATGAAGGATTGTTTTACTTTACTGGGGCTCATTCCTTTGTCCAGGAATATGACTTAGTCTATTGTTAACATGATCCTGGGGAAAGTATATATATCCATCTTGTCTATAGAATCAAATAAGAATCCCTTGGCTTATTCAGAAATAAAAAACAAGTATAGAAAACAGTAAACATATTTACTGTATGTCTTTTAAAAAAAAAAAAAAAAAACAAGGACAAAAAAATTAGAAAAGGAGTACTAGCCTGGACAATCCTCTATAACTTCTGAAATACATGTAACTGAAAAGAAGAAAACTTTTAAGAAGCAAAGAGATGATGACATCTTTTCTACTGCTCCTAATATTATCATTTCACTAAAAAAAGATACACGTGTGCTCAAATGTAACTTTCTTGTACAAAGGTACACCCCAAATCTACACACACACAAAAAGCCTTTAGAAGAAATCAAATAAAAAAAATCAAAAGAATGCCTAATGTAAACAAATCTCTATAAGACATGTCTTCTCCAATCAAGAATCCCTAAATGCCTGACTTTTGAGTGCTTAACATTCCCAGCACCCTGTACTTTGGTCCCCATGGCCACCGAGCAGAGCGGGCGGGGTTCACAACTTTGATGTGAAGGCGCGTCTGTCGTCTGTGCGTCGACTAATGGTTCCCGCCCGAGTGGCCATCATTAGGGACCATTAACCACGCCCTGTTCAGGGCCGCCATTACTGGGAGGTGCCAAGTATACACCCTTTTCACTAACAGTGCTGCCACCTGCTGGTAAGTGAGGTGGTGGGATTTGTTTGTTTTTGGGATAGTTTAATGCTCAGCCAGCCCATAAGGGCTCTTTTCAAACTGCGCAATGTAATGTTTATCAGTGTTTGGTGATACTATCTATGAGATGCCTGCTACAGGGATCATTCCCTACTCTTTTTAAAGAATGACAAGGGGTCTTTTATGGTGATTGGAGAACTCTCCAAATATCCCATATTGAGCTGCTATCTTCGCACAAAATCCAGAGAAAGGTTTACTATTATAAGTCTCTGTTTTTGTATACAGCATTTTGCGTTTTTTCATTAGTGCTGCTATGAGAACTAAAGAAATCAGATTTAGGAATACACAAATTTAGGTTAAAGATGAAATTATGTATATACTAAATACAAAATTTGAACTAGAGTTGAAAAATAAATAAACCGAAGTTTCAAAGTGGTGCCTAATAGACAACATGACCCTTCGCTTACCCCATCAGTACCAAAGCTGGCAAAAAAAAACACTTGTCGCGACAAAAGCGGGCATTTAGCCTTTACAAGAGAACAGCGCCATCTTGTGAGACGCGGGCAGTACTATGACAGCCTCGTTCTGGGGTCAGTGATTGTGATCTGACCACTCCGTTTTCCCGAGATTGATTAGCGGGGCCAAGTAGGGGTTGTTCAGGTCGCGGGCTAAGGGTCAAATCGAATATGACGGATGGGGGCGATATTAGCGGCACGATATGGCCCTCTGGCACGGTCCCATGCCCACGTGTTGCACTCTACGGAGTGGCATGTTCAGGAAATTAGGATGGAGGGCAGCCCCATAGAAATGTTAAGCCTGCTGAATAGAATGCCATGGGGTATATTTCTTAATCAGCTGAACCCTTTTTGGGGTGGACTTCACAGTGAGGATGGATAGAATGGAGATCAGGGGGGCATAGTTCTTAATCAATAGGCTCTATGGGTAAAGGTGGACACTATACAGAGGCAAGAAATATCTAAGCAGTTTCCTATGACATACAAAGTATAGCTGTTGACATCTATTACTACATGGAGACATTTGCATTTTTTTCAGCGAACGGTTGTCGGCTACAGTAACACAATCCTACACACAGAACGCTAATTGAAAAGTTAGCCGTGCTCAACTTGTTTTAATCATACTCTCCTGTAAGTAAGCATTTTAACTAGAAATACTATCTCATCATCTTTGCAAAAAAACACTTGGTAAATCTATGATTACCAAAAGAAAACAGCAGTCTGAGTGGAGACTGACTGTTGAAGTTTTACTGGTATTCTTTTTGTCGAAAATAATCACTAAGTCCCCCTTGAAATCTGCAGCCGATGAGAAAACATGCTGACTTCGTAGGATAATAATTATGTATGTGAAGGTCAGAAAACACCACTGATGCAACTCAATATGTAGAACTGCTACTAAAGGCGATCTTATCTAACTTAAGACTATTGGAAAGTATGTGATTTATATTTCTCTTCTATTAAAAAAAAGCTCCCAAAACACAAAACTTTATTACATGATAAACTGTGTGGGCCAAATTATTAGGAATCATATCGATTTTATTCTAAACCAAATTGTTCAAAAGAAAAAAAGTTAAGAATATCCAAATTATGAGAAGTCATATTATATATTAGATTTGCATGGCATGAAATATCACGGCTAGAGACAGCGCGAGGAACCTGCCCATCCTGGTTTACGACAAACAATTCCCAACAGGTGCAACTGAATAGGTCCCCTCCCAAACCCCACACACCCATTCAGAACTCCAATAATCCCCACAGTATAGGCAGCTGGGGGAAATAAAGCCACATCTCTGCAGGATAAACTTCATCCTTCTTTTTTAAACTAAAACAAACAGCATGTCGGAGAAAAGCACGCGATTCTATTCAGGAAGCGCACCACCGGGTGTCGCCGGTCGTTTCTCGGTGTGCCGCTTTGTTATGAGTATTATTCAGAGCGTCGAAATGATAATGGGCAATGAATTTTTTTCTATGATGGAGAATTCTGCAGGTGTGAAACTACAATGACTTTTTCTACATAATATTAAAACATATTGATACTCGCCCTGTGGAACTAGATTGCAGTGAACTGCATTTATAGCAATATACGGATGTTTGGTGTGTTAATACACATAAACTGGATGATCCTGAATTTATAGGCCTACACCTATACTGCATTGTACTGTATTGAAGTACTTGTCAGGCAGCGTTTGACACTAACTTTTTGGACCCCCGGTCATCAGGGCCAACTAGGTACATAGTGATGTTTAAGACATGTTGTCAGCCATATAGTGAATTTAAAGTCATATGCTACAATATATTGCTTATATAGACCAATATAATAAATCTATAGACATATTCTGTCAACATATATATCGTCAATTCATCCTTATGTTTTTGAGCATTTTTTACCAAATTTATTTGACCCTACTTTTTTCTTGTCGCAGGATTGTTCCCACAAATCCCGCTTGCATATTATATTGTCCCAGGACACATCTTCAATAATCATTGAAAGATTGTCAGCCATAGAATCAGTAGAGACAAGATGCTAGCCTAGCATCAAATGTATTATCTTTGATATTCTAGCTGCATTGTATTCAAATTCAGTTAGGCATTAGTATCAGAGTCTGCCAAAGGCCATGTGTAATTAAACTTTTATTCTGCTGCCATGTGTAAGGTTAATTAAGATACACATATCAAAATCAATAGCAATGATTCATCAATTCTTCCTACAATATCATAAAACATTTAAGCGAAAAGTCACTATTTGAAATAAAATTAGGATTACCGAAGCGGTTTGATTTGATAAATCTGATAAATCATCCCTGAATGTCGTCTCACTTTCGTCTGTCTGTATCTCTCTTCATTGTATGGAACACTAGTGCATTTTTACAATTTTATCAATTTTCTTTTTCAAGTATTTTCCCAAGATTTCCTGAGCTCTGCGCATTATCTTTTCATTCAAGTAATCGACTCATCCAAGAACTTTATCTGATTGAACTTTGAGTGCACGCTTAAAGAGAAAACGGAAAACGTCCTCTTCTGATTTCATTGTCCTATGAAAGCGAAGACTTTTGCTTTCCGCCTCAGTGTATGACAATAAAACCTTCGCCGGAAAAACAGTCTGTGTTTTCAGTCGGCTGATTCCCACACTCAAGTACGTCAAAGGAGGGTCAGAATCTGAGTTTAAACAGACTGCGAACTGCACAGGCATAAACAGCTTCAAAATACTGAGGGGTTCCATTTAAATCAGAGGGATTCCAGGTAAATCTGAGGGAGTTTTCCACAAATCTCATAGGCTATGAGGTTGTGGGTACTTTTGGGAGGTTTTGAGTAAATTTGAGAGGTTATGGCTAAATCTGAGTTGGTTTATCACAAATCTCTGAGGTTCTGGTTCATCAATGCGGTTCTGGTTAAATTTGAGAGATTCTGGCATATCTATGAGGTTCTGGGTAAATCTGAGGGGTTCTGGGTAAATCTTATGGGTTTAGGGTAAATATGAGGGATTCTGGATAAATCTGAGGGGCTATGGGTAAACGTGAGGAGCTTTTGGTGAACCTGAGAGGGTTTTGTACAAGCGTGAGAGGTTCTGGTACATCTTTGAGGTTCTGGCTAAATTTGAGTGATTCTGGTAAACTATGGGGTTTGGGATAATTTGAGGTGTTCTGGGTAAATCTAAGGAGGTTCTTGGTGACTTTGAGAGGGTTTTTAGTAAATTTGGGAGAGTTCTTGGTAAATCTGAGACGTTATGGATAAATCTGAGTGTTTTTTTTATATAAATCTGAAGGGGTTTTGAAGAGGTTACTGACGGGCTTAAGACTGGGGACTTTCCAAGTTAATCTATGGTATCTTTCATTCCTTGAATAAAATATCTCCTTGAAGTACTTTATGACAATTCAAAAGTTAAATGTCAACGCTTGATAATCCCCTAGTGACAAATCTCGATAGTTGCAGTTGGCTTTCAATAAATTAACTTACTCATTGGACTTAAATTTAATCTGTTATCACCGTTTCAGATGAGGGCCCACATTCAGGGATTATTCGTTGGCTGTATGGGATATGATGGGCCCCAAAAAGAGGTGACGGACCCTATCCACGAGTCAAACGCGGGCTGTTATCGCCTGTCTGTTTTCTCTGGCAGCGCGATAAGCCATATCGCGTAAAGATTAGCACGACATGTACTGAGAGCTCGCGCAAAGCTTAAGTGTCAGGGAGGACAGGAAGAAAGGACAGCAAAACAAAGGGGCTTCATTCTATTCTCAATTGAATGTTTTCTCTCTAATATTTATACCTTCCCTTACTTTTTATTCTGCCACTATTTTATCTATCAAACAACGAGATTTTATTACACAGCTAGTGCTCATTTTACTGAAGATTCCACTAATAACCCTTATCTATATACTTTAGTAAGTTTTCATTTCAAATATTTCACCTGGGGCCTATTGCTTAACTAATCAATGTTGCCTCCTGGCAGTGTACTAGCAAAACAGGTAGTTTTTGAGAAGCGTGCAAAATGTAACGCTGTTATTTGTATTGCACAAAATCAACACATTCATCATTGTTATGCCTGAGTTGTTATGCTGTTATGTGTGGTATGTGTGTATAGCTAGAAGGTCCACGTTGATATTGGAGAAGTTTTTCCCGTTATATTTTTAGGTCTTCTTTTGCTCAAACAGCGTGCGATTCTATATTACAACGGTTTTTGCGTGCTATGGGCCGCTTTTCACTCATTGTTTAAATGATAGACCCAAGAGACATAAGTAAGGATCGTGGAATGTATTTTTTAAGTTATTTTGACGCAACGACCCTCCGACTCAACTTTCGCATATACCTATCTTTCTATCAATAATACATGTAGTTGTATCGATAATCTGATTTGATGCTATATGCTACTTGACCAATTCTAATAAAATTACAAGTGTTTTACTCTACAATGCATGAAACTAAAATATTTCCTTTGTGACAATACAATATAATATTTGCTAAAGCCTCAGCAGCCTTTTTGCCCCTAGAAATTGCAGATCGTAAACTAACACATTCCCAAGGTTCCACTGCTAAGGTTTCAAGAAGCTTGAAATAAGTTATTCTTTAACCATTATTACTATGCAGTCCCGCACTAATTAATTACTGTTCTGTCATACATTACATCCAATGTTCCACTTGTCATATTTTGCGCATTTACAGCAACGTTTGAAATACACGAAATATAATACGCAGAGTGAAAATCAATAGGTTTCAAGACAAATATGTAACCTTTCTACTCGCTTCGTTCTGTTTAATGAACTCATATCGTCACACCTTACCTTCCTTTTGTCCAAAGACATTAGGACACTGCATTACATGTAATGCTTTCAGATCAAATAAGCTCTCAGAGAGATTGAAAACATCAAAGGAGTGAATGGGTCTATTTTTAGGAGATCGGCTCTCATTGCATCAAGGAGAGTCAAAAGGGAGTTTCCTTAATAACTGCATTGTGTGTCTGGACCCCAAAAATGCTAAATAGTAAAAGACCAGGGATGAAAGTAAGAGAAGATGGGAAAAAAAACACAAAGTAGCATTAAAAAAAGTCTTAAGGTTTCATAAAAAGGTTGTCTTCTAAATACCAAATTTTAAAACTGATGTTTTGGAGGTGCTGGAGAGAAAAAAAAATTCGGAAATCCGACAAAGATCAGAAAACTTGCATCCATGAACAGAGATTTCATAAATTTATCACATGACAGAGGTGGATCCAGATTGGGGGGAAGGGGTGCAGGAGTCAAGAACCCCCACTTTTTTCTTCTTTTTTATTTTCATTTTTTTTTTTTTTTTTTTGGTCTTTTGTTTGATACGTATATTATACAATTCTAGGTAAATTGGTTTAACCATTCTGTACTGAAACTCCTTCAGCTTCGGGGGGATCAAAGAGGCAGAGTGGTCCCTTCAGAGCCCCTTATTCCCGCCTTACCTGATCTAACGCATGTGATGTATTATAACAAGTCACAGATGTACAGAGGTAGGGGCCTTGGCTTTATATGAAGGCCTTGACAATCCAATGATTTACTATTGCAGCTTAGGCCGGGCAAAACTAATTAATTTACAGACGGTTCTGTGAATAAGATTAGCTGTGTCCTTGACATATACAGATGTAATCTCATGGTTGTTGAAATGAGCACAATACTTACAGTATCATTTATAGAATCCTAAGCCTAAGTTGCCCTTTTGTATAAAGTGGCAGATCCAAGCCGTTTACAAGGTTTAAGGAAACAGTCGACAGTACGCATATAGGCTAAGTATTAAAAACGTGCCCATTTACGCATTTGCATTGCTTTGTATTCTTCTGTAGTGGGGGGGGGGGGGGGGGGGCTGGACCTCTAGATCCAAGCTTGAGGGATACCCCAGTAAATTGTAGCCAGTGTTTCCAAAGACTTCAGCAATTCCTATTCTATGAATTGTTCATGACCAATTACAATTACAATGTTCCAGATATATTTCTTAGGTTTCCTCCATGCAAGTTTTGCTGTAGCATATTTCAAGTTATAGGGAAAATGCAAACGTTTCAGGCTGCTGTTTTTCAGCCAAAATATTTAATTCTGAACCAACCACTCCACTTAATTAGAGAAGTGAATACTCGTCCGTTTGGTGGGTAATGTCTTCTTAAGTAGGGCCCCCTGGTGGACGAGAAGGGAAGTGGGAGAAGTTCCCACTACGGACACTAGGGGGAAGCACTGAGTCAGAGAGGTATTCTCCCCGAGTTGGTGTATATCACCCACACAGCGACGAGCAGTGCGTACTTGGGGGCAGTGCGTATTGCCAGGTCGTACGTACCACTCATCTTTCTCAGTAATTTTTAGATTCTTTGAATATTGCTTGGGTGATGAACCTATGAAGAACCTTCGGAATTGTCCTCGGGTCACTCTCGGACGGCCCCCGCGGTTCTTTTTATAACAGTACTTTATGTTCACAAATAAACAGCCTAAGGAAATATCTTGTTAACATTTCCTCTGGATCGCTGGTTTTGAGAAAAGGTTTAGCTTGGCGAATGAGCATGTATATTCAAGAAAAGAATGTCACAAGTCAACGAGCCGTGCGTCATACATTTAATTTGTATCTTCTTTCAACAAGCCCTACTGTAGCAATTCGGTTCCTACTGTTCCAACTTCGTCGATTTTAAGGGCTCTGTACGAATAACGAAACCCTATTCCTTCAGACTGCGTTGAATTATTATTCTTACATATTTCTTCGGCCGATATTACCTGAACAACTATTCCGCAAAGATAAACTGATAGCCATTAGCGTCAGAGATTTTGCTGTTTTTGTTTTTCCTGAAAATGCAGTGTGCACGTGAAAGAACAATAGTTGACCCATTTCTGCGACCTTGAGGCAAATTATTCATGTTTTTCTACTAAACAGAAATCACTTTAGTTGTAACTTGACCCCCCTGTACTGCTTTGTATGGGGAAAACGCTGAGGGAGAAGGCCCCGCACTGGGTTGGTAATATTGGACACGTATGTTTTGTTTGTCATTTGGTTTAGGAAAAAGATAATTGCTTTTCTTATCCAAGGTCATTTTGTCGTTACAAAAGGCCCAGAAAACACAGGGCTGAAAATACTTGTCAGTATTCGTCGGCTGTTTCAAGCAGCTTTAGGGGTTGGTTTTTTGGTTTTAAAGAATGAAGTGCAGGTATGAACGAATAAGGTTTAGTGATTGGTTATCCTTGTTTTCTAGTTTTCACTGTTTTGGGTGATGGAATTGGGTTAATAAGATATAAGAGAGAAGAACAGGATTATGTTCCTAGTTTTATCTTTCGAAATAAACCAATGTCGTGTTTCAAATGTTATAAACTAAACTTTGGTTAACACGAATGGTGAGACCTGAATATGTTTTGATATACGTGTTCAACATGATCAATTTTAATACATAATATTATATCTTATGATATTATATCTTTGAATTCACTTGATATGTATAAGGATCCAAGTAATCAATTTTTTTTCTACTTTGTAGGTGACGTCTCGTTTCACTCGGTCACTTGACCCATACCCCCAGGGGATGGTCTTTTTAGTAGCAACCTTTTCTGCTTTATTGTAGATTCTCCATTTATTCTTCCTAATCCCCTACTAATAGGGATCAAGGACTAACCCGGACACGGAGTCAGGAACTACTTTTACATGATGCCTGAAGAGAGACTACTCGAAACCGCTGTTTTTTTCCTTCCGATGATGAATGATTTGTAATTCCTCCCTTTCAGTGACCCTTGGGATCCACCCCTATGGAAAACCTCTAAGTTTCACCACTCCCAGAAGTAGTGGATAGTCCCTATTCTTATTTAGGAGACCATCCACACACTTTTGCCCTATAGTTCAGGTCACCATACCCAGACCAGACGTTTACAAAGTTTACAAAGCACCAAACAACGGTGACCTTGTTTCCATGGAGAAGTTCCCTAGATACCATTGTGACCTGGTCACACAAAGTGACCAACCCTTTACACGGTAGCATCAAACCACTCAGCAGCTCTTTAGCCTCGTTCTACATAAGGATCCAAGTAAAACTGCATGTTCATTTGTTGCCTGGTTCAGTCTTTTTATCATATATTTTTGTCAGGCATGTCACCGAAGTCGTTCAGTACTTTTACGTTTAGCCATTATAGTGAAGGTGATTTGTGTTAACAATGACTTACCATATCCCCACTTGGCGGCGAGGTGAAGCGGTGTGTCACCGAAGTCGTTCAGTACGTTCACGTTTAGTTGTATGTTGTGATGGTCGTAGTAAACCAATGCTTTAACACACTGAAAACAAAAGAGATTTTCTTTTTTAATTCTACTGCATTTTTAACAATTCGCCATTTTAACTAAGAGGCCAATACTTTAGACTGAGCCGATCTTCCACGCACTAACTCTTTATCACTCTTTATACAAAGTAATTAAATACTAGAAGGGTAGTTCTGCCAGGACATTAATTGGATATTTTGAAATGATAAAGAGGAACATGAAGTGTATACTTATCCGTCTCCTCAATTTCATATGCATCTTATCATAAAATAAATCTAATATTTGACCTTTTATCAATAATCCTGATGAAGGCAGGAACTAGTTGATTCGCCATAATCTATGTCTACTATAATAAACACAAGTCAACAACAACCGGAGTTGGGTTCAATGTAGCTTCGACACTTTTAATATTTTTATTAATAATGTATTGCCCATGTCAGCACTGTGGGGGTATGCACCATTCATTCGTAAAATCCTTAAAAAGCCAGTTATTTTAAAAATTTATGTGATTAGTGGAGAATGCGTTATTTTGGTTTATGATGCCCAGAACCTCCCTTGTTCTTTCATGTAGCTGCCGGGCAGTGAAGTTAGGTCATATACTATTTATATTCAGGGTACCAACAGAGATACCATTTTCAAATTGTTTGTTTTCCCTGAGATTGCCCTGTTCCGTGGCAATTTTTCCCTGTGTCATATCCAGCAAGTTGTTCAAATTTTAAAGCCTCTGTGCGCAGAAAAAAATGGACAATCCAACAACAAAATGTCTAATCCCTAATATCTTGAGAATCAGGAATTTCAGAACCTGGCAAAATGAAATTCCCTGTGTTTTTCCTGTGTTTTAGCAAAATTTACAAATTCCCTCTGTTTTCCCTGTCAGGGATTTCTTTTTGCCATTTTCCCCAATTTCCCTATTTTCCCTTTGTGGTTGGTACCCTGTATATTAAAACCACTCACCTCTTCGTGCCCGTTGGCGCAGGCGAGGTGCAGTGGGCTGTTGCCGTCGTTGTCCTGAAGGTTCATGTCACTCTTATAGTGCAGCAGGAGCAGCTAAAACAAACAGTAAACATCATTATATTAGAAATATATGAGAACCTGGCTAAGATGCCATGTGTAGATCTAATGCTACCGATGTAAAAAGAAATATATATATATATTAGAGAAATTAGCACATAATAGTTGTCAAATATAACTCGGACTCAAGAGATCTTGAGGTAGGTTTTAAGGAGTGTTGCTGGTTCATCTTCTACCATGAAAGGGGTGGCTGACTGGTGTTCCCCTTCCAAATTGGCATTCCTTTGTCATAAAATGAAATAAATTAGTTCCAATTATAATGGGTTCACCATAATTTGTTTTTAAAAAAGGTTATTGTAAAATACTGTATATGAAACTGAGGATGTCCAGTCCTGCAGCTTTAAACATTAGAAATTGATTTTAAGTCATTAGAAAGTTCCTGTGGTAAAGTTGAACAATCATATGACGCTTACGGTGACTGCCTGTTGCCCCTTCTGACACGAGACGTGTAGCGGGCTGTGCCCGTGGTAGTCGGTGGCGTTCACGATGGCCCCTTTTTTCAGCAGGTAGTCGGCCATTTCCGGACTCCCCTGTAGGGCCGCGATGTGTAGTACTGTAAAGGAAAGCAAGTAAAGTTTGGTTGTTAGAAGTGTAGTGCAAGATGTCTGTCCACAGTGACCTATTTTTGGCAGATGGTCAGTCATCTCTGGAATCCTCTGTAGTGTTGATATTTGTTGCACTTCAAGGCAAGGATAACAACAGAAATGCAAAATGTAAATTTTTAAAACATTCATGGATGAATTGTCTTAAAATCCTATCGCACTCTTGAAGCCTTATTGAAAGTTAGATGTGTAACATTTTCTATACAATTTTAGCAATTAAATCATTTGTAGATTAGCTAAGTTTATGTCCAATTTTCCTGATAAAAACATAACTCAATTTTTTCTCCAGCTTTTGGTCCTACACTCATTATGTCTTAAACGTTTGTAGGTGTCAAACTTTTAAAAAATAGTGTTTAGTGCATTTGTATTTTGAAAATATAGTTCTTGAACTGTTAGCATGAAGGAGAACATAGTAACAGTAGAGAAAACTTTGTCCAATGATAAAATCTGATACTAACCCGTGTACCCCCGGTCGTCGCGGGAGAAGACAGTGGCTGAGTTGTCGGTCTCCAGCTCGGCGAGTATCTCCGAGCACCTCGTACAGGAGCAGAGCGGGTGACACAGCCGCTCCTGGATGTCGGCCATCGTGGGCCCACGCCGGTCGGCCCGCTCCAAGATCAACTTGACACTCTCCTGGTCACCCTCACGGATGTACTGGAGAAGGGAATAGATAAATAAGAAATGTGTATGGTCTTGCATTTGGCAAGAACATGATGTGTTAGACTGCCTCATAATTCTCCCAACCACGGATAGCAAAACTATGAGTTGTACCTGCAGGTTAGCCTAACTAAGGTGCATGCTGGGTAATATGTCGACAAGTTACAAGGTTTCAGCATGGGAATTTGCATTAATCATATCATTATTGGTTATCAGACAAGAGGAAAACCCGGTGACCATTATTTCTTAATTTGTATACATATGTGTTTAATATTTTCTAAGTTGTGTGAAAATTTATTCATTATACACGGATATATATATCAATTATTTGTATATTTTCTATAGTTTTTGCTGTGTTTTTGTCAACAAAATCAGTCTAGATTAGCCTGCAGGTACTTAAAATACTGTAAATCAGCTATCTGTGGTAGGGAGAATTAGAGTTGGCAAGTTCCTGAATGAGCTTGAAGCAGGCAACAATATCGGCTGATGTAAAATTGTATCGGTTGACTAAAAGACTAACTTCATGCTCTTACGATTACCTTCACGCGAAAAATGGACTTGAAACAACATTAAATTTCCAAAAAGGACAAGCATGGCCCAACTTCAGATTGATTTCCATATTTCTTTTTCTGTGTCAAATTCAATGTAAGGCCCTACAAGAATGATGAGATGGGTTTTTCAGAACTATAGTAGGCATTGCATGTCGGAGAACTCAAGGCCTCGCCATTACTTGACCAGATAAACAATATTCTGAAAAGGCTGCAACATGCTGAGGACTTTGGGTTTGACAGGATTTCATATCTCTTTTTTAAACTTTCGATACATGCTTTTAAACCATGATCCGTACGGCTTCACTTTTTGGTGTCTGTTCTTTCTCTCCCACATATCCTAAAAATTACTGCCTTTCAGATTGTTTCTATAGGTCTTGAAGATATAGACTGCGTTGGAAATCTAACAAAACGCCCCATCTTACCTGGAAGAGTATGTTGGTCTGGGTGTCGCTCGACTCCTGCCGCTGCCAGATAGACCCGGCCTCCGGGCTCATCGACAACTGAACACGCTGGGAGGGGCAAATAAACAGATATAATGATTGGTTGGTTATTGGTGTTTAACGCTGTATCAACAACTATGGTTATATCACGACAAGAACAAGGTTTTGATGATTCTGTCTTTTTTTTTATGATCGTATCTAGGAAATGATCGTATCTATAAGAAGGTAGAGGCTGCTCCTCTACACTTTTAACAAGGAAGGTGTTCTTTAATGTGCAGGGTCCCATAGACAGGGCCCCATACACACCAGCTGATGGTCCTCTAGGGACCTTTGATAACCCTGTTGTTGTCACAGGGGGAAATGCAGAGCGGTGCAGCACCCCAACCCAAGTGGGGATTGAACCCTGACCGCCTACAAGCAAGATGACCGCGCTAACCACTACACCACCACGTGCCCCACAGATATAATGAGTAAAAACAAAATACGAATAAAATTTGAAAGAAGAGGTGATGTTGTTTGCGTTTTACATAAAATTAGAACAAGAAATACATGAAGGTAGATCGTAAACGATCTAGAGTGAAAAAAATGCAAGAACAAAAACACTCACCCCACCTAACCCACGTGCAGCGACCAGCAGGGGCGGTCCTCCACCTGGACACCCCACCAATGATAACAGGGGTGACTGCCCTACCCCCCAACACTCACCTTACCCAACGAGTATAGACAGAAGAGAGACACAGCTTCCAGGGCGGTGTTCATCTGACAGGGTCCCGGCCCTTATCAGGGGCTATTTATCTGATTCACACTCTGACCACGGGCCAGGGCCCTGCCAGGGACCCTGCTGAGTCGGCCCCCTCTCATGCCCGAACTTACATTCGCTGGATTAGTGAAATTTGCAGATCCCCCATCAGACCCCTGACCCAAGTGATTTATAAAAATGAACATTACACGAAATATTAAATTCACAGAAACGTCTAGCCAATACAGATGAAAAGAGTCTGCAATCTGCTTGGAGACTTAATAAAATCATAATCTTACTGTCCTTATTTATTCATTTAATCCCTTAGTCAAAAAAGAAAGTTATATTTGTACATTGATCCGCAAGGATTACGTTGATAGGAGTAACACTATGATAATAATTGAATCATAGGTTATTTAATACTGTATTCATGTATCGTGTAATCAGTGCGGAAATACCTTCAAATAATTATCAAATATTAAAAGACAAAGACGATTGTGAACATAGGAATATACAGGGAGTGGCGGCCACCTGCACGGTGCACTCCTCATCAGGACATTAAATAGTAACCTGACCCTATGTCCGGCTCTACAGATCATAAATCCTTTGATTCCCACCGCCCAGGCCCCCCCTGTATCTTATATAGGTGCTAATGATCCATGTTAATTGCGAACGTAAGCTCGGGACAGGCGCCCCCAAAAGGCCCCTTGAAGCCACGTCCCTCTTCTGTCTATACTCGTTGCCTCACCTAACCCACGTGCAGCGACCAGCAGGGGCGGTCCTTCACCTTGACATTCCACCAATGAGCACAGGGCCGACTGCCCTACCCCCCCCCCCAACACTCACCTCACCTAACCCACGTGAAGCGACCAGCAGGGGCGGTCCTCCACCTTGACATTCCACCAATGAGCACAGGGGTCCCTTACCCCCCAACACTCACCTCACCTAACCCACGTGCAGCGACCAGAGGGGGCCGTCCTCCACCTTGACATTCCACCAATGAGCACAGGGTGACTGCCTTACCCCTCCCCCCCCCCCCCCACACTCACCTCAACTACCCCACGTGCAGCGACCAGCAGGGACTGTCCACCACTGATCACAGGGTTTACCCCCCCCTCCCCCCCTTACTCCAATCACCCTCACATACCGTCTGTGCAGGCACCGTGAAGGTGCGACCACAGTGTAATTGGCTGAACAAAAGCAGGGATTGTTCAGTCAATTGACTTACACAACTTTCCGTTATGTACTCAACTGAACACAAAGGATCAACATTCAACCTTTACTAGTGAAAAAAATGGTATCCATTCACGCAAATACACCAATACAAATCCATTTTTTTCACTAAAAAGTTATTGTTGACGAGTCTTACCTGCGGGTTCTCAGCGCCCAGTTCTAGCGCGTTGAGCTGACCGCTCCCCACGTGCTCCAGGGCCGCCTCCAGGGTCGCCAGGTAAAAACTAGAATATCAATATTTCATTTTTAGTCAAAATACAAAATAAGGGTCCGTCAATTAATTGACACATTTTTTCCTGAACTCTGGACCCCCCATCCCTACCGCCATTATCCCCACTACCCCTAGGCTAAGGTATGCATTAGATTTTGTATGGAATTTCAACCCCTGCCCTCTACCCCCAAACAAAGAAAGCTTTGAAAAAATCTTGTTGTGTATACAATTAAAGGAAGGCACCCTTATTTTTCTTTACGTCATTTAACACAACAGCTGAAAATGTGGACTTCCCGAATGAAGTGCACGTAATATAAACCTAATAAATCTACAATTATTTGACAGATTAGGTAGTTTGAAATAAAAACAAGCTTCCTACAAACATGATATACGTCTTATGGAGAAAATGTTAGGGCAACGATAAATGAATGATTAGATAAACACCAAGGCTATATGAAATATAACATGTAAAGAAAAATATTATTTCTAATGCTAAACAAAAATATTTTATATAAATTGGCATTATGCTGGGTTCTTTTTATGAAAAAAAGATTACATTCCGAAAGGGGTTAAGGGTATGCATGCTGAGCATAACTCCAAACGTAAAATGCTAGATATACCTGGGATGGATACATGCTGTAACAAAAACTTCATTCTGTTTAACAAATCTGGGTCCAACATTTCAATACAACCATTAACACTGACAAAAATTGTACGATGAAATATATATATGGACATGATACGATGAAATGCGAACAGGAATCATGTAAGAAACAAAACATCAGTTCTACCTCGAACCCCTCAGCGACCTTCCCTTCTTGTCATTAAATGTGCTTTAACTTACATGTTGTACACAATTTTGTGCATTTCCCAAATAATGCCCAAAATGCATGAAAAAACTATTTGAATACCAACAAATATAAAGATGGATAGTACCAACAAAAGCACAAACATTTTAACCTGCCAAAATGGGAGTTAGCTTGTGCAACCAGAAATTTAGCAGCGCAAAATAAGTATGTTCACATCTTCCCGGTCCCCTGCTGTTCAGGGCTGGGATGGTCTCTGAGGGGTTTAAGGAGGCACTGAGATAGAGATGCGTTCATGGAGTAAGGGGTTCTAGGTGTAACATTGCATGCTTAGTTGTTGCAGCCTACCCGAAAGGGTCGTCTTTATAGTTGGATGTAGTTCTGTACAAAAATGACACATTTAAATTAACAACGCAAATCGTTAAAACCGTGTTCTTTCCTTTCTAGAACTAATGTTTTTTTTCTAAACCATATGAACATACTGCATATACATATACAACGTGTACTTTACATAAATACCGTAAAACCCCTAATTTAAGCCGCGGCTTATATAAGGGTTATTTTCAGAAATAGGAGAAAATAAGGCCTCCATTGTAAGGGTGCGGCTTAAATTAGGGGTTTACACAAGCTTGAATCCAATGGAAGTCATGACATATTTTTGGAAAAATACACCCAGAGATAACCCCAAAAGTTGGGATGCGGCTTAAATTAGGGGTTTTACGGTAATTAGAGATGCCCCTTCCTACTAATGAAAAAGTAGGAAAAGTAGGAACGACTTTTCCTAATTCTTTTTTCGAAGCAACTATGAGGGCAATAACCTTTAGTAATAGAGACCTGATGTCGAATTTGTATTTGAATAGCTTGAAACCAAAAGAGAAGTACTCTCAAACAGATATTACCGTAATGTAAGAAATATTGGCTGTGCAATCCAAAATGACCAAAAAGAAGGAATTCCTACAAAAGTAGGAAAAACGGAATTTCTGATAATCACCCTAATCATGGTCAAATGTTTCAGAATAATCTAAGCACAAGGATTTGTAAATTCTGTTCTGCGAATTAGTAACATTTCTTCGTCAATTGTACTTGTGACCACAAAACCAACTTAGTTTCATATACGGTACTCACCCATACTCATCGTCGTTAGAGGCCTTGGCAAACCTAAATCCTGTCATGTAGTAAAAGTGCGCCCACCAGTTGGGCATCTCGGACTTTACTACGAGAAACACGAGTATCGGCAGGAGGTCGTCAGTCGTCAGGGGGATCGCGGGGTCTGTAACGAAAAATGAACGCTAAAGATTATGATAATCTAAAGCCGGTCATGTAGTAAAAGTGCGCCCACCAGTTGGGCATCTCGTCCTTTACAACAAGAAACAGAGTATCGGCAGGAGGGCGTCAGTTGTCAGGGGGATCGCCGGGTCTGTAAGACGGGAAAAATTTTAAATGTTAAGAGAACCTAAAGCCCATTGTGTAGTAAAAGTGTGCCCACCAGCTTTTTTTGACTGAATCCTATTCTGTATATGACATGATGTCCCCCAATGTAGATAAATCATATTTTACCCAACTCGGAAGTATTTGGAATCACATGAACAGCCAGTATCAAGTTCCACATACGAGATACATATTTGCTTGGCAGACAAAATTCAGTTTTACTAAATATATATATATTACTATTAATATATATCATATATATCATATATATACAAAAGAATTAGCACAGTCAAACCTCAGTTAAGGCTACGTAATACTAAGATATGAAAGTTGAATAGATTATCCCACTTTACAAATTTGTAAATGCCAGTATTTCATACTTACCGTCAGGTTTAACGCCCCTCGGCGGTTGCTGCAGTCTTTGCACCACCCGTCTTATACAGCTGAGTTTCCCTAACGGCGTGCTGTACCGCTTTAGATTGGCCAACTCTCGCCGGGCCCACGGCACGTTGTAACTGAAACATAAGTGAAATAACCATAAAAGATAAAATTAACTTAGCATTTTTACAGTTGAAATGAGGGTCCTTTATGGTACATAAGATCCTAAACAATAATTCACTCTAGACATATCCTTACGTAATCAGCTGTAAAAAAAAGCTTTATCTCCCTTCATTGAAACATGAGTAAAAAAAAAAAAGATTGAAACATAAGTAAGCTTTAGACTATTTCTTTATTATCAAAGACAAGTATTTTTTAAATTCCAGGATTGCTGTTTCATAATCTACAAATAATTTCCCGCTGCGACTCACCAGAACTCCTGCCGCACCCCGAGGTCCCGGAGCTGCAGCTCGGCCAGGTTACGGGTGATCTTGTTGAGCCGTGAGTCGTGGGACGCCGTACAGGTTGTGATGTGTTTGAAGAGTTTCTTGTATACACCATGCATTGTGTAGGTCTAGGGAAAAAACAATGATACAAGCACATTGTGTAGGGATTATCCAAATGGTAATATGTCATGTAATAATAGTTTGATTTAAGACATCATGACAATTTAAAATTGTCAACGTCAAATGCACTGAAGCGTAATTTACTACCGTTTCCCCAAGTCACAGGTATTTTGTAAACTGTCAAAATCGTAAATTCTATTTGGTGGATATAACCAATACGTAAGATATTTACAATAAATATCCCCTTTTCATGTTAGATATGTTTCTCTGAATTCAATGACAGTATATAACAGAACTTACCTCAACTGCTAGTTTGACATGTTCCATGAAGTTTGGCTTGGTTTTCACATTCTTCCTCTGAAAAATGTTACGAGAAAATCAAAAAGGGCTGATATTAGATTCGCCAACTAGGATACTATATATTTTCCATAAATCAGAATCTGAACTACAATATCTTAATAATTCTTTCTTTTTCTAAATTTGGCGGTAGCATCACAGAGAGAACTTGCAACGTCCACCCATATCATATCTTAATAATTCAGCAACATTTTCTAAATGACAGTCAGGTAAATATTTCCAAAGGGCAGGTAAATCTTGAGCTTCACCTGCCTTAGAGACAACCATCTTGTTAACTGTAAACTGTAAACTTGTAAACTGTTAACATTGACCACCTAATTATACTCAAAAGTATCCTTACGAGTCTTGCGTCCCTGAGTACGGTTTGCATGCCGCGGGTGAAGAGTGCGTTGGCGGCATCCACGAGGTGTCTGAGTGACTCGGCCTCCAGGTTGGTACAGCTCCGGTTAAACAGCGCTGTCAGGTCATCAAGGGACCGCTGGGTCTTGGAGTTTTCTGATCAAAATGGAAAAATCGCGACAAAAACTTGTATATCATGTTTCTGATATACGGCAAATATTCCTTGTAGATATGTAACTCAACTTGAAATAAGATATATGAATTTAATCTATTTTCATAAATTGATTAATTTCTTTTGGGAGATCTTACACTTACAAAAAACTGAAAAGAAATATTGTGAACGTAGTTATTTATGGGTGTATACATTTTCGCGACTTTTTACTAAAAAAAAAAAAAAAAAAAAAAAAGATCTGCAAGGATATAGAGTCGCGTTTCAATGATAAAGTCTATCTTTAGAGTTATCATAACAGATATTTTTAATATTTCCTTATTTTCGTAGATCATCTTCAAAACGCGAATATGGTGAATATCAATACATTCACAGTAATGGAAAGAAGAATATTGCCGCAAAATAACTTACCTGCCCCTTGCCAGAGGAGGTTGGCGCAGTCCTGGATGCTGTGGACGATCTGGTTCGGGGCCAGGTCAGACAGGGTCACCACTGAAACAGGGAAAATAGAGGATTAGAAAGGAACAGCAAATTGGGAACTTTGGACTTGCCACATTGAAGGCCGTCTTAAAAGGAATATAAACATATTTTTTAACCCAAATAGTTTTCAAAAGGAAAGTATAGTTCTCATATCTAATACCATGCAATAAAATCTAATTTAAAGATGTTTTCTTGGGTCAAATTATCAGTATAATAGCAAAAACCTATGTCTAAAGCCCAAAGAACTGGTCCTTTCCAACACTATGATTTAGTAAAAATCTTATAAATCCATGGGATACTTTCTATAAACATTCTCATTGTTTATGGAAGGTATGAGAACCAGTGTTTCCCAAATACATCGAACATCAACGTAATGGGTTTACCGAAGCAGAGAAAAGTTGGTGATTTAGACTGTTACAATTCATATCAGATGCTCTTCAGCCAAAATTTGCGATTTTGGTCCACTGACATAGATTGTATAAAGAAAACCAAAGATTTCTCGTTTTCAAAATTAGAAAAAAGGCTGACAAGTTTGATCTACGAAAAGCAATATTATTATACACTTAGAGAGTAAAGATGAATTTTTGCTGGGTTGGATGATCATCAGAATTTTTTTTGCATTTCTACGCTGGCCATGAAAAGCCTATAGTTACCAATTGATCTTACTTTGATTTTTACTTATAGTACTTACAATAAAATTACCTCTATCAGAAATCAACATTTAAAGTAACCCCTACCTGGCCTTGGGCCCCCCTCCAGGGCCTGGTTGATACACAACACCTGGTAACTCTCATCTTTCTCGTTGAAGTAGGTCTCCTCAAACAGAATCAGCACCTGAGGAAAAAAGAAGAGAATCGGTTATAGAGTCCTACAGATGATGAATGTGTGAGTGTTGGGTGTTTTATGCTGTACTGACAGCCAGGGTCATTTTCACAGCGAAAAAAAGTTGGGACGAATTCTGTCTTTGGTGATTGTATCTATGAGATGAGGGTGACTGGGGGGGCAAACAGCAGGGGATCAAAACCTGATAATCATTTTTGCTGTACCTTGTCCCTTAGTGAACCCAGCATCAACAGGGAATTGAACCCAATGAACCACTTGGTCAGTGCTGGATCCCGCCTATCGTTGCCGTCTACGATCAGCAGGGGCTACTGGGGCCTACAGATGGTGATGATGACTGTAGGAGCTTATTGTCCGTTCAGCAATTTTTTCAGCTATTTCAGGACCAACTCACGGTTTTTAGGTTATACAATGAACTATGATCGAATCTATGGGGGTGGAAACGACGACGGAAGGTAAGGTGGTCTAGCAGTCAGCACATGGGATCAAACCCAGGCTGGCCAAGTGCAATACCAACATGCTAACCACTAGACCACCTCACCCCCCTTTGTCCTACAGATATGAAGCTTTAGAGTCCTACATAGTGAATACAAAATGTTGCCTTTGACATCAGGGATATTTTTGTATATAAGGTCAGCTAAAATGTTTTATAAAGATCAACACCGCTAATTTTTTATGGATAAAGACAATTTGCTACAGGCTTATAGTTAGTTTGGTTTTGTTAATTTTTCAATGTGTTAGTTAGTTGTTCTGTATATGAGATTTTCCCGGTACAGATAATTTTCTTTGTAACTTACCGCTCGGGACTCTTCAAATCCAGCCCCAGTAGAAATACAGCTGCCTTGTATGGTCACCACCTGGAGGTAAGTAAATAGATATTATGGTAAAGTTATGAATCGTGTTTTTTTTTTTGTGTTTTTTTTCAATCGATAAAATGTAATGTGGAGTGAATTATCAGCCTTCGATCAATTTTTCAACTTCAATGGTGTTTTACAGAAAACTGAGATCAAGAATTCCGCTGTGAAAGACAGAATATCTGATATTTGAAATTGCTTGATAATTTGCCTCGACTTACCTTATTACTTAATGTGTTATAGACGTGCTCGTTATCCTGGATCAAGACGTGGTTTAAAAAATCCTTTTCCGTAAACAAGGAATCTTCTACCGTACCAAGCCGAGGGACACATATCTGAAAAATAAAGTTGAACCTTATTGTTTAAGCGCTTCCACGATTTCAAAATGTGACAGTAGAACAAAGGACAACAAATTTACAACTTTTTAGCTTACATCTATAAATACTTGTTCTTAGAATTCAATATCTTAATCAATTTTTGTAAATCCTGAAAATAAACCTCATGAAAAAACTCTTTGCATTAATTGCCACTCATAACAATAAAAGCAAACCTGAATTTTGTGTTTTTGTGTTGGTAGGCTATTACATTCATACTTACTATTATGATGCGGGTAACAAAGAAATTCTTGAAAAACTTGACATTTCCTCTAAATTAATCATTTATGTCCCGAAGCGCAAAAAAAAACAGCGCAGGACACAAATCGAAACATATTTACCGTTATCTATAGTTTAAACTTACTTGTGTTACCTTCACAGTAATTCTTAAGATATGATGCTTTCAAACATTGGAGCAGTATGTTTAAAAAGTTCTGTTAAATATCTGTTTTGACGACACCCACTGTTGTAACCCACCTAAACTGAGAACTGAGGGAGAACAGACCAAGGTTTGAGATGTTTTCAGTATAATTAAACTGATTTAAAAAGAAGAAAAAAAGACTTCACTCACCGTCCATCTGTTGGTGGCTATCGTGTCGTAGAGGTCTTTACCCTGCTCCTTGAGGGACACGAAGAACGGGTTGACAGCAAGGTTCTCGTCATAACTCTCCATGCTGCACCGGCCCCCACTGAAACGTTCATTAGGTACAGTGTTTAAGGCGAACAATATATTGTAATAGTATTGGCTGTTCACGACGTTAAAAGAATAATCCATAGAAACCACGCTCTAAAAGTAAGTGTTCTCATAGACGTATAATTATAATATAATACTGATATGGTGTACTAAATAGTGAGATTTCAGTAAGAAGACTGAAGATTTGGAGGCATGAAACCTGAACACACCTATTTATCTTTTGTTTTTGGCCTTATGCATATGCACTGTTTGAAATCAACGGTGAATTTTGAATACAATGTGCCCACCCATAGAGATAGATAATTATGTATGTCTATGGCCCACCGTACGCCATTTGTTTGGCAGTATATATGGGGGTTTACGTTGTGGTAGCCAAAAAAACAATATAGACCTATTCCTTGTTATAGTATATTTCATCATAGACATACATAACATTATGTATGTCTATGATTTCATTGGCAAAGTTTCATTCATAGCATAAAATCAATAGAAAGGATTGTGATGACAACACCATTACGCTGTCACCATGTAGGTCAATTATTGATCCAGAAGGTGACGATATAAAACAGTGGTCAATATTCCGATACGTTTAACGGAAGTACTAAACAACAATACCCCACTTAGCTTTTATTTCAACTGTATTGGTAAATTCAGATGGTGGACAAAGTTAATGACTTCCTTGGTAGAGTCTATACCCATCAGGGCTCATGGAATTCAAAAATTGGTAAGGTGTCCTGCGGGACACCCTGACCGTTCATCACGGGTGTCCTGCACCATACAACAGGGGGTCCCATTGCCTCAACATTGTTATTACAACTCTGATTGCCCTGTTTGGTTGTCCTGTGCCCTTAGGGGGCTGGACAGGACACCCAGGACGCTGGATTTGGTGAGGCCATTTTGATAATTTTCCGCATTTTTTCTTTTTGAACAAAAAACCTAAGTGTCAGATTGGAAATCTGAACACAACCATTTTATTTTTTGTCCTAAATACTCGCACCTGCCCTCACGTAAGTCACTGTGAAAATGCATAGACAATATATAATTACGGCCAGAAGGAAAGTGAACAGGGACCATCCCCTAACATTACTTAGCCATTCTTTTTCATTATCTAATGTATTTATCAAATGTAAAAAGTAGGCTTTAGCTTAGGGTATTGAATTGTTTTTTTAATCTGGATTGCCAGTGGGCATCTGATAACAGAGATATATGATTTATGGTGTTGCTTTTGTGTATAGTTCACGAAATTTGAAAATAGCTGGGTGTCCACAGGACACACAGACTGTGACGCACGGTTGTCCTTCACAAAAACTTGGGGGTTCTACTGCCTCAGCCTTGACTTTTGGCTATAGTTTCTAAAGCGTCCGCATAACACCCTTTAGGTCCTGTCAGGGTGTCCTGGGCCTTTCGTTAGCATGGTTAGGGGACACCCAGGATGCTGCAGCTGGCATCTAAGATATAGTATAGATCTAGGACAATCTCTTGAATATCTTTAAGGAAATCGAGATAGAAAACAGCTACATTTATATTCCAGATCAGTCTTGTTACTGGGAATATGAATATAAAACACCCTACATAGTACCATAGTACCATAATCCCCTCTAACAAAAAAATGAAGTGAAGTATTGCTTCCTTTCAATGCCTATGACTGTCAGTAGGTCGGACATAAACTTGATAAAGAAAACATTATTGTACGATGTAGAGGTGTGGCAACTCATTATCAGCTGATGACGATAACGGATTAGACTGGGCGAAAATAGGGGACTTTCAACTTCGACTGTCATTCATGTCATCGCGAACAAAGAACAAGTAAGAAATCGTAGTTCCCAGATAAATACACCTTCAATTCTACGCAGTAGAGTACTTTATTAGTTATTCTAAGGTCAAATAAAAGTAAACAGAGGAATAAAAATAATCGTCCAAAGATCGTCGACTTACCCATTCCAATTTCCCGCTAGATGGCGCGACGAATGACCCGCCACCTGGCGTTTTGATCGGGAACTTATTTCCCGCCACAGTTTTTGGATAAAAATTACAAAAATACACAACCTAAAAGTGTCCAGGTACTTTTATTGGATAGCTGAAAGTTATTTTCGCAAAATATGATTGTTTGAGCAGTTTTGGTTAAGAGATTCTGACTAAATTTCGTGATTTGAACTCGAGGGACTTGCAGTCATCAACATCCGGCCACCATCTGAACTTCAGAGGTCGAACTGCGAACACATTTTCTTTGAATTACAATACGGATACCAATCGACAGTAAACATGTTGCGGATAGTCAGGAATATGACGACGGTGAGCATTGATTGTGATCATAAATGTATGCATTCATGCAAAGGGAGACTTGTAAACTTAAAAGTGAACATAAATGAGCGATAATAAGTGAATCTGTAAGACTAGCCACAGGGACAGCCCACTCAGTGCCACTGCCCAGGGTGGGGAACTTGAGGAGATCAATCAAGCCTTAAACCGGTTCAAAATGAATTCCCATTGAAATAAAGAGATTTTCTGACATGGGATGGCACAAATTAGAAGACTTTTTTGGGTTAATTTTGGTGCCAAGGAAAGGCAGATGATTTTTGACTGTGAGATGTTTTTTTTTTTGACCAGAAAAAAAGTTGTATTTTTAGTAAAATTGTCATCGGTCGAGTTAATGTTCTCAATATTTGATCTACATCCAATGCAATTATCATTGACATTGTAGACTGTTTTGATTTCATAACGATAAATTAATTTCATCATTTTTAAAATACAATATGCTAAATCCTTTAAAATTCTACATTATTTTACTGTTAGCATGAAGACACCCGATAATGTGAGGTCTAAAAAAATTGTTGTGTCCAAGTAACCCGACCTACCCTCAATTTTTTGCCCTACCCTCAATTTTATTTTTTTAATGAATTTTCCCCAGTTTCTTTTCAAAATCCAAAAGAATTGTATTTGGAAATAGGTTAAAAGCTTGGCATGTAGATCTATGCTCCTGCGTGAAAGGGCAAAAAAGGGGGGGAAAATCCAAAAGAACTGACCAGAAAAGCTTCGAACAGTATCTGACAGCATATAGATGCTTAGGCTCAGTTAGGGCTTGAATGATGATAGAAATGGCTTTGAAGATTTTCAGAGTATTTTTAATACTGCCCAGTGTCCTTTTGGCAAGTAAAAAAAAAATTAAAAAAAACTACATTCCCCTATTTTTTCAACCTAAGTCAGATCTACCTGAACACAACAATTTCTTTGTTTTTTGGGGGGCATAATTTGAAAAAGTTTATATTTTTTGGAATTCGTAAAAGAACAAAAATTGATAAATAAAGAAAAGAAGAATAAGACAAATTTATATCCCTCGCAAATTATTGATTCCTTTTTTGTATTTGGATGCTTTATTATCTCATGTAAGAGAATGTACAGATTTATTTTATTTATTCAATATTATGTCAAAAGAATATTCTATATTCTTAGAACATGTGACTGTCTAATGTAGGAAAAGTTAGTTTTCTTAGTTTTTCAAACAATGTTAATAAGCTAGGGGTTTATAACAAGCTAGCATTCCTGTTATGAAATAGATCCTTATGTAAAACTATTTTTTTATAGTTTAAACGGGACTTTAAATCAGAGTATTATACAGTAAGATGGAAAATTAAGTTTCATATGATATCTTTAATCTATCCTTGCAGGTGCGACCCCGTGTTCTACCCCTATTAACCGGTCGGACGTACTGCACAGAAGCCCCACCAGGGGACGCCACTGAGGGCGAGAAGAACATCACCACCGTCCTGAAGAAAAAGTTCCCCAGCGCCGAGTTCGTACAAGTACAAGACATCTCAGGTAGTTATGACAGGGACGATTCAATGTGATTGACAGTCCTTTGATATCATCTTACAGAAAATAGTCCAATGCAGCCTGTTCACATATTCTTTTGACTTTTGATTCATTCTGAAAAAAAAAAAATGGTTCGTCAACATTTAGCAAAGCTTACTTAAAATCATGTTGATATATTTTATTTTGGCAAAAGTTCATTGTAAATCATTATTTCATATAAAGCTTGTGTTTCTGAATATTATGAGTTTTCAGGTTCAATTTGACAAGTTTTGCGTTACACAACGTGGGATTACTCATACTACTACAGTACAAATCTTGAAAGAAAATTTATTTAAACCAATTAAATATTACAGTTCCATATACTTTCGCTATCCATGTATTACAAGGTTAAATTTGAAATAATTTCCCCGATGGGATAATGAATATTTCTTAAAAACAACATTACGAATAATGAAAGTTATCATGATAAAGCTTTGGAAACATGAATTTGTTGATAGATTTCCGAGATTACATCTGCACTTATCTAGTACAAAAACAAAATAGTGATATGTGTCCGTGATAATTAAAACGTACTCCTCTGTCTCTTCTCAGGTGGCTGCGGGTCCATGTACGACGTCCAACTGGTGACACCTGAGTTTGAGGGAAAGAGGACGGTATTACAACACAGAATGGTCAACGAGGTAACTACAGGTCTCACTCTCAGGAACCTTTTTAAGGGGCCTGCGATTTAGTACACACGCACATTTAAAAATATTCAGACCCCCTATCCTCCTTGGGCTGAAGTATGCATTGAATTTATCGAGGTGCGTATGTGGATTTAAAAAAAAAAAAAAAAAATCAGACTCTCCTTCCCTCCTTGGTGCGTGCGTATTTAATGGAAGCCCCTTTACTGTTACTCAGCCGCCGATGCTCTGTTAACACATACTTATCTGTATGTCCATCACTTGTAATATTTTTGGAAGATTAAGGAACCCTAAAGATGAATTTAATGCTTTCTTTTAAACTGAAAAGTCCATGAAAATAGATGTCACATTCACAAAAATTATCCTGTGACAACGGTGGACAACAGTTGCAATGATCAAAGTCAGAGCTATACATAGACCAGGGATGGAATTGAACGCCAATCCTTCAGCCTAGGGCTCATTCCTATTTTAAAAAATCAGAGCTGATGATTTTATGGAAAATCGTAGCAAAGTCAGCATCAGTGCCTGAGTTCTGTTCTGACGTGGACTTACTATTACTTCCTTGTTCTATCAATACACGTGACAGAATCCTAACTGCCTTCACATAAATCAAAACCTTATCAATCTCATTTACGTCATTCTTGACTCTCTCGTAATCTGGCTTGTATTTTTTACCCGGGTTATACTTGTCAATGATGTTGATCCCAGGGCACACCACTTAGACCTGAAGGTCAAATTCAAGAGGGTATATGACTCTTAGTTCAAGTACTCTTTACGAATTAGGAAGTTCTGGGCCCGAGAATTGTACATACAAAAAATTGATATTTTGCCCAAATGGGGGGGTCGCCCCTGGTGGCCCCCCCCCCCCCCCCCCTAGATCCGCCATTGAAGTTTCAGTGTTTTTGAAAACGCCGTTTTTGCCGGACATTTAAACCAGAATGTCAGCCATAATGTTGCATGACCCAAATATGAAAATAATGATAAATAATGCTTAGAATGTCTGAAATATATAGAAAGCTGTCCCTAGATAACAATGATATACAACATAATCATTCTTGTTCAAGTGGTGGAGATACTCCTAACTCGCCACAGAAAATGGACACTGTTGATGACCAGGTGAAACAACTAGTCGACTTGGGAGTAAAAGAGCCAAGCAAATCGGCATACCAACAAGAATGGTTTTCAAAATCAACAGGAAAATTGAAGACATAGGGACTTGCGACATAGCCTTTTCGTAAATTCGACATGCGACGTAGGGACCCCCATCTACACCCCTTTAGATAGGAATTGAATAAAAATGAACTCTTCAAAGGTTTTTAACAGATCCTCAATAGTAAAGTAAAATTCCTGTAAGAAAGATTGCACCGCAGTCCACTACGAACGAGCTTCAGCAAATAATTTCCCCAAAAGCTAAAGATGTGTATTTCAGTAACTTGTTCATGTACTTCCAGTATAAAGTTAATGAAATATATTTAGCCAGGTCCAAGAAAGACTATAGCTTTCCTTTGAAGTTAGAAATAGAACTGAAACCAAGTGCATGGCGTTTATAATGAATGAAGTACGAAACAAGGAAGTGAGGTTGGAGGCTTTTTTTAATCTTGTTTTTCTTTTTCTTCTTCTTCTTAAGAAAGTAAACTTCATAAAAATATAACCGTCCTAGCATTATGCAACGAATATGTCGTGTACATAATGCATGAAAAATCTTCCCCCTGTGGAGGCGTCCTACTGGTGACGCTCACAGGGTTCCCATGCAGGTCTTAAAAGGTCTTAAAAGGTCTTAAATTGATTTTCTCTTAAGGCCTTAAAAATGTCTTAAATTTGACCTTTTTTTAGCTAGAGGTCTTTAAAAGGTCTTAAATGGAATTTTTTGAGAAGTTTCAGTGGAGAAGCCTTGAAGTAACCAAGAAAATTACAGATCCCACTTTCAACTTAGTACACTTAAATTAGATTAAAATCATATGATATATTCTGAAATCTTTCTTTGCACGCAGTCGATCGGTCTTAATTTTTCCGAATTCTGGTCTTAATTTGGTCTTAAAAAGATCTTAAATTGATTTTCAAAAATGCGTGGGAACCCTGGCTCAGTATAAAGCCCCATCCCCACTGAGCAACTTCAAGCCCCATATCCACTGGCGATTTTACCATTAACAGGCGATGGGCGACTGAGACAATCGCCTGTGAAATCGTCAGGCACCTGAGTTACCATAGGCAACTCCCCATGGTTATGGTGTGCATTCTGGGCAAGGGGTAACGGAATATCAAACTTGCTTGATATTCCAGTCGCCCATAGACGGTAAAATCGCCTAGTGAGTATGGCTCTTTACCGGCGAAGGGCAACTGGAAGAAATCGTTAGTGAAATCGTCAGGCGATTGGTATATCAAGCCAGTTCAATATTTTACAAGCGATTTTACCAGTGATCCATTGCTGGTCGCCGGTCGCCCAGAATCCACATCATACCCACAGAGTGTTGCCCAGTGATCCATTGACATTCCAGTCGCCTGGCAACTTTATGGGCGCAGTGTTTGCCATTAACACCGGCCCGTCGGCCAATGGCCAACAATTTGAGAGCAGGGCTGACAATTTGCACAAAAAATATTGGCCCTGATGGCTGACAGTAATCAGGGCAATAATAATCTTTTACTTAATTTTTGGACTATATGTTTTACACGTTTTTCCTTGCCACTTATGAAAGCAGTTACAAAAAAAGTTAGGGCCAACCAAAACCTGGCAGGGCCGACTGTATTTTGGACAAATCGGCCCTGTTGGCTGACAGCCTAAACAGTTAGTTTCCAACATTGATCATTGACAGGGCGACTTCTTAGAATCGGCGGTCGCCAGTCTCTGGGAAATCGCCTAGTGGGTAGGGGGCTTAAGATCCACCCCCGAATCTACTGGTGGCTGCATGCTGTAGTAGTGCACTCTTTTTGTCTTATTCTGAAGATAGGTAATATATGGTTTACTTACACCTTTAGTGTCATGTCAGACGAGGGTCACTGGAGAAGGGTGGGGCGGTCATCGTCCACAAAAGCGGGACATATGACATCAAAGGATGGCAGTCTAGTTGTAATAGGCTATAAATATATTATAAATATAATATAGATATTAAGGACGTAGCTTGAGAGCTGGTGGTCTGTTTGGTGCATGAAAGAGCTGCCTCTTCTAGAGCCTCCTACATATGATTTTTTAACCCTTATGTATAGAAAAGAATATTATTATAGTTCAAGTTGTGTGCGGTTGTCTTCAAATGGGGTAAGTAGGTCGATATCTGAATTTGGGGGGGATAGTTTCTTTCATTTAGGGCCTACTGACCTAGCTATACATTATAGTTGAGAGTTTGGAATATTAGTGATTTTCTCCATAATATACACTTTCTCCGTTACTTTTTACCGTATATAATTCGTTCTGATCTTATACGCACTCTTTCCTGTCCGCCAGGATACTTTAATTGACTCACTGTCGATAATTTTTTTAAGTTATAAAAAGTTAGGTTAGGATCACAAAATGTTGGTTTGTCTTGGTACCTAAACTATAGACCTTTCATATTCCACGTCAGTGTTCGAAATTAAGGGCGCACCCTGCACCCGGTGTGCATGATTTAGCTGCAGGGTGCATACTCTTTGAGAGGAGTGCACCCGGTGTGTGCATGCTTTTTCAACAGGATAAATACCTTAATATACTGGTGTGCACATGATAAACGTCCCGGGTGCATACATTCAGACAGGCATGCACCCGGCGTGTGCACAGAATAAATCCTTAATTTCGAACACTGCACGTATACGCTTCTATTAGTTTATTTTCAAAGTTTGTTTGAAGCCTTCCATGTAAATTTTAGATGGATTAGTAAGAAAAGAAAATTGGCAACTTGACTTCAGCAATGTGTATGATCAATAACTGATACGTCCCAAAAGAATTGTCTTAAGTAACGATAAAATATGATAGATATTTCTTTTTATTAGTGGTACCATTAGCGGTAGCATCAATCCTTTGCACTAGACACTGCCAAGTATCCTAGAAAAACATGATAACTAGACAGGAGCCCCGATACTTCCCTGTGTACTGAACCTTGTCCTTACAAAATGTGTCTACTCTGCGCCGACGCCCTTCGTAATGATAGGATACGTATACACTTATTACAAGACGCGCCAATTTGTGGTCGGCTGGCACGCTGTCCTGGTGTGAATACCTTGATTATGAGCCAGTAACCATTTCCAAGTAGGTGCATTAAGTACCTAGAGGGTAACAGCTTTGCTTGCCTCAGCATGGTTTCTGTCAGGGAAACATGAGATGTTATCACTGATTATTGATCATAAATTATTAAAAAAAAACAAAAAATGTTTCTGAAGTATCCGAGTAAGGATTGAATTCTAAGTCATATTGGTGTTAATACCATGATGAAAATATTAAATGATTTCTATCCGACATAGCCGATGTGGGGCATGCCATCAATGATCATAGATATATATATTAGTTATACTATATATGTCAATACCCCTAAGCTCACATATTTCAGACCCACCCCTACCCTAGGGCTAAAGTACCATTAGATGCTTCAGGAACGTACGCACATTTAAAAAAAATACCATACCCCTCTATCATTCCCCCTTTATGCCTACGAACTTGATGTAAGGCCCTTGTTAAAACAATTAAATTGACATGCGTTGGGTGGAGGGTTGACAAATGATCCGATTCTTCCTATCCTGAATTCACATTTGTTATTAATTTTCATCTAACAAATCTTGGTCTGTGAAAATATAAAAACATAGCCACAGCTTGATATCCAAAAAAATAGTTTATAACTGGCTTTAGAATTCCTAGATTCTAAAATAGATGTTCCAAAAAAAATCCTCTGACCGTGTATCTCACTAGAAGTATGCAGTGTCATCCCAGAGGCGTAGCTAGCCATAACGTCAAAGTAGGGTCCAGGTACAAAAAGAGAGGCTTCCGACCTACATTTTTGACAAGATTTCTTATATGTTACTTATATTTTGGGAAATCAAAAGGGGTTCCAGACACCCAAGAACAACCGGGTTTACCCCCCGCTACGCCACTGCATCTCTATATGGGAAATCCTCTATAGACGTTGTGCAGAAGACGTCACACACCCAAAAAAGAAATTGGAAGCCATATTGGTGATCAATTTGAAATTATTACATTGGAATATTAAAGAGCATCTTGAACCCAATTTATGTAAGATTGATCTTAAATGATCATATACTAACATAATTACCCATTTTAGTTCATCAGACTATTTAAACTCTAGATATAATGCATTGCCACGTGGTTGTGATAGGCACATGGTGGTCACCAAAATGTGGTTATGTGACCATATCTGCACAAGGTCTATAGGGATGTCTGAGTGGGTGAAAGCAGTGTAACCATCATACCCCCGCCCTCCCCAAAAAATGCAAGTAGTAAAAATCCCCCCCCCCCCCCCCACACACACACACCTTTCTCCTACCCCCCTGAGGGGTAGACACACTACATTCTGACCTCGCGTGTTCTCTGAGGGTGAGATCGGTCTACGTACAACGCCCAATCCACCTGCCGCCCCGTGACTTCATTCTCCGTATTACGGTTCCCCGATACGGACGACTATTGCACGAGACACCACCGCATACAATCAGTCTTTTGCCTATCCTTTAGCATTGGCAGCGTCCTCAATATTTCATTAAATTCTGGAGATTAAGTAATCATTTTTCAATGTTTCATAGATAGACATAGATCTTGTCACAAATATCTTGATTTACCTTAGTTTACCGGAATTATTTTTGCTAGAGCCGTCCCAAAGAATCATAACACTGTCAGTATACAACCGGAAACTGCTCCAAAACGGCAATTGTGAGCGATTATCGGATACCATAGTAAGGCGAATGAGAAAAAGAGTGGAAAAAACTGCCTTCACTTTTGGCAAGTGCATTTGATGCTAAATCGAATAAAAAGTGGTTGCAGGGAAGTCCAGAATATATTTGAGATCTGTGAAATTCTTCATCCGTGATTGACAAAGCAATCGTATATTCACAGACTATTGATGCTGTCCGACACCAGCTGCTTAAAAACCAGTCAATATATGCACTGTATGCTGACCAAATTGATTACATAGAGTTTCATGACAGCTTATGGTTTAGGCGATGAAAAAGAATAAAATCTGTCAGGTTGACATTCTTTACGTAAAAGTGAAGTCAGCAGTAAAACGAGATTTTCTATATAAATCATCACAGGAGAAAGTCTTAGCTGTTTTTAAGTCAGTCTGAAGGCAGTTGACATGGCTGTACACTGCACGCAGAGCTAGCCAAGGGTGGATGATTGAGATGGGCAGGGCTTGAAATTTTTTTTTTCTTCTTTTTTTGTATGTTTATCTTTTTGCATAGTTATCTATATAACATGCATAGTTATCTATTCTCGTTACAGTAGAAGGGGCCTTGATTGAGAAGGGGAGAGATTGATCTTAATGCTGTATGTCGATCTTATATAATGACTACTTTGCCTTTTCCCTTCAATGATAACCATTGCAGCGACGTTTTGCGTAGTCTCTCATAGGTGATGTTAGCACCATCCAGTCATATGTCATGATATCGGTTCATTCCTGAGAGTATAGCCTAAATGAAGGCTGCCTATTTGATTGTTCTTGAAATTTGATACTGGGTGTGGGGCTCAAAACTGCCCATTTCATTGGTCAGTTATTCGATACTTTATGCTTATAAGGCCTACATATACACATTAGTATAACTTGGGGTTCAGAGCCCCAGGACCCAAGGGACTGACCATGGTCGGCACATAGTGTTAACATCCTGAGATGAGCTTAGGCCAGCCTTTAAAAAGTTGTTTCCTGTCCAGCGGATGACCAGGAAAAGAAACTTTTTTTTTTTTTTTTGGTAAGGCAATAACTAAAACTTTTGTTGAAAAACAAAATCCGAAAATCTGATAAAAAAAAAAAAAGTCTCTAGTCGGCTCGTAAAAAGTCAGTCGGGCGCTGGACAGGAAACAAACCTTTTTAAAAGGCGATCCTCCGGGAGCCTTTTACTGGGCCTTAAGTCACTTGCAACAGTTGTGATGTCACAAAAGACCTTTTTGGACAGTGGTTTTCCTATAGTATTGGCTGTCTGTAATGTCATTTTGTCACCAAATTCGGAGGTAAAGTTTACTGTACAATTTTATTGAAAACATAAAAGCACTATTGGAAAACACTTCAACGTTTGAACTTGGGCATACTGAAACAAACTATTTTCTCAAAGCATGATAAATGAGCCTTTTTTGTTAGTGAATTTAAATGTCCTTGCTGCTTTTATGTTAGCATTTCCAGGTTTCAGTAGATCAAAGGCCCAGACTGTTTATCAACAATTAGGAAGGCATGTGTGTTAATTGATCTAGCACATGATGCCCTTGGGGGCAATTGATCTGGCACATGTTGCCCCTGGGGCATGGGTGTTTTACTGATGCTTACACTGTTTATCTTATACAAACAATTACCCTAGTGAATCTAGCACATGTTGCCCTCTGGGCATGGGTGTTTTACTGATGCTTACACTGTTTATCTTATACAAACAATGACCCTAGTGAATGGTCTTTTGGTAAACATGTATACTGAAAATAACTTAGATGAAACAACCAAATCAACCAATACAGTTTACTTATCTAACTACTTTGCATGGTTTTGACATGTGAAATTTGTTGGTTTGTTTCTACTTTTTCATAAGCCCAAGCACCCAGAAAATTATCACAATTTTTTAAATCCCCTAACTTTAATTGGTAACCCAGGAAAATTAAATAGAGTTATTTTAAAGTTACATGAATTGATCCACAAAAGAATTAATCTGTGATCTTGTAAATATGCAAAGTGTTAGACCTTGAGGTCAGTAAGAACTACCAAAAAAAAAATTATGATAAAAAATTGAGTCCAAACCCTAGATACAGGGATCGCCGATTGGGTAGCTAGGCTATTAGATGGCCGGGCTCGTGCTTCTTGTTTTAAGGGTGGCCTTAAGATAAGTGGTAGGACTGCATCAATGTCGCGGTATGCGAATAGAAAAACGTCAGGAGATGTGGCTAAGTTTCTAAGGTATTTTTTGCAGATGCTACCGCTTTGGGTGCCTGGATCTAGTGATCCAGCTCTGATTGGTGCTCTCCCATTCTCTCCATGGTTACAACTGTAAAGCCTGGTCCCCACAGGGCGATTAATATGCACCAAAACGGCGGCGACCAACGTGATAACTGGTGCTCTAGTCGCCCGACGACTTAGCATTAAAGGGCGCTGTGATGTCTGGCGACTAAACCACTAGTCGCCCTGGTTTCTGGCCGAAATATTTGACATGTTTAATATTTTCCTGATTAGTGCACTTAATCGCCGGGCAGGGCGACTTAGGTGTTCTCTAGTCGCCGTGAATTTGATGGTAAAAGCGTCCCAACGTGGAGATTGATTTTTTACTCCCCCGACGATTAGTTGGTCGCCTAGCGACCAATATTTCTTCCTTGATCGCCGGTGAAATGCACTAATCGCCGTGGTTTAGTCGCCACGTGGGGACCCGCCTTAACTGTCTCTAAAGGCAGATTTCCACAGAACGACTAAGTGCAGAAAACGAGTTTAGTCGGCCGACCAAATGTGTTAACTCTTTCCAAACACAGACATTTAGGTAGCAAACATTTTTTCACGGATAGAAAAATGCGGCAGCCGGGCATCATTTCTCAGTAAATA
The DNA here is from genome assembly GCA_936440205.1 of Lepidonotus clava. NCBI lineage: Eukaryota > Metazoa > Annelida > Polychaeta > Phyllodocida > Polynoidae > Lepidonotus > Lepidonotus clava. The sequence continues at coordinate 46,013,019 of OW387140.1, read as the reverse complement.
ATCTTTGATCATACTCTAAGTTGCATACATCTCATCATTCGAGCCAACGTCTTTGTAGATAACATCTGTGGCCCGTCTCCACAAATAAAAAAAAAAGTAATATACGAGAACACCTAATCAGGAAGTTTGCTGACGACCTCGATTTTTACGGCCACTTTACAAAGAATGTGCTGTTAATTGCGTCACAGTAATTGATAGGCTTTTTATTATGCTTGTAATTAATGACATTTTTACTAGGAAAAGTTAAGCCTAGCTGTTAGGTCGGTTATTATGTGGGCCTTACATTTTGTACGAACGCACATTTTAAAAAATCTCAGACCCCCCGTCCTTCCCCCACTGATGGTACATACTTAATGGAAGGCCCCATGGCATTATAACGTAGATCAGACAATACCCAATAACATGTATGTCAGATTGTTGACATCATTAGCTAGAATTAAGCCATATAAGAATACAAGATCTCTTATCTCTGGCGGAGCAAGTATGTAGTTTTCTCCCCAAAAGAAAACATACATCAGATCTCAATCAGTAGACCATTTTTTGCTTGGTTATTGGGAGATAATTTCTGGTGTTTTCTTATAGATTAGGTATGAACCGTGGAAGGTTAGTTATGTCGATATATTTGCCCAACGAAGGACGTATATTCAAATAAAAATAAAGATTATAGCATAATACATTATGATGAATAAACAGCCTCTGTTGACAAGGTTCTCCAATCGCTGACAGGTACACTGATTGTAATAGTGATTATTTCTTTATTCCTGTAACCGTATATTAAACACTTCTTGAAATAGTTTGGACGCAAATGTGCCTGTTGGATATTTATCTATAAAAAGCAGGTAGCAATTTAGATTTGTGCTATTTTTACTGTTAGCTATGTGCTTTACACTTTTGACAATATATATTTGTTATTGGATATGTCCATTAATGAAATATCTTGATGACGATAGGAAAGGATCAAAATATGTTGATTTAATACAGATTCCCACTAAATAAAACAACCTAGCCACCAAACATTTAGGAGTTTGATAAGTTACTTCATCGTTTTAATTCATTGAATATGTATTTATGTTCATGATTTGGGTTTATCATAATCATTTAGAAACTATATCTGTATAAAATAAGACTAAATGCTATCGGTGTAAATCTATGACTGTAACAGTCGAGGAAATTCCCCCTTCAGAATTAAGCACATGAGATGTTTGATCAAGTTCCCAAGTCAGTGTCGACCTACCTATCCGATTTGTCAACTTTGTTTCCACTGATACAATCTACAACAAAAGAGTCTGTAGCTACCACTATTTATACCTCTGACAGTAACTCGATGCAAGGAGGAAGTTTGGGGAGAATTCCCATACTGATCAGAACTGGGTCGTTAACATCGCTATGGGGCATAATTCATGTACATGTGTTTGAATGGTGTTGCATAATTCTATGTCAAGATAAATACTTGCGCTAAATACTCAGCAGCAATAATAGACAATTGACTGTGAATTCTAAGTGAAAAGTTTGCGGATGAGATGTTGTAATTTTTTTTAACAGGCGGTTTTAGGTGAGCCTGTCTGTGAGCAAACATACATAGGCCTGTATTAATTATGAGGTAGAACATCCCCCAATACATTGGACCTTAACTATCTAACTTATATCTCCAACTGGTGTTCCCCGTCCTTAACTAGCTCGCCTACGGTATTGCAATAAATATATACTAAATAACGCTAGGTTTGTAAAAATCAACAAATGTAGATTATTGGGGGGGGGGGGGGGGGGGAATCCACTCGGTCTAGGGGAGGCGGTCAACCGCCCTTTTTGTCTCCCCCGACCCCCGATCCACCACTGTTGACTCCTAACTGTGGACCATCCATAGGTTCAACAACATCTTAATGTTGATGACCATCCAGATAGGTTAACCATTAACTTTCAAATAGCTTCATGGCAAAACACTCACCTAGGTCATCAGAAGTTGAGTGTGTGATAACCTTGCTATTGGACATTGCACATATTATTTTATCTAAAATCTAAAGCATTTTTAAAGGTAAAAATACATGAAAAATATTCAATTTATGGACATAGTGTTTTAAAGAGGTATACCTTATTTAACCTCATCAAAACTATGCTTATAATATGGTTTTTCCTGAAGATAAATCAATATTTCTCAAGGTTTTTACGTCAGGATTATGAAAAAATGATAAATAATATAATTGTACATTCAGCATAAAATCTATGCATGAGCAAAGAAAGAGGACATCAAATGCTAGACTTAACGTGGAATGTGCCATAATATCCCTTGATACTCTTCAAAAAGAGTATGGTAACTGTAGTGATCACAGTAGCAGGTTTCTCCTTAATCATCTCATATATATAATCACCCAAAGCTGAAAAGCATTTCTTTCATGAAGAACCCTGAAGGGTTGGCCAGACATTAAAATACCCCAACAAATAAACAAAATTCCAGGAAGAACATAGACCTATCCTTTTTCATTCCACCATTGTGCAGACTACCGCTTTAGTGTCTATATTAGTGGTCCATTACTCATTTACCACTAACCACGACTGTCTTTACATTACCACAAGGAAGTTGGAGGTGTACATAGGAGTTCATATTTTTAAAAAAATCGTTTTATTTATTTGATGTATATTCTTCATGGTTTCTTTTTGTTTTTATTTTCCAGGCACTAAAAGAGGAAATCCAGGATATGCACGGTCTACGAATCCGAACAGCGGCCCCGTCCAAGACATAGAAACTGCTATTATTTGTAGATTTATTAAGTATTGTAAAAATAAAATAAAATGTGTGATTCGATTAAAAATTATCCTTGCCTGTGAACGTGGCCATTATCAGATTATGCCGAGTTATGATATATAAATCTCAACAGTTTGAGTAGACGGTTTGTGATGCCAATGAAGTTGTTAAATATAATTATACCATAGTATGGTTTATCTATGACTAAAATGTTACGAGTGGGTCCAACAGTATTAGATATCACCCTCACTATTCTTTAATGGACCTATGCATTAGAGTATATTGTATGTTAATTGTTTTTGGACAATTACATTTATTGTAACAAGAATGGTTGAATTTGTTTTTATTCACAATTGAATTTTGTCCAATTAGAGCGGTTTAAGTTCTTTCTCCAAATCATAAAAAAAAGATGAGAAAAAAACGTTCTATTTGTCCATCTGTTCTCTTATAACAAAAACTCGATTTTGTATTCCAAAAATGTATTGACTATCCATGTATCAGTGGGTCCCTTTTCTGAATTAAGTGATGTAAATTCTTTCTACTTGCTACTCGATCTATTTACAAAGTATGTACTATTAGTTTGGGTATTTTTTTAATATTCAAACCTAAAATTAAGTCTTATATTTAAAAAAAAAAACAATTGCTGAATACACCTTAAACTCCAACAATCGTCAGCATTTTTTTATCAGTGGTTCGTTTGAGAACAACTGTGTTTATATCAGTTTTAAAGATCACTTTAAGTTTAACAGCGATCATTGAACCATACATTCAACACTACTTTATCGCCATCTTTTTAATTCGACATGAAGCCTAGTAACATGAGACAGCATAATGACATGCGACATCAGCTTTTCTTAAACTCGACATTACAAAGCAACAATGAAAACAATAAGTGACAAATACATTCAACACTGTCTTTTTAGAACAGGTTTCCCGCGCCGGTCTTGAATTGTTTTTCTCAAATTTGTAGATCCTAAAATTGACAAATTTGTTTCTAGATATCTTAGAAAGGTCTTAAATTGAAATTTGTTAGAGTTGAAAATGTAGTAATTATGAGAGTCCACTTGCTGCCTTCAAGAAAGCACATTTTCTGCAAGTTTACATCAAACAATGTCCTCACAATTTTGTATTTGCATGCTGTTGATACGTCTTAATTTTTCAAAACCTAGGTCTTAAATTTTCAAAAATGTGTGAAACCGGTACAAATGCGATTCAATGGGCCTCAGTGTTGACATTTTCAGTGTATGAGAGTGAAAGTTGTCCATTGACCTTAAAAGGTCTTACTTTGGGAAACATAGCCTTCCTGTTTCTGGAAAAACGCTACTTGGTCCATAACTAAACCAGAATTGAGAAATTGTATACCTGCAAGTAGGAGTTCATTAATTTTGACCTCTGTATTTAGAGCTATTATTTAAGGGCTGGCTACACTACAAGATGCCAGAATTTTTTCATTTTGCAGGTATCTACATATAAATAGTGAATGCCAGTTAAGTTTAAAAAAAACCACAAGTAATTAGCAACTGGCCATGGTCTTAAGTCTGCCTGTTGGTAAAAATAAAAATACAAAGAGGAAGAAGAAATTTCCTGCTTCTATTAATTGGGGAACACCTCATTCTAAATTCTAGACACTCCCTAGCCTTACCCTGACACCTGCATATTTCCCTGAATCTCCGACCCCACTCCTTTCCTTATACCGTGTGACAAACATGACTATTTTAATAGATGATGGACGAAAAAATTAGTTGGGATAATACAATGCATTGATTCCATAATGTCCACATGTTTAGTTTACATATATAACCATATATTTTCGATTGCCCTATTATTTAAATAAGGAATTAACAGTATGAGGTTTGTATGTTTTGTATACGTAGAGGTATTTATAAGCATATATTTTCGAATGCCCTATCATTTAAACTAGGAATTAACAGTATGAGGTTTGTATGTTTTGTATACATAGGGGTATATATAAGCATATATTTTCGAATGCCCTATCATTTAAACTAGGAATTAACAGTATGAGGTTTGTATGTTTTGTATATATAAGCATATATTTTCGAATGCCCTGTCATTTAAACTAGGAATTAACAGTATGAGGTTTGTATGTTTTGTATATATATAGGGGTACAGAGAAAGTTAGCTGAATGTTATTATAAGTGAATGTCGATCCTATCCTAAATCAGTGCTAGGTTGCTCAAGTCCAAAACTGAAGAGACTGTCATAGTTTGAAATACAGATTGTAGTTTATTAAGTCTTATCGACACATAAGTACATGTCAAATCTCCTCTTCTCATTCCGTTAAGAATCACATGTCCACTCAGTCTATGCTGCAAGTAGCTCTATCTCCCTATTGAGGACCTGGCTTTATCACCGGTGGCTTGGGTAATCTAACCGTTACTGCTAATAGTAGCTGTACAAGTTCACTACCAACTTCATCTTCTAAGTAACAGTTTGCAGCACTATGTGCATTTAAGTAACCTGTGGCAGAGGGAAGCAGGGGGAGATACAGAATTTGGAAAAGGGGGCCCCCCACATAGGCTAAGTACTAAAAAAGTGTGCATTCACGAGTACATGGCTAACGTTCTTTTCTCCTTGGCTAGTTTATGTCTCTACCAAAAAGGGGGGGGGGGGGGGGGAATCAGGACCCCCCTCCCCCTTAGACCAGCCCCTGGGAAGGGTCCGCTATGCAGAAGTAGCTCTTACAGTCATCCCCTTCATGTACTTTAGTATACAGTCTTTTCTCTTTTGCTACAATTAAATTATCATCAAATTAATTCTAGTATGACTCTTCACCAACCAAATTCGTTATCTGGTGGTTTCACAATCTCCGTAGCTACGGAGGTTTTATGTGGGCTTACAGCTTTAAATAATTGAAAATCCTGTTGCTAATTAAAACTCTTTTAAATACACAACAAACGCGCGTAAGGAAATCCAAAACTAAAATACTGGAGGGGGGGGGGTGTTTCATAATGAAATATTAAAAAGGTTTTTACAGGACTTTCCTTTTGCAGTTTCTGTAATTAGCAGCCAAAGAACCTCATAACTACGGAGATTCTTATGCAACAAACCACAGTCGTTTGGTGTAAAAGATAAACTGCCATAGTAATATCTCTCTCATACCACGATGGGTAGACAGCCCCAAGCATGTCATAAACTACTAATTACCCCTTCACGTTCCCACACATCAGTAAATTGTGGTTGTCGTCATTCATCACTTGGCATCATGCCCTCCGTATGCCCCTTAATGTGAGACCCAGAAGTTTACTTAGTTCACTGAAATACCGAACAAAATATATATTTATGATTGCAGACTGGACAAGGCACCTTTTCATATGTGGCTTCTGTCTACGGGACCCTGTACATTAAAGAACACCTGCCTCAGTAAAAGTGTTTTGGGGTATGGTCTCTACCTTCTAATAGATTCATTCACCATCACCGCCCTTGGTATGACCCTGGTAGTTGACTAGGATGTAAAGCAACCTACAACCAACCAACTGTCGCTGCAGCTGTTGCACATATAAATAAATAAATATATATATATATATATAATGATAGATTTATGGAAACAAACTGAACACTCAATGTTTGATATGGAGAGCATAATCATGTGTACTATAGTTTGGGATCTAAAATGTACCTTTTCCGACCTTAAAACACGAAAAATGTAGTATTCAATCAATATGTACAATAAGAAAGCCTAGGAAATTCTCTACATCATGGTATGTATTACCATGACATTTGTAGAGTATCTTACCTGTAACCCCATATGAATTAAAAAGAAAATATGAAAACTATTCTTATCAACATGAAGTGGGCATTGTAACATCTGTATTACCACTGAGAATGGAAAACACTTCAAAAATCCTTTTACAAGCTAGTTAATCTAATAATTGTTCTTAAAGCTGAAATACTTGACAAAACAACGGGAAGACAAGGGTACCTTTCATGTTGCCCAGAAGAAATACAAAGCCCAGCTAGTGCTGAGGAACAAAAGCAATCAGACATGGTTAATTTTTTTTATCATTATTATTATTGAACCGCACTCATTTTTCAATGATTTTCAGTGTATGTAGGTTAACAGTTGTACATGTCAGTTATATAGATGTAATTTAAATATATTACGGGCCTCTTTCTAAGTTGCCCAGATATTCGTAGTTCGACACTATAAATAAATTGACAAGTATTGCTAGGTTAAGCAATACTTTATAATCTAATAAAAAGAGTTCAACATTGCAATAATGTTTACTGCCATTTGGTGCCAAGTGCTCCCCAATGATTTCTGTAATGTTTTTTTGCAAAATGGAAACTCCACTTAATTACAGTTTATGAAATAGATGGTCGGGAGGGGTAGGGATTACTTTAAAAGTATAAATTAAATACAAATTCCTAAAATATCTGGACTCACCGCCCCCTCACACACACACACCATTCACACACACCACATACACACCAAACATACACCACGCCCCCCCCCCCCACTCACACACACATCTTTCACACACAAACACACACACACACACACCCACCACACACACATCAAACATACACCACATACACACACACCACACACACCAAACATACACCACTCCCACACACATACACCAAACATACACCACACACACCCCACATACCCCACACACACACACCACACACACACCAAAAATACACCACACACACACACACCACACACTCACACACACAAACACACACACATACACCCCCCCCCCCCCCCCCACACACACACACATCGTCCCCCGCTGCCTTTTTCAGTCAGGAGGAAGTTTGTGGTTCTCTAAATATAGCCTAGTTCTCTTCATTCTGCTGTCCCTCATACCGACTCCTCGACCCACGTGTTTGGCCTTAAACGAGGACTGGTTAAACTTCCTGGTCTTCACATGGATAACGGGGAGTAGGCCTATAAGGGGGAGTCTAGGAGGAGAGTGTGTAGTACAGATACGTCTAACGATGTGTCCAAGCAAAAAAAAAAGATTGCATGTTTTGCTATCTATGATGCGTCTTGGGGAGCAGACATGGTCATTGTCTTATCATGTAATCATGACACTTGAGATAATTTTGTGTTACTCTTAGACTGTCAATAAAACAATAAATCCTGCTACTACTTATACAACTAGTATGATCTTTGGTTTCTGTGTGTGTGTGTGTGTGTGTGTGTGTGTGTGTGTGTGTCTGGTGTGTGTGTGTGTGTATGTGTGAGTGTGTGTGAGTGTCTGTGTCTGTGTCTGTGTGAGTGTGTTTGTTTGTGTGTGTGTGTCTGTGTATGTGTGAGTGCGTTTGTGTGTGTGTGTATCTGTGTGTGTCTGTGTCTGTCTGTGTGAGTGTGTGTGTATCTGTGTGTATGTGTGTGTTTATTTGTATGTCTCTGTGTAGCCTGTTCATGTGTTTCTGGGTCAGGGTGGATTTACGGAGGGGACGCAATTATTGGCCAAATATCAATTTTTGACGAAAATGTTTAGACCCGGGGGCACTGAGAAAATTTGTATAATAGAGTGTCCCCCTCCCTTTTGAAAACCTGCGGATCTTCCCTATGGGTGTCCGTATTCGTGTGAGTGAAGAGAAACTAAAACTTTTTATTATTTTTCAATTTGTTGACACCGTGTCCAATCTAAGAATACCCCCTGTCGCATGTCACTAAGCTGAGAGGGCCATGTTGGATTTAGGGGTCCAGACCCATCAAATGTATATCAGGTAAGTTGGAGGGGGAGGTGGGGGGGGGGGGTAATTATGCAAAATATAATTGCATTGAAATGTGCATTTGTTTGATTTGAGTATCCACAATACGTCCGTCGGCCATAGCAAATAGAGTTAGGATCACTGAAATAAGCAACAATTGTATTTTTCTATATCGCCAAGTACTACTTAAACATTATGATTTCTTTTATCAATTGACAGATTTGCAGGTTGGCCAGCCAATCAAAATGGTGTATTTCAGAGCAAAATATGGTTAGACATTGTGGGTTAGTCTGACAGGCTTTAACATTGGTTCCTATAGGGAAAAGGTGAATATAGAAAGCTGCATTTTACAAATTTTAGAAGCAATCTGTCAATCAAATTGCTTTGATTAATTCTGTATTATCCAGATGTCTTCAGGGAATAAGGATGGCGACAGTTTCAAAAATATTTCATGGTAAACTGCAATCTTGGTGTAAACTGGGGTGGGCTTATTATCCTATAATCAGTAAAAAATCTGACTAATAGATTTGTGCACCTATTCAGTCCAATGGTGATGCGGCTTATCAGGAATGAAGGCTAGTACCCCCGCAGTAAACAAATGGTGCATCTTATACTCCTGGGGGGAGGGGGGCACTCGGTTTGGAACTGGGTACCAACTGTGGTCAGAACCTCCTGGGGTGTAGCTGTGAATCGCCAATTTGGCTTTAAAAAAAGGGAGGCTTTCAAACTATCCAGGGGAGCTGTCAATGATGTATTATCCATTATACTATATCAACAGGTTATTGTATGCCATTCAGTTACTTCATAATGCTTCTGAAAAAAATTATTGAGTTCTAAGATCAAATAATGGCCACAAAATTTGTGAACAACTGCTTTTTGGAGGGTATTCCCATCCCAAAAAAGGGGGGCTGTATAGTTTCGCAGTTAGTACCTTCCTTCTGAGACTGAGGTCCCCCCCCCCCCCCCAGGGCTTATACTGACATCTTAGTGCATGTAATACAAGGAAGTTGGCGATGCTTATCTCTGAGCATGCGCAGAGAACGGATCCAGGTACACATGCCTGATTGACCTTCCTTGACCTTGTCGCCCATTCAGACCTGGCTGATAACGCTCTGAATACTCTACGTCCCTCTTGATAAGACCTGTCCAATCACCCAGATCTCCTAGAGTCATTCACTGTTTTCTGTCTATACTTAAGGGGACTTTCATTTTTAACATGTATATATATAACAGGGACGGATACAGGATTTTCCAAAGGGGGGGTCAGCATAAAGGCTAAGTACTAAGACGGTGTGCATTCGCGCATACACACATGTAATTTCCCTCTCTTTTTGTAGTTTAGGGGTCCCCCAAAAGGGGTGGGGGGTCAGGACCCCCTGGATCCGCCCCTGTAATATAGGCCTATGTATAGGGATGGACCCTTAAAATCGACAGGGCGACATGGCCATTTCATCAATTCGACAAGGGACAAGGAGCTTAGTAACCTGAAGGAAAAAAGCTGATGGGGTATTCCATAAATTAGACATGCGATATGGTTTTTTTAAAAATCGACAGGACCATTTAAGATATAAGGACATGCGACATAGCCTTTTCTTTTTAACATGCGACATAAGGAACCCCCATATACAGGTATATATATATATATATATATATATATATATATATATGTATATAAGTTCAGACGTTATCTCCTCCTTCTGGCCACAGTATACATTGGAAATTTTGGACAGGAATGTACCCACATTTTCAAAATGTAAAACCCCCTCCCCTACCCTGGTGCAAACGTTCTTACTTTCTTGTCCATTTTAACATGTGAACTTGTATTATTACTTAAATTCTAAAATAGTAGCACACGATGTCATACCCTGAGAACCTTAGCTGAAGCGGACAAGATCAAGGAGGGAAAACTACGCGGTGCGAACAAACTGGGGAAGATTCTTCAGGAGATTAGAGGAGAGATCCGAGGAGAGGTGAAAGAAGGATAATCATTGAACTGATAGTAGACGTCATGGCGTGTTTTTACGGCCGTCGGCAGTATAGTGTGATCTTCACAGATAGCCGAGGTAGGGGCTTGCAGCTGGAAATTGATCGGATAAATCAGCTGGACAGACCAATGGAGGTATGGTTTTATCCGGGGGCTGGGTTTCACGACTTGGTTCGTGAAGCTGCCAAGTATCTTTATAGATGCCCGTTTGATGTTATCTACATCTGTGGAGGGGCGAATGACATCACGTCCAAAAATAGGCTCACAGGTCACATCTTCTTTGATTGGGACAGCTACGCCCAGTTGGAGACATATTTTTTGAAATCACTGGCGAATGCTAATGAGTATTTCCTCAAATGGTTTCCAGCGAGTAAAGTTGTCTTTTGTCCGCTTGTTGGGGTGGACCTGAGTAAATGCGTACTGGGAGCCACCTTTGAAATGCAGGGAATGGTGGACCTTCTGATCTGGAGACATAACGTGGAGATACTACGCATTAATGAAAAAAAGGCTCTGTTCTCCCCTTACCTTGCATCCCCGATACACAGACAGTCCCATGGCAAGAGGAAGAACTATTACCAACACATGCAGGACGATGGGATCCATCTCAGACCTTACGTTCTGGAAAAGTGGGCTGATCAATTCATCAAGGCGCTCGGGAGAAACTAACCGGATAGACCACTCAAGACATCTGTTTGACCTAGTCCCCTGCCCCTAACATCTCTTGCTAGTATTGTATCTAATGCACTGTAACAGTAATCTTAATATAACTGATAGCTAATTTTCCGCCTAAAACCCAAACTGAATCTTCAGACCTAGCCTAATTCAAAGGCACATATCTTCACCACTCCCTGTTTTGCTGTTTGGTCACCCGGGTCAACAACAAGGGTTACCAACTGTAAACTAGGGTGCTCCCAGTAAATTCCTGGGGCAGTGAAGAGATACAAAATTCCCCAAGTTTCTCAACGGTGGACAATTTTATGTAAGTGACTATTTAAGGTAAATTTGGGAGCCAACCCTAGGCTCTGAGCAAAAACTCAGTACCTGAACTCGCACCTAGTGTCTCTACTTATATATGAACGGTGTGGCCTTGATCACTTGAACTTTGTAAATTCTACGTGACACAGGCTACCTAAAGACGGTGAATACCTGAGAGACTAACTCCTACTATGGCAGATGAAGGATGGAACACTCGTCAAAGAATATCTCTACCCGGCTTGAATAAGACTTTCTTAACTCTTGATATTGCCTTTGGACTTTGACCTTATAAATGACTTTCTTCAAATTTAATTCCAGTTGGACCTATAACCATAAGGATTGTTAACCTAGACCATCGAGCACTGTAGTCCTCAGTAGCCTTGAGGCTTTCAGGAGCTGATTTTAATAACTATGCATGTTGCTCTTATTGCCTGGTGCCTAAGCATGTTTAACTAGTTAACTGAACTGTGCTGAGTATGACTGACATGGATGGCCCCAGTAGCCGATATCCACCTAGTCAGCTGTACTACTTTATACTGGATGTCTGTTGTTTATATCCTACCAAGTTCATAGCAGTTACTATTGATGTTCATTTTGATCTCATTTATTTATTTAGAACAAAGTATTGTAACTTACTTTTTATGGCTAGTCGGTTACCCTACGCGGGAGGGATCTTCTGTACGAAATCTTATGGCTAAGGTTAATTTCGGGCTAGACAAAGGCCTACATATCTCTCACATAAATATAAGGAGTCTATATAAGCTTGGAAACTTCGAAATAATACGAAAGCAAGTAGTAGATAGTGGTATTCATGTGTTTACAATGTCTGAAACCTGGCTTACTAGCAAAATTCCGGACTGTATGATAACAATTCCAGGGTATCTCCTTTCCAGGGTTGACAGGAACTTTAAGGGACCCAATAACAATGTCAAAATTGGAGGGGGCCTCATTGTATATGTAAAAGAGGACATTCCTTTTTCGGACTCTTTGTATGCAAGGCTCAATTGTAGTGAGCCAGACATTGAGATGCAGTGGATTTCCCTACTGAATCCCAATATGAAGAGAATCGTGATCATAAACGTTTACAGGCCACCTCAAGGTAACTATAAGACTTTCTGTGCAAAAATCAAGGAAGCAATTGTGGAAGCTGATTTGAAGGATAATGCTGATATTTTCTTGCTTGGTGACATGAATATCGACTATCTTGATAAAAAATCTCCGCTGACTAAGGAGTTGACCTTTATGGCAGGGACGTTAGGTCTGAAGCAACAAATCAACCATGTAACAAGATACAGTAAGAATGCTAATACGTGTATAGACTTAATCTTCACCAATTCTACTATTGTTAGTAATAAAGGAGTTCTAGATTTAAACCTGAGCGACCATCAGGCTGTCTTTGTCACCAGAAAGAAATGTCCCCTTAGAAGGCCTAAAATAGACATCAAGGGTAGATCGTATAGAGCATATGATAAAGACCTTTTTCAACAATCATTACTACAAGCAGACTGGGAAACCTTTTATGATAGCAACAGTCCGACTAGATGTTGGGAATTACTGCTAAGTGAAATTATACGAGTTTTAGATCCGATGTGCCCTTTGAAAAGTATTAAAGTCTATGACCACCAAGACCCGTGGATAACTCCCGAAATTCTGGAGTTCATCTGTGACAAGGATAGGCTAATGGTCAGAGCTAAAAGAACAGGTCTCCCTCAGGACTGGGAGGCGGCAAAAGGGGCAAGAAATAGGGTAGGGCGTTATGTTAGAAATTTAAAGGCTGAATACATTGAAGAGGAGTACTTTAATAATGTAAATGACCACAAAAAATTCTGGAGAGGGATAAAAGAAATCATACCTGATGGTAAGAAAACAAGGGTTCCTATTGAGCTAAGAGATACTGGAACGGGACAGTTTATACCCCAAAATGGCACGGCTGACTATATTAATGAGTTTTTTACAAATATAGGCCCGAAGCTAGCTCAGGGATTCAACGAACCCTGGACGTATGATGGTTTTATTAGTGATGAGGAGCTCCCACCCTTTAAAACTGACTTTGAGGAGGTTTACAAATTATGTAAAGATATAAAAGTCTATAAATCATCAGGTATTGATGGCCTATCCTCAATGGTCCTTAAGGATGCTTTTCTGGTTCTGGTACCGCAACTGGTCTTTTTGATTAATCTCTCTTTTGAAACACATGAAATGCCTGATGCGTGGAAACTAGCAACAGTAATTCCAATTCATAAAGGGGGTAGCAGAGCTGAAGTAGGTAACTACAGACCCATATCTCTCTTGCCGCTGCCCAGCAAAATCATTGAAAAGGTTGTACACAAAAGGATCATGAGTTTCTGGGATAATCATAATGTCATTACTCCATTTCAGAGTGGTTTTAGACCTGGGAGGTCCACTGTAGACTCAATAACGGGTATAACAGATTGCCTTTTTAGTGCCATTAATGAAAATGAATATTCACTGGCAGTTTACCTGGACGTTAAGAAAGCTTTTGATACTGTGAACCATGAACTACTGATTAAGAAACTTTGTAACTTAGGTATAACTGGTGATAATCTGCTCTGGATCAAAAATTACCTTGCGAATAGAGCCCAGTGTACTAGAGTATCAGCTAACACATCAGACCTTCAACTAATCAAATGCGGAGTCCCCCAGGGTTCCATATTGGGTCCCTTATTCTTTATAGCTTATGTCAATGATATTCCTAACATATTAAATGACGTGGAAGTAAGACTGTTTGCTGACGATACGGTTTTATATCTTCGAGGGCCTAATATTGATGATCTTACTGAAAAGATGCAGGAAGCATTAAACTGTTTTGGGAGGTGGTGTAAGGCTAATGTTCTATCCCTTAATGTTCAAAAAACAAAGGTAGTCCTCTATGGGACAAAGCAAAAAGTTAAAAGTGCGGGCAAACCTAAACTTATGTTAAATGATGAGTCCATTCAAATAGTACCTTCTTATAAATACCTGGGGGTAATCCTGGACTCTGGATTGACATTCAAGCCACATGTATCGTCGATAATCAAGACTGTCTCCCATAAATTGTTCATACTAAGTAAGATCAGGTGTTACCTTACCCAGAGAATGGCCATTCAAGTCTATAAAAGTATGATATTGCCTCTCTTTGACTACGCTGATATAATCTATGCTAACTCGAGTAATTTTATGACTGGTAAACTACAGAGCCTCCAGAATTATGGTCTACGCATTTGTACAAGAAACTATAACAGGAATCAAAGTGTTACATTGCATAAAACTGCTAAGATTGCAACTCTCAGAAATAGGAGATCGGCTCACGTTAGGAACTTTATGTACAAAACCAAGGAAAAGAGACCTGATCTTCTTAGAACATGTAGGAAAAACACTAGGTTGCATGATGGCCCTGTTTTTCATACCCCTATACCGAGAATAGAAACATATAAACGTAACACACTTTACTTTGGTGCGATTGAATGGAACATGCTTGAAGCTGAAATTAGAAATATTCCGAATTTGGAGGCCTTTAAGCTAGCCCAGAAAAAATGGCTGAAAAGGTCTGTGGAACAACTAGTAGCCATTAACTAGATCTGTAACTGGGGCACTGACACCACCGCCACCCCTTACCTTTAGTTTTTGTACAATAATTATTGTATTACTATAAATTGTTAACTATTACTACTTACTTACTTACCTTATAGAGTATGCTTTATAATTTAAAGGACTTGTAACCTTGGAGCATACCTATGTGTTCTTTAAATTTGATCTGTTAGTTAAGTGTTGGAATTGTTGGAGCCTGGAAACTAGTATAATCAACAAAATATTTGAACCAACCCTGTTCATATAAATTCTAAGTCAACTGATCGAATCTGTACATAATGAATAACAACTACCTACAGCTTTGAAATATGTAATGTAGCAATCATGCTACAAACCCTAGTGATAAGACTTTAAAAGTTAAAACCAAAATCTTTGTATCCTAAAATTGCACGTGCTGGTGATTCAACGAAGACCGGCGTGCGCCGATGTTGATCCAGTTGAAATAAAGAAATTAAAAAAAAAAAAAAAAACCAGGGGCAACCCTGATGTTTATTGTATAAGTTCCCTAAGTTGAACTTTGGCTTGTAATTTCAATACCTTACACTTCAAAACGGGGGCGGCGACCTTCATTAGCATTTTCAGGGAGTTTATATCGGATTTTGGAAGGATAAGTAGCAATTTTTGAAAAGTAATGGGGTGGCTGGCGGGCCGCCCCCGCAACCCCTCCGCCCTAAGACACTTAGAAGTTTGTTCACTCAGGGGCGGATCTAGATTTTTAAAGTGGGGAAGGGTGCTTTTAGAATGTCCTCCTAACCCGCCTTGGCATACCTCCCCTCTCCAAAAAGGAAGACTTATGTATACGTTCCTGTAATCCACTGAATCTACCACTGACCCTATTTTGTTCGCTTTTGGGCCTTCCATTAAGTACATATGAACATTTCCCAGACAAGCAGTGATGTAACAAGCACGTTCTGTGACCATACATTTTTGGTTATTCTGTAACCCGCCCAATTTTCACATAACAGTTACATTATTTAAGGTAGAGTTGGGACTTACTAAAAAAGAATGTTGTAATAACATTATATTTTAGTGAAGTTCAGACCTTACTAATAAAGAGTGTTATTATAATGTTATTATAATGTGAAAGAACTTTACAAGAATGTCACAGTTCAGTATCTCAATGTTAGGTTCTAAAGACGTTTTTGGGTGACATCAAAATAATTTAACAAGAACCAAAGCAGAACTAAATAGAATGTTATAATAATGTTATAACATATTCTTGCTTGGGTTTTAAGAAATGTCAGACACCCAACCCCATCCAAGTGTGCATTTGATTTTTACAGGATATTTTCAGGATATGCATATATTTTTTTTGAATTGCAGCCCTCCCCTTGGTGCATACGTACTTAATGCAAGGCCCGTTTGCAACAGTCCATCATATGATCACATTCTTCCCATCAAGAGCAAATATTGGTTTATATTATTTACCTACATTCTTCAGCTCGTTGTGTGTACATACAAAATCCAGGGCCTTAGTGAATGTGAGGGGGTCCAGTTAAATGGGCTCTTAGCAAAACAGATGAGGTATCAATCAATATATGTGATAACTATCAATTTTGACCAGTATTACCGTATTGTGATTAACTTTTTAAAATCCGTAGGAGTCGGCACTGCCACAATAAAACCATAGACATACATCATAGCCCGTATCCAGGGGGGGTGACTTGGGGTATGGGTCACACACCCCCCCCCCTCCCCCCCCCCCTCCCCCTCAAGCTGGGCCAGGTCCACTTTTTGAAGAAGAAAAACCTTTAGTTTTCCCTCCTCCCCTCTTATCATTGCCCTCTGCTACCCCTGAAAAACCTCTCTTACCCCTCCCAGCCCTCTGCTATCCCTATTCGCCCAACAGAGGTAGCCCATAATGCCTAGCGCGAAAGGGGTTCCTGTTTACTTAAAACTCTTCTATAAATTAATCTATTGCATGGAAAAATCTGAAAAAATACAAAATATTTCAGTTATGATCCCTACTATTGATATGCAAAAAATCAGATTGTTAAAACATTATTTTGGAAATTTCTTGCATTTTGACAGATTTTAGGGGTCTGGCTTCGTTGAGGCTATTTCTTCTATAATCTAATGTATACAAGTTGCTCGTTTTGGCATCAATTAGACATTTTTAATAAGAAAAAAAGGTTGAAATAGAAAATAGTCCCCATCTATTTCATCATATTCATGGGAATAATAGTTACTTTGTTTAACTTTTCTGCAATAACGGGTTGAAAATGACTTAAATGATAGAAAAAAGTGACCGGAACCCATGCCTCTCGGCAATTCTCGCGGCCGAGATTCGGGACCTCTGTTAGGTGAATAAAACTTGATCATCCTTTACTGCTCTCTGATGAGCATGCCACATTCGTGACATGATCAATAACGTCGCCAAATTGCATTCTAACACTGCAAAATACGTCATCTGCTACAACGTTGCTAGGCTAAGGAATGGAGCCCCTAACCTTCACAACCCATGGACAATACCCTGGCTGCTGTTTTACTTACTTTCAGAAAGTCCACTTTTTGGAAATAGTCACTCCCCCATAAAAAGTTCTGGATACGGGCCATAATGGTTGTGACTGGGGTCGGAATTTCAACAACAAAAATAAAGGTCTACACGCATGTCTCTAGGTGGGGCCATCAATAACCTTCTGTACACATTTATCCGTGGGTGGTTGGGGACCGTTGTATTTGTCTTTTCATTCTATTTCTTTATTGGGGGGGGGGGATACTTTTATCATTTCCTGTACAGAAAGAATAGATACCCCGCACATTGGAGGGGGTTGCTCAAAATGTTTCTGTGCTGAGATATAACATTATAATATACCATGCCATTAACGTTCTTTGCAACTGTATAATTTCCCGGTTGGCAGACTAATAAAGTATGGCTGGAATCCAGTGGCTCAGAAAAGTCTATTTTTTCTTCTGAAAGGGATGTAATGCCATCGACTGACCACCTAATGGTCTTTTTCACGCCATTTCATATCACAGCATTTTAATATAAATCTTTTTAGTTACCCATACAAAGTATGTTTACATCTTTCATATGTCTTAAATATTGCATAATGGCCTATCTGAATCAATTAGAATTATCTTCCTGCGATACTCCCATGCTCTTAACCCCCATACATTACCATGACAAGCCCGTAAGGGGTTCCTTGGGGTATGGGTAACCCCCCACCAAGCTCTGTAAAACCTCTCTTACCCCTGCCAGCCCTCTGCTACCCCTGTAATAACTGTCTCTTGTCCTTTACAGCTCCCTGATAAACATGCCAGGTTCACAATGTGACCAATAATGGTTATAATGTTGCTGGGTTATGCTCAAACATTGCAAAATACATTGCCAGCTAATATGTAGCTACACTAAGGGGTGGAGCCCCTAACCTTCAAAACCCATGTACAATACCCTGGCTTTAAGCTATTTTACCTCTAGGAAGTCCACTTTTTGGAAATGGTCACCCCCTGATGAAAAGTTCTGGATACGGGCCTGCATGATTTAACAGTTCAAAGACAGTGCCTCCCCCCCCCCCCCCACACACACACACACTCAGAGTAATGAGTACTTCTAAAACTTCCTTCCGAAGGAGGAAGTAAAGGATCTTCTCCTATGGCGTACCAACTGTACACCACCCAAATCACAGCCAGTTAGAGGGGCCGGAGCTAGAATGGTTTGGACCGGAACTAGATTGGTTTGGACCGGAACTGGCTTGGTTTTGACCAGAAGTAGATACGTTTTGGACCGGAAAAGGTATTAACGTTCTAGGAGCGTGTAGATAAATAG
Source organism: Lepidonotus clava (assembly GCA_936440205.1). NCBI lineage: Eukaryota > Metazoa > Annelida > Polychaeta > Phyllodocida > Polynoidae > Lepidonotus > Lepidonotus clava. The sequence continues at coordinate 45,994,272 of OW387140.1, read as the reverse complement.
TGCATGAAATTGAATATAAAACATTTGATTTTGGCCAATGTGTTAATTGAGTGTAGGAAAAAGGTGTCATCTAGAGAAGAGTCCCATACAAAACAACATGGTGGAACGGGTCTTAACTGTTTCTGCATATAGCATTTCCTGGTTTCTCTCGCAGTGAAATAATCACCATTCAAATAAATATATTGTAGCTACGTTCATGTTCTGTTAGTGCTTATGCAAACATGTACTTATCTACGATTGGGGCCCTTGAATTGGGGGGGGGGGGGGGGGGGTCGTGCTGATGTCGCATGTCGATCTTAAAGGGTTCCTTGCACATAAATTTTCAGAAGCCTAGTTATTATTCAATTGACTTCTCGTTGGTATTCTAAAAATATTTAAAAAGGCAAAATTGGAAAATATTGAAGGATTAGTGAATTATAAAGGGAAAAAAAGAAAATTTGGGAATTCCCGTAATTCTATTCTTTCATTTCCGTCCTTGCTACGTCATAATAAAGGGGAATCCCTTCAAAAATAAACTGGGAATCTCAGGTTATTCATTATATTTAGGGTAGTAAAAACTACAGTAAATGATAGCCTGTCTGGGCCTAAATAAAAATATTTTATGCCTAATATCAATTTCCTTTCTATTTATTTTTGAGACCAGGGGATTCCTTTTTATTGATCCATGGGGTTCCCCAATAACTCACCGTGTGACGTCACAAATATGGGGATTTCCCTTGAAAAATAATATAAAATGTATGTTTTTTAATGTCCCCTAATTGTGTCAAAATTAGGAATTCTATTTAGATTCTTCTCAGATTAAATGTGCTAGATGTTAATGACATGCTGCACTGATTTCATAGAAAAATAACTAGCATGTACTTATGTGCAAGGTTTCCTTTAAGAAATAACAATGTCACCCTGTCAAATTTAAGAAATGGCCATGTCGCCCTGTCAGATTTATGAAAAGCCAATGTCCCCTGTCACCATCTCTCAAAAATCCCATGTCACATGTCATTAGGCCTCAAAAGTGACCATGTCGCCCTGTCGACTAAGGGTCTAGGGCCATACAATTAGTCTTTGTATCATATTTACTTGCATGGTGGTACAAACAAACACTATTCAAACTATGATATCTTGCCTAAATTTAGATTATGTCACAGATGAGGACAACAGATAGTTTTCTTAAACTGTATGTGGGGTAGTTCTCCGAACAAGCCTGAAAAAACAAAACAACAAAATCGCCTGACTTCTGGGCCTATTCGTGTTTTGCAGGTAACCTTTCCTTGTATTTCCTGGTCTGACCTATCCCTCTTTTTATACTTATTCAACACAATTATAGCGTGTCTTGACTAAGCTAATTATAATAAGTATTACCAATCCCCCCTGAAACCAAATCCGGCTTGACTTTGCTAAAATTGAGGCGCCGTTTAATCTGTAACATGTGTATCGTGACCAGACAGTTCCATTATTGTTATTATTATTTTTTCAGGAACCAAGAAGTACAATTTGAGTTCTAAATTTGTCAGGACTGGCTCAGTGTAAATGAACATACATTCCCACGTTGTGAATGTTGTGTTCAGTAGAGACAATTTCAAGTTCTCATAAATTTGCGTTTTGTAAACCACACACAAAATATATTTTAACATCATACAATCCGTGGAAATACGTACGTTGAAAATGAATAGGTTTACTGTAGTTTGTAAGATTATTTATATGGGGTTTTGTGTATATTACCCTACATACATGGTCTTTTAAGACGATGCGTTTCTGCAAAATGTGATTGACAATGAACGACAAACAGTGCCCTATTATGTGATTATAATGTGCATTGATCATAACCTGAACAATATATCAATATTCATATTTAATGCCAGTTTGATTCAAAGTTAACCTTAGATAGAGTTTTATGCTCTTGAAAATAAAAGTTCAATAGGGTTTTAATGGCCAAATGATCAACAATATAGCATCCAGTGTCTTTAGGGCCATCAGTGTTTCTGATTTCACTGAACGTCTTCGAAACTCTTGAGATGCTTGTTTGCATGCAAGCAAATGCACAATACAGGACAAAGATTGCATTACGATTTTGAGGAAATCATATAAAAAGAATCCAAAAAATACACAACTTTCCACATCATGTCGTTACTGTTCTTGTTATATCAAGGGTCTTACTAAAGCCGGTATTCCACTAGAAGACAGACAAAACTGCCTAACACGTAAGGTTTTAGGGCTAAGATCACGAGTGTGTCAATTTGCGGTAGGAAAGATCATGAGTAGGTGCTCCCAACAGTTACGAACATGGTGATACGTTTTGATAGGAATTCTCGTGATCTTTTGCTCTTGATTTTTAGGATGCAAAAGATTGCAAGCTTTTGAAGCTATATTCCACCTCAAGATATTTGACAGCACCCTAAAAGCCGTGAGTGACTGTCAATGTTTGGATTATTTTGCCGAACCTAGGCAGAATTTCCACAATTATTGTGTCAAACATCACAAAGTGGAATACAGCCTTAAGTACGATCTTCGAAATGTTAATTAATATAGAAATAACTGAGTTTGATACCAGAGCTGTAACTACTTCAACTATTTTCAGAATGGTAAAGTAAAGAAAAGGCAGAGAAAACATTGGTTTACACATGGAACGCCATAGTCCCGGCAGTATCAAACCACACTACAACACAGCGGTGTGCCCCCAGTGGTGGGCCGGGGCGCGGGGCGGGAGGATGTGAGGACAGGTTGACACGGACCCAGAGTTCTACATGCTACATAACATTAACACATGTAACTACTCCAGAGTAGTCCATCAGTGTATCACAGGACGCCAATTCACACTGCAATCTCCATGATACACTTCCACTGAGGTGTATAGGAGGTAGGAGCTACGATTTTGCATTTGATTTAGCATGCAATGTTTTGTATTGGAATTCAGAGATTTGTCGTGGATATAGGATGTAACCCACGGTTTAGGTTGGTTAAATACTGCACCTTTTGGTTTTTAATTCACAAGTGTGCTGGAAATGCTTTATACTTGGACGTGGGCATTCTCAACTCCTGAATCCGAACCTGTTAGCAGGTAGGCACCCAAGCAAGAATATGACGTTATTATAACGTTATTATAGCGTTCTGTGTAGTTCTGCTTTGGTTCTTGTAACGTTATTTTGATGGCACCCAAAAAATCTTTAGAACCTAGCATTGTGACGGTGCACTGTGACATTATTTGTGACATTATTGTAATGTTCTTTCACGGTTATAATAACACTATTATAACATTCTTTAATAGTAGGGTCTCAACTTCACTAAAATATAATGTTATTATAACATTCTTTTTTTAGTAAGTCTCAAATCCACCTAAAATAACGTAACTGTTACGAGAAAATTGGGCAGATTACAGACTAACCAAAAAAACTGATTGTGTGGGCAGGGTATAGGCCTATATATGTACATCTGTATGTCAATACTAGTTTTATGGATACCATCACATGCTGCTATACTTTTTTGGCATGAAGTTAGATATATGAGGCACGTGTGCCAAGTAAGTGGTACTATTACATGTTGCATGCACTTTCACTTCCTCCTTATCAGTTACACGCTAATATAGATAACAGATACAAATACCACTCTGATTACTGAAACTGATTTATTTATTTAATAGATACAACGCATCTAATTATAACATCTGGGTGATGGTGGGGTAAGTAATATTGCAATACAGCAGAACATTTCAGTTTTCACAACATGAATGTATTACAGGGGCGGATATAGGATTTCGGAAAGGGGGGGGGGGGGTGTCCACGTATAAGTTACGTGCTAAAACCATGCGTATTCGCGCACACACGCAACGTTTTTTTCTCTTTGGCAAGTTTAAGTCCCCTCTAAAAGGGGGAGGGGGGGGGGGCAGGACCCCCAGAACACCCCCTCCCCTTGGATCCATCCCTAGTATTAATCCTGTTTATAAACACGATGACAAAAAACACGAACATCGTCCCAGACGGTGCTATGAATACACAAATACACTCAAACTTTAAAACATAATTTTCCATGCATTACCTTGGCACGATGTACGATAAAAAAAAAAATTATCATACAGGTTTGAAACACGCTCTCATTTGAAACTGAAACCTGACCTAGTGCTTCTATAATTGTCTTCCTTGTTGTTAAAGGTTCTTAACTATACATCGAGCGTCGTAATCTAGGTTGACAGTAAATACACCTGGAGGCCATTATATAAAATGGTACCTGCATAGCAATCTGCTACCCCTGGAACCATTGCTAAAGCCCCACTCGCCCTGCTGAAGTTTGTCGTAGGCCTCTGAAATCTTTGAACGTTGGCAACGTTGAGTTATCGTAGCCCTCTGCAACCTGATTCCTTGCAAAATTATCTAACATGTTTAATATTTTCGTAGAGAAACTGTGCGATTCTACTTGCAAAATTTATCGCATCTAATCGTAATTTTGAGGGGAAAAAACCCCATTAGAGTTGAATTCGGCTACAAGGGTTTTTCCAAAAGTTCAGAATGTTAGGAATATTTTCATATATATCTCTACCTGTTACTTTTTCGGCAACCTCTGCCTTCCCTCTGCTCCATGCACTATTAGGCTGCGATGCATGCCCTCCCCCTGTTCCCCCACCTCCGCTGTGTTGGAAGGAATGGCAATATACAGAGACGAATACTGTTTCTAGTAGAGCCTATGTATCGTGAAGTTGACGTAATAAACAACAACAAACTAGACAGCGTGGTCCGGAATCTCATTTATTGAGGGGTGACCCCATGTCAGTTTCTAATGTGCTACAAAGGTCTTTTGATACAGGGAAAGAGGAGTCCCTTTCCCACGCCAGTGTTTACCGGTCCGGATGTGAACAGTAAAACGTTAATTGACAAAAAGGGAAACGCTCAGCATGCTTGGGAAAGTGATGTCTGCAAGCTTTTATTCCATGATTATAAAGGTATTGCAACTATCTTTTGAATAGTCTAAAGAATATGTTGTTTCATGACATAGCCTGAGAGAAATATGATTTAGATACAAAACCGCCCGCATCAAATCGGTATGTGGAATACAGGCTCAAGTCTGTCCTTCAACTACGTACTTAGGTTTATTTTTTACCCCTGTTTTCTGTGTTATATTCAGACTGACGATCTCACCGGACGTATGAGTCATGCACTGCATGTCGGAACTGAAAGTAAAACCACCCACTTCCGGTGAGGGGAATCACCGCCTTCACTATAGTAAATGGGGGAACTGCTGTCCACTATACAGTAAATAAGGCGACTCTGACTCACTATGAGAGGCTGGAGTCCCTGTAGGTGCTTGAAGAGGCTATGCTATTTAGTTTGAAGGTAAATATATAACTTATTATTATATTTTTCACTTTGATCTATTCATAGATTTATCATGCCTATAAGGGTCCACCTTTGTAAATCCAATGGATACTTTTGACCGAGGGGGTTGTGTGGTCTAAACATCAGTAAAAAAATGCATACTAAAAGGATATCTAGACTTATTGGAACCATAGAGATACATCTCATATATATATATATATATATATATATATATATATATATATATATATATATGTCTATGTTGGAACCATCATATGTGTAGTGAATCATAGAAAGGTTTATCAGAAACACCTGTAAATAATAGAGTCAGATTTTATACGTAAGCATCTTTTACAGGTCAAGATCCATAACCTTTGAAATTGTTATAATGCTTAAATTGAGCCAAAAGCAAAGTAGGGTCAAAATTTTGCAAATTCCGGTACCAGTTGAAATGTATTCTATGGCCATAGCCTAGGCCTGTGGCAAAATATGGACTGTGAAAAATTATAGATTTAAATGAAAACTCATCTCCAGTCAATTTTGGTGACCCAACAAAATTGTTTTGTTTACAAACATTGCAGTCTATACATATCCATGACGTGAGTATTATGGAATTATTCAAGTAAAGTTATAGCTAGTTATTATGATTTATACTGCATCAATGGCTAAAGTTAGACTCTTAGAATGTATTTTCATACATATTTGAGTTTGTTCTTGGCTCCCTTTAATTAGGGTTATACAGTTTAATATGTAGAGATACATCTCTATGCAATAAAGGAAACAGGGACATTTTGTTTTTGTGTGATCAAACACTTAATATTAATTTTTCTAAAACCATATCATGTTCTTCAAAAACTTCCATTTCTTATAACCAGGGCACCTCCAAGATGACCTCCAAAGTGTACTCTGGGTCCGAGGACGCTGGTTCCCGAGAGATGTTTGTCTATTTGTCGTCTGCCTCCCTCTCCTTCAACCTGGGCGTGATTCTGTTTGCCGCCACCAGGAGGTTGATGTCGTCTGCGCACCAGCGCTGGGGCACGAGGGAACCAGCAGTCAGGTTTTGGCGGGAAGCAGACGAAACTTGCCAGGAACAAGTTGCAAGATTGTGAGTATTTATTGGAAATAATAAGGTGAATAGTAGATATTATGCCATGTGTATGGAACAAAAATAAATAAAACGACGGTTTGATAATGTACTAGCCACCCACTCTTAATTAGAAAGAAAAATACCCTGTTATTCCATTGGCCAGATGAAATCAAATTTGGAAAAGAAACCTTTAATCTCAATTGGTATATAATCTTTCTATACAAAACTCAGATATGTTTATCCACTTTGGGTGCATCCTGAGGTAATGGTACTATGGGAAGTATAACATAGACCTTTTGAGTTTCAATGCAATGGTTGAACAGGCCTATACACACATCATTTTATGATCATGCACAATAGTCTGTTACAAGAGCAGTAGTATTAACACGATTTTCACAGAGGTATTCTAAAAATGAATGAAATACTATAGCAAAGCCTTCAGGAATCTAAACAGGAACAACAATTTGGTTTAATGGTGAAGTGCATGCTGGGAAATCTATTCAAAATGGCCACCCCCAGTGGGGAGCTCAGGAGAATCTTATTTCTTAATAACTTTTGAACCGCTTATCCGATTTTAATGCTGTTTTGACTGATGACTTCAGAAAGGCAAGGTCTATCTATGTTTTTGTTGTAGTTTGTCACTGGAGTTCCCCTTTAAAGGGGCATATTTTCCAATTTACTCTTACTCTCTGTCATTTGTCCTTCAGGGTAGCCCATACCATCACCGGTCTCATCATCATGGCCATGTCGGCGGTTGCCATGGTTACATCCTCAGTGACCACCTCACCCTTTGTATACCACGGAGACAAGGAGTTCATCTTAGTTGTCTGTTCCGCCGCCGTGGGGCGCTACCTGTTCCTCCTGGCAACGGAAATATACTCTAGGCATGCGCACACCACCCCCAGGGACCTGTACATCAACTATCTACATCACCTGGCCACCATAACCTGCTACATAGGGGTGATGTCATACGCCATGAATCTATTCTTAGCTCTGGCCTCAGTTTTCATGGAATTGGACCACTTTATTTATCTCACACTGAATGTGGTAAGGCGAAAGAAGCTGCAACTTGTATCAGAAAAAGCAATAATGGGGATTAATATTGGCGGGTTGGTGACTGCGATTTGTTTCCGAGCGGCCTGGCCTATTGCCAGCTGTGCATTGGCTTTTTATTATCAAAGAGCAATCACTATGGACCCAGGGGCAGTTGGGATTCTGTGTTTTGGCATGCTGTTCTTTGGCGTCTTCAACATATGGGTTATGAAAAACTGGATCATGTTGGTGGCAAAAGGAAAAACAGGGAATGAATACTGCTCAAGTCACAAGGGGCAGAGTATCCGCAATGACCTCACTCCCAAACGGAATGACCTCACTCCAAAACACTCCAGGTTAAAAGTAAAAGGCGGCATAGTTCTGGATCAAATGGCGAAGGAGAACAATGTTCATACTGTGTGTAACTTACAGAGTAACTTCTCCAACCAGTTGTGGTCCAAAGAGGCTCGAACGGTGAATGTGATTGGTGGAACCAAGGCGGCCAATGGCCACTCCGAACTGGCCCAACTCACAGGGGAGGAGGACTCGAACAATGAATAATACTCAATTATCTAGATGGCGATCTGAAATAAAACAGAGGCGGGAGTAATGCGTATTTGCACACAAATGGTGCAAAATACACACAGAGGTGAATTCACACGTTTTAGGATGTAGCCTATCCGGATTCGCCTATAATATATGGTTAGAAATTGTTAGAAATTACCTGTTACTAGGTACTAGTTAAATGGAATTTAAGATTTTATCTTCATTTTATCCTGGAAAAGAACATCAGAAGGTCCAAGGAAAACGGAGCAAGACAACACAAACTTAGCCCCGACCTAGAAAAAGCAATTGATTATCTGTGTGTCCAGCCGTATTCAGGTTATTGATTACATTTAATGTAAAGCCTGCATAGGTCTTCCAATTCTTTATCCAAGACTGTAACTTCATATAAAGAATATACTTCGAAGTGACTCAGCTTATGGTATATCAGGGTACAAAGGAATATAAATAATATGCATTTCCATCACGAAAGTTAGATTTTCTCTAGTAATTTCAGGTAAGGGAATAACATCGTTTATCTTATAGTCAATTAAGGAGGGGACCATTAAGCCATGCAGCTGAACTTGTGAAAGAATCTCGTCAATGAAGGATTCAGTAGTAGATTCATCAGACACACTGTTTGAATTGAATCCTGCATAAATAAAATAAACAAATAAATATTTGAAAGCGAAAAGAAGGAGCTGTGCCGTACCCATTGAATGATGTGATCAGAAGGGTTAACAAAATATGTCAATTGGTAGGAGAATATCTAACAATGTTAGATTGTGGTTGCAAGCGACCCCTTATTCGACCAGAATCTTGGTTGAATCCCTTAATGGCTTTCCCCTTTTCAGACAGCCGTCCCCAGGGAAGCATACAAGGGGCATTATTAGCACTGTTGCAGGACAAATTACTGACACATAGAATCGTATTTTAACTATTATTGAGTATTCATATGGAGAATGTGAAGACTGGAAAAAGCAACAAAATTTGTGGATTATTTCCCTTTTTATATGATGTGATTGTAATTTTTTAATTACAATCACATCATATAAAAAGGGAAATAATCCACAATGCGTAGAGTAATGTTATAGGTTTAAATGCGATGATCAACGGCGATTTGGTCCCGATTTTGACCCAATTCTATAAATCAGTTCGAAAAAAGAAATTCAGCTTTATAAATATTGTTGATACAAAAGGACTTTCTTATTAGAATGCACCATGATTTAGACTGCAGGTATGTCAAGTAAAGTGTACAAATTACTTTTGTGAGAGCCACGATATATTTCATATTTAATGTTTATTATTGGGATATCTATCATCCAAGTGGTTATATCAAACGCCATCGGAGAGTCATAATCAAATAATAACTAGTAAGTATCAAATGAAATTCTAATGGTATTTATGTTCACAAGCCCATTGAGGAAACTATTGATTCTGAAACACTAGGACCATCCATTCTTAACAACGATGTGACATATGCGTAAAACGGTGTGCCAAGCTTTAAGGGTGATGCCATTTATGACAATGGAAATGATATCCGGGAATGATATTGAAGCTTGTTCTGAACCTGCTTAAAGGAAGTACATATATATTTCAGACACTCATGGTTTATATTTTTTTTCACCATTTTGTTATTATTCATTCCAGGTATAATCACAAACCTAGACCTTAATGTCTTTCCTATAATCATATGTCATGCTTAGGACATCCTTATAACTGACTTCAATGTGACTTATAGCCGTGACAATACGGTCACAACACAAAATAAAAGTGTCACCCTAGAAATGTGTGCCATCTTGGCTCTTGTTTTATATTGTTGACTTAAGCCAACCTCCCGCTGCGGTTGGATACCATTTGTGGTGAGCTTTTTGCCATGGACGTTTTTTAAACCATAGTTTGCGTTTCAGACACTAACATGTTGGTATCCCCCACCGCAAGCATTCCATATAAAACCTCTATAAAATCACTTGTGGTGGCCCTTGCGGTGATGTCGGATGTCAAATCTAGGAAATAGCTCTGTTGCAGTGTCGAATTTAAGAAACGACGTCGTTGTCACTAAGGTCTATGTCGCATGCCATATTTAAGAATTAGCCCTGTCGCTGTGTCGAATTTAGGAATCAGCCCTGTTGCCTGTCACGAAGCGGAAAATTGGCCCTGTCGCCACGTCGAATATAGAGGTATACACCCATATAATTTATATAGTGTGTATGTGTGTGTGTGTGCATAGTATAGTGTGTATTTATGTGTGTGTATACATGTGTGTCTAATGTTCCTTTTACTCATGTGCGACTTAAGCTACGATATCGACGTGATAGCAGTATATCACAGAAAATTCACATACAGGGACGATATAATTGTTAGAAATTGACAATTTGGAGGATGTCAGACATGTCAAATAAAGAAGGTTATCTCTAATATGTGCGACTTCACATCGCAGATCATATTGCATAGTGTAAAACCCTCCTTATGAGTCTGTGGTGCTATCCCAGGCAAGCAGTGATGTAACAAGAACGTTCTGCAACTGTACTTTTTTAGGTAAATCTAAAACCTATCCAATTGTCACGTAACAATAACGTTATTTTAGGTAAAGTTACAACTTATCAAATAAGAACGTTATAATAACGTTATATTTTGGTCAAGTTGTGCCCTAACTAATAAAGAATGTTATAATTACATTATTATAACGTGAAAGAACGTTACAAGAATGTCGCAATAACGTTATATTGCGAAGTCACAATTTTAGGTTCTAAAGACGTCTTTGGGTGCCATCAACATAATGTAACAAGAACCAAAACATGACTCACCAGAATGTTATAATAACGTTATTATAACGTCATAATCTTGCTTGGGATGTGTGGGTGGTTGCAACTCTGGTAAGGTGAATATTTGCTTGCGTTGGATACGTTGCATGTGCGTGCGTGCTGTGTTAGTGTGTGTGTGGTGTATGTGGTATGTGTATGTGTGATGTGTGTATACCATGCTGGGAACTAATGCAGCGCAAGTTCCCTGAGTGGTACACTGATAACCTTGTTAAGACGCTATCCTACATACAGACGCTATCCAACAAAATCCAGTATTTGTCATTTAGCAGCAGTGTAAAGACGCTATCCCTCAAACAGCTGCTATCCACCAAAACATTTTGTTGGATAGTGTCACGCACCTGCTGCTATCCTACATTATGGATGCTAACCCACAATTCTTCTATAGGGAAAACGATAAAGCTGGACAGAAAGAAATAAAGAGTGATATCCAATTAGTTCATAATTATCATTTATAAGATTTAGATATCCAATTGTACTGACGCGGGTGGCCAGTCCATGTTTGTAGGCACTACGGCGTGAGCTTTAGAAGTGCACATGCAAGCCATGTTTCACTTTGTCAATAGTGAGATGGGGGAGGAGTCACGTTGTGACGTACTATACTAAAAGCGACTATACACTGGAAAATAAACAAATAATATCCTTTCACGCGAGTGTTCATGTCTTACATGATGTCGGAACTATAATTATGTATTGGACGACGGCAGTCGACGAGGAGGAGACTGCATACGGAGCTAGCTATTATCCATATCCTAATTACGACAATTTACGTACACCACAAATAACAGATAATTAACCTCTATAGTTCACAATCTCCTAACGTTTTATCATTAATTGGTTGCATGCATCGTAAACTGTAAGAAGATATAACAAGGTATACAACGATTTTAGAGTGTGAAGTAACGCTAAAAATATGTGAACTGGTTGCGTGAAAGCTTTGCGACATTAGGCCGGCAGGTAGGCCGTCCTCACCAGGTGTTATAGAGTCTTATCCACACCTTGCGCGTCCGTCACGGTTCAGTGGTCGCTGGACAAACAAACCCACGTGGCTGTGAGTAGAGTGACACCTGATTATTTTTACTTTTATAACTTATCAATGATTTTCAATAGCATAGGGGATTAACATGTCCTTCAAGAAATATTCATCAGTCACAAGAAGTATCTGACAAGGGGGATACGACCTGGACCCCCTAAAGTATGTACCTTGCAATGTCCGTATGTAAATTGACCCTTCTGTCGTAGGGACTTAAGGCCTGAAATGCCGTAGACTTTGGAACGCACCCCTGCTCCTGTCACTTCACCTGTGCTGGGCTTTGACCACGGACGTATTTCAATTTACCCGCCCACCAACGCCCTTATGTATTACTACTCTTAAAATTACAAATCTTTTTAAATTTAGTAGGGCCCTTGGACAGTGATGAACTCGGACTTAGGGGATGCCTAACTCCTCCTTCAAGAACTTACACCAATGGACCATACCGCTGGCGCTTATAACGCCTATATACCAATTCTTACAATTGTTTTATTCTCTCCATACTGTGGAAGTGGTACCCAGCCGGACCCACCCCTCATGGGCCTAATTAAGACCGGGCCCGCCAACCCTAAGTGGTTACTTAATCAAATGGGGGTTTATTTGGCTGGCAGGCGTAATAAATACATAATTGCTTTATAACACATGTCCTCTCCTTCTTTACCTATAATGGGACGCCTATATGGACTATCATCCTTACGGTCTGCGGTTCACCTCAACTTTATGATTGAATATTGAAATAATGAGTAAATAACTTATTTATCCTCATTTTATTGTATAGGGATATAAATTTAACTAATTTTATTTTTTGAAATACGTCTTGTATCAATGAAATGAGTGTACATAAATTCCGCACCTATACATTTTTGAGAAGCCCATGAAATTCTCAAAATATTTATTCTGATAAGATATATATCATATATATTTTCAAGGATATTTTCAACGTCATATAAAGTACTTTTGTGTCATGAATCTAAGAGAAAAGTATTAGCAATATAGATATAATGCGCGAATAAGGCCTGTAGTGAGATGTACCATGGGGGAGGCCATTGTACCCCAGTACAGGCCTGTTGGGGGACAAGCTAGACCCCTCCACCACTGATAACCTACTCAAAACCCTACTACATTTGTGTCACTACAGCAGAATATCAGTGTCTAAACAGATAACTTTATCATTTTATTTCAACAGCTTTAGTAATGAATCCCATAATCCTTTTTGAATTTTTTGATTAACTTCAGTAATAAGTAAGTTATAGATAGGTTAAACTTACCACTGCCCCTTCTCTGTGAGGGACCCCTAAATAATATATTATGTGTACAGTGTCTTATCTGGATTCAGATGTTGATGTTGTTTTAGGGGATTAGCCATCAGGTAAGACAATGCCTTAGTGGGTTGGCTACCACAACAGAGAGGTGAATAGAGGTGAGAACCCTAGTCTGCCACCCTTATCATCCCTCTGTCCATAACAGGCCTTATATGTTAATAGGTATGAGGTAAACATTGATCAATGGGGCCTAGAATGGGGGATTTGAAAAAGTGTTAAGGCCTGCAACTCCCTACCGCCCTATACCACCTTTTTACCCTAGCATGTTTGTTCTAGTGCGACTCCCTCCCTACCCCCCTCCCATCACCCTACCCTGTCCGCTCACGGTCTGTGCGACATTCACACCTTCCAAACCCCCTCCCCCCAACCCCCACCCGCCCACCGGACCCATAAGGGGGCGGGGCTTAGCTAGCCTGGATGGTGTCCCATTTTATCATGGTTGCTTTAGCGACTCGCCCCGGGTACTTTTTAGTTGCAGGGACCATGTATAGTGGAATTAATATATTAATATCTACATTGATATTTGTACGAATTCTCTTTAGAGGACGCCAAGTGACAAAATTTTGTCACTTAGCATCTCTTTGTAGCTTAGCATCTTGAGAGGACGCTAAGTGACAAATGTTTTGTCACTTAGCAGCAATTTTGTGGCTTAGCAGCTTGTGCAGCTGCTATCCTACAAAAAGATGCTAAGTGACAAAATTTTGTTGGATAGCGTCTGTTTGTAGGATAGCGTCTTTGACCTCTCACTGGTACCAAGCGGCCCTCAATACCACTTCTTCTCTTTTATTGTGGCATATTGACAAACATCATTGTGTGTGTGTGTGTGTGTTGTGTGTATGTATTTGTGTGTATGTGTGGTGTGTGTGTATGTGTATGTGTGTATGTGTGTTTATGTGTGTGTGTGTTGTGTGTATGTATTTGTGTGTGTGTGGTGTGTGTGTGTGTGGTGTGTGTGTATGTGTTTTTGTGTGTGTGTTTGTGTGTGTGTGTATGTATGTGTGTGTGTGTGTGATGTGTGTATACCATGCTGGGAATCAATGCAGCGCAAGTTCCCTGAGTGGTACACTGATAACCTCTCACTGGTACCAAGCGGCCCTCAATACCACTTCTTCTCTTTTATTGTGGCATATTGACAAACATCATTGTGTGTGTGTGTGTGTGTTGTGTGTATGTATTTGTGTGTATGTGTGGTGTGTGTGTATGTGTATGTGTGTATGTGTGTTTATGTGTGTGTGTGTTGTGTGTATGTATTTGTGTGTGTGTGGTGTGTGTGTGTGTGGTGTGTGTGTATGTGTTTTTGTGTGTGTGTTTGTGTGTGTGTGTATGTATGTGTGTGTGTGTGTGTGATGTGTGTATACCATGCTGGGAATCAATGCAGCGCAAGTTCCCTGAGTGGTACACTGATAACCTCTCACTGGTACCACTTCTTCTCTTTTATTGTGGCATATTGACAAACATCATTTATAGGAGTTATAGGAGGAGTCAAGCTAAAACCTAGGGGGAAGTAAATATAGGTAGTTTTTAGAACCAGAGATAGTGAGGCCGTGATGGTGCACCGGTTGACGTCAGATGTCACTTAAATAGTATGTGATTTAAACATCCTACTTGGTGAAATCAATTACGATAATACTAGCTGTTTCCAAGCATAAACAGAATCTTCGTAAGATGGTTGTTGTAGAATATGTGTCAGGGGCGGATCCAGGGGGGGGGGGGGGTTGTCCTGGGAAACATGACCCCCTCCTCCCCTTTTGGTGAGGACTTAAACTTGCCTAGGAGAAAAAAAAAAGTCACTCGCGTACACACGAATGCACGCCAATTTAGACTTAACCTATATTCGGAGCCCCCCTTACCAAAATCCTGTATCTGCCCATGTGTGTCTACCAAAGTATCAATACATCAAGATGTTATCACGGTCGTCAATATTTCAAACTGACCAGATAATGATAGATTTTCCTTACAGTTGAACACTTAATTTTGTAAATGACACCATAATTATAGTCCTCTTTGGGGTCTCCCATCAACTATGTACGCACATTTCCAAAATGTTAGACCCCCATACCCTTATGATAAAATTTAATGTGCATTGGATTTGTATAGGAATGTTCACATATTTTCAAAACTTCATACCCACCCCCCTTTGATGCGTAAATATATACTAGAAGACCTCTTTCTGTACTTTGTTATTTTATAATGGAGGTCGCTCTCTTATCAAAAATATTATAGCTACACAAAGATATGTAAGTTGCAGCGTTGCCTACATGTCTTTTTTGTGCCCCTCTTTGAGAGTCTGTGCCACTACAATGTGTTGTCTCTTTTACCGTTTTCGTGATGTCATCACCGTTTATTTAAGTTTCGAAAAAGAAAAAGATGCACTGTTGTTGTATTTGTATCTGGTTGCACGGAATCTCATAGAGGGCGTTAGCATCGTGACAATCGCACCGAAACGTCATGAATTACATATCTTTGCTTGCCTGCAGAATCGTTGGTTTTGTTTTCTTGAACAGAAGCCTAGTGGGGGCATTTGGCGTAGTGAAATAATTGGCCTTAGAGATATTTTGTTAACATTATTCCATCTGTCATAAGATCTGCCAGCAATATGTTTATATTACAGGAAGAATATCTTGTGTGCCAAAACGGATTGATCATTGGAAACTCTGTAGAAAAGAATGTTTGGAGTTTATTGGTTTTTTGGGGGGTAAAATTCATTATGGTTCTACTTTGGTAGATTCGCATAATAATGGCCACGGAAGATAAAATCAAAAAAACTACATGTATCACTAAAGGGGAGACATATGGCAAAGTGTCATTCAATTATCTTTGTATTAAAACACATACTTTACCAATGTCAGCACAAAAACTAAATAAATTGTAACCTGTGAAAATATATTTCAGATATAAATTCTGCTACTAAAAACAAACAATACAAACAAAAGGTTTTGGTTGAAAACCCCTCTATAGTTCTGCTGTCCCTATCCTAAAAGAATCAATATCATAGATATGGAACTACTGAAGACATCTGGTTTTGATTCCCCCCCCCCCCCCCCCCCGTTTTTATTATTCTCTTTATTCAGTAAATGCTCAATGTTTAAACAACATTATATTTGAAGCTATCCTACAGGTTATTGTACTTTTTTCTTAAGTACATTTTACGTAGATCAGTGTTTCCCTCTACAGCAGGAAAAGAGAACTATTTGCCTAAACCTTAGTTTCACATTGTGAAACCAGGGGGCGCCACTCTCCCACTGATTCCCACTCCACTTAAACTTCCTATAGAAAAAGTGACAACAATCTTTTGACTCAGCCTGCCATCTTAATTGAAATCACAATTTTATCAAGATTGAAATTCTTCTCGCAGCTTATTTACATCGATATTTCCTTGGGTGTTTCCTAACTAATTACTAAACCTGAGGTCCCTGGTGATCCAGCGACCATCTATAATCAGTCAGACGGAGGCGTCACATCTCCCGTTTCAGCGGGAGTTCTCCCATTCTTAAGACATGCTAAGACAGGACTAAGTATTGCATATGTTATATCTAAGAAAGGTAATGTTAGATCCATAGAGTAAATGTTTTAATGGTGTTAGAGATATTTTCACAGATCTTTTAAATATAGTGGAAATGTTTCCAGTCGATGGCTCTTCCGATATGTATGTTAATAATGAACTATCGAGGTTTAATATCCATTAAATGATAGGGTGCTCTTTATATTTAGTTTACGATCTAGTTCCTATAGATATTAGCTAGCTCCAATGGCAGTTTGACTCTGTTCAGACTGCAGGTCCACTCCATAATGTAGTTCCTCTTTATGAAGGACATGACATTCATGTGAAAGGAAAAAGTTTATTAAGTTTAATAAATTATCATCCAAACTTTACCAAAAACAATTTAAACATGGTAGCTTTGCCAAAAGGTAAAGCTTATATTATTACTATTACCCAAAATGAATTGTTCAATAATCTTGATTTAGATACTTTAGTCTGAAATAAAGCCTTTGGCTCATTTGGCCCAGACCGTCTTGCCGCGCCTAAATCCAGGAGGTCTTGCTTTTTGGGGTCAATTTATCTGGCTCCTCTGCCGAGGACAGGTCAGTTTCATCTTTGAATCGATGACGGAAACTCACATGCAACAAGAACACCCGCATTTCCCCTAACGAACAACTAATCAACCCAAGACGACGAGCTTTGGGTTAAAATTAGTTAGGAGAAAATCAAGATTTGGTCGACTTGAGGGATGCGCTGCCTCAAAAAGTGAAAATGGAAAAGATTTGGTAAAGATTGAACAGCTAAAGAGAAAAAACATTGGTTCTGCAAAACCTAAAAACGTTGTGAATTAAGCAAGAGTAAAGCGACTAGGAGTGACATCAAATTGAAAAACCATTAATGTATTATTCATGTTAGTCTTCGTTAGTAAAAGTAAATTGGAAATGAATTACTTGGCTGCATGGGATTTTCAGGATACATGCAAATGTAATGTCTGTCTGCCTGTCTGAATTTCAGAGACCACATTTCAACTTGATAAACTCAAAGTGGACTGAAAGGAATTTGATCCAAACTCAATGTAACTCTTTCTTTCAATTCTCAAACGTTGTTGATCATTTCATAAAATTACTGAGATTGAGGATTAAAGGAGGGAACCTATTGTGCGATTCAATTAAAATTGTTGACCAGTTGTGGTCGCAAAGTTCTTGTTGAAATGAATAGAACTGGTCGAAAACGACCAGAAATGGTGTTTCCATTGAGATGCCACCAGAAATATGTCAAAAAGTGTTCAATCGCTTGGAAAATATCTAACATTGTTAGACATTGGTCGCTGGTGATCTCTAATTCGACCAGGATTACAGTTGCATTACTCAATTGCCCTTTTGGTTGCAGCAACACTGTTCATAATGATGCATTGTTAACATTTTTAACCCTTTACGATATAAATATGCAAGGTTGTAGGTAATTCACCAAAACACCAAAAGATATCATTTAGATAGTTTAAAGGTCTATGTAGGAAATCACCCATGTCCCACACAATCCTTTTTTGTTCAGGCAAAACCTGCTACAACCAGCCATCAGGTGGCACCCCTGAGCCAAATATCAAGTTTTCCTGAAGCAGTCCATTCTTGACCTTATACCCTTAAGGGCTGTACCCACTGAAGGGGGTATTCCACTACACGACATCTGCTGCGATATGCGGTGCGATATGACCATGTGATAGCCATGTCGTAGGATATTGGTGTCCCATCTTATCGCAGCCCATATCGTGTAATGTAAAAGGGTATATGGCCATCTGCTACGATAATAAAGTCGTGCGATATGGTTTTTATCGCAGTGAAGTCGTAGGGGATAATGTCGTAGGCTGTAATTTAGGCTACGACTTTTATTCAACCTGTTTAATAATGTCGTGGAGGACAGGTTCAAATAACTTGAATTTCAGGTCATGTCGTGGGGCAAGTCGTAGGTCATGTCGTAATGAAAAGTATTTTACATTAGGAAAAGCCTGAGAATGTTGTAGTAGTGTAATACCCTAAATGATCCGATTATGCTACGATATTGCTGCGATATACATACTCAAGGTTAGACAGAATGACGCCTCCTACTGCGATACCTCACAGTGTTATCGTGCGATGTGGTACTGATATCGTAGGCAGTCGGTATCGTGTAGTGGAATACCCCCTTGAGCGACTGTAGCGGCGACGAGCGACTAGCGTCTGAGAGAATTGGCAGTAAAGTCGCCCAGCGACTGAATTATCAAAGAAATCGCCGGGCGACTCCCCGTTGGTATGCTGCTGTTTTTTGGGCGAAGGGCGATGCACAATGCAATCCCCGAGAAAATCGCCAAGTAAATCGCTGAGAAAATATCAAACCTGCTAGATATTACCGTCGCCTGTCGACGATGACGGCCATTCTTCCAGTCGTCCATCGCCCGGCGATGGTAAAATCACCTAGTGGGTATGATGCTTTAGGGAGTGATTTCAAGGCCTGTGTCGATTTATAACAAGGGTCACAGTCAACAACTAATTCTGATTTATACATCCTACTCTGTTTTTATTGGTGCAGCCTAGAGACAACTTGTACAACTTATCTGAATAATACATGTTGGCAGACAGTTGACATTCACCTTAAAATGGCACAAATAGAGTGTGACGGTCATGTATAATTGAAATGCACATTACGAAGGTTGTCATGGTCTGTTGAACATGCGAGGTACAATAGGAAGGTGCGTCTATCAAGGAGTGGGAAAGTACACTTATGCCCGTGTTGCACTAACTATTGACAAACTGCCTGGAAAATTCTGCTGGGGGGGGGGGGGGGGACTCAGTCTTCGAAGGTAGTTACCAAACTGTGAAACTACAGTTCCCCCTTTTTTGGGGATGGGAATACTCTGACAGACTCCCTTTCCAGGCTATGTGAGGGACAGCCATTCCAAAAAAAGCATTTGTTTACAAATTTTGTGGCCATTATTTGATTTTGGAACTCAATAATTTGTTAAGAAGCATTATGAAGTAATTGAATAGCATACAATAAACTGTTAATATAGTATAATGGATAATCTACATCATTGACAGCTCCCCTTGATTATTTGACAGCCCACCTTTGTTCTGATGACTGTTGGTACCCATTTCCGAACCGAGTGCCCCCCCCCCACCCCCCACCCAGGGAAAATTGGCACATTTGAATTAACGTTATATGAATTCTTTGTATTTTGATACGAGGACACTTCTATAAGAATACAGGTATAACAGTTCAACAGTATCACAATGTCCAAAATTCTTGGAATGTGTTACAACCTTTAGTTTAGAATCGTAGTGATTATTCGGTACACGGTTCTGACACTCTTGGGTTATTCGGTTTCAAATTTTCCCAAACTAAGTAATCGGTTTTAATCAATAAGAATGCTGATTTTTTCTTTAAACACGGAAAAAATGAATTGAAACCCCCGGACACCACCCCCAAATAGAAGCACCCTACTTCCACGTCCAGGAACGTTATATAATTCTTTTAAAACTTGTAATAGGTAATAATACTTTTAACTGTTAACACAATCGCTAGTTGCCAGTCTGGAAACTCATTTGGCAAAACAACCAAGTGTCTAAGAAGATTACGTCATGGCCGGTTAGTTTCAACCAGTTCTGAACCTGAAATTTTAAGTAGTTGCAATTAGTTCTGTTATTTCCATGCTGTACCCTGATGCCAACAAATCAAATACGAGTGCCAAATTCATAACCCATTTTTGTTCCTCTAGAGATGCTACCGAAAAATTGAATCAACAAGAAATCAATACACATTACGTTTGAATGACGGGTCCAAGTAAGTTTATGCTTTTATGATTTTCTTTTTTATAAAATTATATTTATTGTCCACTTCCTACGAGTAACATAAGATGTTCGAGTGGAAGAAATATAAATGTTCGAGCGGAACAAATATGATATATGAACTATGTACAAAAAACACAGGTGATGATATGAGTATTTACAATGAAGGTGCCATTGGCATAATACAACACTTTATACAATTTTATCCATTTGTAAAAAATCAATATTTTCCAAAATCTAGGAAGCAGTAAGCACAACATTCCCATGATATACAAACAATATTATAGAACCATATTATTAAATCACATAATATTATTACTAACAATATATTTTTGATGATAATTTCTATTCAATTCTCATTCTGGGGGGTTAGGAAGAGGAGTGGATACTTGGAACGATACTTAAAAGATTTAGCGGTCCTCAGCGGTATGGTTTGAGGGGCAGGCGCAGATCTATAAAGAGTGAGGTCAAAGGGGTCCGGATACATTCTTTTGGATGGGACATCGATTTAACAAAGAGAAAAAAAACACGTCGCACCTTTATGCATGAATGGGTGACGTTTTAGTACATAACCTGTATGCGGACCCCCTCCACCTCCCCCCCTTCCCGAAATCCTGAATCCGCCCCGGCTATAGACATTGTGCAAATGACATCACATTGTCCAAAAATGGGCCATATTGGTGATCAATTCATTATCAATTATATTCTCAAATCTGTACCAGTACCACTCAGAACAAATAGTTTTGCTACAATTAATTCAAACATTTCAATCAACCATAATGAACAATCTTCATTGTAAAGGGTTGATAAATTTTGAATATATTTCTAAGCCACGTAGTCATGATCACCACGTGGTGATCACTAAAAATTGATCACATGACTGCGTCTGCACAAGGTCCAAAGCCCTCTTTAAAGGGAACCTTGCACATAATTGCAGGATAGTTATTTGTCAATGAATTCAATCCAACATGATATTCAAGACTTGCACTATAAATTTAAGAAAAATCGCAGGAGGATTCCCAGTTTACACACAATTATGGGACATTAAAAAACTTGGATTTAACTTCATTTTTAATGGAAATCCCTTTATTCATGACGTAGCAAGGGGAGTTATTGGGGAATCCCATGTGTACTTAGAAAGGAATCCCCATTCCTGTAGAATTTGTAATATAGTTTAAGCTCTCTAACCCAAATTAGATATATTTGGCCCAATCAAACTCATAATAAATCAAAATATATATCCACCTACAAACATTTGTTAATCAAGGAAACCCAAAATAACTTTAGAAGGAACTTCCATAGGTGTGACGTAGCAAGGGGAGTACTTAGCAGCCTAGCATCCAGGGAATTCCCTAAATTAAATTCCTTTCTTGAATAACTCCCTCAGACCACGACATTTTCATGTTTTTACTTTTGAAATATTTTTAGGATACTTAAGTCAGGTTAAATACACAAAAGATAGCGCTTCATGAATTTATGTGCAAGGTTTCCTTTAAGACATGACGCCCACCTTCCCTACAATCTCTTACAACCTCCAGGCCTGCTGAGAGCTACCCGATCTATGGGTGGGAAGAAGTAAATCCAGTTATAAGGAGTCTTTGGTTTCATGGCAGTCATAAAGCTCAACTCCTTCTAACGCCTCTCAGGTTCTCTGACACCTCCTTCGTGGGACATCTGAAACGCCTCTTAGTGGGGATTACTTTAAATAGTTAAGGGAGGTAAGGCACATGGCGCTTTAGAGAGTTCAATTTTGTGTAATTATTCATAAGGAGATAATCTGCAGGTTATCAAGTATTATTGATTCTTTGGTTATAAGTATTTGAGATAACTGATAGGCGTTGGTGATTGATTTGTAGAATAGGCTGTGTAGCATAGGGAAAATGATAAGTTATATAAGCTGTAGAATATGTCAGTCTGTGCCACGTTTAAATGGACCCATGGCACTTTAGAGAGTTCAATTCTGTGGAATTATTCATACGGAAATACTCTGCAGGTTATTACGAATCATTCATTTACAGGATGTACCTATTTAAGACAATTGATAAATGTTGGCAATTGATATGTAGAATAGGCAAAGTATGAATAGCATGGGCAAAATTATCAGTTATACAAGTTTGTGATATATCTGAATAGTGAGTAGAATAGCCAGGTGCTAAGTAGTATAAGAAAATAGTAAGTAACAATGAAAAATTGTGAGTAGCATAGTCAAAAGGTAAGTGGCAAAAGGCAAATAGTAAGCAAATAGAGGAACGGTAAAGCCCCATACTCACTAGGTGACTTTAACACAATTGGCCGACAGATCAGTGTTAAAATCGGCTGATTCTATCCTCAGAATCAGCCGATTATAGCATCAATTCAGATCAAACATGCACATTTCAATATACTATACTGACAGGCAATCATAAGAATTGGCTGATTCTCCCAATCGCCTGTTGCCCATTGCCCGTAAAATTACTTGGTGGGTATGGGGCTTAAGCAGCAAAAGCGAAAGAGATGGAAGGTAAGTTACATAGAAGTTACATAGGCATAATGGTGAGGAGCAGAGTCAAATGGTATAGTTACCAGTGGCAAATGTTGAGCGTAAAAGCAGTGAGTAGTATAGGCAAATGGGGAGTAGTATAGGCAAATGGTGTATAGTATAGGCAAATGGGGAGTAGTATAGTCAAATGGCAAGTAGTATAGGCAAAAGATGAGTAGTATAGTCAATTGGCGAGTAGTATATGCAAAATATAAGTAGTATAGGCAAATGGTGAGTAGTATAGTCAAAAGATGAGTAGTATAGTCAAATGGTGATTAGTATAGGCAAATAATGAGTAGAATAGGCAAAAGGTGAGTAGTATATGCAAATGATGGGTAGTATAGGCCAATGGTGAATAGTATAGGCAAATGGTCGGTAGTGTAGGCAAATGGTGGGTAGTATAAGCAAATGGGGAGTAGTATAGGCAAATGGGGAGAAGAATAGGCAAATGGTGGGTAGTATAGTCAAATGGTGGGTAGTATAGTCAAATGGGGAGTAGAATAGGCAAATGGTGAGTAGTGTAGGCAAATGGTGGGTAGTGTAGGCAAAGTGGGAGTAGTAGACAAATGTGAGAGGTATAGGCAAATGGTGAGTGGTATAGACCACTGGTGAAAGGCATAGGCAAATGGTGAGTAGTATAGGCAAATTGTTAGTAGTACAGGGAAATGGTGAGTAGTATAGTCAAATGGTGAGTAGAAAAGGCAAATGGTGAATATCGAGGCAAATGGTGAGTAGAATAGGTAAATGGTGAGTAGTATAGGCAAATGGTGAGTAGTATAGGCAAATGGGGAGTAGTATAGGCAGATGGAGAGTAGAATAATCAAATGGTGAGTAGTATAGGCAAATGGTGAGTAGTGTAGGCAAATGGTGACTAGATAGAGAAACGGAAAATAGCAAAAGCAAAAGAAGTAGCAGGTAAGTTACATAGAAGTTACAAAGTTACGAGCTGAGTAGCAGAGTCAAATGATAGTCACCATAAGGAAATGGTGAGTGGCAAATGCGAAAAGTAAGTAGCATAAGTAAGTAAGCAGATAGAAAAACGGAATGTATTGAAGGCAAATAGTTTGTAGAATTGAAAGTGGTAGGCGTTAGAAACACCTCATTCTCGAGACAAACATTCATCTTTCTGAAAAAAAAGCACAGACTTTGACACAACCTCCTTCAAACGAATTTCCTTGGGGGTTTAATCAACCTAATTACAAACTTTCTGGGTTAATGATAAATCAATTGTAACTGGTTAATAGCACTGAACACAAACGTTTTTAATGTACTTCTGCTGAAATTGCGACTGTGTAACTAAGTGTGCCAGTGTGCCATTTTCCGGTTATTATTTTTGTAAGAAAACTCCAAAGCCTATATTCCTGACATATTCCACTGCGATATTTGTCTCATACTTTCCTGTGATATCCTTTCGAAATGTACACTATGTAATCACAGATTGTAATATTGTTACGAACTACATCAAAATGTTGTAAGGTTGAAAAATTCATGTAATATACTGGTGCAATGATGAATACCGCATATGTTCCGAGATTTGACCAGTTTAATAAAATGTTGATATATATATGATATATATATATATATATATATATATATCATGATCGCAGGCACAGCGAATATATTGATCATGCATGGAAATCATGTATTGGTGTAAACTAAAATGGATGGGGGGGGGGGAAATAAAGGATATTACTATTACAAAAGTGAGGTGGCAGCGATGTAATTAATTCTATTCTTATCAAAAGAAAGAATCAGTATGTGGAATACAGCCTTAACTGTATCCAAAGGCCAGGCAATGGCATCGTTTAACCAAAGTAGACATGTAACACACCAGCGACCATCAGAAACTTGATTACAGATAATTACTTATTTAAAAAATAATTCAACCAGTAATAAAACATCCATAAATGTCATTCCCCACACCATAGTTACGTCTTACATGGTTTGAACTTTGGTGTAAGTAGTGCAGTAAAACGGCTCTCTGACCGAGGTATACCTTCCCCATGGGGACAACATAAGGCCCCCTTTACGACCCTGGAGTGCCATAACCCTCCCTCCCCCAGGTATGGTCCTGATGCTACTAAATAATTGGTGAGGTTACAGGCATTAGTCGCCTAGAGGTGGGGGGTGCATGTGTTATGAGGGGGGGGGGGGGGCAGTACCGGTAGACACGGAGATTCAAGGGGTATGTTTGTGGTGGATGGATACAGAAACCTGTTTCATAAAGTCCTTAGAAAAAGTATTCAAATGATTTCAGCAGTTTGCGTTTGATATGCTGATGATGACTTTTCTATATATCAGGATATACTGAGTGTTAGAAGTTTCAGATTAGGCTGCAGTAGGAATTCACATATACTTTGCTTTATATTATTTGCATGTTCAACTATATTGACTCTTTTTATTAATGGTTGTGCTCCCCGGTAGCATCATATTGGGGCTTTGGTACCCTACTACTTCTGAAACGATGTCCTTTCACATGTAGCAGTCTACACACCAAACGTACTTCAAGTCATACCAAGAACCAGCAAAATAGGCTGCTACCAGCCTGTCTATGTGGTTGATGTTTTGTTTAGCTGCTTATTAAAGGACCTGTGGGAACCATCAAATTGGGTCAAGACCCCTTTATTTAGTTCCATTTTCATTCTCTATGTGGCTTTAAGGTGGAGTGGTTAGGACCGCCACCTCCAAACCCAAAGGTTGTGGGTTTGTATCCTCTAAGAATACCTGGTGAAGCCACTTGTCTATTATAAACCTTTATGAATTGTGATGACCGAATTTTTCCTACCCCAGGATAACAGAGGGACTGGAGCACTGGGCCGGCTCAGGTGCACTATGTCCTCTTTTGTCCGTTCTTGTATTTTGATATGACGATGTATAGACCATTCTATATCTTCACAACTTAAAACAAGTTATGAAAGAATCTTTGATTTCATTGGGCCTAAGGGGCCTGCAACAATGTACCAATACTGTACTGGCAATAAGAGAGGCAATACACCTTTTTCATGGACCTGCGTAGTCAACCCTCTCATAGACGCCTTATTCCTAATCGTTTAATCCTGAACCCATAGAGACCCATATATCCCAATCGCTTGTCTATCAGCTAGCATGGTGCCACATGGTGAAAAAGGTCTAGAGCAATTTTGGGCATTATTAAGTATATCAATATGAAGACAATGTTTCTGTAGCCAAACTTGTAAATTTCAACCGGCTGGTACATAGAATACAGGAAGTAATAAGTCCATCCCAGTTTATACTAGCAATAACATTTACCATGAAATAATCAAAATTGCTTCTGTGCTTATTCTCTGAAGAGAGTTGCACAATACAAAATTAACCAAAGCAATTTGGTCGACAGATTGCTCTTAAAATTTATGAAATGTGACCTTACATTTTGGACTTTTCCCCATAGGAACCAATGGTAAATCCTGTCAGCCAAACCTATACTGTCCAACCCTATTTTGACCTGAAATACAGTATTTTGATTGGCTGGCAAACCTACAAATCTGTCAATTTATAAAACTTAAGAACTGATGATGTTTTAGCAGTACTTGGGGATTTAGAAAAACAGAGCTCTTATTTATCTAAGGAAGCCCAGATCTTGGAGAAAAGAATGGCTTATATGTCCATTTTCTCCAACCCTTGTCTAACCCCAGGATATATCCAATGTGGGATGGGCTTATATTCTGTGATGAGAAGATCTGAATGTAGTTATAGAGCTCTTATTGATTCATTCATATTGATATTCATTAATATTGATATTCATTGATATTCCATAATTCATTATTATTCACATTCATATTCAAAATTGATTCGCATCACCTGGCAAAGATTTACAGTCCTCATCAACGACACTGTGGTCAGGTAGTTCATGTACATCCTTAGCACTGACACTGAACCAGTCCCCAGGTATAGGACCAGGGGAAGGAGGTGTCAAGGGTGTGTGTGTGTGAAGGTATGACGTTTTCTACAAACCGCTCCATGCAGGTATGATAAAGGGGAAGGGATAACACTGGATGTTCGAGGTTGGGTGGATGGGTATATATAGGTATGAAGGGGTAGGTATAGAATGAGGTGTTTGGGGCTGGGGGATTGGTAGGGAGAAAGAGAAGAGCAATCTATGGGAAGTATGATAATGTGAAGTATGATACTGTGATACTGTAGAGGACTGTAGGTGTAAATGGGAGTGAATATTATAGAAATCAGCTATACCAAAATGTAACAGTCCCTTCCAATCTTGTGAGCTGGTGTCAAGAAAAAAGGTTTCGACTTGGAAAATGAATCTGTGAAACTATGGCTTTTGAAGTTTTATCTTAATTCATAATAATGAAATACATATGTGACTTAAGAGTTGCACATGCCTCTAAATTATGAGTTATGATTTGGGTCCTTGCTATCTAAGGTTAGCATGTGCCTCATATGATGTCACTATAGCTTGGTTTGGAGCCTAAAGGCTGATCCCCACAGGGCGATTAGTTTTCACAAAATCCGCGGCGACCAACGTGAAAATTAGCAGTTTAATCGCCCGACAACTTAGCATTCAAGGGCGCCGTGATGTCTGGCGACTAAACCACTAATCGCCATGGTTTCTGGGCGAAATATTGGACAGGTTTAATATTTTTCAATGGCCACGGGCGACTAGTTAGTCGTCGGGCGACGTACTAAAGTGTCCTCTAGTCGCCCTTGGATTTATAACGAGAGCGTCCCAACGTGGCGATTAATTATTTTTTCCACCGGCGATTTGTTAATCGTCCGACGACGTACTTTACTCCTTAATCGGCGGGCGACCAACCTTAATGGCCGTGGTTAGTCGCCACGTGGGGACCCGCCTTGAGGCTGCATTGTGCCACCGGAAAACATAGTTACTGCTTGTAATGTATTGGTTGCATGTTCATATTTTTTCTCATGTTCTGCATTGGCCTCCCTTCTCCCCTCTCCCTATCCCCCCCCCCCCCCCACGCCCTCAAATATACCCCCACACTGGGTCACATCTCGTCTCTCCATAACCCTGGGTGGTCACTGTTCCGAGGTGGCCGTCCCATCTCAGTTATTCCCATATGCATCACCTCCCCTGTAGGCTCCCACCCCAGCCTCCTTGCCTCTCGCCCCCATTGGCCTGTAGCCTCGGGCTTAAGAAAAGGGCACAGACTGAGTCATAACCCTGGTCGGACACATATCTGCCGCCTAGTGTATTGCCTGCGTCCTTCCATCCTTCATTTCCTACTCACTCCCCCCTCTTTTACCCCCTTCCCTCCAGATTCCCTTCCCCTCTCCCATTGCTTCTCTCCTCCACTCCCACGGCTCCTTTCCCAGATCCCTCTTGTTTCTTTCCTTACAACCTTTTCCCTTCCCTTCCTCCATCACCTTATTTCACCTCTCATGTCTTCTCTCTCCTCTCCCCTCTCCTCTCCCTTCTTCCCTTCCCCTCTAAATTCACGTCTCCCACTCCTCTCCACCTCTCCACTCCCCCGGTCTCTCTCAGATTTCTTCTCCCGTTCCTTCTTTCCTTACCCCTCTCTTTCTCCCTCTACCTCATCTCCCTCTTCTCCGAGCACATCTTCCCCTCCCTCTTTACTCCCTTCTGCCTCCTCTCCTTTAATTTCTCTTCTCTGATCCCCCTTAGGGTAATATATACATATATAGGAAAGCAAAACGAAATACTGGGCCATATACCCCAAGCCACAGCTGTGAAAGACACATTGCCTGCCCCTCTCCCTCAATCAGTCTCTTACCTCTCTACTGCCTACATATCTCCCTCTCTGCCACACCTCCCCTTTCCCCTCTCCCCTCTCCCCTATCCCCTTTCCCTCTTTCCTCCCCTTCTTCTCCCTTTTCCTCCTCCTCCTCCTCCTCCTCCTCCTCCCTCGTATTCACTTCATTACCCCTCTCCTCTCCCCTCCCCTCTCCCCTCCCCTCTCCCCTTCCCTCTCCCCGTGCCCCACCATACACTTCTTTCCCCTCCCTTTCCTTCCATCTCGCCTCTCATCCCTTACCCCCCTCTCCTCTTCTCCAACCATTCTCCCTCCTCCTCCTTCTCCAATCCCTCCCCTCTACCCCCAATCCCCTCCCCCTCCTCCATCCCCCTAAACCCTATAGGTCCATAGAAAAGGGCTCAGACTGGGTCACAACCCTGGAGCACCTCCGGGGCAACGCTGCCGACGACGCATTGGTTCCTCCCCGCCCCTCTCCTCCACCACCCCACCCCCCTTAACCACCCCCCACCACCACCCCTACCTCTACCGCGCGTCGCACGGGAGGAAGGCTGTACGGCACGTGATCAATACTACTACCACCACCCTGTACGTACTGGAGGAGGGACGCCGCACCCCCTTCTCCAGCGTCCCCGGCGTTCTGCGGCCATTCATTCCACCAGTGGCACCCGCCTGGAGTACAACCCCACACATACGGGAGGAGAGGGGAGAGGGTAGGAAAAGTGGGGGACCGGATTTACCCGTACCTATCCTGGAAATAACCTAGGAACTGCCCTGGAGTTCTGCAATGATGCGTTCTGGTACTAAATGATCCCCAGGCTGATGGTACTGGAGGAAAACCCTACTGGAGAAAGGGTTTGTTGTCACGTTGTATATGGGAGGAGAGGGCGGTAAAAGTGGGGGACCGGATTTACCTATATCTAGCCAGGAGGTAATCTGGAGATGATCTGGGAAGCACGCTGGAGTTCTGCAATGATACCAGAGTTCTGCAATGATGCGCCCTGGTAGTAAAGGATTCCCCGGCTGAGGAGAACCCTACTGGAGAAGGGGGTACACTGTATAGTGGTGTGGTAGTGTAAAAGTGGGGGACAGGATTTACCCATACCTTTCCTGGAGATGATCTTGGAACTGCCCTGGAGTTCTGCAATGCTGCGTCCTGGTGCTAAATGATTCCCAGGCTGATGGTATCGGAGGAAAACCCTACTGGAGAAAGGGTTTGTTGTAACGTTGTATATGGGAGGAGAGGGGAGAAAAGTGGGGGACCGGATTTACCTATACCTACCCAGGAGATAATCTGAAGATAATCTTGGAAGCACGCTGGAGTTCTGCAATGATGCGTACTGGTACTAACAGATTCCAAGGCTGATGGTACAGGAAGAAAACCCTACTGGAGAAAGGGTTGTTGTAACATTGTCGGCCCGCCAGGCATTTCAGTCAGTCATAACCCACGTATAGCTATATCCAGGGTTGTTAAGTGACCAACTGCCAACCCAGGAGGAATAGGGTTGAGGGAACGGGGGCAATTGCTGCCCTGGAGTAGAACGCATGCAACCACTGGCCCCCGTGGACGCGGAGGGTTCTCAGGATACCAAAACCCAGGAGAGACCCAAATGACCCTTATATATAGGAGAACCAGGGCCACTAAAAAGAACAACTCCTGGGATTCGGAGACCAGTAGCCTCACCGGGAGGGATACTACCTACAGTCTGGTCACCCTGGAGTAATGCAATACATTGAGTCGTTGTGGTAGTGGATTCTGAGGTGCGCTACCGGAGGACAACTCTCCTGGAGAGAGCACAGTTACAGGTATACGCGTCATAGTGGTCCCCATTCAGCCAACCAGAGAAACCGGAACTACATTGTTTTTGACCGTAACCAGTTTATAAAGCGGCCCTAAAAATACCACAATCTGATGTTACAAGCAAATAAATCTAAGTAACAAATAGGAATTGGTATAGCTTTGTTCTTCATGTGAAAACTTGGGATTAAGAAAGGTGGAAAGTAAGAGGAAGGTGGAAAACACCTAATTGGTATAGGTAGGGTGTAGTTAGCGCCTGGAGTTTTGCAGATCCTGGAGGAGGTACGAAATGTAACTACCCCTGTGTCTGAATGATGCAAACCCTCCTGTTCCTCTCCGCAAAATGTCACTCATTCTGTATGATATTGGCAGCCATATGATTTTGGTAGCGGCAGTGTAATTTTGGTGGCACCAGTAAACCAAAGCTACCCAGAGGCTGAGGCATGGAATAGCATTATACTGGCTGCTGGAGCGGATTCAGTCTTTAACTAAGGGCTAGAACTACCCCTGATCATTTCTAAGATATCTTGTTTATGTGAATTGATATTTCTTTTGCATTTGAACGTCCTAAACCTGGAAAACCGCAAGCAGGAGCCAGAAAAAAATCCCTAGGCTGGTGAAACATAGGAGGGCCGAAGGGTAGGTTGGATATTACCCTTTCATGGTTAATGCCCATATACAGTTCAGGCGCCAGGCGTTGGAACCTAGTAAAGGTAAGAGTGCCTCAAGGCTATAATATAGATATAATATACTGAGGCATTGGATATAAGCGTTGGAGGATATCCTTTAATACCGGAGTACCTTTTAGGCTTTTACAGGTGCAAAACGGCCTAGGCATC
This sequence comes from Lepidonotus clava, assembly GCA_936440205.1. Taxonomy (NCBI): domain Eukaryota; kingdom Metazoa; phylum Annelida; class Polychaeta; order Phyllodocida; family Polynoidae; genus Lepidonotus; species Lepidonotus clava. The sequence goes on along the minus strand of OW387140.1, from coordinate 45,962,974 downwards.
CACATCTATATACATCATCCTCTGTATACAATACTCTCTATATACAATACCCTCTATAGAGGTAGGCATTCAACCTACTCAATGCAGAATGCACCTCATATAAGCAATGAAAGCGCTAGGAATATAATGCTATAAAAGGGTGTGCACACAACACATAATCCTCCACTTAAGTCATATGGATCCATTAAGTTGTAATGGTAACAATGCAATACATTTACCATTGCATTATAACTCACCCCTTTTGTTGCCTAACAATCACCTGTTCATCCAGGGTTAAATATTCAGGTATGCTGATTGTGCCTTATCAGCACCTCCAGGAGTAACAACAGTGGCCTGATGGGGCTAACAGGTAGGGGAAGTCACAGGTATGTTGTATGAGGTATAAGCCCATACAAATAGTCCATCCCCCAGTTTACCACTGTTATACAGATCAATGTTAGGCCCAATAACTGCCCGATAACCACAGGATATTTATACATCTTCTGCGGATTGATACGATACGTGGATGTTTGAGTAAACTGCCTATACTCCTGGTTGTCTCGTGACAACTTCCAGTTAACTTACTGAGCGACAATCAGTGTAATTGTCCACTTCCATTCTGTATGGTATAGTGCCAGAAAGGAAATGTACACAAAGGAGTATCAAGTGCAATTTGCTCGAATTGAAGACTCATGAATTTGTATTCAAGAACTTGTCAACAACTACGTCATACATCAAAAGGGATCTACACCTCTGAGATCAGTGCTCGAGTTGTGAGGAAAAGTTGCGATCTATAGGCCTACCCAGAACGTTTTGGTGCAACAGTACGGATTCATATGCGGATCAAAGGAGCCTATTCTGTGAGGCAGGATATATTACATATATCACGTACACACTACCCTGGTCATAGGACCAACACAAACGGCCGTTGAGGTGGCACAGGGTGCGTTCTGGCGATACGATTATTAATCGATTCCCCAGGGACCTAATAGGCCTACAGGTGGTTGAATAGAGGTATTGAGGGGGTTTTAGAAGCAAGGGGATTCCCTAAATCAAAGCCTATGGATCTGTGGGGAAAATCTATAGGCCTGTTTACCCTTGCTATAGGTATGACCCGGATTCGGAGAGTAGCAGTTCGATAATGTTGGCATAAAGGGTCATTTAAATTCGATTTTTGGTCCCCGTGCGTGCTTGTATGTGGTTAGATCGTCTTTGGGTATTGTGCTAGTGTGTCGTGCGTACATGCTGCAAATCGACCAGATAAACAAGGAGGATTATGAGTATGTAATTACCTTGCGTGATTCAATATCGCTTCTGCCACCAGCGAAATAGCAGGAACTTGCGGGCGCCAGCGAAGTGAAAAGCGCGGTAAAAAGCAGACGACTTTTGCTCCACGTTAAGACGCGGTGGTTACACGTTCCATTTGGAATAACTTCGACTCTGAGGTGAAAAATAGATATCGGGAGGAATTGAAAATAGGAGAGAAGCCGAGAGATGCGTGAAACTCATCACTCTCGCGTTTTCTCGTTCCAAACGAGATTGCTTCTTGGTAATAATCTCGCCATTTCCGCGCCGGGAAACCAATTATGACCGCGTCGGCCTTAAAACAAACTAAGTAGAGAATAGGCCCACCCACCCATTTCCCCCCAAAATGGCGCAGCTACATCGTTTTGTGAAGCTTAACGACCGGTTTGACACCCAGGTCTTCACGTTTATCCTACCCAGCACACTAATCCAGCAAACCTCACCCGACGTGTTGTCAAGGGAGTTCGTCTATGGCAACCAAAAATGGCGAGTTTGCATGATGCGCAATGACAAGCATTTAAGCGCCTACCTGACGCTAAACAATGCGTCGGATGGACTAACTTGTGTGTTGGATTTCTCGTTTACGATGATAAATAACGAGCATTTCACCCGGAACGACATGTATATTGAGAGGAGCTGTAAGTTTACTTCAGAGAAGTCCATGCACGGACGAAGGACGTTCATAGGACTGAGTGACCTCCAGAACAGGGGGTTCTTACACTTTGAGCGCCATTTTGTCGTCGAGCTGGAGGTCAGGAACGCCAGGAACGTCTTTGAACAGGTAAGTTTTGTAATATATATATTTATGGCATTCGATGTTTTCATATTACTTGGATTTCTTTCATTTTGACGTTTTACTTGAAAGTGTAACAGGTATAAAAATAACTTGGATGGGTTCGTTAAAAGAAAACGTATTGTGTGCAGGTTCCCTATAGACTCAACTATTATGACCCGAGACTTCATGTCTTTTTTTCAAAGAAAATATTGGAGAAGACCATTATTTCTGAAAGAGAAAACTTCATGCGTGTTAGGGTTCCAGCCATAGGCTATCAGAATGCACAACAGGAACTTTCTTTGCCACTAGTTACCGCGACCGGCATGGTACACTGATCAACTTAGACTGGTACCAGAGGTCTAGCAATATGTATACCTCCTCCTCGAAGTGAGAGGGAGCTTTTTATAGAGTGGTTATATATATCTTCGATCCCCTTTTTGCTTTTAGAATTTGGCATTCATTTGGCCAATTGTGGTACACAACAAAATGTATGAACTCCTTCATAACATGCATTATAATATTATTTCCTACAGGTATTTATTTTTGACTCTTCTTTTAACCTAGCCAAATGCAGATCTTTAACTCACTCCAGAGTCCCTTTTCCAGTTTTCAGATTCGAGATTAAATTTGACACTGATAATACCTTGGATTCTAAATTCTTCGTTGACGGATGTTATGTTTCTACAAATAGGACATTGGTGATTTGCGATGATAACTTCATTGTTGCTTCTTGTAAAATCTCTGATGACTTCCCACTAGCTGCGAAAGGATACCAACCTTCCTAGCCTATAGGCATATTATGCTCCCCGGACCACTACCTTGAGTATTTTAATCATGCAGATAGATGGGTTGGTAAATTATAAAAACACATTAAACACGATAAAAAGATAATCGATAAAGCAGAGGGAACTTTAAACAATGAGGGCAGCTGATTAATTAAACACTTAGCACAGTGTACTTTTTAGATCACCCTTTGGCTTAAACTGGATCAAAAAGTGTCCTTTATTGGTAGAGGGCCATATCAGTTTCCATCATGGATGGCTGGTTAATCTATAAGTAAATACTTCAAGTTCTAATCAACATTTATCAATTATTCATACGGGTTTAAAGCCCCATACCCACTAGGCGACTTTACCAGCAACTGGTGATGGGTGACTGGGAGAATCGGCCGATTCCTATGATCGCCTGTAAGTATACCATATTGAAATATGTGTGTTTGATCTGAATCAGCGCTAAAGTTGGCTGATTCTAGCCTTAAAATTGTTCGATTTTTTTGCCGATTAGTCGGCCGACTGTGTAAAAATCGCCTAGCGGGTATGGGGCTTAACAGTGTTCCAGTGGCCCCAAATTACCATAACGATAATACGGGATGGTCCCAGTTCAATTAACTGAAAATCAATGAGCTTACGCCTGAGGCGCATAAGGGTAACACTCAATTTAGAGCCCGACTTCACACCCTTTAATGATATGAGGATCTTATACATCATTGCGTATTCAAGAATGTGTAATAGCATTAGGTGAATATATATAATATCTTAGATTAGTACTTGTTGGATATTACGGCCAAATGTAGGCTGTGTCTATTTATCAGTTTTTATATAATGTATATCTTAAATTCTTTATTGCTTCTTAATATGACATCAAAATCTTCCAGCCATTTAAGGTTCAGAGTTTTAAAGGTTATATGATTATACATGTGTATATATTATATATGTATATATATATATATTTATATATAAGTATAAAAATACACACACAAGTGTGTGTGGTAAGGTATAAAAGCCTTCCCTTCACATACGCGTTTGTGTATTGTGGGTGTGTGGTGTGTGTGGTTCGTATGGTACATGGGAGTGGTGATTATGATGTGTGTTGAATGTTGTATATTCATTATCATACTTCTCATATCAGCATCTATCTTGGGAAGGTGTGCATAGTGTGCTATCTTTCTCTAGAATAATATTTCCAAGAACACCATTTCTTATACATCAATATACAACTTCCCTGCCATTCCTTAAGGGAAAAAAACATCTATAGGCAATAAGCAGAGATAACATTGCCATGACAGAGTCAACATCTCGTAGCATTAGTGTGCAGCCTGGGAGATGCAACATTGATATGACCAGCTGTGGAGGTCCCTGAGGCCTGCAACAAGTCACAGTCACAGAGATGTGTAATTAATATTTCACTGAGTGGTCGTATACCCTGGGGAACCTGGGGGGTGGAGTCTACTCTGCTACGGCTGTCGATTCGGTCCGGTCTCTACCAGAGATGTGGTAATTTGCTGCATGGGGAATGGTGGTATTGATGCAGGGTAGTGTGTGTGTGTGTGTGTGTGTGATTGTGTGTGTTTGTTTGTGTGTGTGTGTGTGTGTGTGTGTGTGTGTTTGGGTGTCTATGTGGGTGGGTGGGTGGGTGGGTGTGTGAGTGTGTGAGTGTGTGTTTGTGTATGTTTGTGAGTGTGTTGTGTGTGTGCTTTTTGTGAGTGTGCATTGGATGTGTGTATGTATGTGTTGGCATGTGCATATCTTTAGGGCTATCTGGTAGCAGTTGAAGTTCAACAGTGTAGCACCCGTGAAACCTATTGCAGAGAAATATCCCGGCCGGGTAGGCTTGTAAACGATGACTGGTATACAATGGCCCTGAGAGCACAAGTATTATCAGTGGGGACCAGGGATTATAAATGCATGTTACTCATCGAGTCTTTAACAAGTTATCAAAAACTCTGGTTGATGGTTGTTGACAAGAGCAAGGAGCAAGATTTTTAATCAACAGTATCAGTATGACCCCTCTTATCTTTAGTTACCCCAACATCAAACTAATTCAAAGCATCATCATGCTTCTGTGTGCAACCCAAAGGCCCAATTTTGCAGCAGGCTACATGTAGTATTGACGTAATGCATGCTGGGTATCCCAGGCCCACACTGGGTGACCACCAGGGGGCGGTGACAGAGTGGGGGCATTAATATTTCAGCTGACATCAGAGGGAGACCTCTGAGACCCTGGGCCCTCCTGACGAGTGTATCCGCTGACTAGTATCAGGGGTTGATCACCACCATGGCACTTTTGTATGTTTTTGAGAAGTTTATTTTCATCTAACTATAGAGAGAACCATTCCTAGTGTAATCTTCAAAAGAACAGCATTTTGCAAACTTAAATCACCAGATTTGGGGAGTATTAACTTAAGTGTTAGGGACTTCTGGCACCTGGGTACTGCTGACGTATCTGCTGACTAGTAACAGAGGCTGATCGTTGTTACAAACATGTATTTTGGGATCAAAATTGTCTTTTTCAACTAGCCATAGGGGAAAATAACTTTCCATGTAGTGTTCAAAAGTACCACAGGCTTCATAAGTTATGGAACACGCCTGGAGTAAGATGCATATTCATTCCTTGCATGGTCAAGACCCATGACCCTTGCCTATATAGGTTATTCTAGGAAATGTAATGAGTCAGAGGCTTTATGATAGAATGATCTGGTACCACATCATTAACTCCCCTCTCCCCACCCCCCTTACATATGGGGTCTGGTCTGGCACGTCAGTGGAGACACAAACCAGAGCCACTCACTTATAGACCTCACAGGCAAGAAACCCTTCACAATGTTAGGGATTTTCTTTTATAACGTATTACTCCATTAAGTATACCCTACCAAGAGTGAAGAAAAAAATACAAGCACACACTAGCCTTTTCTGAATTGTACAATATCTTATACTAAAAGAATGGTAGTAAACTAAAACTTTGAGTATTCCCACAGGATAGAGAAATCAATATGACCAAAGAATAGACGTATCTTTTTCATCAGATCTATAGAGAATACACATAGACTCATGGGAGCTCACAGCAGGCAGAGGATATATTCTTTTTCATATTATTTTTAAGGTTGTCTTAAAACGTAGTCTGATATTCCAGACGTTACAAAGTGATAATTATGCATATATACGTATATATGTGAGACTCTATAAACTCAGCTAATTAGGTTTGATAGTGGTTTGCCAGAATAGTGTGGGCCAGATATCTTAGTAGACAGAAGTTGGAACGGTATGAAAAATTTAATACTAATCACTGATTCAATACCCAGACCCTTATAGGAATGCATTGAATTAGAATTGGTACTTGTAGATGAAAAGCATGACATTGCGGGGGTAAATCCAAAATCTAAAGAAAATGATCATAAGCAAAGAATGTAAAAGAGGTTTATTAACCACATCTATAATAAGGTAGGTCTGGCTATAAGTCAAGCTCTATACGTTTACTCATGTGGCAGAAATACGCAGCATTTCTCAATCAGAATTAAGAATCCCAAGAAATTCTATAATGGTACTTTTGGTTTCAAAGAATTTAAGGGGGACTCACTGCGCAATCAATATCGTTTGATCTTGATTTTCCTCAAATTTGATATTCAAAAACTCAAAACTAAGAATTGAACAATTGAGAATGAAGGATGCACAGTAGTATTTTTGAGTCAAAATAATATATTCGGATGCTTTAAGATGAATTATGAATCTCACATTGAAAGCTATTGAAAGCTTTGGTCGCATGGTAGGTACCACATTAACTGTTTACAAATTGTAATGGGGATACCTATTGAGCAATTCAAATACAATTCTCACCAAATCTTGCTGTTGAATCTCACAGAAATAGTGACCAGTATGTTCCCATTGAGAAATGAAACCAGACATTTATCAGAAATGGTCAATGCTTTGAACGCATCTAACAATGTTAAGAGGAGAACTTATTGAATGATGTGATCCTGGTTGAATGAGATATTGATCACAACCATTTTTTATCAATGATAGATATTCTCCAAGCAATTTAGCATAATTCAGCTCAGCCCTATTTCTAGGTGTTTCCAATGATTTCTGATTGTAGAAATGTGTGTGTTTGTGTCTATTTGTTCCCCTGTTTTTGGTAAGTACACTAAAATAATCTTTAGGGAATGGTAATTATAAGGTTGTCTAAAGGTTGTCCTAAGCCTTCTGTAAAATGAATCTTTTCGTTTTTGCAATTCAGTCATGATAAGTGCTCTAGGTACTAAAGCCCAATTTGTTTAAGTTAGTATATTGATATAAGGGTACTTGTCATGGACACCTAGTCACCATATGAGTAAACTGGGTTCCAGGGTATACCCAGGACCTCCCTCATTCTGCAGCAGGGTCCGTGCAGTATTAATGTGGTGCATGCTGTGTATCCCAGGCCACCACCGTGTGACCACCAGAGGGCGCTGACAGAGTAAGGGCATTAATATTTCAGCTGACATCAGAGGAAGACCTCTGAGACCCTGACGTATCTGCTGACTGGTAATAGGGGCTGAATCCCACCAAGATGTGTTTGTATATTTTGGAGGAAAATTGATGTTTTTGTATATTTGGAGGGAAAAAATGTTTTGTTTTTCAACTAACCTTAGGGATAACCATTTACAATGTAGTGTTAAAAAGTACCACAGAATTGATTGTAAGTTGAGATTTTCTCTAGAGTACGAAGTATTCCTGGTTATAGTCCCCTGTCCCCTGTTGCCCATAGGCTATGCAAGGAGAGCCAGTGAGTCAAAGGCCGTATGGAAAAATCATCTGGTAGCCCACATTATTAACCCCCTCCCACCCTTAGCCCTACCCCCACCCTCATGCATGGGGTCTGGTCAGGCACGTCAGGAGAGACGCAAACCAGAGACGCTGACCTATGGAACTCCAAGGCAACAAACCATTTGCAAACCTAAAGATTTTCGTTTATCATGCATTACTCTATCAAATATTTCCCCTTCCCCTGTCTAGAAAATATATGAGTCTACAAAAGATTTTTCTGTTACTGTACAATATCTCATACTGAAAGTATAGTACTAAACTAAAGCTCCCAGTATTCCCAAAGGGAACATAAATCAATATAACTAAAAACAGATATTTCTTGCTTATCAGATCTATAGAGAGCATGCATAGACTCATGGGAGCGTATACATATGTGATTCTACAAACCCAGCTAATTAGGTTTGACAGTGGTTTGTCAGAGTAGCATAGGCCAGATATCTGAGCAGACAGAAGTTGGAGCTGTATGAAAAATTGAAATTGAAGGAACGCCAAGCACTCCTTCTGGGAATACTCATTACTGATTCGTTTCTCAGACTCTCACCCCACGGTATTGTGGCTGGTGTGGTTGTATCTATAGGACTGTGACTTGGTATTTATACTCCAGGCTAATTATCATTGACAACAGTTGATTTTTAATCCCACAAATCGAGAAGATGACATTGCAATTAGCGCTGATAAAAGTAAATGGGAACCACAACTTTGCAGGGGTAAATCTAATCTAAAGAAAATGATGATGGCAAAGATTGTAGAAAATAAAAATTGCCCTTTATGCCCACTTCATTAATATGCATCAACAAGTTATTGAATATAGCAGTGAAAAAAAGAAAAGAAAAGAAACAACAAGCATGTGTACTCTAATTTAGATACTTTAAAAGGGGTTTTTACCATTGGCCAGTCACATTATAATAACAGTGACAGATTTGACAGTCACAGTGAACAGTGTCTGTGGTGTGGGAGCGCCGCTGTTCTGATGTGGCTGGATGTAGAATTGTGGCTATTCTCCTGGGCAGATTTTAGTTCTGTGAACAGTTTGAGAAATTAGAATGTTCACTCTTATAAAGACTGAGATTTCAGCCCAGAAGAAGTATTATTAGTGGGCTTTGCTGGCCGCGTGGCATAGGGCTCTAGTCCCAATGTGTTTCAAATTCTTTTGATGAACGTGATTTAATGAAGATTCAGACTGGAAATTGACCATTTCACTTTTTCGATGATTAATTCCTTTTTTGATCTGAGCCAGTTCAGAAACTGGGCCAACTCTTTAACTTTTTATCCCCAACTTTAATGTTCGAGAACACGATTCGGATGTTTTCACAGACGGTTTCCCAGTCAAAGTCGATGTTTTGGTTTCAAGTCAAGTCAATTATCACCTTTTTCTTTCATTTCAAAGCGATCATTTCATTGGTTAACCCCAAATAAAATGCGATCACAGGGGCGCGATTCTACCCTCGTGTGTGATGTCTAAATCATGCTGACTTAGTGTCAATAGGCATTGGCAGAAAATCAATAAACCTGAACTAGACGTACCCCCTAAATCTCATTTTGTCACACGTTACACATTTGTACTCCATACGATTAGTGCTGGACATTGCCTAGGGGTAGTCAAAATGCTATTTAAAGCTGTTTGAATTCCTAAATGTTTAAATATCATTGTGTAGAAATAGCTTTGGGTATTTTTCGACCAGTCCTTCTAGGGCAAAATGTCCTAAACATCCATGCTACTTCCTGAAAATTACGCTCCTGTCCTTTGGAAGCAGTGACCCAAATTTTAAACCCCCAATTGAAATGAGGGTGTGCCATATGTCCAGAAACGTGTAACCATACATGTTTCATACTAGTAAAGATGTAGCCATTCGAACAGGAACATGTAACCATACATGTTTCATCCCAGGAAAGATGTAGCCATACATGCAGAAACGTGTAACTATACATGTTTCATCCCAATACAGACGTAGCCATACCTGGGAAAAATGTACCCGTACATGTCTCATCCTAATATGCACTTAAGCCCCATACCCACTAGTCACTTTGGACCTCATCGATTGCATTTCCCTTTTATCACCCGTAGGTATGCTACATTGAAATTAACATGTTTGATAAAATCGGCGGGTAACCCGTCTGTCGATTTTCCCAGGCGATTGAGATCAAACATGGACATTTCAATATCTCATACTGATCGGCAATCAGAGCAAAATTCGATCGCCAAGGTCCAAAATGTCCTAGTGGGTATGGGGCTTTAGCCATTCACCATGTTACCATACGTGCATTCATCCCATGCAAACAGCGGGTTGCCACCCTGACCCATGTTGGGTCTCTCCCAGTCTCCCAGTCTCCCAGTCTCTCCCAGCATGCTGAATACTTCCCAGTAAAAACCAATAAATGATCGAACAGATTGATCCGTGTTTTGTCTAGTGGGATCGATGTTTAAATATCTAATAGAGGCTCGGCGCCGGGGTACAATGCACAGGATGCCTTAACTGTGGGCCATTGTGGGTGGGTGTGCTGGGGGTGGGGTTGGTGTGTGGGTGTGTGTGCTAGGATAGAGCTACTCTGCCATTATGCCATTATGAAATTGTTCCATTTTTGGAATTAATGATATTAATAGAATAGCTAGTGCTAAACCAGAAATTTCTATGAATAATACTACCTTTAGTATCCGTAATGCGAAAATCCTGCCTAAAGGTCTGGAGGAGTCTAGATTAGCAGGGGAATAGTTAGTTAAATTGATGAATTGTATACCAAATATGACATACAATATTACAGAGGGGATGTGAACATCTGTGTTGTGTTATGTATAGACACAGTAAGATGGGACAGAATATTGAGTATAAAAGACCGTATATTCGATTGAGGAGTTATAATAAGGTGAAATTCAAACAAAAGAAGAAACGTAAATACGAGGTATATTTGCATAGTCCATTTATACGAGGTATCAAGGTGTGGGAGATGCTTTCTGATGAAGTTCAGAAGGCAACCACTAAGGTGAAATCTAAGAATATTCATTTACTCACATCACCACAAATAATATTGTTATTTCTATATAATCCGATACTATACATTATATCATCCAGCCTGGAAGATCATGTGAAAATGTGAGGACACTCAATGAATTATCTAAAGAAAATCCATCTAAAGTAGCATGGCCTGAAGGCTATGGTATTATTCCACCACCTCACTTACAACTTCAGAAATCGCGAATTACAATTACGATCAAATAAAGACATGTTATACATCATTAGAAAGGATTTCACATTTCCTTTCAAATGATATGTAGCATGCAAGGGTTTCTTTCATATTTCTAATACCAATTTAGAAATTGCAAAATTCCAGATAGTCAAAATCGTCTCGTAGAATAAGGCTTCAGCTAAAGGTTCCCAAGTGGTCGTAACTGTCATGAAATAGACAGATATGTATAATTCAGTTGAGTCAGGCAGATAGCTTCAAATAGGTCATCAGATAGGCTAGTGGTAAAGTATAAATGTTTAATCTACAGATGAGTAGAGGCTGCATTGGTTGTCACAAGTGCTTGCTAGTAATAACTGATTTATACTAAAGTTTAGTTACTGTGTCTTTTCTGGTTCTTGAGCATAAAACTGGCCAATACTGAAAATATCTGAAAATGATGAGAGAATTTACAATAACACATAACAATGTTTTCCATTTTTCTATTTTTCTGAACAGAAATTCCATTTCCCAATAAAGTTGCTCCTCAGTATCAGCCTACAATTGCCTGATTCAGACATTTAGAGCAGTTATTCAGTATGTTTGGCAGGTAACATAAAAGGCAGTGTTTAACCACATATAAAAAAGCCGAATGCCCAGATCTAACAGACTCTGAGGCAATCGGGCGTTTAATGTTATTGGACACGCTATTGGATACGGTTCGGGTTGGGGGTGGTAGAGCAGATCATAACCAAAACACACGATCTTAAAGCTTGCATCACACTAAGTGATCTCACGTAAGGATTGTGAGGGTTATACCATTGAAAAATTTGCAGCTGTAATTCTGTATGTTTGACAACTCAGATAAAAGGTAGTGTTCAATCACATAGAAAAAGGCTGGCTGCTCTGATCTAACAGACTCTGAGGCAATCAAGCGTTAAATGTTATTGGACATGCTATGGGGTGCGGCTCGGGTTGGGGTTGGTAGAGCGGATCATGACCAAAACACACAATCTGAAAGGCAGCATCACACTAAGTGATCACATGCAAGGTTTCTGAAGGTGATCCAACTCTCAAATATGGAGCTTCGTTTGACAAGTTACATAACATGATGTATTCAATTACATTGGTTGTCACAAGTGCTTGCTAGTAATAACTGATTTATACTAAAGTTTAGTTACTGTGTCTTTTCTGGTTCTTGAGCATAAAACTGGCCAATACTGAAAATATCTGAAAATGATGAGAGAATTTACAATAACACATAACAATGTTTTCCATTTTTCTATTTTTCTGAACAGAAATTCCATTTCCCAATAAAGTTGCTCCTCAGTATCAGCCTACAATTGCCTGATTCAGACATTTAGAGCAGTTATTCAGTATGTTTGGCAGGTAACATAAAAGGCAGTGTTTAACCACATATAAAAAAGCCGAATGCCCAGATCTAACAGACTCTGAGGCAATCGGGCGTTTAATGTTATTGGACACGCTATTGGATACGGTTCGGGTTGGGGGTGGTAGAGCAGATCATAACCAAAACACACGATCTTAAAGCTTGCATCACACTAAGTGATCTCACGTAAGGATTGTGAGGGTTATACCATTGAAAAATTTGCAGCTGTAATTCTGTATGTTTGACAACTCAGATAAAAGGTAGTGTTCAATCACATAGAAAAAGGCTGGCTGCTCTGATCTAACAGACTCTGAGGCAATCAAGCGTTAAATGTTATTGGACATGCTATGGGGTGCGGCTCGGGTTGGGGTTGGTAGAGCGGATCATGACCAAAACACACAATCTGAAAGGCAGCATCACACTAAGTGATCACATGCAAGGTTTCTGAAGGTGATCCAACTCTCAAATATGGAGCTTCGTTTGACAAGTTACATAACATGATGTATTCAATTACTAAAAACATGTTTACTTCTTTGATCTGATTGATTGTAGGGCAGTTTACTGTGTGATGCTGTTGGACACGCTATGGGATGCGACTGGGGTTTGGAGGCAACACAGCAGATCATGTCCAAAACACATTGACTGAGAGCTAGCTTCACACTCTGTGATCACATGACAGGATTCTAAAGGTGATACCATTCGGAAATTTGGTGCTTTGTTTAGCAGCTTATATCACAAGAAGTGTTAAACATTCACTGGCTTCTTTGATCTAAAAGTCTTTGAGCCAACTGCCATTAAATGTTATTGGACAAGCTATTGGATGTGGCTGGGGTTTGAAGGTATAGCACAATAGGTCATGCTCAAACCACACAGACTGATCACAGAATCACATTTATCTGTGGTGATATGTAGGATTCTAAGTGTGCTGCAACTCAGAATTTTGAAGCTTTAATTCTTTATGTTTGGCAACTCACATAAAAGGCTGACTACTCTGGTCTGCCCTGACTCTGAGGCAATTGGCCATTTAATGTTGTTAGACATGCTATGGGATGGGGCTTGGGTTTGCAGGCGGCAGAGCGGATCATGCCCAAAACACACAGTCAGAAAGCTAGCATCACGCTCTGCAATAACAAGTAAGGTTTCTAAAGGTGCTCCCATTCAAACATTTTGAGATTTGTTTGGCAACTTACATAAAATGAGGTATTCGATTAATGAAGAACACTAACTTCTCTTATGTAACTGAATGTAAAGCCCCTCAAAGTCAGCCGACTCATCAGTGATAAATTTGGCTGACTCTACTCGAAGAGTCAGGCGATTTTAGCACCAAGTCATATCAAGCATGCACATTTTGATACAGCATACTAACAGGCAATTATAAGAATCAGCCAATTCAAGTCAGTCGGCCATTGCCGGTCGCCGGTAAAATCGCTTAGTGGGTATGGGGCTTAAGGCAATTGACCATTTGATGTTGTTCAATTTGCTATGAGTTGTGGCTAGGCCCCGGGGGCTAGGGTTAAAAGGTAGCACAGTAGGTCATGCTTAAACCACACAAACTGATCACAGAATCACTTTAATCTGTGGTGATATGTAGGATTCTAAGTCTGCTGCAACTCAAAATTTTTTCAAAAAGGCAGTGTTTAATCATGTATAAAAGGCAGACTTCTCTGATCAAACTGACTCTGAGGCAATCGGCGATAAATGTTATTGGACACACTATGGGATGCAGCTGGGGTTTGGAGGTGGTGGAGCGGATCATTACCAAAACACACAATCAGAGAACTAGCATCACACTCTGTGATCACATGTAAGGATTCAAAAGGTGCTTCCATTTAGTGCTTTGTTTGGCAACTTACATCGAATGATGTGATCAACAGACTGTGAGGCAATGAGCCAATAAAGTTGTTGGACATGCTATAGGATGAAGCAGCAGAAGAGGTTCTGAAAGCTGGCATCATGCTGTCTGATCACATGCAAAGGTTCCTCATATGGTTTGTTACATGTTTGAAGAGAGGTCATTTGTAGCAACTGATAGCTAGGACAAAATCCCCCCAGATGATAAACATCAAGAAATTTCCACCTGGGAAAATTACCCCTTCACATTCTATGACATAATCCCCTGGACATGTAGACCTAGAATAGTAAGTTGACTAACCGTGACCTTTACTGAGGCTCTGACCTTGAAACAAACACTATACTCCTTCCAGTCACTGCATAGGGGCATGTATGAGCATGTTGTGTGGCACTGGTATACAACCTTGATCAGTTGCCAGAATAACATGAAAGGCTCCCCTGCCCAGATATCTCTGTGTCAGTAGAAGTCAGGAAGACCTGGAACTCAACAGAGACAAGTTTTGCATTCATAGAGACTGTGTACTCATCCTGAGGCCTGCATGCTTGAATAATGAAAACCTGAGAAATGTGGCTGCATGCTGGTCATTACATTTGTAGGTATTTTTGTAGTATTTTAAGTAACGATCTACAATGTACATTTAATTGCTGTTTTCCACTATCCTACTTTTATTCACAACTTTGGAAATCACTCACAGCAATAAGGCCCACTTATAGCGATATCATACACTGTTGGAAAAGATTTTAGATTTTCTTTATAATAATGGGTATTGTACATGTATATTGTCTGTGGTATATGTAGAATGATATATTCTTTAATTCATATTCATATTCAAAATGAAAAATTAGCCATTATCGAATTTATGGTAATCGAATTCCCTAGTGTAAAAAAGGCTTAATTGTCGAACCAAGCTATACTTGGCACACTATGTTGAATGGGACCAGAAGTGTTCCCTCTTCAAGTTCCCACTTCTCTGTCCTCAGCTCAACCTACTGGCGTCATGCTATAGCCCAGTGCCCCAATGACACTCCCATGACACGCCACCGGCCAAGCTACCTGAGACAGGTCTCAGTGAGTCAGTTTGTATGGGAAGTAGTATTGGAAAAAAATGTACATGTGCCTTAAGCCTATATTCCACAAGGCGTTTTCAGCTGCCCATAATTATTAATTTACTACTTTTTACAAGTAATGTGGCAAAACATCAGGCATCCTACTTATACCCTCTGAATGAGAATTAAGAACCTGTAATACTGATGTAATGCACGTATCTCATTAGCCCATTCCTACAGCCAATTTTTGAAATCGCATCCAGCCGCATCTCAGGGATAATGGAATACAGCCTTTATCTACGAGGGGTTCTGAGGATTTTGAAACCCCATCAGGTTTTGAAATTCTTTGGTCATATGATTAGAACAAAAATGGTCAATTTAGTCATAATTGTAGGTGGGACCCCCTCAGATTTACAAGGAACTGACTCAGACTTACAAGGAACCCCCTCAGACTATGGAACCCCTTCAGATTCACCAGGACTGTCCTAAGATAATGGAACTGGCCGGTAGTACATAGTATAAAATCTTGCGGAAAATGCTATACAATCAGTTCACAAACTGCACACAATCAGCGTTGCTTCATAACTGGTTCACAATCAGTCGCAATTCCGCCTATGTAATATTCCGTCAGATTACAGCCCCCAGACAGCTTCCAGACCAGACATAGAGCAGATGGCAGATACAGGGATACTGAACAGAAGGACCTATAACATTGTGAAACAATTGCAAAGTGATATAAGGTTTTATAAGTACAAATATGTTAAGGGAGCCGTAACGCCACAGTGAACTGACTGTATCAGATATATCCAGCTGTGTATTATAGGCCTAGATCATTTACGTTATTGTAATGTTAGATAATGTGTAATTCAAATGCTGAGGTACTCAGGGAAAACAGGGTCCTCTTTGTGGGTGGATCCCGGAACTCAGAATGGGAGGGAGCCAACATATCGGTTGATTATATACTATATAGGACTATAATGGAAGAATATTTAATCAAATGAACTTAGTCTGTATAAAAATCAAATAATGTTTTATTACTAAAACCCGTTTTCATCTCTATTTTATAGTTTTTGTGTCCACCAAAAGAGGGGGGGGGGAGGGAGTTCTGGAACCCTTCCCTCCTAACTCCCCAGATTCAGCCCCTGCTCTATTATGAAAATAAAAGAAATCCAATACCATCATAACAAACGTGATTGAAACGATCTGTTTAGCGTTATATTTATTGAGAAGACATTTGAACTGTAAACGCCTCCGGATGTCAGTTTTTGCCCGAACCACTCCCCATGGGTATGTTTAAATCACCTTCCCCTGATCGACCCAGGCCGGATAGAGTTCACCCACCTCCAGTCACGCGCAAACCCCACACGTTCACCACTGTACAGCCGGTCAAAAGGCAGCAGGTAGGAGTGGGGTGGGGGCACCCCAGCCAAGGATGCGACGTTATTATAACATTGCAGCAACATTCTGGTTGGTTCTGTATTGGTTCTTGTTATGTTCTTTTGATGATTCCAAATTACGGCACTGAAACCTACTGCTATGACGTCACACTGTGACATTATTACAACATTCTGGTTACATTCTTCAACACAAACAGAAGGTTCTTATAATGTTCTGTTATGGTTTGGTTTTAACCTCACCAAAGAATAACATTATAATGCTCTGATTCGGTGAGGTTTCAACCTCATCGTCAATAACATAACTGTTACGTGCAATCTTATTGAGTAACAGACTCACCCAAAAGGTATGGTTGCAGGATGGGTATCAATTCTCCCTACCACGGATAGGTAATGTTGCAGCAACACTTGAAGGATAATGCAATATTAAATGAGAATTAACATGCTTAAGCCTTGTAACAAATCGACATGTTTCCCAGCATGTACCTTGATCCAGGGTAGTGTGCACATATGTACAAAATATAGGATATATGAATTAAGCAATCGATCCATGGTGGAGAATTCACCCTACCACAGATAGCTGATTTTCAGTATTTTAAGCACCTGCACACTAATTTGGGCTAATTTTGTCGACAAAACAAGATGAAAAACTAGAAAAAATAAACAAATAATTGTTAAATATCTATCCATAATGAATGATTTTTTAAAAAACTCAAGTATATTAAATGTATATGGAAACTCATCTAAAAAATAATCATGACTTATTTTTCCCGATGTTCTTCTACAAATAATGATATATTTCATGCAAATTCCTATAGTAAAGCCCTGACTTTTGTCGACATATTACCCAGCATGCACCTGGTTGTAGGCTAACCTGCAGGTAATACTTAAGAAACCAGCTATCTGTGGTTGGGAGAAATTACGCAAATTAAGGAGATTCAATAAGTTAACGTTATTATCATCATTCAACAAAATTACTGTAATAGGACGAAGCTACTAACGATCTATGTCTCAGTCACCTGAGACTTCTGATCCTGTCCTATGTACATAATTATTTCAGACCAAAGTGCCCCCCCCCCCCCCCCCCCATTCCGTGGCTACAATGGTATGCGCAATAGGAGTGAGGAATGTGTGTACCGAGGGGGTCCCGGGTGTGTACATTGTAAACTCCCACATATTTGTCCACATATTTGTCGCCCATTTGAGAGATGGGAGAATAAATACCCGAGGGGTGCGCGCGCAGATGAAATGGCATACACCGGAAGTGACCAGGGGGGAAATTGCGAACATGACACCACAACTTTGATTGGCGTTTTCCATATGTAATTTGAGACGGGGAAATTTTATTCTTTGAGGGGCGTGCTCATATTGAATTTGCGAGAGTGTGTTTGTTCTTGATTGGACTATTCATATGGAAGTATATTGGAACTGTAAGTTTGTAAAATGAGGCAATTTCCCAGGCAACAGAGGACCTTGTATGTTTGATCAAGTATTCAGTTGATTTTAATCACAGAACTATTCTTAATTATTTGGTTTTCACAGAATTAATATTTGTTTACAAACTCTATGCACAGGGAACATGGGCACATGTCTCGAATAAGAATATCTCTATACGTAATATTAAAAAAAAGGTTTTGCTGTTTAATGAATCTGCATCAAGGTTCTTTTTCATTACCTCCCGTCTCCCAAGAAAAGGAAGGACGGGTTGTATTACAATGTGAAATCCGAGTTTGGTAGAGATGCGACCAATTAGAATTGTTTCATAAAAGGGAACATGAACTCTTTAAAAGCGAAATTCAATCATTTTCTTTCAAAGACACAGCGTTCGCTCATTGGATTTCTATCCGCACCAACCCCAATAATGATGACGTAGTTCACACTGACGTCTCAACACTCTCCAAGCAGATTCTGATCCTTCTTTCCTTGTCATTGACACTAATGAGAAAATGGGATTACTTTCTTTCATGTTGGGACGAACCAGCTCTTTTTTCCTCCATGTTGAATTAAAACCATAGACGGCGATCCACTTAAATTGACTTCAGAAAAAGAGGAGTGTTGACATTGGCACAAAATGACTGATTGACAAGATACAGAAACGAAACGCACTCAGGACTCCATCTTTTTACTCTAAATTGAATAGATCACCCCCTCGTTTTGAAATGGATACAACCTCGTTCTGAAAAAGATAGAACCTCGTTCTCAGAAGGCAATGGAGCTGACTGACAACTAAAGGAACTGGGTTGAAGGAACCTGGCTTTGGTTATATAGAGGTTGTCCATTTAATACATATTAACATTTAAAAAAACTAAACATCCCCTCTTGGACAAAAGTTCGCATTGGATTTGGACAGAAATATGGGAACATTTCAAAATAACTATTTCAGACCTCTCAGACCTTGATGCATACATACTTCATGCGAAGCCACATAGGAGGATGCTTCCATGGTCATTAAAGGCTTTATTTTATTGACAAAGGTTTCTATGCAATTTGTTTCAGTTTTTGTTAAATTTGCTTCTGGGGCTTTAACTATTCTCGTGTTGCCTATCCGATGTTTTCTGTTTGTAACTTCAGATCTCTAAAGGGAATTTATCGATACTTATCAGAATTACTTAAGCAAATAGTTCTTCACAGAAAGTCCCTGAACATACAAACACAATTCACTATCATATTGTCCGCTTATAGGCAAGCATATTATTTCAAAAGGGGCCTTCCATATAGTACGTACGCAAATTTTCTGAAATTCTAGACCCCCCCCTCCACCCCCCCCTTGGACTAAAATACGCATTGGATTTGTACAGGTATGTACGCAAATTTTCATAAATTTTAGACCCCCCCACCCCCCTTGGTATACTTAATGGAAGGCCCCTAATTAATCACCATTGGATTATTGTTAAAAGATATTATTATCATATCAGATAGTAACGCCATTATGATCTTGGCTGCATCAGGGCCGTCCATCCGCCTTATAATTAGAGGATGGACTCATTACATGATGGACCCATTAGAGGATGGCCGTTTGGGTGGAAACCAATTTGAAATTGATGGCTAAATGCCCGGGTGCCGACGGTTATGAGTGCAGTCTAAATATGGAACATGCACTGACTGGTACAGATCAGGTTTGCCGTTACGTTTTTTTTGCCTCTCTACTTTCCCCATCATATAGGCTTGTCAAGGAAATGCCTAGTTGTACTCTTCCTATAGACTATAGTATCTTGCATGATTAAGAAATTATGATACACGTTTCTAGCTAATCTGCGCAGAAGCATCCCGAGGAAGGTGCCGCGGTCCCTATGGTATAGGGTTATAGAATTGCTTCAGGCTTAGTACCAGTTATTAAGTTGGGCTTTATACATATGTCATAGAGTAAAATAAACAAAAGCACAACATTTTTTCATACTTATACAGTCAATATCATAGTGAAAATGAGCATGTTCTACTTTCCTTTTATTTACTAAATGTGATTGTGAAATTCCTTTACTATCCACTCCCCTGCATTGTAGAACCGAGCTATACAGAAAATGTCCCCTTCACCATAGCCCTCCAAGAGAACGACCCTCTGGGGACCATTTAGGCTAGTACACTACAGAGACTGGGGGTACTAAAAGGTCAACTAGTGGTCTATACACCAGTCAATACACCAGGTCCTATCGACTGACTCTACATTCGTGGCTTTTGATGGCCGTTAGCCATATTGACGCAATTCATTTTGGCGTATAAAAGACACAATTTTTGTGTTTTCAGTAAACATTTTCATCATTTTCTATGTAAGTGATCGATGGTATATGCAAACCAGGGCAATAACAAATGCTTTGTGCCCCCTTGATCTGTACATACACTTAACCAATTGAGAAGGGGGTACGGGGGGGGGGGTAGCACCCCGAGGCTGGACCCCAATATCAGCCTAAGGGCAGGGCCTGCCGGCTGATATTGGGGTTCAGTTGAGGGGTGCTGACCCCTCAAGGACCCCCTTCGAGGTTGGTTATGGATTTATTATACCTTTTCTGTTAGAACTCAGCTCCCAAGGAAGGATGCACAACAATCAGTGATGGTCGGGTTGTGATGCTGCAATTTTTTTCCCCTTCTTCATATACCTTGTTTTATATTCATCATATCTACAAGGAGTAATCAAGTAAAATGTAGCTAGGAACGTTGTGGAGATAATGCCTATGTTAGGTTTGTTATTTCTTAATGGTTGCATTTTCTTTATACATTCTTGAAAAATAAAAGTCTCTGTATCACCCTCCAGGGTGATACAAGGCTGGTTATCACCCAGGGTTGATACGGCATGCATTTAACTCCTAACTACTAAACATGTATCACCCTAAGGTATAATAATATGTATGAATATACCGTGTGACCACTGGGTATTAAGCAGATGGTATTTATCTAATAAACATTCTGCTTTTCTTTCTGCTCTCCCGGTGGTCTCTCCTAGAGGGTCAGTCTGGGAGGAATCACCAATACCTAACCCCCTCCACCACCACCCCTCCCCCAAGGACCCCGCCTGTCACCTCCAACAATGGCCGCCCTTTGCTGGTTGCCCGCTGCCCTTTGCTGGTCCCCGGTGGGCTCAGTTTGTCAGGGTGACGCTTGGTGGCGCTGACGTCTCCCAGGTCAACAGGTCTGGGTCAGTTCTTGGCAGGGAGACTGGAGGGGGTATGTTAGGGTAGGGATTAGTGGCAGGGGAGACCATGAGGGACGCTAATAGACCTGGCAAGACTAGAGAAAGGAGACACTTGGCCTGTGGCTGGCGGATAAGCACATTGTATGTTATATACAAGTCATTTTGTTCAAAATGCATCTATCACAGAATGTTAATTGACCACCAGTGGCATTTTATGTAGATATTAACTAGTTTTAAAATTCCTCTTGATTTTCTTTTCTTCATTTGTTTGCGGGAAGGCAGTGGCGGGATGGTAGTAGATGTATACCTAAAAAGTAATCGGATTAAAATATGCATACCTGATATTCATCCATGTAATTCGTTCAATTTTCTAAAGGTTTTCATGAGTCGTGATCGTCAAGATTTGTGACATCTATATATGTACCCTCTATATGTATGTTTGTATTTTCTATGCCATGCCTCTGTTTAAGTGGACCTTCGTGATCGTGTAGACCAATGACTACCTTCCTGGTCCGGTGGTTTCTGCCAATGTCTATTAGCTCCCATCAGCCATGTAAGGTACACCTGGCCCTCTGGGTGCGACTGTCACTGGTGTATTTCTGGGACCACGCTGGGGTCGCTGCATCGCCCCAGCCATAAGTCTTAAGGGGCTCCAGAGAAATCAGAGGAGGTTCCATGCAAAACTGAGGTGGGTCCGACTTCCAACAAGTTATTTTGATAGAATCCTCGGTAGTATGGGGAAATAAAACTCACCTCAGACACAGTCAGTAGTATAGGGAAATGGACCTCAGACACAGTCAGTAGTATAGGAAAATGAACCCTACAGTCAGTAATATAGAGAAATGAACTTCAAACAGACAGTAGTATAGGGAAATGGACCTCATGCACAGTCAGTTGTATAGGGGAAATGGACCTCACACAGTCAGTAGTATAGGGAAATGGACCTCACACACATTCAGTAGTATAGGGAAATGGACCTCACACAGTCAGTAGTATAGGGAAATGGACCTCACACAGTCAGTAGTATAGGGAAATGGACCTCACACAGTCAGTAGTATAGGGAAATTGAATATTATTGCTAATTTGGGTGTTGTCATATTCATGTTTGGTTTTGACCTAGCCTTAAAGAATGTTAAAATAACCATCTGTTTATATAAGGTCTCAGCAGGTTTCAACATACTTAATACGTTGGTTAGGTGTCAACCTTACCTTTAGATAATGTAAATGTGTGTCATACTATATCAAGTGCCAGACAGACTCAAGAAGTATGGTTGCAGCTTGGCTTGGAGGCAGTAGGATTAAGTTTTCATATAACACTTCATTTAGCACAGTAAAGATAGAAGATGCCTCTGATATGGTTTTTAATATGGAAACAACCTTTTTAAAGATAAAAACCTCTTGATTCTTATCCACAAAGTGCAGTAAGAAGAAGGGGACCTTGTTTTATATTCATAATGTAAAAGGTTGTTCTCTGAAGACTTTAAGTGGTTAAAACATAGATCTGAAGAGTGAAGCTTTTTAAATGCATATATGCGCATCTTAAGCTGAGCGATCTAAGTCTCAGTGAAATTCAAGATGGTGCAACTAAAGGGTTAGGAACCTGCTCACTCCTTGGGTTAGAGCCCCACCCATACACCTCACACTAGTCACTTAAGGGGGTATTCCACTACACGACATGGGCTGTGATATCAGCGTGATATGACAATATTATAGACAAATTTGCATACAATAGTGATGTATTAGTTAAAAAATGGCAATTTGGAGCATGTGACATATGTGTAACATGGAATTTTATCTGTATCATTTGCAATTTCCTTGTGACATTGTCATATTGCAGACAAAGTCACATAGTGTAATAGGGGCTTTAAGCTGCGTCTGTGCTGCGTCTCTGTAGCGTCTGAGCAGCATCCGGGCACCGTCATAGGGAGTCTGAGCAGCGTTTGTGTGGCGTCTGTGAGCGTCTGAACAGCGTCTGTTGAGCGTCTGAGCCTGGTTTGAGGATCGCCTCTGAGATATGCTACAGCGCCCTTAATGTCATTTACAGACCTGCATCAGAATGCACATAGTGTATGTTGACAGTTCAAAGCAGGCTTAGTGCGCATTCTGAGGCGAGTCTGTGAAGGGTAGAATGGCCTTTTCAGCTAGGGACAGCAGGGAATTGATTATTCTAAAGTGTCTGAAATGAGCATCATTCTAGGATGCACATCACAGAGATTGCAATATATGAATACAGGGGGATAAACTATGAGTATGGGGTGTTAATATACGAATTTTTGTGCCTTTCTGGTAGAATATACTGTACAGACTACACCTGTTACATCATATTAGACTAAAGATCTGCTTTTAATGACAGTTCAATACTGGCAGATTGTGCATTCAAGGTTAGTCTATAAAGGGTAATAACAATGCTTGGAATGCACATTATGCCTTTTTTAAACTGTCAATTGGCATATCGTCAGCAAGAAACAGCTCATTTTGTGTAGCTTTTATTTTGACATAGCAACAGTTATACATGTTAATTTATATGAAGTGTTGTACATTAACAGGACACATATTGCCATTACACTTTGAATGTACCATTAGAGTTGCATTTTGGTGAATTTACGAAAATATAGAAAAAGATGAACAAACAGGAGGTTACAGAAAATGTTCAGATTTTAGAATTGTTTCTTGTGTCCCAGATCTAAAGTCAGTAAAGGGCATTTAAACAGCGTCTGTACCGCGTCTCTACAGCGTCTCCCTGGCGTCTTAGCCGCGTCTGAGCCGCGTCTCCCGCCGCCTTGATCCCGTCTCCTGGGCGGCTGAGAACCAGGGTAGGAGGGGGTCCATACAGGGGGGGTGGGCTATTTATAGAACAGGCCCTGGAGGAACGCCTCGCACCTGAGCAGGTGTGGGAGGGGAGGGGAGGGGTGTGGTGGTAGGGGGGTAGGTAGGTGGTGGTGGGGAGGGGGTAGGTGGTGGTTTGTCGGGTTGGGGGGAGGAGGAAGGTGTTAGCTAAGGCCATGATCCAAGATGCAACAAAACGCCAACCGATTTTCTTCTCATGTATGTTTCGCATATTTGAAATGATTTTTTCTACCGTGAAAATACACTTTTTCTCATATGGATTATTCACAACCCCTTGGGAAATTGTATATTTTAAAATGAAAATGATTATTTAACAAACTGATTTTCAAAATTGGTTCAAAATTGGCCCAAAATCGCCTTGTGGATCACCCCCTTGAGGAGTGAAAGGGTAGGGGAGGGAGGTTTTGGGTGGTAGGAGGTGGTGTGTAGGGGGTTAGGGAGGGAGGTTTGTGTGGTTCTTCTTTGGTTCTTCCTACGTTATTTTGACCCAAAACGTCTTTAAAGGCCGTATTCAACATACCAAAAATGTGGTCTGCCCATACTGACCCTCCCCATGGTAATGTTCTATACCAGCATTCATACTTTCGGTGCAATTTCGGCTGTCAAAAGTGCCATATCAGCAGCCAGCATAAAATCAGCCCAGAATATTTATCAACATGTTCAGAAAATTCTATCGGCAATGCCGGTGATTATATATCAGCAATGCTGAAAGTATACAGCTTCAAATCGGCAGCGCACTTTTAGTGCATGGAATATGGCCTTTAGAACCTAATGTTGCAATGTCACACTGTAATGTTATTGTTACATTCTTGTAACATTCTTTCACATTATAATAACATTATTATAACATTCTTTATTAGTAAGGTCTCAACTTTACTGAAATATAATGTTATGATAACATTCTTATTTTAGTGAGTCTCAACTTTGCCTAAAATAACCTAACTGTTATGTGAAAATAAGGCAGGTTACAAAAAGGTACGGTCACAAAATGTGCTTGTTACGTTGCTGCTTGCCTGGGAGGGGAGGTGTGGAGTGTCAGTTGGGCGCTGTGGTTGGGGTGGGGATGGAGGTGTTAGTAGGGGGGGAGGTGGAGGGGTAGGGGAGGGAGGTGGTGGGTGGTGGGGAGTGTGGGTTTGGGGGGGAGGTGTTAGAGGGGAATAGAATGGGTCTAGACCTGTAATCTACCACAAGCCAGCAGCCTGTTTCATAAAAGCCTTTGGGGTGTGGTGCAGAAAGTAGTAGGGTATAAAACCAGAAACTGAACAAAGGTTTGAAAAAAGTGTTTCATATAGAAAAACTTCATAAATACTTCCAAATCATCTATAAGAGAGCGCTAAAGGTGTGTGTTGTTAGTTGGGATGGGAGGGGGGAGTAGGGGTTGGGGCAAGAGGTGTTTTGAAGAAAAAGAGTGGGAGTGAGTGAGTGTGTGATTGTTGTTTTACAACGTACCAACAGCCAGGGTCATCTTTCATGGTGATTACAAGTTAGGATCAATTCAAACTTTTCCGACACATGTTTTGACTAGGTCAGTCTTTGGTGACCCTATCTATCAGATGAGGGTGACAGACAGGGCAGGCAAACAGCAGGGGATCAAAACCTGGAAATGAAAAGAAAATGAAAAAAAATGAAGAAAATATTTCCATAAGTTCCACCTTTTCCTCCAAAACGTAGTGTAAAAAAACTATAAAAAAAATAGTAGGAAATTGTTTTTAAAGTTCCACTTTTAACTGCTCACCATCCCCCTTTGAAATTTTTTGAAAATATAGGTAAAAAAAAAGGTGGAACCTCGCCACCCCCCCCCCCCCCCACCACAGCAGAGCTTGGGCACAGGTCTGGGCCTTAGTGAACCCAGACACCAACTGGGAATCGAATCCAATGAACCACTTGTTCAGTGGTGGCCATGGGTCCCCCCTATCGTCGCCTTTTAGATCAGCAAGGGCTACTGGGGGCCTATATTCCTCCCAAGAGCAGAAGCCCCATCCGGTACCCCAAAGGAGTGGACAATGACTTTGTATCTGTAATCTAATCTACCAGAGGCCAGCAGCTATTTAATAAAGGGAGCCCCCGTAGAATGGTGGTGAAAACTGAAAGGGGAGAAAAACCATCATATCAACATTTCTGACAGAACCGTACTGGAGTTTGAAAAAATAGTTTCACAAGGCCTTTGATATCTTCAAACGTCTCCATAAGGGGCAAAGAAACGTCTGCCCAGGAGCTCTATTAGGAATCAGAAAAATCTCTAATTGAAAGAAACGGCCAGAAAGGACTATTGTAAGTAGGCCTGTTGTGCAATGAATTTTGACCGCAGGCCTAGCAGTCAACAAAATATTAATTATACCAGCAACCACGATGTGGTGCAACAATAAACAACAACACACAGAGCACCATGTATCTATTCTCCCTGATCTCTTATCCTTGACCTTTTCCCAGTCAGAGCCCCTACCCTTCCGCGGGGTAAGCGAGACATGGTAAATCGAACCCACTCCCCATCTGTCCCGCGGGGTACGCGAGGCGCAGTGAATCGAACAATCAGCAGGTTGCCTGGGGCTGTGTTTTCCCATCAGGTCAGTGTAATCAGGTTCAGGCCAAGTCACACCTCCCCATACTGCTTATATAATACAGGTAGCAATGGCCAGGTAGCAGAGACCTTGTATGTATATATAGGATATATAGAGACTGGAAAGCTTCTCTTTAGGCCTATATGTGCTCCTACCCCTAGTGGCTGGTTGGATCAACTATGACCAAGGTCTGGTCATTACCATTGGAATAGCAAGTGACACCACACTGGCTATTTTTACCATGGACATAATGGTCAACCCAAATCTAGTCAAGCCAGCATCTAGGTGCCAGGCCTGTAGTGCATAACAGGTTTCCCCCTGGCTTTCCAGTCTCGATATATCCTGTATATATGCATACAAGGTCTCTGCAGGTAGTCAGGGGCAGACACAGGATTTCGAAAGAGGTAGTCAGCATAAAGGTTAAGTATTAAAACAGTGTGCATTTGCGCATACGCGTAAGTTGCTGCATTTCCCCCTCTTTTTGTAGTTTAGGGGTCTACCAAAAGGGGGGATGGGGGGTCAGGACCCCCTACACCCTGGATCCACCCCTGCCGGTAGGCCTATATCAGATTATCATAACAGGGGCAGATACAGCATTTCGAAAGGGGGAGGGGGTCAGCATTAAGGCTGAGTACTTAAGCTGTGTGTATTAGCACATACGTACATCACATTTTCCCCTCTTTTTGTGGTTTAGGGGTCCAGCAAAAGGGGGGCGGGGGTCAGGACCCTCTGGACACCCCACCATGTAAATGTGAACCGCGACTAACCTGACCTAATCGTTTTACATCTTTATCAATTTATGATGATTATTTTGAAGGTTGGACAGACTATTTGACTTTTAAAACTGTACGGAGGGAACATCCCAAGCAAGAATATGACGTTATTATGACGTTGAAGCATCCTTCTTTTTAGGTCTGCTTTGGTTCTTAGTACGTTAATTTGATGGCACCCAAAAACGTCTTTAAACCTAACCTTGCAAGGTCACACTGTGACATTATTGTGACATTCTTATTATGTTCTTTAACATTATAATAACATTATAATAACATTCTTTATTAGTAAGGTCCCAACTTCACTAAAATATGACATTATCATAACATTCTTTTTTAGTAAGTCTCAACCCTACCTAGAATAATGTCACTGTGACATGGAAACTGGGCAGGTCATAGAATGACCAAAAACAAAAAAGTATGGTCACAGAACATTCTTGTTACATCGCTGCTTGCCTAGGATGCACTGTGTATAGGAAGGTGCTAAGACCAGTTTCAACGCAGCTATGTACGCTAAACTAGCCTTATAATGTTAGAGTAGGGGAGTTCTAGCCTAAGGGTCTGGGTGGAGTACCATTACTAATACACAGGCTTCTGTATAACAAAGGGATAGGCACTGCCATTGGCGGTGAATTCAAAGGGGGAGGTTTGGTTCCAGAAGTGGAAGCACTTGTATTGCCCCTTTGATGTGGAGTTGGGAGCACGATGGAATTTGAGCTTCAGTAGAGAGCTTGTCTAGAAAGCCCTCGCAGAGGGTTTGTTCTAAAGATATGAAAGTTTCCACCTTTGGCCTGAGAGGAAATTATTAAAGGAGGGAAGCAATGATTAAAAAACATTGCAGTTGGTCTAGCTGCACTCGGTTGGCTATCCTGATATACCGTCACCTTCTCGACCTCAGCACTAACTCATGTAACCAATGTGGACTGATATTCTTAATTACATGTGTCATTCAATAATAATTGTTCAATCTATATCCTTTAATTCTCGGTTCTTGGATTAAACGAAGGGGAACACAAAGGTATATTTTGGACTATAATCTCAATATTTCGAAATAACAATGGAGATAACATGCAAGCATGAATCATGTAAAAAAGAATTTTCTTGATATAGGGATGTGTAGTTCTTCACATTTCTTTCTAGTATTCTGCCTATCTGATTATAATCATAATTATTTGTATAGGCATGGAAATAGGTCTTATAATAGCAAAATCATTTGATTTTGGATCCTGTCAAACGGCACGTGGGTTGCTGTGCATGCTAAATTTACCTATGCCTATCATACAAAGTGGTACCCACTATATGTGGCTTCTGTCCTTGTTCCTATTATGCTCCTTTATTGATTTTAAACGTTGAGTGCTACACAATGTGGTACAACAAGTACTCAGAATACATTAGCCTTGCCCTTGGCGTGTAACAGTGCCCTCGGCGTGTAACACAATACAGGCCGAAACAATAGGGGCACTTTAACGACTGGGTCACTTCCCTCCTTCACAACAACAGGGGCAGCGAGAGGTCACTCCGCCCAGAAAAAGGTAAATTCCTAAATACAGTCTGAAAATACATCATGTACATATTTGAAAGTGCTAGTAGAAGACAGCTGTAATTCTTATTTGCTTTTGCTATCAAGATCAATATACAGGGGAATTGGCATACTGATTCTTCTGGTAGACATTTTTTGGGGTCCCTTATTTTCTAAGCAACCCAAACACTGTTATTCATACCGTCTTTAATCATAAGTAAATTTAGCTCAATTATCACACAACAGAGTATCGTCCATTAGCGCGTATGCATTAAAGAAATCAGACCATTGCCACTTGTATCAGATCTCAAGAGAAACAAACCCACTTTTCCCAAATGCTTAACTACCCTATCTCGATACATACATTAATAGTGGGAAGTCCCAAAGGAGACATAAACGTCAATATTTCAAAAAGACGCTATTAATTGGGAAAAGAGGCATTAAGGCATTGCCAACAATTGTGTTAAGGCCTACACATACGGGACCGTCTATTCACACATCCACACATCTACACATCCACGGGAACCCACGCGTAATGACGGGAATCATTGCACGTGGGTTGCCTACACATCCACGGGAACCCACGCGTAATGACGGGAATCATTGCACGTGGGTTGCCTACACATCCACGGGAACCCACACGTAATGACGGGAATCATTGTGCGTGGGTTACCTACACATCCACGGGAACCCACGCGTAGTGACGAGAATCATTGCGCGTGGGTTACCTACACATCCACGGGAACCCACGCGTAGTGACGAGAATCATTGCGCGTGGGTTACCTACACATCCACGGGAACCCACGCGTAGTGACGAGAATCATTGCGCGTGGGTTACCTACACATCCACGGGAACCCACGCGTAGTGACGGGAATCATTGCATGTGGGTTACCTACACATCCAAGGGAACCCACACGTAATGACGGGAATCATTGTGCGTGGGTTACCTACACACACACAGGAACCCACGCGTAATGACGGGAATCATTGCACGTGGATTACCTACACATCCACGGGAACCCACACGTAATAACGGGAATCATTGCACGTGGGTTACCTACACATCCACGGGAACCCACACGTAATGACGGGAATCATTGTGCGTGGGTTACCTACACACACACACAATGCACATATACACATCCATGGGTAGCCTCGCGCGATGATTTGTGGCCCACGCATGATGATTTGCGGCCCATGCATGATGATTTTGATCAGTGCACGTGGGTTCATTTCAATAAGCAGAGACATCCAAGCCCCAGAGATTTCGATCATCACGCATGGGCCTGTGGATGTGTGGGCACCCCATGCGTGATGATTTCTATCATCGCGCATGGGCCCCTAGGATGTGTTTTTTTTGGATGTGTGTTCTTTTTTAGATGTGAGAATAGACACGGCCTACACATACCCCATCAGTTCAGTGTATTTTGTAAAGGGTTTGCTAAATTTGATGTTGGTACCATCCCCAACACAGTGAATGAACCCCCCCTACATACACTCCCAGTCCCAGGGGGTTATTATGTCACCTGAGTCCTCTGTGGACCTTGGGGAAATGTAGAGGGAACCTGAGAGCCCTAATGTAACATGAATTAGTCAGTGGGACATTAGGGGTGTGTCATAGACACTGAGAGGGGGTATGTGATCTTAAGGGATGGCTGAAATCCATATACCTCTCCATTACTGGTGCTCTATTGGGGTTCAGGCTAATTAAATGGTGATACTGCCAAGAGAGTAGCTAACCCACACAATGCCTCGTGGAAGAACCATCCCGGCCAAGGATGCAATGTATCGTTCTGGTTGATTCTGTATTTGGTTCTTGTTACGTTCTTTTGATGACTCCCAATTAACGTCGCTGCAACATACTGCTGTGACGTTGTACTGTGACATTATTACAATGTTCTTGTTATGTTCTTCAACCCAAACAGAATGTTTTGGTCTGTTTTGGTTTCATCTTAACCCGGCATCTTAACCTCATCAATTTTTTTTTAAATTTTTTTTTTATTTGCATAATCAACTTCAGGGTTACCCCTGATCTTCCAGAAAAATCAATAAATTACTTTGTAAATACATTCTGATTCGGTGAGGTTCCAACCTCACCATCAATAACACAATAATTGTTACATGCCATTTTAGTAAGTAACAAACTGACTCAAAAAGTATGGTTGCAGAATGTTTCTGTTACATTGCAAGCTGGGTGGGATAGCCCTTAGATAGACACATATTTCTACCCTTAACATAAGGCAGTTAATGAAATGGTAAAGAACATAGTTTAACACAGTTCAAGGTTGGACATGATATATTTCAGAAACTTAAAATGCCTAGTTATGCTTCTTGAAGCAATGGCCCTAGCATTCAGAGCACTTACACAGAATTCACAGTCCTGACAGAAATGGTAGCTTCGATTTCTCTGAATTATTCTACTTCTATTTTACCTCATGACCATCCAACCATGGGATACAACCAATGAGCAATGCTCATTCTGAATGAACCAAGGACTGCAGCCTCTAATATTCCAAATTGATTCTGAAGTATACACATATTTAATGTTTGCATGACCATCCATACAGATGTTTTATGCTAATGCAACAGTACGTCATAGATAATGCTCTCAAGATTATTGCAGTGTATCGGTAAGCTCACAAGACTGTAACCCTGCCTTGGTGAGCCTCAAGCCCTGGAAAGCCCCCATAGATCACAACCCCCCCCCCCCTTCCCCCATCCCCCAGGATCCCCTGGACCCTTCACCAAACCCACAGCCCCGGGACAGGTAGCCATCACGGCGCCCCCTAGTGGTGCACCTGATGACCTCGAGGAGGGCGGAAGCTGACCGCCCCCCGTAGTTCACCCCTCCGCCGCCAGGTGATGGGCGCTCCTTCTGGGCATGCGCGGTCTTCTGTCCGTCTTAGTTATACGCTGCCAGGTGTAAACCACCCTGTCTTTTGCCAGTTCTGTGGCTCCCTCTAGAGTTAGGTCCAGGCTCGCTAGATCTTTTGCGAGTATGTTTAGCCATGTTGTTGTCTGGCCTCCTCTTCTCTTTTTCACCTTTCTGTTTGCTTCATCCAGGGCGATCTTCACCGGTGTTTCATCTGGTAAACGTATCGCGTGCCCGTACCACCTGATTCTTCTGGTCTTTATTTTTGCACTCCATTTATCTTGCTTCGTTTTTTTGTGATATCGAGGAACAAAGACATGGTTGGCATGTTGTATTTCAGGGAGTAAAATGAAGTGGTATTCTATCCACACCACTCCTCGTATTTCCAATGAGTTCTCAAGATTCACGAGATTTCTGTAAGAGACTATATTTAGAAACTCCCTGTTAAACCTCATTACAGTATCAGTAAATCAGAAAACTTTGTCTATGTGGAACTTGGGGTTAGTCCATTGAATCAGGGTACAGCGAACTATATAGGTTTAAATGTAATTGGAAACCCGATTGTTGTTTCTGCGGATTATTATTTTGCAAAATAAGATAGACCATTCATTTTAGAGGGGGAAATACCACGACACTGTTTTAATTGTTCAACCCCTGTATATAGTAGTATATATTTGGTTTGGAGTTCATAATTTCTTAAGAAGCCATAAAGGTTTCTGCCAAACCTGAGCATAGATTTGATAAAAATAATGAAACATTCCAAAGGTCAACACTTGGGCCTTCATATAAGTGTAAGACTGATGACTGGCTGGTGCCCAGCCTATTCCAACTCCGCCCGCAGTATGTAACTGTACTGCCCCAGCGCTCGAGGGAACCAGCCTATCCTCTTGTGGGCGACTTCCAGTAGAGCCGGAAGTGGGGCCTGGACGCATGCGTAAAGCGGATCATGACCGGGTTAGCTTGGAATCCGGTCAGGGGCGGCCAGTGGGGGGGCAGTGTGTGTGTGGGTGGGGGGGGGGGGGGGGCAGTAGGGGGCAGTGTAGGGGCTCATGGGAGGGGATGGGGCAGGAGGGGGCAGTGTAGGGGCTCAGGTTGGGGCCATTTACATACATGAGACCTGTTCGTATTCTCGACACACTGTTATGGGACTCTGATTCCCCATATTCAATCTCTAGTGGTTTCCATATTGGCTACCATATTGGGTTGTTTTTTTTATTACTAGGTGTGTAAACTATGCTACTTGATCCTACTTGCAACAACAAGGTGCAATTTCATGCTGATGACATTCTAGTGTTGTGCAAAAGTATGTAAGAAATACAAAAAAGAGTTGAAGGAACTTTCTCTGCATACACGGGTATTGGCCATATTCATTGTTCAATAAATTGGAGATCAATTTGCTATCTACTGTCACCTATTTGGGCGATAATTTGCTGAGTTATTTTGACTTATTGTGACTAATGCGGCGTCCCCACTTGGGTGATCAACGACAGCAACTAACGTTAGTCACCCAACGATTAAGAAATTAGTACGTCGTCGGACGACTAACGATTAAAGGTCACTTTGGTCGCCCAGTCCAGCGATTAAATGCACTAATCGCCACCGATTAGTGGGAAATATTAAACATGTCAAATATTTGGTCAGAAAACCAGGGTGACTAGTGGTTTAGTCACCAGACATAACGGTGCCACTATTTAGTATGTCGCCGGACGACTAACCACGATAGTAGCCGCCGAATTTTGTAATTTGGTCGGCCAAGTGGGGACCCGGCTTTAGGGTCTGAGGGTGGGGGCATTTACATACATGGAACCTGGTAGTATTCCCGACACGCTGCCGTCATGCTGTCACCTATTTGGGTGATGAGTTATTTTGACTTATTGTGACTTATGTGTTTTACTGTAACTAGCATCGCAGAGAAATAAGCAACCTTTAAAAACTACATTGGCATTCCAGATAGTAGTGGGAAAAGATCTTGCCCGTGTAGGGGCTGTGCAGGCTAGGGTCTGGGGCAATTTAGATACATGAGATCTGGCCATATTCCTAACACGCTGCTATGGGACCCTAAATTATCCACATTATGATCTCCAATGGTACCTCCTTGTAGGCCACTACTAGCACATTGGTTGTGTGAACTATGTAAACCTTGAGAATGAGAAGACATTTCAGATAGCAACAGGGAGCATCTGAGAATCTGACGAGGGTTGTCAGGTAGTGGCAGTTAGAGCAAATGGAGTTGGGTGATTTACATGCATGAGATCTGGCAGAATTCTGTACATGTTGTCAGGGGACATCAATTCCCCATATCAATTCTCTGATGGTCCCTCCTTGTGGCCCACTGTTCCTGTATTAGGTTGCCTTTTTATTACTGTACGTATGCATTTCGCTCTGCTCAATCTTGCTCTGCTCAATGTAATGGGAGGTTGAGCAACTGCATCTGTCCCTTTAGAATTAGACAATTATCCCTCAAAGAATCTAGCATCTGGGAACCAGGTTTGGGGTTGGCTATTTACATGATTCTAAGATGATTACCCCTGGGACAACTACCCCTGGGACAACTACCCTGGGGACAACTACCCTGGGGACAACTACCCCCTAAGACAACCACCCCCTTGGACTATTACCCCCTAGGACTATACCCCTGGGACAACTACCTCTTAGGACAACTACCCCTCAGGGCAATTACCCCTATGGGTAGGACAACTACCCCTACAAGACAACTATTCCTGTAGGACAACTACCCCTCTAGATTAGAGGACAATTACCCACATTGGTAGGACAACTACCCCCACGATAGGACAGGAAACCCACTTGATAGGACAATTACCCCCATTGGTAGGAGGTAATAGTCCTAGGAAGGTAGTTGTCCCCAGGGTAGTTGTCCCAGGGGAAGTTGTCCTGTCACCTATTTGCTTACATGATACCAGGCAGTATTCTATTCATGCTGCAGTGGGACATCAATTCCCCATATTCGCTCTCTGATGGGCCTTCCTTGTAGCCCACTGCTTCCATATTTGGTTAGCTTTTTGTTACTGGATGTGTGAACTATGCAACCCTGGACAATAAGGGGACATTTCAGATGGCATTAGGGAGGTGAGAATCTGTCGAGGGTTGGCAGGTACGGGGCAGTAGGGCAGAGGTACAGGCACTTTACATACATGAGATTTTGGCCTTATTCCTGACACGTTGTAATGGGATGCCAATCCCCCGTACCCAATCTCTGATGGCCACCTGTTGTGGCCAAAGCCTCATATTTGGTGTCAAGATTAATGCTGGGTCTGTCAATCATGGTAGTGGGTCAACCTGTAACTATACTTAAGGCACTGTTGGTATTTTTGGTTGGTGATTTACATACAAGAGATCCAGCTGTATTCCGTGTGCTTTGTAGTGCGAAGGCAATTCCCCATATCCAATGTCTGATGGTCCTTCCTTCTGACACACTGCTTCCATATTTTGTTGGGGTTTTGTTACTGAATGTGTGAACTATGTATTCTCAGGAGTGAGGGAATTTACATACATTAGCCCTGGCCTTATTCCTGGCACGTTGTAATGGGACACCAATCCCCCATATCCAATCTCTGATGGCCTCCTGTTGTGGCCAAAGCCTCATATTTGGTGTCAAGATTAATGCTGGGTCTGTCAATCATGGTAGTGGGTCAACCTGCAACTATACTTAAGGCACTGTTGGTATTTTTGGTTGGTGATTTACATAGAGCAGATCCAGCTGTATTACGTGTGCTTCGTAGTGCGAAGGAAATTCCAAATATCCAATGTCTGATGGTCCTTCCTTCTGACACACTGCTTCCATATTTTGTTGGGGTTTTGTTACTGAATATGTGAATTATGTATTCTCAGGAGTGAGGGCATTTACATACATTAGCCCTGGTCTTATTCCTGGCACGTTGTAATGGGACACCAATCCCCCATATCCAGTCTCTGATGGCCTCCTGTTGTGGCCATAGCCTCATATTTGGTGTCACGATTAATGCTGGATGTGCCTATCATGGTAGTTGGGTCAATCTGAAGTGACAGCAGGTTGTAGCAGACAGCAACCTGTAGTTAGGCAGGGGTGGGTCCAGGGGGGTCCAGGGGGCCTAACACCCCCACCCCCCCCTTTTTTTTATAATTTTTTTTTGGTGAACTACAAAAAGAGGGGACAATGCTATGTGTGTATGCACGAATGCACACTGTTTTAGTACATAGCCTTTATGCTGACCCCCACCCCCCCACCCCTTTTGAAAATCCTGCATCCACCCCTGGAAACATGAACACGAAATGTGTGGGTGATTTGTAGAATGTAAAGCCCAGTACTGAGGTATCTGATATTGATATGACTCGCCGCAGAATTCAGCTGATTGTTCGCAGAAACACAACTTATGGTGGGTAAAGGGATTTTGAGAATGTCTTATTTACATAGGTGGCCGCATTTCTTGCACGTCATCAAATACCCTGGTTCTATCGTGCTTGGGCTCCTATATATTCCCTCATTATATCGGCTGCTGCCTTTTGGCGAGACTGGTAATGTGCATACCTCACACTGTGGTCATTGCGTATATAGTTAATGCTTTATATGCGGACTTCAAGTGTGTTTGAAAAAAAAAGGATATAAAAGTGATAAGGGGGTTTGGGAGCATTGCACCTGATTTAAATACAGTTTCTAAATCATGTGATGATATGTTATATATCTATTTGATAAGATGTCCGCGTATACAGAACGTTGTATATATGGGAAGTCTTAAGTCCGCGTGTACAGTGTAGTTAACATACGCGAACTTTGGGTCCACGCATACAAGCGGTGCTTATAGGTATGGGTGAGCCCATGCATATAAACCAAGCCTGTTGATTGATTGTAGGGTTCATTTTTGTGGCTTGATGCTTTTGCTGTACCACAGTTAAAATCCCAGAGTTGCAATACATCACCCTTCCTGTAAGCAGCTGGGGGCCTGGCCAATTATTATGTATGTTGGAGTTTTTCCTAAATCCCTCCTGCCCATCCTGGGCCTGTTCTGCATATGGCATGTATACCAAGGAGCAACATCATACAAACCCTTCCTCAACTGACGTACAGTAAAGGCCGTCTTCAACTACACAATGTTTGGCACAATATTTATGGAAATTCTGTCGATGTTTGGCAAAAAATCCAAAGACCAGGAGTTGCCCACAATATATGGTGAAATCCCAAACATCTTGAGGTGGAATATACCAGAAAGGCTCACCATCTTTGGCATCCTAAAAATCATGATCATAAGATCATGAGAATTCCTATTAAAATTTACCAACATGTTCCTAACTATTGGGAGCCCCTACTCATGATCTTTCCTACCTGAAATGGACACACTAGTGATCTTTAGCCCTAAAACCTCACGATTATAGGCAGTTTTGTCTGACGCGTAGTGGAATACGGCCTTCACTATTAGAAGCTGCTTAACTAGTATCATGTAGCAAAGCAGAAATACTGGCATTTGTGCATGTAAATGCCATTCTTTCATACGTTGCCATTGTCTACCAAAAGAAGATAGTAAGAAAATATAAATCAGGGGCACCCACTTTCACTAAATTATTTCCTCTTAGCAAAACAAAAATCATGACAAAGTTCTGCGACGGGTTTTCCACAAAACTATTGCAATAGTTTTGTTTAAGAGACATCACAAATGCAGCAATTCATTACAAAGTCGAAAATAAACAATATCTATAGTGGAAAACTGCCTTTAGGAAACACTTTTTTGGAAAGACATTTTCAAGTTTTACGATGGGTCTTTTTATGGACTTCCAGTACACAAGGCCGACAGCAAAAGCGGTTAGACTGTGAGGTACCGTCGACTGGCCTTCCCAACTGCCTTTACGACTTTAGAGAACAAAGGATTTAAATGCCCTAAGGGGGTTCTAGACAAGTCTGGGGCTACAGTGTCCAGTGAAGTCGGATAGTAAGGTGTTGTACAGATGACTGTTGGGAATGTAGCCAGTCAAGGATGCAATGTTATTATAATGTTGCAGCAACACACTGGTTGGTTCTGTATTGGTTCTTGTTACGTTCTTTTGCTGACTCCCAATCACATTGCTGCAATGTACTGCTGTGAGGTTGCACTGTGACGTTATCATAACATTCTGGTTACGTTCTTCAACCCAAACAGAATCTTCAGTTATGGTTTGGTCTTAATGTCCCCCCAAAAAAATCCATTGTAATAACGTTCTGATTCAGTGATGTTTCAACTTCACCATCTTTAACGTAACTGTTATGTGCCATCTTATTGAGTAAGAGACTGACCAAAAAAGTATGGTTGCAGAACAGTTCTGTTACGTCACAACTTGGCTGGGTAGCCATCTAGAACAGTGCACACATTAGTCATGCTTTTTATTTTGTAGAGTAGAAATAGTAAAAGGTTTAATGCATGCAATGATTTCCTTGGTAACATTGCTGAGCTGATTCTGTTGCCTAGCAACGTCCATTTTATGTCTTATATGCCCAGAAACCAGCAACTCTTAAGCCCAATCAATTAGATATGTGTTGAGACTGTTTTACGCTGCACTATGTCCGCTGCTGAGACTCTCCTATTATCTAGCAACAGCAATTTTGTCTTGTAATATTGCTGATTATTGACAGATGCTGGCCGCAGCCATGTCATTATCAATATTATAACTCAAAACACCAATTCCTTTTAACATCAGTGCATACAGACTAAAGGCCATATTCCAATATACGGTATTTGCTTGCGGTCCCATGAAAAGACACAAGCAAACTACTGCAAACTTGCTTGCGGTAGGGTACTGCAAGGTGGAATATATGTACTTGTGGCATTTCCTTGCTACATTTGCTTGCAGTACTTGCTACTTTATATAATGTTTTCTATGGAATGCTCGCGGTCGCAGATACCAACATGTTGGTATCAAACTGCAAATTGCTTGTGGCGACCAAAAAGAGCGACCGCATATGTCACCTACTGCAAAGTGGAATATGGCCTTAAATCTTCAATACTGAACTGGTACATCGAGTCGATGTGTTACATGTATGCTATATATTATAGCCTGGACAGACATTCGGTAGGCTGGTCTCCATGCGGGTTTTTTAAAATCTTTTCATCTCTCAGCATTAATGGGCATGACTAGAACTGTCACAGGCTAGGAAAATTCAGCAAAAATTCTGGTCGTCAAAAGGACGACTGGTAGGAAAAATCTGGTCGTCCGCATATTATCATAGGTTGTCCACACTAAAGGAAATTTCCCTTTTTAGCCAGCTACATCAAAAAGGCCAGAAACTAAAAAATTTGACAAATATTTTAGTGAATATCTTATATTTTACAGAATATCTGGTCGTCATGAGGACGACCAAAATTAATTTTCTAGTTGTCCACAACCATTTTCTGGTCGTCGAGGACACGCGGACACGCAGCTTTTCCTAGCTTGTGTCATGTATCGAGTGTAAGGAAGTTTATTTTGTTACCTTCAAATTTAAACACAAATACAGATTTCTGTAAAGCCCAATCAAGACGTAGTGCACACTTTTGGTTAGTTCGTAAGTGGTATAACAAATTTACTTCTCCAAATGTATTCAAAACAAAACAAATTACAAACTAGCAAACCTAGATATCAATTCAACTGAAATACCAATTAATCTTAGCTTCAGTACATACAGACTGAAACTTCAAGTCTGAGCTCAACCAAAAAAGCTGTAAACTTTATGCCAGTACGTCGATTCGATGGCACACCCTAGGCTGAACAGACATTACCTACAGTCAGTAGACTGGTTTCACTGTGAGGTTTTACATCTTTTCATCTCTCGGTCTTAATGGGCAGGGCTGGGTCTAGGGTATGCCAAGTGTACAGTCGTTTATTTTGATCTGACACACTTCTCAGAAACAATAATGGTTTAGAATCCAGAGAACACATAGTTCAAATACTCTAACAAAATATTTTTCCCCTCAATGAAAACTGCTTGTTAATTGAAGATCTGTTTGTAAAAGCATTGTATTTAGAAATTAGTGTGATAGTGAGAAAAGCAAATAACTGTCACTATTCTTGTGTTCAACTATAGGTATAGTATAAAACAAGGTAACTCATGGACAGAGGAGGGGAATTTAAACAAGCACATCTCAAACCCTTACTGTAATACTTCAATATGGTTTGCACCATCTGAAAGGACGGACTGTAAATCCCAATTCTTACTTCTACCCATTAAGTCACTATTTCCCATGATTACTCACATATACTGATCAATCCCTGATATATACAAACAGTTAAGAATACTACATTTGGCTCCCCATAGTGGGCAGAGATTAACAGGGCGGTAACAATGGCCGTCATTTTCACTTTGTGAAGGCGTTAAAACGACCAGGGAGAGTGTGCCGCATCGTTCAGCTAGAGAAAGCCACCAATCCAAGCTTTGTGTCCACCGTTACTTATAATGGGGGTTTTAGATTCCACAGAAATTCTAATGGAATGCATTGATTTGAAGCTTTCATATTTCGTTATTTCCAATTATTTCGATTTAGGGAAGCATTGTGTTAGAAATAAAGGAATGTCTTTGTCTCCATTTAGCTTCAAAGTCGGAAATGCAGATTTAAATGGAGGTTTAATTTCTATAGAACCACAATCCCTGTTTCAGCGATTAAATTTGTTACTTAAGCCGGGTCCCCACTGATCAAACCCACACATCGCCGACAAACTTGCAAGCGATAAACCTCCCTGGTGCCAGGTTGGCTGACGACAAACCTCGGTTTTTAGGGGTTTAGTCGGCGACAAACCCCCTAAAATATCAGACATGTTTGATTTTTGTCGTCCTGAGCGACAAACTTTAGCCTCTGGGACCGACAAAGTACCTTATTCTGCCAACGACGTCACTCTCGCCGGCCCAGTGGGGACCTGGCTATAAGCTGACGTTCATGTATTTTTTTTTATTTTCGAGCGATACAGAACCTATGAAGATTATTTGTATGAAGGTCCGATATTCCCTACTAACATAACCCATTATCTTTTTTCGGTGAACCTTATAGCAACCTTTTCTCCATAAATCCCTTCATCAAACATTGATTTTTATTATAGACATATATATAATTATATGCCTATCTCTGCACAATTATTACTAAACATAGCCGGTTTAGTGTATTTCCTAGAATGGCTGTCATATTGACGATCAGTTGATTGCATCACTTCTTTTAATGTCCAACTTATGTTGCAATTGTGTCATGATATTTCTTAATCATGGTGGCCATGGTGATCACATGGTAATCATGGAATACGGTTATGTGATCTCATCTACACGATGTCTAAACTCAGCCAATGATTTGACATCACATAACCTTCTCATTACTTCACAAATGTTACCTTTACATTACTCGATTGGGTATGCCCCATATTTTCAAATTTGTCTTTATTCTCCAGTGGATTTTGTTTTCCACTATCGCCTATAGATCTTGGACACAGGAAACAACTCAAAAACCTAAACATTTGTGTCACCCCTTGTTAGTTCATCTTTTCCAATGTTCTCATAAATTCACCAAAATGCAACTCTAACGGCACATTCAAAGTGTAATGACAATATGTGTCCTGTTGATGTGCAACAATTCATATGGAATAACATTGATAATATATAGCCAGAGCTATTGCTATGTCACAATAAAAGGAACACAAAATGATATGTTTCTTGCTGATCAGATCCATAGATGAGAAATGCGCATCCAATTGTTCTTGAAGGTTAAAAAGTGATCTTACAAAAGCGGCACCTTCACGCAATATTCATTAGACTATAGATGATACCTCCGAGTCGGGTGCGAATACATGATAGGAAGGGAGTAACAATATTCAGACTCTGTTTGCATATCAAATGGGATCTATTGGCAACGTGCCAGATGGTGTATTAGACAATATGAGAATGCAAATGAAGCCATATAAGACGGTCCAACTGCACCCTGCATTAGGTATCTGATGAATGATGCAATTCTCATTATACATACATGTAGGCCTATGTTGTACCATGCATCAACATATTATGGAAATTGTGGAGTATGGGTTGTACACAATTTTGAAATGTGAAAATAATGAAGATAACCATCAGCAATGGCCGAAGAGTTTTATTCTTTTTTTGTAGTTGGAAAAGACAATTAAAGAATATGCACAAAACAGTTTTATTATCCCGTTCATTTGATTATTTGAGGAATCTTAATTTTCGATGATAAAACTGTTAACACTAGTCTTTATTATTTGAGATACTATGTGACCTTGTAATTTAAAAAAATGGATTTTAGATTCAGTATCAAATTATGATCAAAAGAGGGTAGCTAAATAATTCAGACCCTGTTGGCTAGATAATTGACTGTGGATGTGGCCTTTTCTACAAGCTACATATATATAATATATATTATACATATATTCACTATAGGTTCCATGGCTCTTGCTAACTCTAGGTGGCTCTCATTAGATATATGAACGCAGATACAGGCCACTGCCATATTCCTCAGATTTTGACAAATTTGATCCCAGCTGTTATGTGTCAGCCAATCAGATCACTAATTAATGAGGCTGTCCCTGCACCTATTCTTAATATACAGCAGAGTGTAGCGGAACATCCGTGGTGATGCCAGATCCTGATAGTGCAACCACACCAGCATATCAAATATGCATGCAGCTGTCTTCAATTGGTCATTTTGCATTTTGGCAGCTGATAGGGTAGCCTCCCCCTGGTCTGCCTTACATCTATATCTAGCTAATGTGAATCAGCAGCGTGGATGTTAATTCAAGGGCAGAAAAGAATATTTAGTGTCTAGTGATCTATAGCAACATCTTTTCATAGCCTTATTTCACAAAAAATATAAGGCATAGGAGAGAAAGTCTTGTCAATGTTCTCACAGGTCTCGTGGCACTGTAGTAGACACGATTCTCATATTAAGAACTGTATGCTTGTAAATAGAAAAAGGGTAAAAATGTCAAACATGTGGTCTAGATTCTCATAAATATTGATCATAACCATTGCAATAGAGACTATCCACTTTTCTGGCAGTTTTGTCTTTCTTCTGTTACCCCAACCTGATACTAACTTTCATTCCTGCCAAGTGGACCAATGAGATGGGACTTTATTCTGACACATTCAGCAAAAATATTTCTAATCCCGAAGGCATATTTGCATTTCTGCAACTAGCACACCCAGACAGTACAATACATAATCAAGGATTTGAGCAAAAAGACAAGAATCTCACTGCTAGCAAAGTGTCATCAGCATATTTGCAAGAGGAGAGTTATACCACAGAGGCAATAAGCGGAATACTTGATTAAACAGACTCGGAATGCAATCGAGCTATTTTACGATGTGGGATTAGAGAGGTTGCATTTGCAGAGGCTGAACAGGCCCATCTCAGTGAGGAGTTATCTCCAGCAATTAACTGTTTCTACACAGAGACATTGTGAGTTGTGGAGACACAGTCGTTTAGCAAACACGGGCTTGATGAAATCCCCCTCTGTGTTATTGCATCTGGCAGATAGCGATGAATGTACGGCTTTATTATTTTACTCACGTATGATGTGATAAGGTAGAGTGAGTGTCCGTTCATCTTAGGCCTGCTGCACATTCAGTGATATTGGAATGAAATTAATGGGAAATATAGACTTAATATCATAAAGTCTATATTTCTATAACTAATGAGAATAGTTGGCCACCAAGTGAATTGGTATTCTTATACTTATACATCACAAAAAGTGGGAAC
The DNA here is from genome assembly GCA_936440205.1 of Lepidonotus clava. Lineage (NCBI taxonomy): Eukaryota > Metazoa > Annelida > Polychaeta > Phyllodocida > Polynoidae > Lepidonotus > Lepidonotus clava. The sequence continues at coordinate 45,919,620 of OW387140.1, read as the reverse complement.
ATCACCGCAATTAATGTCATTTTGAGTTCATGAGGTGTAAGTACTTATTTACAACAGATAAATGTACATGTCCTCATGGATCTACCAACTCTCTCAACGGTAATTAGTGATTGATGTACCTTATCAGATTTAATAATATAAAACCAATATGACTGGTATCTTCCTATAAGCGATTCGGACCATCAACCACAAAAATTGTGCCTAGTTTGCCTAGCCAGTCATAAATTATGTAGGTATTACTATATTCATTATCTAAGATATTGCCCTTCATTTTCACCTATTTCCATTGCTCTGTGTGAACATACTCTGACTAATCTGCCCAAAGGTCTGCACGCTACTGCCCATTTGTCGGCCGGGCTAACCTTTGTAGACAGGACCTTATAGGGACTGGTAAGGGGATAGGGGAGAGGCTGATGGGGGCGTCTGGGAGACCAGACATGCACCTGGCCTCTGGAGGACCAAAGGACCTACAGAAAAGTAGATACTGTCACAGTACTATAAGACATTACTATCTAGGGAGCTTCAATTATAGACCTGGGTTACAAGAAACTACTCAAAAACCTTAACATTTTCTGTCACCTCCTGTTTGTCTTTTTCTATTTTTCAACAAACTGCAACTCCAATGGCACATGCAAATGATACTGCCAATATTCTTTCTGTTAGTATGTATCAATTCCTCATAAATACAGAGATGTATCATGGTATAATCAAGCCAAGCCTCCATTTCAATGTCCCCCCAAAATAACAAAAATTAGCTGTTTCTTGCTGGCCACATGTATAGATCATGTAGTGGAGTCATATCATTTGCAGTTTTGATTTGAAGGTAGATTATTCATATGTCAAAGAGTTAGAGCACCTTTTAATATATTTATTTAACTCAATCCCAGCTTAAACTCATGGAGCTATTTCAGTTAGAAAGATCTATCACTTTTCAACACTACATTTCTTTAGACTCACCTCAGAGCTCTGAGTACTATAAATATAACAGACATTTCTGCCCACACAACCTACAGCCATTGGTCTTTTCCATTATTCGGTGTAAATAGACAAGGCTAATCTTCCTACCTGCCCTGCACGCCACTGTCCACTTGTGGTGTAGTGTAGCCTTTGTAGTCAGGTCTGGTATGGGGCTGGTGAGGGGAGGGGGGGGGGAGGGGAGGGGAGGGGGCAGGGCTAATAGGTCTGTCTGTCAGGGGACATTGACACAGGGACAGAGATGGTCTTTTACAGAATGGGAAGATGAGGGAGCATCAGAGCCATTCTGATTATGTGACTACATGTGTACATATATTTGTACATTGTACATTGTACATTGTATGTATATATATATATATATATATATATATATATATATACATACAAATATATCTTGTATATATGCACACAAATGTTTGTGCGTATCTGTGTCTGTGTGCTCAAGATAGACTCCTTCCCCAAGCTGTGATATGTCCATTATGAACAATATCCCTTTTATATTCATTGTTAGTTGTATATCATCTTGGCTCATCTCGTCATAGTCTGCTTTCTGGTTTTAAGTCCTGCGTTATGAAAGAGCCATTGATTGTACTTCAATAGTATACTTGACATAATAAAAGGCAGGATATACACAACATGCATATATGTACAAACCTATAGGTAGATGTAATTACAGGATGATCCTTCCTTCCTTTCCTACCAGGTGTAGTGACATGTATACTAAATGTACGGGGACTGAGGGACAGACAGGTAGGTATATAGGCAGCAGACAGAAAGCCAGACAGAAAAACAGAGAGCCTGATCATATGATATATATTTATTGTCTACAGTATACATAGTTAGTTGTTTAGATTCACTAATTGAGAGGAATGTCATACAGTCGGAAGTATTTATCATTCTATGATTGATAAACATATTTTCGGTTTTTCGTTCACGAACTGCTAAAGATTACACCATGCAGTGCAAAATCTGTGTCTATATGCTCTGAAGCTCTGAGGAATCAACCTTACCCCCCCCCCCTCGCCATGCCTTGCCAAAGTGTTATGTCAAACAGGGGATCATTTCCCTGGCAGAGGCCCCACATGCGATGTAGCCATCCCCCTGTGGTATTGGGTTATCAGCAGTACCTCGGGGACGTTATCATTAGACCTGGAGCTGCTCATTGACAGATCTACTTGTGGGGGTGTAGTGGCCTAACGACTCAGAAACGAGCTCTCATTTACTGTACCCCATACCTTCCGTGATCATACTCTGCCTTACTAGACATCAGGCAGTTTTGCTGATGTTCTGTTCAGTGTTTTACATGACCTGCAAAATTGAATTACGGATGATATAGGAAAGTGGCAAAGGAACTATGCCTTTCTAGGTCCTTGTGATGGAATACTTGTAGTGGTTTAAATGGGGCCTAATAAGCTTTCTCTGAAAAGAGTGGGTATTTTTTTGGCCCCACATTCTTTTACTATTGTCTTGATCTGGTTCTAATGTTTTTTTCACGGTGTTTGTTTGATTCCACCACTGGAGGTCTACCTGCTGGTTATCTAACTACCTTCCTGCCTGTATATCTCTTTGTGTGCCCCTACTTACCTGCCTATCCCATTTTCTGGCTAACTAACTACCTGTTTGTGTCCCTGCCTCCCTGCCTACCTTCGACGCTGCTCTTTATCTGTCTGTTATCTGTCTGTTCCCTTCTTTGCCTACCTACATACATACTTACCTACCTGGCTGTCTACCTGTAATTGTACTTGTCTGTTTCGTCTGTTTCCCTCTCTGCCTGCCTGCCTGCACAGCTATCTTCCTGTCCGTCTCTCTGTCCGCCTAAATATATACAGGTCAATACCTGTCTGTCCCTCTTTCTGCCTACCTGCCTCTACCTTTCTTCCTGTCTCTCTACTTCTTTCCCTCCCCAGTATTCCTCCTCACCCCTCTCCCCCCTCTCCCCACCTGGCCTCTCATCTCGGTCCGAATGCAGACGACAATCCAATCTAGAATCAGCGCCCGCCGGTTCCCCGCGTGCCTAGTGTTGATCAGGCGCAGCCCGCGGGGTCCAAGCGGATCAAAGCGCTTGTTCCCTCGTTCCCTCGTTCCCAGTCGCCCCATTCCCACACTCTCCCCATCATCCCTTCCCTCCACCTCAGGCCCTCATTTTTGCTCCAGGATTGACACACTCAGGGCTCTATAGACTCCAAATAGACCTTAGTGAAGAGACTCTAGTGTTTCAATTACTACTTTTCATATGGGGCCTTCCATTTAGTACGTATGCAAAATTTGTCAAAATCTAGACCCCCCACCCCCACCCCCCCTTTGCCTAAAATACGCAATGGATTTGTACAGGAACGTAGGCAAATTTTCAAAAAATTCAGACCACCCCACCCCCCCTTGGTGCGTACATACTTTATGGAAGGCCCCCATCAGGAAATTGATTGAAATGATGTGGAAAGGAATTGGGTCAAATCGTTTTCATTTGAATAACTATAATCATATCCTAAATCGGCCACTAAAAAGAACATGAAATTTGGTTTGCACTATAATTCTCATGATGGTTGCCCCGTATCCTTTTTGGGTTTTAGCTATGTTAATACCATCATGCGATTGTTTTTTTAAAAAAAAATGTTTTCATGTTCCAGGATTCAGTTATGTCTCAGAGGAGCATTTCATTTCAGCCTCATTAGCCTTTACACATATACATTCCTTATAATTATTATCCCCAAAAGAAGATTTCCTAAGTATTGTTTCAGTTGTTATAGCAAGCCATTCCTTTTTAAAATTCTTATCCACCACTGCAGAGTAACGGTTGTAACCTCAACAAATCAGAATGTTTTTATAGTGTTATTTTTTGGTGAGGTTAAGACCAAACCATCACAGAACGTTATAAGAACATTCTTTTTCGGTTGAAGAATGTAACCAGAATGTTGTAATAACATCACAGTGCAACGTCATGGCAGTAGGTTGCAGTAACCTAATTAAGAGTCATCAAAAGAACATAACAAGATCCAAAGCAGAACCAAACAGAATGTTGCTGCGACATTATAATAACGTCACATCCCTGGCTGGGAAGCCCCCTACCCCACAGGGCCCACCCTCAGCTGTTAAAGGAGTCCCTTTACCCCACCCAGCATGTCTCTGACAACGGAAATGACGTCAGCGGGTTCAAAAGGAGGCCGGAAGTCAGGCAGAGGGCATGTCGGGAGGTCTGATGACTACTTCCGGGCCATACAGCCCTGCCCCCCCCCCTCCCCCAACGGGTTAACATCCGGGTATTGGGGTGAGGGGGAAGGCCATAATGATGTGAAACTCTTTTTTTTGCTTTAGGTTTTATATCATTATTTCAAAATAAAAAAGATTAAAGCTTTTTGTATACACACAAGATGTAATTTTTCACACTGCAACTTGAATCCAGGGAACATTCCAAGACTATTTTCTGTGATAATTGAGACCTTAGAATGTTTCTTTTATTGTTAAACACTCAGATTGAATTCACTGTGAATAATTAACTCTCTTTAACTATTCAAACTAACAAATCTACACACAAATACAGATACAAACACACACACGCAAACACAATTATAATATATATATATATATATATATAGTTACGTTCTTTTGATATCTATATCATAGATATTCATAGGCTTATAAAACTGTAGGCTGGATAAATGCCAGTTTCATCTGGTATCCTACACTGAAAACACAAAGTCGTCAGAGAGCCACTGCAAGGTTGTCAAAGGGTTGTCACAGGTCACTTTTGGCCTCTCATATGTGCCTTTTGGGTCATCACATGGGCTCATTTCAGGCCAGCAATGCTGTGTGACTACCTTGTGACAATCCTTTGACAACTTTGGGGTGGTCAGAGGGTTGTCATTGTGAATTTTGAGGCTGGATGACAACCCAAAGGTAGTCATTTTCTCCCGACTACTTTAGGCCAAAAAGGTCGTCAGAGAAGCAAAAATGAAGAATGGGTTGTCATAGGGTTGTCACAGAAGAAAATGAGAAGTCAAAAGTCCTGCCTGACTACCCTAGGGTTGTAGGTGAATGGTGCCTAAAGTGACAGCCCAGGGTTGTCATGGCCTCTGTCTATATCAACCCAGTGTTGTAAGTGAATGGTGTCAAAACCATACAACTCATAGGCCTCCTATGTGTAATGGCCACACCTAATAACTAGTAATAACATAATAGGATGCCATTATAATGACTATGAAATCTACAACATGAAAATATTCATAAATAAGATTTTCTGTCTAACAGGCACAGACACAGCCTGTGACAACCCTGGGTTGTCGTTTTTGGCACCACTTTTGACAACTCTGTGTTTTCAGTGTATAGATGTTCAGAGCAATAGAGAGACAGCAATTTAGTTCATCCCATGACTAAATCCTAAGCCATAGAAAGATTTAAGTACACAATTACAGCCCTTTACATTTATCTCCATCTCAATAATTACTTAAATGGAGAAAATGGAGAAAACAAAAGGGTCAGACTACAATGATTAGGGAATAGAAGCATTGCATGTGCACTCAGACTAGAACAGAACCAGAATGGGTGAATGGACCCCTGCATGGTGTGGCTATGAATATTGTAATTATCTGATTGAGAATGGGGGCTCTTCTGCCGATGTCTTCCATTCCGTTTGATGTCGTTAGAGGCAGGGACAGGTTGGGGGATTTTCACAGGGTAGGGATCATAAATTGGAGGGTGGGGGGGGGGGGGAGTGTGGAGGGGAGGGATGGCCTAGTCTCTTTCCCTTACCTAAAGGCACAGTTCAGTATACTCTCCATGTGACAGCCCACATTATCCGTCGAGCATTACTGAAAACACAAAGCACACTAGATAGGACTTCTATATGCGTATTTCATGTAGGCTTTTAGATAACTATTCTCTACCTAAACTCAACATATTTTTGTGCCTGAGGGTCTAAATTAAGATGTTTTGTTTATTACAATTAAGCACCTGGGATATTTCATGTTTATTTTAATACTAATGAATTTCCCAAATAGTACAAAGATATTATAGTTTTTTGTTTTATTTTGAATTCAATTGTTTATTCAAACATAAAATAAGTTTACAACTTGTTTTCATTGTACATCTGAGTTGCCCTGGTATAAAACATACCATAGACCAATGAAATATAATAGGATAACATGTAAACATGAATTCCTTTTTGATATAAAATACCACTGTTATAATTACTTTTATAACATCATTCATCATAAATTTATATCACCAATTTTAAAAATAGTACAAAACTGAGTAACAACCATATTCATAATAAGATCTAAAATTGGGTTTAAGACCCAATGCACAAAGTTTCCTTTATATATTAATCATAAGAAAAAGGGTATAATAATGCACCAACATTCATCCAAAATTACCAACGTCAATACAACAATGATTTTTCTTTTAACACTCTTCTTTGACTAGTTTTAAATGATTCAAGAGAATCAATATTTCTCAAATCTGCTGCCAAGTCATTCCATAATTTAGCACCTCTATACAGAACATTTGATTTCGCTTTTTCATTATTAGGTTTATACAACTTCAATACTGTTCCCACATTTCTTCTCGTATTTACAATTTTTGTTGCTACTAAATTTTCATAATTTTGTAAATTATACATAAAATTTAATAAATGAACATCTCTTCGATCAGATAGTTTAGCAATATTTACTTCTTTACATAATGTATTTCTATCAACCCTAAGATTGGTATTATCACAGATATGTAAACCTCTAAAAAATAATTTAGTTATCTTATCTAGGTTATATGCAGTTGTCCCAGCGTATATTATATCACCGTATTCAATTAGAGGTAAAATCATACTCTTAAAAATTAGACAACTGGCTTGTTTTGTAATATATTTCCTTATTTTTGTAAAAATATATAATTTGTGCGATAAGTGTTGACAGAGTTCACTAAATTGTTTGTTAAAATTTAGATTTTCATCTAAAATAAATCCTAAGTATTTATAAGAACATACCCTGTCTAAAACATCATTGCCCATTTTCAATTGTATTTGAATATTTTTGGTAGAATTCACCAGTGTTTTCATTCCATAAATACTTATTACTTATTTTTAGTACACCATTTGAGTACCTTAATTAGATCATTCTGTACGAATTCACTGGCCAGAATTAAATCATGATGGACAATATAGATGACAGTATCATCCGCATAAAGAGACACTTCAGTATTTTCTATACAATTTCCAATATCATTAATATAAATTAAAAATAGCAGCGGGCCTAGCACACTGCCCTGAGGAACTCCACATGTAATATTAGCATAATCTGAGACTATATTATTTGCTTTCATACATTGTTTTCTTCTAGCTAAATAGTCTTTTAACCATTTTAAAATATTTCCAGAAATTCCAATTTTTCTTATCTTATCCAATAAAATATTATGATTTACCGTGTCAAAAGCCTTCTTCATATCCAGATAGACTGCTAAGGTGAATTTATTACTATTACAGGCCTTGTAAATATCGTCTAGAAAAAAGGCTGTTGTGTGAACGGTTGATCTTTTTGGCCTAAATCCTCCTTGCCTATTATTTAAAATATTATTGTCTTCTAGAGACTGGTAAATCCTATTATGGACAATTTTCTCAATAATTTTGGATAAGACAGGAAGATTAGATACTGGTCTCAGATTATTAACCTGCGATTTGTCACCAGATTTTGGCAGTGGAGTAACCTTAGCATATTTCCAAGCATCAGGGATAAGACCATTGCCAAAAGAGCAATTAAACAATAAACATACCATGTCAGCGACAGCCAAAAAAGCATCCCTGAGTATTTCAGTACTAATATCTTCAATGCAAGATGATTTATTTATATTTAAATTTTTAAAGATTCTAACAATTTCATCTGGGTCTGTCACAATATCGATTAAGCCATTTTCAAATTCTTCTCCATCAAATGACCAGTTTTCCTTCAAATTTTGAGCCAATTCCGAACCAATATTTACAAAATAGTTGTTAATATATATGTTTGATATTTTTGAATGTGCACAATAATCCATGATAAAGGAAATAGGTCTGCAGGCACTATATCATACCTCTGTTTCCCTGCACTGAATACCTCTTTTCCCCTCACCTCATTCTGGTAGGTAGATAAGGTCTACCATAGTGGTCACAGGTGTGTTTGACCTGTGGTTGGGATGGGGTAGACTTCTGACACAGGTCCATATTTCATTGGGTATTATCCATGCCTTAGATGATGATAGACACCTAAGAAGGGCAGGGGCACAGGGTGGTGAAGTGGTTAGAGCGTTCGCTTGGCATGCGGGAGAGCCGGGTTCAATTCTCGGCTGGGCCAGGCAGGGCTGCTACACCCCTTTGTGTTTCTCCCAGTGACAACAACTGGGATATCAAAGGCCTTGTGCCACCGGCTGTTGTGTGTCTGGCCCTGTCTATGGGACCAGACACATTAAAGAACACCTACTTCGGTAAATGTGTAGGGGTATGGTCTCTACCTTCTCATAGATTCGATCACCATCACCGCCCTTGATATGACCCTGGCAGTTGATTAGGGCGTAAAGCAACCAATAACCAACCAACCAACCTAAGAAGGGCTCCTCTTGTAGAGGGAGCAGCCACAATCAGTGCAATCTTAGCATAGGTCATTGGTTGTTGGTTTTTCAGTGTACCACCATTGCGTGGGCGGATCCAGGGAGTCCAGACTCAAAACTCCAAAAAAAAGAAATCACATTGTGTGCCCATATGGATGAATGCATGCGAATGCATGACGTTCTAGTACTTGATCTATGAATGATAATGTTTATGACCCCCTCAAGATGTCCTGAAACTCTCCAACCCCCACCACAATATGGAAGGGATTAAAGTACACAAAAATGATTAATGTTTGAGTAAGCATGGGAATTTACAAGGTTATACTCCTTGGCCTATGTGCAGACACCCACCACCCCTCCCCCATTTCCTGAATCCTGTATTCACTCCTGTAGAACATTCTTGCAAAAGTGAGGATGCGGCAAGATTAGAGTAGGATAACACTTTTTCATGTGACTGCTATTTTGAATTCCATCCTCTCCTGTCACCCCTATCTCTGCTGCCACTTTCCACTTCTATAGATAGTCCAACCCCCCTTTCAGGGATTCCCTGCCCTCTACACCCTATCTGCTGCCTTCCTTAGATCTGTGACATCTGAATAGCAGACAGGGATTTCTAACAGTGCTTCTATCACAACACAGGATGTTGGGCCTATACCATGTTCAGATGAGGTAAACTGCCATCAGCAATCTGTTTCATGAACAAACATCTGCTACTATGAGATTTCAAGTACCGCTAATGAAAAGTAGCAAATGCTTAAATGTGGTGTTTGGTTAAGGTTCCAAAAACTTCTGTTAGGTTCGCCTGATAGATCCACTATAAAGGCAAATTACCGTAGCTAGGGGCAATTCCTCTAATGGCTTAAGAACTAAAACGTCAGCCAATTTCTTGAGAATTCCCAATGAAACAAGCCGCTGTAGGGCAGCATATTAATCCATTTAGCATCCTTCTGAATTCATCCAAAATAGTTTGCACTGCTTCCATCAGCTTCAGTTTGGTTCACTTTCCTTTTACCTTGTAGTCTGAAAGGGGCACCAGGGCCAGATTTCTCCATGAATCCCTTATCCCATCAAAAGTGAGAAGTCTGTTACTGTGAAGAGCAATAACCTGAACAGAGTGAGTTGTGTTAGTATCTAATGGATCCCGAGTTCGAGAATTATGCATCACAGCATCTTTATTTCTTAAAGCTATGAAACACCCTGGTTCAGGAATTTACCATTGCAACATCAATATTTCTTAATTATCAGTCATGACTTCTTAATGCAGTGTGCCTGTGCAAATGGAACCTCTCTTATATGGGATAATAAAGTTGCGCGAATACATTCCCTATCTGCACAATCAAATATTCCGCTATTGCTACTGTGACAGTTGACCTTAACAGACAATGTGCTGATACTTTGCTATAAGGTCTGCAGGGCAAGAAAGGACTGAAAAACTTGAAATATCTGGTCCTTCTAGCTGTCTTAAGAACGTACCGCTGTTAATAACATTATGATAAAAATAAAAGTGATATATTCAGATTCAGTATATTTTTTTCTATCATTCAATACCAAAATTGTTTGTCAGACAATAGTACATTGATAAAGAAATAGGAGTAGAATCTGACAAAGACAGCACAAGTTTTCAAAATATGAGCATCCTCCCATGTGACATTGCTAATGAATATAATAATTAATGGGAACAAAGGGAAGAAAATATAAAATACATTCATTGATAAATGGCCACAAATGACATGCAAAATATGTTTAGAAAATTCAAAAAGTCATCAATCATGTACTCCCCCACCAGTAAACTTATATGATTGATATAAAAAAAAATTACTACAAATCTTTGGAAAAAAGAACTCAAAATAGAACTGAAAAACAAAACCAGCCCTTTCTTGCCCTGCAGACCTATATAGTAGTGAGGTCTTCACATTCTCTGGCAGTGCTTAATCAAGTGCTTTACTGTTGGCTGATTTAGTCACAGATTTGCAAATATCGCCTCAGAATTGAAAATGCTTTTGCTGAATGTTTCAGAATAGGTAATGTGAATTTATTGTCCCACTTGATGGCTGTAGGGTTCATCAAATAATGGAACTTGTCAGCACGCTGGTTGTATTTGAACAATTTTCTAGCTGACAAAATTGCTAACTCACAGTATGGTTTATGACAAGAAAGGTTGCATCTGAACTTCAAAAAGTCAAAAGTCAGGTTCGCACATGCACACACATATGCATACACAAATACATACAAACATATGAATTCCTAGGCTGATAAAAAGCAGGATATATCCAACTTTCGTCTGGTATCCTATAGAGTTCAGAGCAATAGAACAACAGCAATTTAGTTCATCCCATGACTAAAGGCAGATTTAAGCACACAATTACAGCCCTTGACATTTATCTCCATCTCAATAATTACTTAAATTGAGAAAACCAGAGGGTCAGACTTCAGCGATTAGAGAATTGAAGCATTGCATGTCACTCAGACTAGACCAGAACCAGGATGGTTGACTGGTTCCCTGCAGGGTGTGGCTATGAATATTGTAATCATCCGATTATTTGAGAATGGGGGCCCTTCCGCCGATGTCTTCAATTCTATAATATCCCGTCAGATTGAAGTTGTTATGGCCCGGGACGGATGGCGGGATGTTCACAGGGTGGGGACCGTAAATGGGAAGGGTAGGAAGTGTGGGTTATGGAGAGCAGGCAAAGCCTAGTCTCATTCCCTTTACTCAGAGCACCGTTCAGTGTGTGGTGCCATGTGACAACCCACACAATCCATCGAGCATGACCGAAAACACAAAGTACTCAAGATAGTTTCTCAGCTTCCATACACGTATTTCACATGGGCTTTTAGATAATTATTCTCTACCTAAACGTAGTGTATTTTTGTCCCAGTGGGGTTAAATAGAAATCTTTAATTTAATACAATTAAGCACCTCAGAAATTGTCATTTTTATGCATGTTTATTTTATTCGTACTAAATATCCTGACAAAGATATGTAGTTTAATGTTTTCAGGGATCCTTGAGGACAGAATACTGATTTGGTGAATGCGTTTGATAACCCATGATAAATGAAATAGGTCTGCAGGTGGTACAACTTGCCTTCCCTATACTAAATACCTCTTTTCCAGTCACCTCATTCTGTTAGGCAGATAAGATCTTCCATAGGGGTGGCCACAGGTGTGTTTGAAGTGGGGTTAGGGTAGGGTAGACCTCTGACACAGGTCCATTCTTCATCAGGGATTTCCCATATCTTAAATGATGATAGACACCTCAGAAGGGCAGCTCTTGCAGAGAGAGCCATCAAAATCAGTGTGATCTTAGCATGGGTCATTGGTTGTTGATTGTTCAGTGTGCCCATTGTATGTGTGGTTCAGGGGGTTCCAGACATAAACTACAAAAGATGATAACACATTTTGCGCCCATGTACATGAATGCATGTGAATGCACAACTCTCCAGTATTTGACCTATGAATGATTATGCTGATGACCCTGCTCCCAGCCTTCCATGGCTTACATACTAGGAGTATTAGGTGCTTCAAACCCCAAAATAGAAACTCTAGAACAGTAAAGCCCCACTAGGTGATTTACCGTCGGCCGACGATGACGGCCGTCGGCGCTGACGTCGGCCGTCAGTGTCGGCGTAAAATTATCAAACAAGCTTAATATGGGTCGGCGTACGCGTCGGCATACGCGTCGGCATACCCGTCGGCGGTTGGCGCCGACGAATGCGCTGATTGTGTGTGGGTATGCCTTGTTATTCAGAGTCGGCCGACGGGAGTGCCGACGTCAGCGCCGACGGGAGCGCCGATTGCACCAATATCGCCTAGTGGGTATGGGGCTTTAGAATCAGCCTCTTATATTAATAAAAAGAATCTGGTACCCCTCCATCTACTCATCTCCCCCCTCTCATTTACATCTATCAACCTTTAAGAGATCTCTTCCACCTATAGATACATCTATTATTTGTAAGTGCCACATCCCTAGCTAGCTATTCTTTTATCATTATAATCCCTAAAGATTACTTCCATAATCCCTAAAGGTGTGATGGTATAATCCCCCACACTCTTCACCTCCTACCCAGAACCACTGAGGTCTGTGATGTTTGAAAGGGAGGGCAATATTCCTGACAGCAAAGCTCTAATAGGGCAAGGAAAAACAGATTCCCCTTTGAGTCTGAACTATCATAACCCCCTGAAATGCTCAAGAGCACATTTAATCCTTATAAAAGTGTAATAATGGAAGATCCAAGAAGAGAGTCCAAGAGGTCTTGAAGCTTTCCTCCACCCACCCAATTTGACAGGGACTTAAACTACACACAAATGAATGGATGTTGCAAGTTGGAGCAGGAATGTATAATATTTAGTATCTAGCCTATATGAAGACACTATAAGCCCATTTTCTGAATCTGTATTCATCCCTGTAGAAGATCGGTGCAACTAAGGGGGCTAACGTCAGAGTTCTATGTCACTGCTATTCTCGATTCCATCCCCTCCTGTCACCTCTATCTCTGCTGCCACTTTCCCTAGTTGTAGCCGGGAGCTTTACAGTAAAATTCTCCCTGGTTATAGAAAGGCCAACCTCCCTTTTCAGGAATCCCCTGCACTCTACACACTATCTGCTGCCTTCCTTAGATCTGTGACGTTTGAAAAGCAGACAGGGATTTCTGACGGGGCTTCCATCAGCAAGGGGTGTTGGCCGTATACCATGTTCAGACAGGGTCATTTGCCATCAGTAGCCTCTTCCATTAAAAACATTAAATCTTGCTAACATGAGATTTCATGTACCCTTAATAAAAGAGTAGGTAAGTTAAAAATAGTTTTTATAAAAGAAAACTCTGGTTCAGCGGCCAGCAAACTCTAATAATGTCCCCAAACCTTTGATTGGGTCACTTAATAGATCCACTAGGGAAACAAGCTACTGTAACAAGCAGCAACCAAAAATGGCTGCCTTAGCTTATAAAAAACAACAATCAGCTTATATCCTTTGAATTTCTTATGAAACAAACTGCTGCAACTGTGGCATATAGTATACCATCGTTCTGAATTCATCCATGTATTCACAGCCTAACAATGTGTACCTTTAATACTGACGTACCAAATTTATAGCCTAACAGATACCCATTTCAAAGTAAAACCCATGGGTATTAGCCTAGGAATACACATGGGGCAGGTAGTCAGCATGTTAAAGAATGCACATTCTGTGACGAGTGTGTAATGGGTATATATAAAGAGTGTGGTTAAGCAAAGTTTGCAATGGTTGGTCTTGATTCAATTTCCTTTTCCCTTCTGGTCTGAAAGGGGCACTAGAGCCAGATTCCTCCGCAAATCCAAAGCCCAGATCCCATCCAAAGTGAGAGGTTTTTTTAGTGTGAGGGGCACACGTGATATTCAATAACCTGAGGGAAGTGAGTCCTGTTAGTACCTAATGGCTCCTGGGTTCGGGAATTCGCCATTGCAACATCAATATTCCTTAAAACCAATTTGGGTAACATCGCTGAATGGCAGCATCTGCTATTTGCTTTTCCTCTAAGTAGAAACAGGTTAATTGTTGGTCATAACTCCTTAATGCAGATGGCCTGTGCAAATGGAACCTCTCTAATATGGGATTGTAGAGTTGCCAGATTACATTCCCAGTCTGCAAAATCAAATATTCTGCTATTGCATCTGTGACTTCTTACTTTCACAAATATTTTGCTGAGAGTGAGGTCTTCAGATTCTTAGCCAGTGCTTGATTAAGTATTCTACTGTTATTTCAGTCACAGATATGCTTATATTGCATCAGATCTAGAACTAAAACACTTTCACTGAATGTTTTGAAGTGAATTCTTGCTTTTTCTCTCAGGTAGAATATTAGGCATGAGAAGAAACTATGTCAATTTCTTCTACACTAGTATGAGAGGAAAAAATTATCCCTTTCACTGAATGTGTCTAAATAGAAACCGTGCCTTTATTGGTCCACTTGATGGCCCTGGAGCTTTTCAAGAGATGGAACTTGTCAGGAGTTGGTTGTATTTGAATGGTTTTCCTGCTGACAAAATTGCTAACTCACAGTATGGGTAACGAAGAAAAAGGTTGCTATTTAACTTCAAAAACTCTTAAAGTCAAGAGCTTATGTCTAACAAATGAGGCATCAGGGGACCTTTTTAGTTTGAATGATTACCAATACTGTTTATCTTGCACACACCAGTAAACTTTTTTTGTGGTACTACCAGGTACTGGTGACCAATTGCCTGTGTTCCTCATCCTGAGTAGGCCCTTGGCCTGCTTACTGAGCACAATTTGCACCGAGGAAGTCATGGATTCTCTTCAGATCTGTTTTGCATAATGCACACACACACTAACACACACACATAGTTTTACAGCACTGTCTAAAAGCAGTAATAAAAGACAAGAGAAGGGAATGTCAGCTATTACTTGCGTACTTTTATGCAAGTTTGGGGCAAATCTCAACCGTAGAATGCTATTTGTGCCATCAATCTCCTTAGTTTGGGAAGGAGATCTCCATTTTTCACATGAGAACTGTAAAATAACAACTTCGTGAGAATAGACCTCTTAATTTTGATATGGCAATATCTTAAGTTTCACAGCATGTCAGGCCGGATACAGAGATTTTCAAAAGGGGGAGGGGGCGCCCTATTGTAAGAAAATTGGCAGCACTCCCCAGGTTCGGGAATTTTACATTATAAAAGTTAATATTTGGATGAATATAGAGAGGGCCGCTCCCCCTGTTACCCTCTAATTTCCCCACTGCAAATAGATAAATCATTGTTACAGTGAGGAATTTCTTAAAATTCATGCGGGACATTGACATCCTCCATCGAGAGCCCCAACCCCCTCCTCATCTTAATCCTCATGTATTAGATTTCTCACAGGTGGATAATCACTGTAAAATCACACGGTAAATATTCAAAGTCATTCCTTGTGGATAATCTCTAAAGGACTACATGTGATTAATCATAAAGGCTCCACTTGATGTCAAGTTGTAATTGGATGGCAAAAGCCAACCCTTTTCGGTCAATTTGAACAGCGGATTCTGAGCTCATCACTTGTGTAAATGAGTCTTTTCAATAGTTTATTTTCATATTATGTCATGTGTGAGGGAACTATTGTGCCAGTATGTTCTGTCAGCAGGACAGTTCTGAATGAGTTTATTAAATGTGAGAATAGGACAAGTCAAAACACTCTATACATGATGGATGAATAAACCAGGTGTTGTCATTTCGTATGAACCATGCTATAAACCTTTCTCAAGAGTCTGCAATTGCACCCTCCATAGATGCCTTGTACACAACACTTTAGGCCTGGTGCCATTTGAACCCATTACCCAATTCTTTGGTTCAGACTTCGTAATGTTGCAGCAATGTTCTGGTTGGCCCCGTATTGGTTCTTGCTACATTCTTTTGATGACTCCCAATTATGTCGCTGCAACCTACTGCTGCGGTGTCGCACTGTGATGTTATTACAATGTTCTGGTTACGTTCTTCAACACAAACAGAATATTCTTATAATGTTCTGTTGTGGCTTGATTTTTCTTTTTTTCCCTTTTGACCAATGCTAATGCACAGTTAGTTCTTCCATGGTACAGATAATAATAAGAAATCAACATCTTATTGCTAATAGATCTTATACTCACCAAAAAATAACATTATAATAACATTCTGATTCAGTGAGGTTTCAACCTCACCATCAATAACGTAACTATTAAGTGCCATTCTATCAAGTAACAGGCTGACCCAAAAAGTATGGTTGCAGATCGGTTCTGTTACGTCGGAACTTGACTGAGTAGAGCGCAACTTTCCATACTTGCAAATGGACTATTGTAGTGATGCAGGCATTGGTGGAACATGGTGTAAATAGACCTTTAATATCCTCCCATGCCGAGAAGGAATGAGAAAAAGGGCTTTGTTTATTTTTCTTTTTTAGGGTTGGGATGGGGGTGGGGTCCCTGGTATCCAAACACATTGCACTAGACGCGTTTCTTAGATCGGGGTAGATCAACAACAGCGTAATAAATCAAGCCCTGCTATTGGCTACAGAGAAAAAAGCCTCACTCATTCAGCGGCCGCCATATTGGCCTTTTTCCCGCCATTTATGCGAGCAATGTCTTGTTGTCGTCTGCTGCCGTCGGGCCGAGGATTATCCCCAGTAATGACGTCACAGACGCTGGCTGGTTTAATCGCCATGACGACCTGTCACGTTGTCACCTTGGTAGGACAACATTAGAGGAAAAAGCGCGGGAAACACTACACAGCCGGAGCACTTTGTCGTCTGCTCCCAAGACAACGTGCGGAACGTTCTAGAACATGGACGTAAAAGGCGGGAAAGGTTGTCACGATAGTGTTAGAATGAAGAATGACTAATTATAAGTAGCTGGTGATGTCTTGTCAAGTATGCAAAAGTTGATAATTAACATACTATATATCTTTCTTGGAATCTCAAGGAACGAATTACTATAAACATTAAGCAAATAGCAGTTTGCAGATGTATAACGTAGAGTATTCTAAATAGCATTAATTATGATTTATTATCCTTGTATTGAAGGCTATAGAGGTACTAGAAGTCAGCAGGCCCTAATATAAGAAGGAATGTACATTCCGAACCTTGTCTGTAAAGGGTAGAGTATTCATAAATAAAAGTACTCGTGATCTGCAATGTAGCCAAATCAGGCACCATCCTGATGACAGGAAGCCACAAAGCTGCATTTTAGGTGTATTATGACATGAGAATAGCGTTGATTTCAATAATAGCATATCAGCATAGAATGACTTTCTAATTGAAACAGTATTATTTCTTATCCTGTGTTGGTGCAGAATACTGCAACAAGCCGAGTATTGCGTCTTGTTAATGGGTGTAAGTGAGGTGTCCATACCGATCCAAGACCAAACATACTTCTGTATGCCACATGCCATCCACATTACAAGGCCAATCCTCACGCCGCCTGCCCATTGCGCATGTCTCGTGACCCCCCATGGGGTTGAGTGAATAGAGGACACTAATGACCTTTGGACACATCCTACACCCTCTCTGTGCACTCAAAATGTCCAATAAGTCCATCTTGCTTTGTGTATATCCTGGGGTTTGATAAGGGTTGGACAAGATGGACATATATGCCATCCTTCTTTCCAAGACTTGGGATTACTTGAATAAGCAAGAAATGTGTTTTTCTATATCCCCAAGTACTACTAAAACATTATCATTTCTTAAATCTTTTCATTTGACAGATTCGCAGGTTTGCCAATCAATCAAAATACTGTATTTAAGGGCAAAATAGGGCTTATTACATTACAACCAGCGCCTGTTTGTGTCTAACGTCACATACAAAGGTAAGGTGTATAAGGTACAGACTGGACAGTGGACACTAATGGCCTTGGAACACATCTTACACCCTCTCTGCACACTCAGAACGTCCTCTCACATTACAACTAGGTGCTAGATTTAGTCAAAGGTTACAAAACAGTTCAAGTAAGGTTAGACTTGTTGTATGCACCCAAAACAGGCATGGAACCATGAATCCTCTATATCATCCAAAACAGAAATGTAAAACTTTGATAGTGACATGTCTATGTTTGACCTTGATTCCAAATGCCAATTTTAAAATTGGCAGCATGTAGAATATCAGCTTAATGAGTCTAAGTGAAGTGTCTGTACCAATCTGAGATATACTGTATATACTACAACCAGAGATCAAACATTAGGAGGCTAATCCTCATGCCACATGCCCTGGTGTGTGAGGTACAGAGTGGACCGAGGACTCTAATGACCTTTGGAAACATCCCGCACCCTCCCTGCCCACTCAGAATGTCCTCTCACATTACAACAGGCACCAGTTTGTCTCTGGCCTTATACAGGAGGTCAAAGGTTGTTTGGATTGTCTGAATCTCCAGATTGTGACTACTGAACATAAAACAACATATTTTGTAATCGTTCTCAGATAGAACTCCCCTAGATTTGCTTGAGATAACCTTGGATTTACCTATAAACCCTATGTATAGAATCCTTATAGAAGCTTATAGAACCTTATAGAACCCTTCAGATTCACTTGGAACCCCCTCAGACTTTCCCACCCCTGGGCAAATGTAGGCAATGTTTCTAAACAGGCACGTATGCATATTTTGTTGTAATTTTTTTCCCAACCATATTCATTAGAGCGATGTACTTCCATGTAGGTGAAAAGGATACAAAGCAATGTTGCAAAAATACAACTTCAATATATATACAACTCATATAAATGATATGTAGCATATTATAGGGAACAAATCAAATATAGAATCCAAATATACAAGTACAATCGATTTCATCTGGCAATCACTAGTACAATGACAGTATGACAAGTACGGTGTCTGCATACAGTGAATTAATGGGAATGTAATTGAATAATCATAGTATCCGCACATACAAATACAATTGATTTTACATGACAAGCACTAGTACAACAAACCTGTACAAACACTTGTATGATGACATTTTTCTGAGTTTTGGATCCCCTGCCCCTCCTTGATGTATAGATCCCATTGGAAGACCTCCTATGCATTCTGTCACCGTCATTCTGTCCTCAGGAGGTGGTGGTAGCAGTAGTTATTCTTAAGCCCCATACCGACTAAGGGAATTTCACACAATTTGGCCAACGAGTTGGTGCTAAAATCGGCTGATTCCTATGATCACCTGTTGGTATAGCATATTGAAATGTATATAGTTGATCTGAATAGCCACTATAATCAGCTGATTTTGGTTAAAATCGCCTAGTGGGTGTGGGGCTTCAGACTGAAGTGCTCCCCATCCAGCTACCCCAGCCACAATCTGACTACAAAAGGCCCTAATACAGGGGGAACACTGGGTACATTGGCTCCCAGACCCTGATTAAGGGCCCCTCCTGCCTTTCATCACGACTCGTTCGAATTAGGTGGGAACGAGCCGAAGCTCCCCAAAGGGAGCACCCATTACCATTGATGGACAGGGGTTGGTTGTTATGGTGGGGGCTTTTTTGTGCTATGGGTGATTCGCTCTATGCGGTATTTGCTGGAAGTTTGTTCATTGCAAGTTTGAGATAATTGTCACTGGCAGTCATTGTATCCATTGAGGTCCCTTGTGATATGAAATACATTGTTTTCAAACAGTATGTCCTGAAAACAACACTAGATTCAACATGCTGAGTATTTTAGTTTACTGCAATTGTGAGACAATAATATTTTCAGGGGGGCAAGTTAAAATAATACTTTCTACATAAAGCTTACTAAACATAATTATGGGCAAAAGCCTCCAACATTTGTACATTTGAAATGATAACAATTTGGAAACATTTGGAACCTCATACACTCTTGTTCTCTTTAGGACTTGCTGTCTCTCTAATAAAAGACTGGAATACTGAAAGGAAACCAGAAATAACTGTTGATTAGCAGGGCTGATGGTGATGGAGGAACTCTTGTACCCCCTACCAGCATCCCAGTGAGTGGGATGCTGGTCTGAGGGGTAAAGGTTAAAGTGGGGTTGGACAATCACCATTTGCCTCCACAGACCACCAAAGTACACTTTGCCTTGGTACTTACTATAACTTACACAATGATGATTGTGTGGAGAGTATGACCAGAAAATCAACTAATTCATGTTTGTCATAACTATCTATTACATCCTGCTGTGGTACATATTTAGTGTACAGTTATTATAGTCCCCAGACAAGGATGATGATGACCATACTTTTATTACCCTAGAGGGTAATACAGAAAGTAGCCCCTTCAGTAGAAAATAGTTCCATAAGTTCAGAAAGTCACTTTTATATTGCACAAGGGTAATTAATATATGACTAGCTGGTGTGGGGGGACCATTCCATGTATTCCCTCCACAGTTATAAGGGCAGTACTACAGTACCCTTTGAGGAGATGAACGCAGTCTTGAAGCTATGGATGTACTTCCAAGAACTGACCGAAGTAGCTTGTATGAATATGACGTATGGTTATCAATTGGCCTACTAAGAAAAGTGTTATTCCTATACTTCTAGGTAGAATCAGGAGTTCATCACTGATAGCCATACAGTACAAAGACATTGCTTTTTCCATTTTTATTTTCACTGGTTTAAGCACAGGACTTATTCTTCTAATAGCACAATATATAAGGAAATAAATTATAGTAGAAATGTTTAGAATTCCATATAATTAACATAAGGAAAACCAGCTTCATCTCAGCCAGGGAATGTAAACCAAATGTGCCCAAAGAACACACCCATGTTTGCAGATACTGCCCAGCATTGTGTCCTGACCCATTACCAGTGTGTACGCTTAGCTAATGTAGAGCGATGGAGAAGGTCGCGGGCTGGGCTATTGATGGTATGTTGGTCAGGGACAAACAACCCCAATGTGGAGCTGAAACCCCTATTACCTATGCCATTCTGAGCTGGAACCCCTATTACCCATACTATTCTGAGGAGGCATTCTGTTCACTGTGTCTCCTACCAGTAGGACAATTAGCACCATTACCTGTGAGCCTTCTGCTTAAAAGGGCTCTGGAAGGGGTCCTTCAGTTCCCTAGCTGTTTCTTGTTTATCTTGTCAAACAATAATTACTTTGATTTCTGTTGCAATAATAGAAAAAATATTCCTGTTCTGGTCTAGTTTTCTAATCTTAGTAAATAGTCATGTATCATGCCATATCATTGTGCTCTGAAGTTATACATTTTCAGCAGCAAAAGTTAATAGAATACTGAGATATGGAAGGTGATAACCAAGTTTGAATCTGATTGAAAATTTCTTTTCAACTTTGTGTCACGGTATAATGACTATAAAACTTACAGGTAGAAAGACCCTTGATATCCTTATCAACTGTCAGTGAGTCAGACAGGTATCAGACTTTAAGCATCTGAAGCCATTACGGTTTCATTTCCATATGTTTTGACAGACCCGGTTGACATATCATGTGACTCACATATCGATGGAACTGCTCCCAACCTTCCTAAAGTCAGTTCCAGCCCTGCTTGTATCTGAGAACTGGTAACGTCACTGTATCGAGTTCAGGGGTATGGATCCATCTTAAAGCCACCTGCTCACTGGCCTCTTTCAGATAAGTTCCCTGACACCAAGCCCTCCCAAAGGATGATCATTAGATCAATGGTACATTGAGGGCTGGTGTGGTGAACCAAATGTCCCTACTTTGAATTTGGACCGGCTTCTGTACTGAAGTAATAGTTGTAGGACCCATAGTTATGCAAATGCTGTGCAGTTTCAGCCAAATGCCCAAATGTTAACAAATGAACAAATTTGATATTCTTTTAAGAGGAAATATTAGGTGGCAACCCTTGAGCAACAAATCAATTCCACCAGCATCAGAAGTTCTCAGAGAAATGTTGCACACTGTAATTGTCTTTGGTGCTCGAGTTCAGAAATGTTGTTAAAGGGTCTTTGTTCAGAACACATGTCTGTGTAAATTGCTTTTCATTGCAGGCATCACTAAATACCGCTCCTAGCTGCATAGCTTACTATAGTTCTTTTTTTCTGTTATATTTAAAGATTTCTTTTCATGTACTCTTGGTATGCCTCTATTCTTTATAGTGATGCAATACATCAAAGTTCACTGAATGTGCCTGGGGCTTGCAGTTGAATGTAAAAGCCAGTAGTATAGGAATGCAAAAACTGCATGTCACAACAAGTAAGGAGAGGGGATGAAAGGTGTAACACTACCACCATGCACTGTGACTTTCAGCAGCAACCTGCACTGAATTTTGATTCTTTGCATGATTGAGCTATAGTGTTGGTGTTATTGTTTCCCATGGTATGAGCACAGGTGGCTCCTACTTCACTTAAAGTGCTCAGCATACTAGGCACTAGGCTACAGGGTCTACTGGTTTGCATGAATTGCCAATCACTTTAACAATGTGATAAAAATACTCCTAGTTACCACCTGAATGGTTCATCATACCAGATACAACCCTGCAAAAGACATCTCTTTGGCTGAAACATCTCACCATAGGGGCTCCTGATTCTAGCTGAATAGCTCCCCTAGTGGTCCCCAGGGGAACCCAGGCTTTACCTCCCCTCTCCCCCAGCCCCTGCTTGATGAATGGCCCCTGCAGGTGGGGGCAGTCTGGGGATTGAGTTGGGATCTCGTGTACTTAGTCGGCCGACACTTTCAGCCGTTCGTGATCGCTCGCTGAGCCCGGTTCTCATCGTCTCTCATCGTCTCTCATTCTGCAGTCTGGCCAGGTGCAGGGTGGCCTATTGTGTGAGGGTACTGATAAGGGATGGACAGGGAGGCCTGGTAAGGTGGGAGGTGAGGGCTAATGCCTCTAATGCACATCTAGAGAAGGAACAATGCCATTTGGATATGCTAGAGTGTGGGTAGATAGTGCAAGCTGATATTACACCTTAATGGGCCTGCTAGATGAAATTGAACATTAGTGTGAAGTAATGAATATAATTATTCCAGTCATTCTAAATTTAAATGGCCTAGACATTCTTCTTTTGTTTTTTATCTTATATAGTGGGGTCTGTTAACAAAATTTTCCTTACAGAGTGGATAAAAGCACCAAATTTGGTATGAGGCACCTCTGAGGCATAACTATCAAATCTGGTAGGGGAGCCACCTTGAAATATTGATAGGACAGATGTGGGGACCAAAAGACCGCCGTGTAATGATTTTACGAAAAAAATACCTTAGCAGACCCCACTAATAATCGTATAGTCTGAGAAAGTGAAGTAGGCATGAGGGATATAATAAGAACTGAGATATTAGTATAGATTAATATCACGCATACCATGGTAAGCGGTCAATCTAGAGGATGGGCCATGGTGCAGTGTCAATACTCAAACTTCGGCCAGGAGAACACACCCATTTGTAATATGATTATTCCGTGGCCGATTGTACCATAGATTCAAATACCCACAGGCTGATTCTGTCTAGTTGTAGGCCGATTTTTCTGCATCACGGCAATTGTTGGCCGATTTTGCATCACAGTAGTTGTCTGCCGATTATTGAACCTGCTTAACGTTTTTGATTTGCTGACCAAATGGCCGATGATTTTTGCACAAATTAGTTGGCTGAGCATGTAAAAATTACCTCATGATTATTTTGCTGCTTAGGACTGTCAAAAGCCTTGAGATTCAATTAGACTACTTCAAATTTATTTATTTCTAATACAGGATCATGGTTGAGTCATCCTTTGTAGCAATATCATTTTAGAGTTTCACCTTTGTGAACGAAACAAAGACAATAGCCCTGCCAATTAAAACGAGGGTAAAATTTGTATTTGTTTCAGGGAAATGTAGAAAAGATAATCAATTAATATTATTTCAAATGGTTAAATTGGAAAATGAATAATAAAGGCTCATGAAGTGTCACTTAGATTTGGGCGACGTTCATTTCTTGACTAAATGCAATCGGATGCACTTTTGAACGCCAGCTCCCAAGAACCGAATCAATATTGATGAATAATTTTAGAAGGCCTCCTCAAATGGAAAGCTTTTATTTCTGTGACAACCTGGAAATAGAAACAATTATTAATTCAACTGCTCCAATCCATCCCCTGGGCTATTCAACAAATGTGGGAAAGACCTCTGCAGAATGATCGGTTGATTGTGAAAGAGTATGTGATCGGTCACTTTAAGACTGAATTTTGGGAATTGTGAATAAACAACAGTTCAGTTCTTCCGCAGTTTAGTTTTTTTCTTCAGTTCTTTCTATTGAATAGGCAGTATTTCCAGTGATAACTAGCAATATAGATGAGTTTCAGCTGATGTAACAACATTTCATGGATTAAAGAGGTGTGTGAAGCAATCTGAAATAACGTCAAAGAATACACCCCCCCCCCTCCGATTTCGGTATTTCCAATGCTTCCTTATTGCTTTCAAATAAATTGCTTTCTGAAAAGGATGACTGTATTCGTTGTTATTATATATGAATTTCTGACAATGGTTCTCAGCGCAATACAGTTCACCCTGCAGTACACCCTTTAGGTTTGCAAAGAAATATAATAATACCAAAATAAAGGCTATATTACACTATGCGTTCAGTGACACTTGTGTTCATGTTCAGGAACGCAAGTTCAGGAACGCAAGTTCAGATACCAACATGTTGGTATCTGAATGCAAGTACTACATAGAAAAACTACATACTTGCGTTATCAGAACCAAGTATGAATTCCTGCACATTCTATATTGCCCTATGCATTCTTGGAATTGCTTTCATTTCCTTGCGTTTCACTTGCGTTCATGTCAATGAACACAATTAAAATGATTGACACAAGTGAAATGACGCATAGTGGAATATAGCCTTAAAGCACAAATACAATTACCAATTAAGGGTGATGTTTGTTAAATGTGGGCATAAGAAGCGACTTATCCTTTCAGGAATTAATCACTTAATCCCTAGGTATATCTAATAATCCCAATTCCCACCAGACCCTTGGCTAAGACTTAATGTTGTTAGACCCCTGCACTGATTGTGTCATGTAGATTACCACCAATAAACAACTGGGGTGGTCACTAATGAATGGTGTAGAGGGAAGGACAACTGTTGTAGATGTGACGTACATAAAAGCTGAGCGGGTCTTTAGTGGGAGCAATCACCATCAGTTAGTGATAGCGTAGTTGGTATGCAAAGGGCCTTTAGTAGACATAGCCTACTGGCTAACAAGTCCTTGAAAGAGATGAAGTTAGCGAGGCATATCATTTAGTTTTATTATCATTACATTTTGGACGCAGGAGGTTTCATGATAGTTGCACTGGCAAAGCAACCACAGATTAATATGAATATATAAGTGGTCACCAAATGGTTGAGCAAGCATTATGTATGAAAGGGACTATATTTCCTCGAAGTCTACAGGAAAACTATGCAAACACCTTGATTAATTTATATCAGTCCACAGGTGCGATTGTAAACAGCATAATATTTAAGCTTTCAAGTGATGTACTTCGAACATGCGAAGGCGTCAAAGGAGCTGCCTATACAAAAATAAATATCGCTTGAAGTGACTTGTATATGCAACAATTCAATGGTGAAAGTAGTATATGGAAATGTGAATTTGAAGTACATCGCGTCAAGCTACTCATGCGACGTCGCTTATATAGCTCGCTAATAAAGCGCTGCCTTCTTACATGACATCACATACATATAAGTAACTATGTAGACGATAAATAAGGATGTATGGAAACATCAAATATAACTGTATGAGTAGTATATGAAAAGAATATTTTGCTTCCTCTGAGGTATAAAGTCCATCTTATTTATACAAGGTCGTGTACATAATCAGCCTAGTATACGCAGCTTAGCATATACAACGCCCCGTACACAGCTGATTCTCGGTCATTGGACATTTTTTAGTTTGCTATACGAGCCTGCATTATAAAAGTACACACACCGATAACTGTTCCTTCTGCTGGTTCCTGGAAATGTCATGGTAACTTATGGCCTGTATTCAGCAACCCACAAGGGTCCTTGGGTCCTTCATTAGGTGGGGTTCTATAATTATAGAATTGGATGTTAAATATCATAAAATGTTAGGTTTTGAGTCAAGCTTCAGAATTAGCCCCATATGGAGAATGTGGCTGACCTGACAGCATCCACTAAAACTGCTCATTCTGGGAAGAACCATGAGAAGAGCTCCAGTGACTCCCAAACCTCCGTTTGGAGATTGACTGGCAGCAGCCTTTTTAAGGAGTTCTCCGCCTCCTCGAATCACTCTCCGGGCACTTGTTGGGTGGGCGGGTCTGACTATAGGGGAGATTTAAGGGGTCATTACCAAGGTGCATGCAAGCTGTGCACCCATAAAACTGTCTTTGTGGCCTGGTTTTACTATGCGTGGAGAGTGTAAATTATACCATGCATCCTGTGCACAGGGATCTGGTTCAGAACTGGTTCATGGATACTCATAATGATACTTCATTTAGTTGCATTTATCGTTTTTATCGGATATCTAGGTGCAGATCCATGATTTGGAAACAGAGATCAATAAATGGGCTAAGTGCTAAATATTAACGTCGTGCATTTTCACATACACATGAAACCTTTCCCTCAATGTCTTGTTCAAGTCCTTACCAAAAAAAGGGGTGGACTTGGCAGCCCCTGGACTCGCGCCCACACACCCCCCACCCCCCGACAGGCCAGTGGTATATGTTTAATTGCTATACATTACCATTAAGATACATTATGTGATTCAGATGCATCATGTGATCAAAGAAATAGTAGTATATAAATACATGCTGAGGAGGACACTGGTAAAGGGCAAAGTGCGTGTAAGAAAGTGATTATATCTGCATGGTGATACTGTAACACTGCCCTTGAACCTATTGGCCTTACACTGGGATCTAGTGCAGAGTCATTTGCTTATACTGTGTATACAGGTGCATGGTGAGGTTTTTGGTAGATTGAACATTGGATTAGGGGTCTACCTTGCACAATCAAAAGAGAAATAAGACGAAAACGCTGAAAATATCAGTTATCAGACTCTTTTATTTGAATAGATTAATACATTCCACCACTGAAATAGGGCGATCTTAATATTATATAATAAACCTTTTTGATCATTGCAATCACAAGAAACAAGTTTGACAGTTCGTTTATCCAGTTCTTGTAAGCTAGATCTTAGCTTGGAGTGTATGCAACTAAGTGGGGTGGTTTCCTGTAATCGCACCTTTTTCAAGTCAACACTCGGCTCCCAAACAGATCATGGCCGTCCCCAGGGTCGATTAAACAGAGCCCATCCTGGTGATGGGCCCAGCCTGGTTTCATGGCCCTCCGTCAGGCCTAAATGGCTCTGGTTTTACCCAACTCTATAAGAATAAAGGATTTTACGGCCAACTAGAAGCGAATTATTTAGGTGTAAATCTTAATGGCAGATGTTCCGCCTTGAAGTGCAATGAGGGCAATTGCATATATGACTTGGATAAAACAGCAAGGCATTATTTCTAATTATAGAGTTTAGGAATGATATAGGGTTGCAACAGAACAAGGTAATCTACCTGGTATATGTCACATATACTTAAAAGGTTAATGGACTTTCCCTGACTTTGAGACATGATTGATTGTAGCTCATTTATATATTTGACCATGGATCAATGTTAAAAGAGACCTGTTGCAAAAGTCTAGACAGTATACCATTGCATTACAATTTGTTTTGCCAGCAATAGATAACTTTCTTTTCCTTTTTTAGATTCTGATAGAGCCTATCTAAAGAGCCTATTGAAGCTAAAACAGTTACACCATTAATAAAAGGAGTACATTTCTCACATGACTTGGCAGATCTTACTGACATAAATACACCCTTCAGCTTAAAATGCAGCACCTGCTATATGGGAACCTGCTATATGGGAAAGAGGAAAGAGGTCAGTACCAGACCCCAGAAACCCATGAAACTTACATCTTGTCTGCATGTATGAGCCTGTAACTTATGGCAGCATCCGTGCATAATGAATTGTGGCTCATTTATTTGCATAAAGCAAGGAACTCGTTTGAGCATGGACCATTGTTATAACAGAGCTGTTGCACAGTCATGACCAAATGCCATTATTTGTAAATTTCTTTAGGTAGCAATTGATAAATATTTCAATTCTTTTTACAATACTTTATAATACCCTTCTAAAACAAAAAATGGCTAAAATCAGCATAGCTATTACCCAAATGACATAAGCAGAGCGTTTTTCACAAAACCTGGCATTTCTTTCTAGGGTATATACAACCTTAGGAGTAAAGGCCAGCTCTGTGCACGTGTTCTATGAGAAAGAGGTCAGAACTAGACACCAGTAACCCCATGAAACATGCATCGGGTCTGGATGGCCACGTCTGTTACTTACGGGGTTTTCCCTCCCTAATGAATTGTCGCTCATTCATTAATAAAGAACAACTTATTTTAGTCTGGATCATTATTATAACAGAACTCTTGCTCTAAAAACTGTATGCCAGTGCTTTTCTGTTTAGTTTTTCGAGCAAAAGAAATTTCCATTCTTTAATAGCTTTCCAATAACCTTCACTATGAGAACTGTTTAAAATTAGCATAGCAGTTACACCAATGATCAAAGTAGGGGATTTCCCATATGATATGACCTGGCATTTCTCAGACATAAATGGAATATATACAGGGTTAAAAGTCTGCCTTGTACAAGTGTTCTATGGGAAAGAGGTCAGAACCACACATGCATCGTGTCTGGGTGGCCGCGTCTGTTACTTACGGGGTGTTCGCTCCCTGATGAATAGTGGCTCATTCATTTATAAAGAGCAGCCTACACTAAACACCACTCAGTAGTGGGTCCTACACGCCCTCGTAGATTATCTGAGCATGTAAAGGCTGTGCAGCATTGCATGTTGTTCGGACTGTTCTAAGAACATTTGATCTGCTGTTTTAAGGATATTGGATCTTTATGGCTAATCATAGGAATGAAGGAATCTATTGAAATTGCTTGCTCTCTGTAATGTCTGCCCCTCTGAGCTGCAACTGTTCGGCGACCATACTCTTTTGGTAAGTCTGTCACTTACTAAAATGGTATGTAATTGTTATGTTTTTTGTGGTGAGGTTGCGACAACACCAGATCAGAACGTTATCATAAACCTATTGTTTGGTGATGTTAAGACAGAACCAAAGCAGAACTTTATAACAGAAGTCTGTTTAGGCTGAAGAACATAACCAGAACATTGCAATAACGTTGTCGTGATATGTCGTAGCCGTGTGTTGCTGAAACATGATTGGAAGCTACCAATAATGTACCAAACAGAATGTTGCTACACTGTTGATTTTCTTCACGACCATTGCTCCATCTGCAAACCATCCTGACTTGAACAAGTATTCCATTTGCCAATATTTATTAACTGAAGCAAATGGCTATTGTAATTCTATTGCAGCAATCTCCCACCCTGTGCTTTTAATGACATCTGTTAATGCAAGCAATACATAGTGTTAGAAAAACATGCCAATAGATAATCTGAGGTATTAAGGCACATTGGGTATATCCCAGGGTTAGACAAGGGTTAGGCATACAAGTAAATACCATCCTTGTCTCCTAGAGGAGGTGTTGCTGAAATGAGCAAGAATTATATTTTTCTATATCCCCAAGTACTGATAAGACACCACAATTTCTTAAGTTTTACCAATTGACAGATTTGCATGTTTGCCAGCTAATCAAAATGCTGTATTTCAGGGCAAAATAGGGTTGGACATTATAGGTTGGGCTGACAGGCTTTAACATTGTTTCCTATGGGGAAAGGCCAACATATAAAGCTACATTTTGCATATTTTAGGAGCAATTTGTCAACCAAATTGATTTAATTAGTTTTGCATTATGCAACTGTCTCCATGGAATAAAGCCCCATACCCACTGGGCGATTTTACCGGCAACTGGAGATAGAATAGTGGTAAAACTGTTACCAATTCAGATCACATGTTAGTATGTAACATTGAATGTTATATACTAACATGTGATGTGAATTGGTAACGATTTTACCAGTGATTCTGCTGTTGCCCATCGCCAGTCGCCGGTAAAATCACCTAGTGGGTATGGGGCTTAAGCAATGAGGGAATTTTGAAAATATTTCATGGTAAACTTTAATGTTGGAGTAAACTGGGATGGGCTTATTATCTGGGATACTTGACGATCACATATCAGCATATTTCAATGAAACCATCGCACAATGTAGTGAAAGCTTAAACGTTAGAGCGGCATATTGAAGCCCTAGCATAAAGTACTGTTCCTGCTTACCACCATTCTGCATCACCTTTTACAGTTTAGAACCTCTTCCACATTACCTATACCCTAGTGAGACAATGAGTGTTAAAGAATGAGAACTTAAAACAACCCAGTCACTCCCCTGACTGCCATATAACTAAACCAGAACGCCCTGTAACAAAAAGACACTCTGCTTTTTAATCTCCGCGCCTGGAGAGCGGTACTTTATCCATCATGGCGGCCATTTGTCAGCGGGGATCAGTTGCCATGGTGACGGAGATTGTTATGGGAGACATATTGCTTATTACCGAGTCATAGAGGTGGACGTACATTATGACACGTCGTCGTATACGTCTTCATGAACAGTACAAGTCGATCACTCAGGGTGGTGTTACATGGGGTATATGAAGTCGGTACGAGAGTTTGATTACATCACAGCTGATGGTATGGGAAACTGGTTCTGAGGTTTTCTTTTATAGTTTATACATTTCTTTTTATCTTATGATACTACTGTCACTAGAAATAGTCGCAAATCATTTATTATGGTATACATGAGACCGGTGGGACATCACAGCTGATCATTATGTTGGAGAGATGTAGGTGTTTTGAATTAATAAGCATTTTATATTTGTCCGGTCCTTTTACACAGAATGTACTATTAAACCTAGATACTGATTTTTATGCGAATTTTTCCAATAAGATATGATTAAAGTGTTTAATTACGGGAGAGACGCGCACGCAGTTAATGGATCCATCCATACTGTGGCAGACTGCTTATAGTAACAGAAGCACACAAAACGCTCGTTCTGGTCCTGTGCTGATCACAACAATACTTGTCACTACACCCGGTTCAATCTGGCAATTGCAATTCTATACATCCAATTGTTTAAGAAAATGCAGACAGCTTATAGTTACTGATGCTACTCACCTGCAGATGCGTCGTATACCTGAATCACGTTACGTTAGATCACAAAAATACTTATCATTATCTCCCATCCAATTATCCATGCAATTGGTGGTATACATACATCGATGAGGTCCTTTCTTTTTTCCGGTACTCCATTACCAGCGGTACAGACAAACTACAAAGGTGATCATTACAAACATGCTCAATATGCACCCCCAGTTCCCTTATGATATGGGGTCATTGGAAAAGGCAAATTCACTACCCACACACACACACACCTTTGGCCTTTCATAGTCTGAACCATTGCATCTTCTTTCATTTTCCAGGATCCGCAGCCGTCTAAAGAAGCCAGCCTTGTCTTATCTTTTTTTATTGTATTCAGGGACGTATCTAGGCGCCCCTGCCCCTTTTTACCATTTCTGGATTCGCCCCTGGTATTACTTATGGAAATGCATTATCCCTTTTCTTCCAGAAATAACAGACTTCCAGAAGATATTTTCTACCAGATATACCAATTGAACACATTACATTATCCGCTGCATTCTATGTTAATTCAAGTATACACCCTCGGTGGTTTATTGTTTAACATGTTTCATAAATTGTGAAGGTAATCATTGATATGTTTTTCATTCAACAGGTGTTACAGCTGCCCAAGGAGGGCAAGGAGGCGGACAGCGTCCACTACACCTTCCCCAAGTATGAGACCATGTACTTCTCCTGGGGGCTGTTCGACTGGAACCTCAGCGTCTACCCGTTCGGCGACTGCCCAGAAACGGACACCTTCTCCCTCGTCTACCTCACTCGGCAAACCTCCTTCGACCACCTCTGCCGCGTGCGCTACAAGATCTCACTCGGAACGGGCGACAGGAGGGTGGAGTCCTCCAAAATCGAACAGATCATTGATATCTCCGGAACCGGAACTCCCTACGAGAGCGGGTATAGTATCTACCAGTTCGCCAACCGCTCGGGAAAGCTCGCCATTAAAATTGAACTCCTCGCTGTAACGGCTATAAGTGAGGTGGAGCTTCAACCGTTTACTAGGGGCAAAAATAAGGCGCATTTGTACGATCGGGAGAAGCAGGCCTGGATGCTGGAGGCCGACGTGAGTTTGGATTGTTTAAGGACTAGGATTTATTACGCGGATGTATACAACGTGCCGCGCAAGTTCATGCGCTTTGTGTCCTGGGGCATGAATGTAGTTCCGACTAGGGGTCATACTAAGAGGCGGACCCAGGCCCTGGGGACTCCATTCTGTAACTACTACGTACAGACGGATACGGATGAAGGATTCGACATGGTCACCGACATACCAGTAGAGGAGGTGAGTGGGTTTATGTGGACTTATATAGGGGCGGATCCAGGATTTTCATGAGGGCGGATCCAGTATTTGACCCTCAGACCCCCCCTTACCTCCCCCCCCCCCCCTAAAAAAAAAAAAATTATAATAAAAAAAATAATAATAATAAAAAGAAATAGATAAAAAAGAAACGAATAAATAAATAAAAACCAACAGCAAAATAAACAAAATGAAAGAACATATTCCCCATCACTTTCGTTTGTTTTTGAGAACCCCACCTCCAAACGAAGTTCGATCCGCCCTATTTTAGTTTTGACTTTTTTTCCCTATTGCGTTGTTCTCTTTCTTTCAGAAATCTACTGATGCTTTCCTTGCACATGCATCTTTCTTTCAGGAGTTTGTTAAACAAAACAATCTATTGAAGTTATACGAAACCAGAAGTGTATAATTATTATAGGGCCCACAAAACAAATCATGATATGTTTTCTTTAATTTGGATAACGTATTCAAAACATCATATCGGATAACTGTTACTTGTGTATTTTTATCAGTGTTTCTTTCTAAGGGTTCTTTTCTAAGAACATAATCCTTTCGGGTAAATAGATATGCCATAATACTAGATCAACTACGAGTGTTACAGATCTTCTTTCCTGAGCAGTCTACAAGCTAGGGACATACTCAGTCACCATTAGGGGGATGTATTATGATAGACGCAAACAAGAGATAGTACTAAGAATGGCAGGATCCTACATGTTGAAAAGGATGATTATGGGTTTCTCCTTAGGCAGAGGCTTCGGGTTCTAACACTTGCTAGATGTTCCTGCGAAATATTGCAATGATTCCTCGCCTGATTAGTTCAAATAACGTTCTGTGACTGAAGTTTCTGTGGCTTCACATGCTTCAGATCAATTACATACATTTTACAGTACTTCAAAATAGTGCTGTAAATCTACTGTATAATTTGCTGTAAAAATACATTAACCTTTTAGTGTGTATGAGGTAAAGTACACAAGTTCCTGAATGCAAGCCCTATAGTCATGTTACTGTCAATATATGCTATTCTTGCTAATTAATCAAAAAGGGCAATAGAATAATAGGCTTAAGAGGGGAAGATGGGCTTTTATTAACAAGTGGCTTCGCCAGGCTGAACAATGCGTGCAATGATGAACTCTTTCAGAATTCGAATCCACAACCTTTGGGTTTGGAGGTGAGGGTCCTAACCACTACACCATGAAGCCACATGGAGGAAGAGAGTGGAACTAGATAATGGGGTCATGACCAAATTTACTGGTTCCCATAGGTCCTTTAATAAGCAGTTTAACAAAACAGCCACCAAATGGACAGGTCGGTTATATCCTATTTCACTGGTTCTTGCTATGTAGTGAAGAAAGTTTAGTATGTAGACAGCAACATGCGAAAGGACATGGTTTTAGAAAGGTAGGGTAATGAGCAATGTGCATATTAAGGCATAGTCTATTAGTCTGTGGAAATAGGCTAGAAAGGGAAACACAGGATTTTCCAACCACTGCAAACAATGCGTATCTTCAATGAATCATGTATTTGCCTGAGGAAATAGGCTAGAAAGGGGAAATGAGTTTCTATAATAACCGTGAAGGAAAAATAAGTTTTTCTGATAATCGTGACCAATGTGTATGTTCAATGCATAGCACATTAATCTGTGAAAATAGGTAAGAAAAAGTAGGAAAAAGGGATTTTCCGCACATATATATGTTGAAGGCAGGCGTATTGTCAGCATTCTGTGATATTGATCTTGTCCGTCTAAATGCCTGACAGGATCTGTTGTAGCAGAAATGGCAGTCCGGGCATCCGCGAAAGGATATACTGGGAGCTTCTTCTATAAGCCGATATCTACGCCTGACCTAGTTCTGAAGACAGATGGCACTACCCTAACCATACAGCAAGTGGTGGGTAAAGGTTTGACAACAATGTTTCATTGTTGAAAAGAATCCTCCTTTATACTAGACGAATAAAGGGCATATTCTACTATGCGATGGTTGCTTGAGGTACCATGAAAAGACGGTTCGTTTACAAACAAATGGAAATATTACCATCTCTCGTGGAATTCTTTGGTTTGAGCTAATTTTCACAGCTATTACTTTACCGCTTTCCCTAACTAGGCTCATCTAACATATTTCAATACTTATCTGAGTTTTGAAAATGTTGTCAATTATATTGGTTCTGATTTTTAAATATGACTAATTCATACTGTAATCTAAGTCCATGATACTTATAGCTGATGCGGATTAGCAAGAGTATGGATTGCATACCTCAAAGAAACTGTAATTGCTAAGTGCTTTCACTTAGCAGCATAGAACCTGTAAACCATATCATGTCTTTGATTTTAGACTTTGCTTCTAAGTGCAGTCTAAAAGTGGTAGTATGCATCAAGGCAATAACATAGCAGAGCTTTCCAAGGCCATGCCTGGATCTAAAAGGCCATTGCCTTTTGTACTGCATAACCCTTGCATATGATTTACAGGAGAGCGAGAGCATATAATATGGTTTCATATATCTGATGTGCCATTAAGGCGATATCGGTATCTGGGGGCATTATTTATAGAAACTTCCATTCATAAAAGATTTTGCTCTGATCATTCTCAATGCTTTCTCCGTTTGTACAATTAATCAATTTCCCTGCTAAATGCAGATAACGATAAAAGTCGCTCCTTCTATTCAGGGAATCATCCAATAAGCCCATCCCGCATTGGGTATATCCTAGGGTTGGACAAGGGTTGTACAAAATTACTGTTTAAGCTATCCTTGTTCCCAGGAGTTGGGGTTACTGAAATAAGCAAGAGTTATGTTTTCTATGTCCTCAAGTACTGTTTGAACATTACTGTTTGAACATTATGATTTCTCAAATTTTATCAATTGACAGATTTTCAGGTTTGTCAGCCAATAAGAATGATGTATTTCAGGACAAAATAGGGTTGGATATTATAGGCTTGGTTGACAGGCTTTAACATTTATTCTTATGGGGAAAAGGCCAAAATATAAATCTGTATTTTACTAGTTTTAAAAGCAATCTGTCAGCCAAATATCTTTGGTTAATTTTGTAATATTCAACTGTCTTCAAGGAACAAGTGTGGGGTCAAATTTGAAAATAATATTATGTCTTGATGTTGGACTGGGATGTGAACTGGGATGGGCTTATTATTCTGCTCTGGTTGATATTTAAACTGAATATTGGACACTTTGAAAGGAGACTTCTCTAACAATTCTACACTCTCCCCCACCCCCCGATCCTGCTAAGCCGACTCAGCGATCTGATTAGTCCTCTCCTATTGGTGGAGACCACCGGATGTAGGGGGAACCAATTAGGTCTCGGACCAATAAATCTGGGTTAATCTGATTTTAAGAGGGCCTTGCTGTCACTATCTGTCATAACCCCGGTTTACTATGGCCGGCTTAGGGGTACAGTATGTTTACCATGCTAGATGCAGGTTTAGGCACCAGGGGAGCTTATTCACAGACTGTCACGTGTTATGCTTATTTAGCAACATGATAGCGCTAGTTACTAGGGAGTCAACCTACTGCAACGCTTTACACACCAAAAGCACATTTTGCTATTTCACCTGTTACAATTTTTCCATAGTTCCTGAACTAAAACAACACTCTTCACATACATTGCACAGAATTAGTAAAATATACATGCCCATCTGAAAACCTTAATATGAGAAAACGCCTGTTGATTGATAAAAATACTTTATTTGAGGCATTCTAAGCTTAATGATGCTCTCAATCAACACACACATAATTATGTCTGCAACTGTAGTTATAATTTATATGTATAGGTAACACCTCTTAATGGCATCCTGAACTCCCTGGCATACTGCAGATACTGTCTGCGGTCACCGTTGGGGCCACTGTGTTATGGCCCTCCCCTGTCCTCCCTGTCTTAGCCCTCGGTCAGTAGATGTGTGATCTACTCAGTATTAATGGTCCTCTGTCTTTCCATACAGCCTTTACCCACTTACATTCTCTTTTCCATCTGCCCAACCCCACCCCACCCCCCTGTCTGTCCAGTCATAGGTTGTATTACCCACATACCACAGATGTGTGTTTTAGGAGATATTGATGTTCTCCCATCTGGCCCCATGACTGTTCCCAATTCACACCCCCTTACCATGTATCTGCTACGCCCCTCATGTAAATGCTTAGGCTATCAAGCCGACCTTTTTCTCTCCATCTGTTCAGCACCCTTCCACCAATCCTTCTCTCCAGCCTGTCTTACCCAGGATGCAGTCTGGTAGTGACGTTCTGTTGTATTCTATTTCTGGGATAGAAATGTCCCCATAGCAATTCCCCATCAGCATCCCCATCCTCATCTTCCTAACCCATGCACCTAGCACTCCATTCTCTGCCATGCCTTTAACTTCATCCCAAGATGTGTTACTTCTAGAATAAAAATGTTTTCTTTTAATATTTTTATTGAACGTCTTCAGATAACTCTGTTCTTCCAGACATTACAATTGAATAATCACTCATAGATTTATACATATCTGGTGTATTTCTAAATAATTGTTAGTGGCATTAAT
This sequence comes from Lepidonotus clava, assembly GCA_936440205.1. Classification (NCBI taxonomy): domain Eukaryota; kingdom Metazoa; phylum Annelida; class Polychaeta; order Phyllodocida; family Polynoidae; genus Lepidonotus; species Lepidonotus clava. The sequence goes on along the minus strand of OW387140.1, from coordinate 45,882,701 downwards.
ACTGTAGATATGAGGTATCCTCCATCTGGCCCCTTGGCTGTTACCCATTCTCATCTGCCCTTCCCACCTATACCTCTACTCAAGGAAGCTCCCCAATATATCTATCTCTAACTACAGAAACCGTCTGCAGTTGTCATAAGGGTGACTGTGTTACGGTTCTCCTCTGTCTGCCTTGTCGTAGCCTTCATTATATTCGGAATATTAATGTCTTTTGTCTGGTCCCCTGCCCATTCCCTATGCACATTCCCCTCACCATGCATCTGTTCAGCCTCTCACCTTTGCCCTCTTGTCACCCCTGTCTTAGCCCTCAATCCGTAGATGTGTGATCTAAGGGATGTAAATGGTGCTCCGTCCGGCCTTACAGCCATTACCCATTCACATTTTTCTCTCCCTATGCGCAAGGCCTCCCTATACCTGTGTTAGATCTAATGCCGTGTCCCCACTTGGCCGACCAACGACGGCGACCAGTGCATTTCCCCGGCGACCAAGGAAGAAATATTGGTCGTCGGGTGATTTATTAGTCGCCGGGCTACTAAAAAGTTAATCCCCACGTTGGGACGCTCTTGTAGTTGGTCGCTGGGCGATGAAAGGACATATTGGTCTCCCAGCTCGTCTACTAACTGCTCTAATCGCTGGCTACTAGAGGAAAATATTAAACATGTCAAATATTTTGCCCCAAACCCATGGCGACCAATAGTTTGGTCGCCAGACATCACAGCGCCAGTGGGGAGTTGGTCGCCGGGCTACTAACAAGCTTGATCGTCCGCCGACCAAGGAATTTAGTCGCCCAAGTGGGGACCAGGCTTTAGAGAACAACCAAGATGCCTCCAGGGAGTAGAGTAGCCCTCTGGGTCTAGATAACAACCTCACAGGGATGCTCCATGAGAAGTATTAAGAACCCACTATCATAACTTTTATATTCCCAAAACACTCTTTTCCCCTCTTTATATATTAAGTAATACAGAATAATTCCATAACATTATTTCTATTAGATTATCTGTGCCTGGAAAGATTATTATGCAGTTTTTAGAGTAGACAAAAAAATACCATAAGTTGCATTTCACAACATGGCTGCTATTAATCAGAGTCTGTCCACTAATGCTTTTCATATGCAAAGCTAGAACATCTGAATATACAGTATTACAGTATGAATGAATTGATAGTTTCATTTTAACTTTCAAAAGTCGTGATTAAAATCATTCAGATTGCAAAGTGCAAGTTATGTGATCTCAAACTTATATTTCTTTGGTGTCTTTCTCTTTCTATTATTCATTACATTATTATTCGGCATATGTGTTATTTCTATTTCAATTGGACAAATATTTTCTTCCCCTCTTAGTCTCCGTTCCCCAACCACAACCTACCGACAGGAACATGGACAGTAAACTGCTAATTTCGCTTGGTGCCCATGGGAATCTCCCGAACCATGCCAGTCCTCTGGGTACGAGCGTGTCGAAAAGAGATGAGGTCAGCACATTGGGAAAATGTCAACAATTAGGGGTCACTCTAAAGGTCAGGGTTTGCATTGGCTGTCTTTTATCTCCACAAACTATTCCCCTGGTAATGGCCCAGCCAAGCTGCAACGTAACAGAACTGTTCTGCAACCATACTTTTTTAGTCTGTCTGTTGCTTACTAAGATGGCACGTAACAATTATGTTATTGATGGTGAGGTTGAAACCTCACCAAATCAGAACGTTATTACAATGTTATTTTTTGGTGAGGTTAAGATGAAACCAAAACAGAACGTTATAAGAATGTCCTGATTAGGTTGAATAACGTAACCAGAATGTTATAATAACGTCGCAGTGACACGTCACAACAGTACGTTGCAGCAACGTTAATGGAAGCCATCAAAATAACGTAACAAGAACCAGTACAGAACCAAACAGAACGTTGCTGCAACGTTATAATAACGTCACATGCTTGCCTGGGGGGTCTATAGATAGTGGGGAGCCACCAGTTTGAATTCATGAAAGTGACAGACCTCTTTTATTGTTGGAAGCAGAAGAGTAAAACATGTCTTAATGCAATTTGCACACAAATATGTTTTTTCTTTATTGAACTATACTCATTTCAAAGGAAATGATCTTCCATATAAGTAATGTTCTTATTGTCAGCAGCATTATACATTATTACAACAAGTTACAAATCTAATATGTGGGAGGAGACGTGGCAGGGACAGCTCACACGACCACAAATGACCAGGTGAGTGAAGTGAATACACCCACCCCCTCTGGGCTGCATGGGTAGACCAATCAAACTACAGATTGGTCAGAATTGTTTATTGGGTTTATGTAAGGTGCCATTCTATTGGTTAGATTTTCCCTCCTCTCACTCAGGTGAGACTTGGGGAATACAATGTTTAAGTTTAGTATTTAATGTTGGGAATGCTCAATACCCAATTTTACATTTGTGGTTTCGATCACAGGATCTTATGAAGTGTGTTATAGGCTGTCTATGCAACTTTAGAAAAAATAATTCAGGTGTAAGTCTGAACTAGGTCATGCTAACCAGATTCTTTATGTGCTTTGTAGCAATATACCCATTTCACCACTAGGTGGTGTGTGTGTATGCAGTCTTTTGGTTTTTTAGGTCAGAGGGATAAATTCTATTATAGGTCATATTTGAGGCTGGTCGGAAACAACCTTTAGTATATATTTTTGAATAATTTTTCTCTGAATGTGGGATAAATGAGTATAGGCTACGGTTGCATTATCTCTTATTATATTCCAATTTTTGGAGAAAAAATTTCAAAAAAAAGTTACAAATCTAAAGTTAAGAAAATACTGAAGATCTGAAAACAGGTAGAGATGTTGTGGTCATAGTGTCATCATTCAATAAAGTTTACTTCAAGCCTCGTTGGTGCTTAATAGATCGCGTGACAAGTGATAATTTCTAAACACATTCCGATTAATTCATCTTACCACTAGTGATCTAGTTGATCACTCTGAACTATGATATACAAAATCCATGCACATTCCATCAAATTGCTAGAATAACTTCTTTGATTTGATCTCCTTAATGGTTACTTCCTTTCAAGAGCCTTCTAGGAATATATCCTGTGCATATAATAATTTCTATAATTTGATATTCTCAATGGTTACTACCTTTTAAGAGCCATCTCGGAATATTTCCCATGCTTACAGAAACTGTCTGCAGTTGTTGCTGGGGCCACTGTGTTACGACCCTCCCCTATCCGCCCTGTCTTAGCCCTCGGTCAGTAGACGTGTGATCTATGAGATATTAATGGTGCTCCGTCTGGCCCTACAGCCGCTACCCATTCACATTCTCCTCTCCTTACGCTCGACCACTCCTCGCCCATAAGGAGCCTGTGCTAGGGACCTCCAGGGACAGTAGTAGCCCTCTGTGCTGGTGTGAATACTACCCATGGATACTGCATTGGAGGTACCCTTTAACCCATGAGATTATTTCTCATGTTTTATTCTCAATTTCACTATTCCACCCCAGTAAGCCCATCCCAGTTTACACCAACATTAAAGTTTACCATGAAATATTTTCAAAACTGCTTCTGTGCTTATTCCATAAAGAGAGTTGCATAAGATAAAATTAACCAAAGCAATTCGATTGACAAATTGCTCCTAAAATTGTTAATTACAGCTTAATCTATATTTGCCATAGAATCCAATGTTAAAGCCTGTCAGCCCAGCCTATAATGTCCAACCTTTTTTTTGCCCTGAAATACAGCATTTTGATTGGCTGGAGAACCTGAAAATCTGTCAATTGATGAAATTTAAAGAGAGGGGCCAGTGAAATTATAATATTGCTAAATTCTCATATAATACCGTAGGTATTGTGCCTAAGTATAAGTATGTGAATTATCATAACTATAAAATGTTCCCTTACATAGAAAATCCTGTCGCTAAATCAGACCACATATTAAATCCCCTGTCCACCTGGCACCTGTCCACCTGGCACCTGTCTGTCTGTGACATCACACCAAAAAACCATTATATTTAGATTTCAAAATTAAAAATTTCATTATAAAACATATTTTTGATTTTTTCTTTCATAAATCACTTAATTTGGTAATTTTAAACACTTCTAGAGTCATGAAGAAGGTTGAATAAATTGAATATTGTTATTTTTTTCAGTTTTATCATTTTTCAACTGTTCTGCTTGTGACGTCACATACAGATAAATGTTGTGTGCAGGCATTGTCAGATGCAGGCAGAGAAACTAAGTTTGATACACAAAAATGTGCATAAAATAAAAACTATTAGAGATAAAAGTATAAAATTTGGTATGGTTATTCCCTGGATGGTATGGATCACGGCAGTAGAATAATTTTTGGTCACTGGCCCCTCCCTTTAAGAAATCATAATGTTTTATCAACTCTTGGGGATATGGAAAAATATAATTGTTGCTTATTTCAGTAATTCTAGCTCTAGGAGACAAGGATGGCTTATACTGTAATTTTGTCTGACCACTGTCCAACCCTGGAATATACCCAATGTGGGATGGGCTTATTGCAGTGGTTACAAAAGCTATCTAAAATACTTTTTGGTACTCACTGACACTGATATCCTTTAGGAATAGGATATGTACCTACGTCTGGAATTCATTGTAATCTCAATAGGATCAATAGGTTTTAAAAAATGTGAAATTGAAGAAATCAGTCAATAAAAAGCCGTTATATTAAATCATAATGTGTCAAACACAATTTAGAATTTGTAAATTTAAAAGAACAAACCCTAATAAATGTCAACTCTTTTAAATTGACAAATTCTAAATTGTGTTTACTAGTCTAAAGGTATTGTCAGACAGAGCTTATTTTGGGCTTAGGGGGAAATGGACTGCTAGTTTCACTTGGTGCCAGCGGAAATCTCTCAGGCCACACCACTCCCCAGATACCTGCATGTTGAAAAGTGCTGAAGTCAGCACAATGGGAAAAAGTCAGCGATTCCGGGTATCTCAAAGATAAAAGGTCAGGGTACCATTGTGTGTGATTTATCTTCCCAAACTAGTTTACTGGCAATGGGGCTCTGGATCTATGGCCTCTTTTATGTTGCTGTGTTGAGCCTATGTCTGGAATATAAGATAAGGAAACTAAAACTCATAATGTAACTCATACTTCACTTACATGTAACTTTCAAATCTCACACAGATTAGTTGAGAGAATTATTGTAACAGGCAGGTTCAAAGCAAATATAGATTCAACTTTCACATGCAATTAAATAGAGACGATTATCTTATGCTAAATACCTTGCATGTACAATTTCCTTGAAATAGGCTCCTTGTATACATGCCCTGTGATAACTATGATTTTCTAACATCCTAAATTCTACTGCTATATTTTTGAGGAAAAAAGAAAAGTAGCACACCCAAAATCAAAGCCAAATAAGACTATCAAACATGCCATGTAGATAAGAACTATTTTTGTGGCTCAATTAGTCTATCACCATCCTGGCTTAGGAGTATCTAATGAATGATGATATGCAGAGCCAGCAGAGGGAAATTAGCTGAGCTGAGAGATCGATGTTCGAGTCGCAACCAATTTGTCGCTCTGCATACAGACTGCTCTGATCAGCATGTATGAGCACTTTGTAGGACGATACTCCTATAGACCTTATGCAGACATGTGGTCATGTGACACTTTTTGGTGATCACCATGAGATCCCAATCGCCATGTGGCTCTCAATTATTTTTAAAATAGTAAAATATAAAGGATAACTATTGCTAAAATAAAAGTTGTCATGACATTGTGGTGGGTGTTTTATAGTGTTGATATTTGATCTAGGGGTTTTCTATTTTGAATAAGGACAATTTTAAATTGATCACCAATATGGCGGCCAATCCAATTTGGGGAGGTATGACGTTATGTGCACAATGTCTATGGCATGCTTGCTTTGCATTTTTTAGAACAAGATACAATAGACTCTATTTACAATTCTAGCAAAACATGAAATATTCATGACAGGGTTTCCAATGATAATGCTTTTCATATTATGTGGTTTAACCTGTCAAAACCAATTTCTTGAAGAGTAAAACCAAGTTAGTTTTACTTATAGAAGATGTGCAAGGGATCCCCTAAAACAGCTACAGATGAAGAATATTTCGATAGATTGTTAAGTCCTCAGGGCCAGATCGAACAACTTTCTGAAAAGGGTTTAGGGCAAAATAGGTTTGGGGGAGGGACATAAGACTAATGCCTCTTTTCTGCCCCTGGTCTTATTAAAAATGGCCTTTAATTGAGTATCCATTTTACATGCTTTTTTTCTACCTGCTCTAGCTTCCTGGATTCTGCCATCTCACATCTTGTCCAACCCAAAGGGGATTAAAGGGTCAATGGGTTCTAACATATCCATGGGTTCACAACCAGTTCCCCATACCCCTTCAGTAGACCCTGTGTTAGTAGATATGCAGACCTCAGGTGGCCTCTTGGTGTATTGACCCTCACCAGGACCACTTTACCTATCTGTAGGTCTGTCCCCACCCCTCCCCAGGGTCATATATAGACCACTGAGTCAGATAGATCAAACATGACTTCAGCTGCAGGCTGTCAAAGCAACAATACATGCTCAGCAGAGCTAGGGTAGGTTCAGCCTTAAGCCCCATACCCACTAGGCAACTTTACCATCGCCGGGCAATGGGCGACTGGGAGAATCACCAGTAAAGTTGCCCGGCAACTCAGGATAGCAGGGCGACGTCAGCCATCATCAGTAAATCACCTAGTGGGTATGGCACTTAGAAGTCTCAGTGAATGTTATGTGTTAGAAGGTAGCCCAGCAAACAAGGCTAATTTCTTTCCACTTTAACATGTGATTTTTAGTGATAAATAAGGGTCAGTGACCAAATTCGAAGTTTACCCCATGGAAACCACAAGTTTATAACACAAGTTTAGTTTTGGTGTTCAACTTGTGCTTTACTCATGTTTTAGACGTCATTTTAAGCTAAATGAAACTCACAGGAAACACAAGATTGACAAAAACATGTGCAAAACACCGGAAATGATGTTAACAAAATCTCGTGAATACTACCTCATTTTGTTCCCTGATAAAGTCATATTAGCTCATGTCTTTGTTTCTAGGGAGGGCAGAGTTATCTGTTATCAAATTGGCACAGTAAATTGGTGGTCATTTGACCAGCATAAAGTCTGAATTCCCTTTATCCATTTGTTTATTTGCAAAAATAACGATGCACCCTGCCTGCATGGTCAAACAAACCACCATACTATCACTGCCAAATATCTACCACATTGCCCTATTTTTGTAACTTTATTATGTGGAGAGCTTGAGTTATGGAAAAGCAACACTTAAGCTTCTTTCAAGGGCATTGAAGGGTAGTTGGTGTTGCCAATTTATATCAGCATCAGATGTTAGTATTAGTATTGAGTCTTCAACAAGTGGTCAGAATCAGCCCATCCCAGTATACATCAACATCAAATTTTACCATGAAATTTCATAGAAATTTCTTTCTGATTTAATCCCCAAAGATAGGAGTGTAAAACAAAATTAACCATGGTGGTTTGCTTGACAAATTGGTTCTACAATTTGTAAAAAGCAGTTTTATATATTGGCCTTTTTCTTGTAGAAATCATTGTTAAAGCCTTCAGCCCTACCTATAATGTCCAACCCTATTTTCCCTAGAATACAGCATTTTGATTGGCGCTGGCAAGCCTGAAAATCTGTAGATTGGTAAAATTTAATATAGAGATATAGAAAAACATAATTACTACACCACCTGCATGTATTATCAGACAAAACACTGTGCTATCACCGCTGAATATCAATGAAATCGCTTTATACTGGCCTTCTTTCTATGTGAAGAGCTGACATGCATGTAATGGAAAATCAACACAAGAGCTCTTTTCAGGGTCATTCATGGACAGTCCAGAGTTGCATGTCAATTTGGAAAGCCAATATTACAGATTCGTGTTGCAATGCAACCCACATGCAGAGACTCAATAAGTTAAAAAAAAACACTGTGGTTGTATGCCAGACAATGAACAGTTCTCTACAGGCAGTCATACCTTCATTATACTTCTACATCAAAGAAATTTTAGGAATTACTTCAAGAGATAAGACTGCTGGCTTCCTAACAGTTTTACTAACGGCTCCATTATCTCCTTTTATTGTTTGGCCTGAGACATCAGCATGAATCTCACACCCCCAACAAGTGGTCAACACTGGCTTGGGGCGCAACCCCATAATGCAATATAAGACCTCGTCTCAGCCGTACTTGTCCATTCCAGTCTCGGACACACAGGCTGTTAGTCACTGACCTTTGTACCTATAAGGCAGGTCTGAGCAGCCTGCATCCATTATGGCCCACATGCACCTATTATCGTCCACAGTGGTGACTGGTTGACTGATGTTAACTGCCCTGTAGTGAGACAAGTTGACACCATAGAAGGGCCTTGGTGGGTTCTCACATTCTGTGTAAGCTGCATGACATGCTGCTTAATGTGAGTGAGTCTGAGAAAGATTGACAGTTGGATCAGGATGTTCCACCATGAGGTACAGTATAATGGGCTGAGAACTAGATTCATTCAATAGTAAGAATAAAGAGTAATGAAAAGGATAATGAGGAGGTAAGGGACCTTTGTGGGTTGCTGAATGCTAACAATGTACCATTGTGGTACCAGGAGGTCCGTCAGCCCACCAGAAGATCCGCTGACCACTTCATTCAACTGATTATCAAGGATACTTCAAATACTAATCTGATGGAACTGTCTAGTTAAAGTACTGGGTCCCACTCCAACATATTCTTAACCCCTGTGACCTCCACCTCCCCTCACCCGCATCCATCAATATACAATATTAACCCTGATATCCTTCAAGATTGAACGCCACCCTTTAAGCTAGTGGTTGTCATCAACTGACACTCTTTAAGTGCAAGAGAACAAAATGTTCTTTTCTTGTCCCTTAGAAAGGTCTCTAAACATAAACTCTTTATATCACAGTCAGTGAATTAGAACAGATATTGCTCCCTTATCAATGGATAATGCAATATGTATAATAATATGTCCTGCCAACAATCATCAATTACTAACCATTTGTTATGTAAATTCTTCATTACTACAACACTACAATAATCGACCAGTTACATTGACCCAGTATGCTAAGTATTGGAAAATGTAAATTGCTGACACAATTCTGGTGAGTAATCTTACAGGCCTGAAGCATGGTCACACCCCAGTCTTATCTCTCAGCATCAGGACACTGCATCCTCTGAATTATGGAGTTAAAGTAAATACACTTTCTCCCATTTAGCAAGTACATTACTGGCCCTCACCTAGTTTGTGATACAGGGGTCTTGGTAGGTTGCCAATTATGAAAGTATTAAAGGTATGGTAAAGAACTTATCACATCAATAAAGAAGTTGATAGTGACTAAATATATGATAGGAATGCTGAACAAATATTCAAGACAAAATAACATAGTGGTCATTGTTTTCACATGAATGATCCTTTATATTAAACCAAAATGAGAGAAAGACTGTAGAAAGGAGCAGAGGTTCCGGAGATAGTGGTGATAGAAATGTCCCCACTAAGCAAGCACATTCTGCTCTGAGGAACTAAAGTTTATATAGTAGCCAGTTTGGCGGATGGCAAAGCCCATTTTAGAGGTGTTTCTAATCGGCCCCAATGACTTACTTTAGTCACTTGTGGACGAGTTTAACCTTGGTCAGCTGATCAAGTTACTTCCAATGGTTCAGTGGGGACCTGGCATATGAGTCTCTCTATCAAGTGGTTGTCTACTCCAATATGGTAATTAGAATACAATATTAGTGACAGGGCCTAGTCGTTGTCGCGAACCACCCCCAACATTGTGTAGCACTTGACATCGCCCGCTTTGAATAATTCAGACAAGGTAAACAGTGTACCCCATTGAGCTGACATTACTCCATTGACCTGGTCACACTCACACACCTGAGGACACACTTAGTGGGACCTGGGAGGGGAGTGTCAACATTACTGGGGAGTGTCAACATGACTGAGGACAGGCTGAGAGGGGTATATACATGGAACAAGCCCTTAAGGGGTTGTGCACATGCTTTTCAAAGTTGTTACCAAAGCACTTACCCTAAGCCACATGACAGCCCTGACAGTTGTCCTGAGGGTCCTGGCACACTGATAATAGCTCAACAAAATTTCTAATGCTATGTATGTTTTTATTAAGGGTTCATGTTCATTTATCTTCTGATGTTTCATGCAGGGGGCTATTGAATGCATAAACCCAGCTTTAACAAGGGCCTGTGTGATTTGATATGTTTTACAATAACCTGGACAGTACACCCAAGAAAGCAGTAAAACTGGAAGCAGAAACAAGGACATTCTGTGACCGTACTCTTTTTGGTTAATCTGTAACCTGCCCAATTTTCACATGACAGTCACATTATTTTAGGTAAAGTTGAGATTTACTAAGAAAGAATGTTATGATAACATTATATTTTTGTGCGTCTTCCAAATTCAGGTGGAATTGTTCAGTTTTACAGACCCAGGGATGGATTCAAAGGGGCGGGGGGGGGGGGGGTCCAGGGCTTCCTGATCCTCCCCTCCCCCCTTTTGGTGGACCCTAAAATACAAAAATAGGGGAAAATGTTGCACGCATATGCACAATTGTGTGTGGTTTTAGTATTTAGCCCCCCACTTTCGAAGATCCTATATCTGCCCCTGAGACCCACATATGGCATACTGTGAGGTAGGGATTGATGAGGTATGCTGATTAGTAGGGCCACACGGACCACCTCTTGCCACTAACCATGTCTGTGGTGGGAATAAGGATGTCGTTAGAGCCTATCCAGGGGGATGTGTGGGGGAGGGATGTGTGGGGCAACAGATTAACAGAACTCGACAGGGGCAGGTGCATACTCAGGCAATCAGCGATGTAACAAGCACGTTCTGTGACCATACTTTTTCGTTCAGTCTGTTACGTGCCCATTTTTCATGTAACAGTTACATTACTTTCCAAGAAAGAGCGTTGTAATAACATTATATTCTGGTGAGGTTGAGACCTTACCAAAACAGAATGTTATGAAAACTTTATTTTTACATGACATAATGTAACCAGAATGTTATGATAACGCCACCTTGCAATGTCACAAAGTTAGGTTTGAAAGATGTTATTGGGTGCCATCAAAATAATGTAACAAGAACCAAACCAGAACTCAATATAACTTTACTGCAACATTATAAAAACATTACATTCTCGCCTGGGTATCTTTCCCCTAAAATCTTCATTATACCCTGTCTCCTTTAAAAGAAAACGTCATGAATGTACTGTTATAGTATTGCATACTGTGATAATCTTAAAATGGACGGGATAACGATTCTGCAAACAGTACTAGTATTCTCTATGATTATGTTCTATAGGGTTTGCCAGTTTTTTTCTATCGAAAAACTGATATTTCAACACATAAGTATCTGCTATCCATTTTGCAACAGTTGGTGTCCTTTATGGTTCAGCTAGCCATCAACTTTATGGCCCAAAGTTATTCACATTTGGATGACTAAAATAAATAGTCACATTTTCCCCCTTGGCAACTTCCCAGGTTAAAAATAATTGACAGTTTTCTTATCATGTGGACTCTTCTGGGGACTCCCTCCTTGAACCTGCCAACCTCCATGGTCAGATCTGCTTGTCACGCCAAGTAGGCATGTCTGAATGATTAGCAGTTGGTTAATTCCACATGCTATGGGTTCCTGTTTGCTCCGATTCTAAAGTACTTCTGGCTGATGAAAGCCTATGGGGCCTACCATTTAGTACATACGTATATTTTTAAAAATCTCAGACCCCGCCCCCACCCCCCATCCCTTGGTCAAATATACACATTGAATTTATTCTAGAACATACGCAAATTTAAAAAGATATCATACCCCCTCCCCCCTTAATACATATGTACTTAATGAAAGGCCCCTATATGTTAACTGCATAAATTACCAAGGATAGTAGAGGATCAATTTCAAAGTGGAGACTTTTCGTATAATTATGTAACCATTAAGCTAAAGATTTCCAATTTGGTGATTCTCGATGTTTTATGTTCTTCTTTTTTCTTTATTCATATTTGTCCTTTTTGCCAGAAGCCAGGTTCCATAACGTATATCTACATGTCAGTATATCCTTCTAAACACATACATGTATGTGCAAAATAGTGATATTTTTAGAGTCACACAAGGATATCGATAGTGCCAAACACGGAAAGCTTGTGCAGGGTTTCACATGATATTCTCCCTTGTTTATGTGTACCTTCCTGCCCCCCTCCCCTGCACCCTTCTGGTCTGCATGTATCATTTGGTCCTAGCTAAGGGTCCACATGTGGTCTTTCCCACATAAGATCAGTGGTGATCTGTGTGCAGAGATGCTGATTGTGTACGGTGACATATCAATGGTCAAATTAATTAAAATGGTCCAGAGTAACTTTATTTCTTATTAATTTTCCATGAAAATGTCTCAGTGTTATTACTATAAAACAAGATTAAGTTTTCAGGTGAAATAGGTCAGTATATATGGGTAAATGGTAAAGGCAGGAATAGGCATCTGCTCACATCTTTTTGATCTGTATAGGTGACCTTAAATTCAAAGGATCGAGCAATATAAGTGCAAGGTTTGCGTCACGACTCTTGCATGTGTACCCGAACCCTCGAGTTCCCCGTGAGTTATGATGGCGCCAGGAGTGTGGCTGGATCAATCGGGTCAGGTGGGGCTGGGAGAGGGTTGGGTGGGGCTGGGAGAGGGTTGTGGGGGCTGGGGTAGGGCATGGGGAGCCTCAGTCTTTGAAGGTAGGTACCAACTGCAAAACTACAGCCCCCCCCCTCCCCCCATTTCTTTTGGGATAGGAATACTTTGACAGCTCGCCCTTTTCAGGCTATGTGAGGGACATCCCCTGCAAAAAAACCCATTAATTTTGTTGACAAATTTGGGCATTATTTGATTTTGGAACTCAATAATTTGTTAAGGAAGCATTATGAAGTAATTGAATGGCATACAATAAACTGCTAATATAGTAAGTTGGATACATCATTGACAGCTCCCCTTAATTATTTGACAGTCTTGTCTTTTCCATTTATCTAATTTTCTGACCACAACAAACATATATAAAGAGTTAAATACTGGTGATCTGGTTAATCAGAACATAAGAGGAATGTGAATTAACAGAAATAAGTAAACACTGGTGAACCTATATCGTCTTCACAAATCACAAACTCAATGATATAAGGGTTGTTTTGCTGTTTTGTGGGTCCTGTGTTTTGCACGACATCGATCATATAGCCTGAAGCAGTCTGACCGATGCACTGGTGTGATGGTGAGAGAGGTCTGGTGCCCCAGGTGTAATGGTGGGATTCAGGGCCAAGGGTGAGTAGCTCTGAGTGGGTCCAAGCAGCTCACATCAAAGACTGGGTAATGGGCCATGGTCAGGGTACATGTAAGGTGAGTGTATGGTGTAGTTGGGGGGTGGAGGAGGTGGGGTTGTCTGGACACTGGACCAGCAACAACCTACAATTCCAAGAACAACAATCAAAATAACAGGCTCAAGGATGATCAAGATCCATAATTGAAAAAAAGGTAGATCTACATCCAAAAACTGTTGATCATGGATGTACATGTCGGTTTCTTAGGCTAAAGTACAGATTGGATTTTTACTAGAAAGTACGCACATTTAAAAATATGTCCAACTTCCCTCCACTCCTTGATCCATACATACTTAATGGAAGGCCCGTTTCAAATAGGCCATCTTTTGGGTTATAGAATGTATTTTCATATTTTTTGTTTCTTTTGAGTTTAAAAAATGTTTTCACTTTTTAGCACTATATCGCTTTCGGCTACCTTTAAGGTCAACAATTTGGGTACAGGTGGTTCAGGTGCAGCAGGGGTAGGTGGGCAGCAGGTGAGGGTCCCTGAGTGGTTGGACCAGCTCACATCAAAGGGTGAGTAATGGGGTCAGCTGGGGTGGAGTAGGTGATGCTGGGTGAGAGGAGGGCACTTGGCCTGAAAACACTAACAACAGAAAAACAGTAGTATACACAGTGAGTAAAGGAAGAAAATACCATTAAAAAGTAGCACAATGTATTCTAATTCATTCAAAATTTAATGTTTTGATTGAGCCTATTTAAACATGATGATGATTTCTAAGAGACTTAAGCCTGGTCCCCATTTGAGCGATTAGATATCCTTGGTCGCCAAGGGACGAAGGTCATTATTAGCCCGGCGATCAAGTCCACACTGGTGCCTTGATGTCTGGCAATTAAACCACTAGTCGCTGTGGTTTTTGGGTGACATTTTTGACACGTTTAATATTTCTCTACACTCACAAGCGAGTAGTTAGTCACCGGGCGATGCACTTAAATGTCTTCTAGTCAGCCATTGATTAACTACAAGAGCGTCCCAACCTGGATATTAATTTTTTAGTAGCCTGGTGATTAGTTAGTCACCTGGCGACCAATTTTTTCTCCTTGGCCGCCGGTGAAAGCAACTAATTTTCACTAATCATTTATGGGTTGGGAATTACAACCAAAGTCTTTTACATTTTGTCAAATAGATATGTCTGTATAATATTCATTTACAACTGGATAGTAATAACAAATAATCATTTACATACATTGTGTAATCATTGGTAGCATTTGAGTGCCTGATTTTGCCCTTTAGCCTCCTAGTGCCTGAGTTTACCATTTTTCCTTTGTTACTCCCCAAGAGTACCAGTTACAAAGTATTCATAGCAATAGGGAGTTCAAGTAAGTGGCAACCATCACCATTAAAGTGTTAGTGCCCCCATTCACCCTCCCAGAGGTACCCTGTGTTAGTGCCAGGCTATCACTCAGCCTGGCCTGCTCATGTCAGTATTGACAAGCCCTTGTAATAGCCCTTGTAAAGGCGACCGAACACATACCCACCTCTAGGGACAAGGCCCACGATAGATTGTAGTGTGACAAGGGTCGCGACAGACTGTAATACAATGATGTGAACAATGTCAGTACCTGACCCTGCCTGTATTACTAGTGCAAGCTGATAGGCCATTGAAATACTATTCTAAATGAAATAATCAGTGATGGTCTAAAATTATGTTTGAATTTTGTTGTCTTTATATTTTCCTTTCTGCCTCTATCAATATCATTTTCCTTTGTGTGGGCTGGCTGCTACTCCCCTCTACATGTCCCCCAGTGGCAACAACTGGGTTATCAAAGACTCCTAGAGAGTCACAGGCTGTTGTGTGTGTGGCCCTGTCTATGAGACCATGCACATTAAAGAACACCTACCTCGGTAAATGTGTAGGGGTATGGTCTCTATCTTCTCATAGATTTGTTCATTCCATAGAGACGATCATCAAAGACAGAATTGTCAAATCCTGTTCTCACTGTGATATGACCTTAGATATTGCTACGGCGTTAAACTTAAACCCCAATAACCAACCAACCAACCACTTTCCTTTGTTCATCACAGTGTCCATGATTTGATACCATGAGCATTAACTATGCATATTAATGTATAAATAAGCATGTTCAATCAAACAAATCCTACATGACTGATAAATTTAGTATTCCCTGATGACTTTATTCACACCCACTGTCTTTAATGAAGCTCAAGTAGGGACTACTTACAATTTTATGGACAATAAGTATGCTACTAATATTCCAATTAAGCTTGGCTAATCAAATAGTTCCTACAAACCTAGTATTCCCTGCTGATTGGACCCTGGGATCCCTTGGTACCTCATCAGTACACCGCACACTATGGCTGTGCGCCCGTTCCCTTTGATGAAGCGCAGACTGGGACTACTCATTGTTTTAGTACTGGTAATCTTCTATGAGGAAGCCAATCAGCCTCTGTCTGGGGGCTCAGAGGCATTGGGGACATCCAGGCATGTCCCCAATCTGGGGAAACACTATGGAGGGCCAATTGTTAACATTTTAATGTGTTATGTGAGACAGTCACTTGGAAATCATTAAAATAATCATTATGTAGAGTTATGACATATTATATGTGATTATAAGAAATTCATAGCAAAACCACCCTTACAAAATGTTAAAACTCAATATCAGTTGTTAAACCTTAAGAAATGACATTTGATATCAATGAAAGACAAGCCAATTATTTGCAAAGGCACTATAATCTATAACTTGACATTAGATAAGTAGGATCATGCTCATAATCTCTGCAAAAGATTACCTTAAAACAACAGAATAATACATATATGTGAGGAACTTAATGTAAATGGTTCTGTATACAAAGACATATTGCAGCTCACTTACAAGACTGAAAGACTTCTTTAAAGACAGTGAGTAAATAGCAAGTGCCATATACACCCAGCAATGCTTACAATCAGGCATGACTTCTGCAGTGTCCATTGACCACATATGTAATATCCAGAAAGCTGAACTACATGAACTTGTTATGACAGACAGTAGATTTCCTTTCTGCATCTCATAAACCACAGAATCCCAATTCAGTAACCCAGTTATCAGGCGCTTGGTCCCCACCTCCCATCTGGCCTGAGGACATTCATTCATCAACGGGCAGTCTGCTGCTTATTACAGCCTCAGCACTGAGTGCAACAGTTATATCTAGAGTGGCTATTCCATAGACCTATTGCGCTATTTACATTTGATAAATGGTACTTAAATTTCAAGGCAGCATAATTCAAAAGTTGAAATCTGATCTTCAGACAAGTGGTTCGCTGTAAATGCCTTTTATGTAGACAGGGATGGACTAGTAAAACACACTATTCATTTGTCTTATAACTCAAGTCAACCTAATATCAAGAGAAAATTCTGCGTAACTGTAATTATAGCATTGTAGAGTAGTCGAGATGATACCAAAACCACACAACTATATTTTGATGATAAATAGGATTTATTTGGTCACGGGGTCCAACGTTTCAGATGGCATTTCTCCTTCTTCAGGGATCAGGGATATATATATTGTCTAACTTAGTACTCTCATCTGGAACATAGATATATCTAGGTAAAGAAAGCTTATTTAGTTTATAGTCTATGTAGCACTATGAAGTGGCTAGTGTATTGATTTGTCATAGGATTCAGTGCCTACAGCTACCCATGATTGGCGTGGTGATCGGGTTAGTGCGTAAGCCGATCAACATGTGGTTCTCAGGGTATATGGCCAGGGCAGTTCACATTCCAATATGGAGAGCCAAATGTAGCACTTTCAAATTCATGAAAAGGTCAATCAACTATGGCAAGGAGAACATTCTTAAATACACTGCTATATTTATAGTATCAATAAACTATCAACAAGATACATAATCTAATAATATTTAATTACTGGATGTTATGTTTTTTTTATCTACATTTCATTATTGTTCTACATTAAGGTTGCAAATCTAACATTTTGATATTTCATCCCTTAAAAGCCTGTCCACATACAATTGCAAGGACGTAATCAGTTTATAACCATTTACAAACACAAATATTTGAACAACTCAGTAATTTGCACAATGCTTGGTGGTGGGAACTTCAGTTGTTTTATTTGAAGTATGCAAAATATGAAACGATGAAACTTGCCAGGGAATTCAGTGGAATAATTCTATTAACACAAGGTCTTTAAGTAAATTAGAAAGTTTATACTTGGTTCCTCATGCTATTATATATGACCACTGAGATAGTTGCCCTTCTGTCCAAGTCACTTTCTCGGGCTATCGATTGCTTCTCGCGTCAACTACAGCGCTTACTGGGAGCAGCTCAGTGGCCATGGCAGAGGTTGTCTGGGGGGCATGCTGGACATAGGCCCATATATTAGGGCCTGATAAGCAGACCCCCTGGAATATGGATCCAGACAGTCCATTATAGCTGTGTATTGTGACCAGAGGCTGTGGGGCCTATAGAAATGGGTGATATGTGGGGTGGGCTCCATGCATGGACATGTAGATCACATTCCTGCAAATGAATGCTCTTTTCTGTTTATTAGATCAATGCAAATATGCTTGTTGTATAGGACTATTTTCCACCTTGCCACCTCGCACAAACCAATAATGTATTCTGGTCTTGAATATGGAACCATCTAGACAGCTTTTGCATTATATATGACTTTAACTTTACAAGTACAATGTTTTGTATCTTAAGTTCTTTGATGAGTTATTTGATGAAAGTATCATAATTGGCTTTGATAAACTACAAGGCAAAATGGAAGACAGTATTCTCTGAAGAAAAAAGCATGTTATACCTTTACAGTGAATTATAGTGAGAGAGAGATATAAAGCTGCTAAATATTGAATGCACCTGAGGTGTAAGAAATAGGTCAGTCAATATAGCTATTATGTACATAAACGACTTGCTTGTGTCTAGGTATATAATCAAGGATTTGAGGCAAGGTCTTTCTAGGTAATCGATTGTTTATTGACGTCAGTGTCAAGCACACTGGTCATTTGTGCTGGCTCAATCGTTATAGGATTGGCCTGCTGAGCACAGGTCTCTGATAAGTGAAGTCATGTTACCATAGGCATTGATAGTGTTTACTCTGGTGATTATAGTTAGTAGAGGATATGATACTTTGTTCTGATTGTATGTGTACACATATATATCATTTATAGGCTACAGTTTTTTGTGATGTAGCAAATGGTTTTTGCACAATGACAAACATTCAGTGACTTCCCAATTTACTCTTAAGAAACAAGAAATATGATGACACATGGAATCATAGCTTAAGACCATCAATTGGTTTGGCTATGACCAAGGAATTGCTACCACGTGCCAGGGAGATATGTAGTTTGAAATGTTAACCTAGATTTTTTAAATCATGTTCTGCATCAAATTTAATATAGAAATTGTTCAGAATCACATAAAATAAAAGATTAAATGGACTTTCTCATAGATAAGACAGAGACTGTATGAAGTCAGGAAGTTGCCTGGGTACAGCCAGGGAATGGGTGGGAGTGCCAATGTTGTTGTGCAGGATAAAATCTTTAGAAGTGCGATGATAGATAGGCCCCTTAGAGGTTTTCAAATCAAGCCCTCCCCACTTCTACCAGCTACTTGGCCTGTAGGGACTGATTGAATGGACTGCCTGACATAAAACAAAGACTGTGTAAGGCCAGTGAGTGGTTTGGGTATGGCTAGAGGGTAGGTGGGGAATATGTGGGATACAATTCTGTCCCAGACTTTGTTCTCCACAACAAAGTGAGTTGAGAAATTCCTCATTTAAAATGGTGCGTGTTTCAACAATTTAATTACTCTTGCCAGAGTTGAAAGAGATAAATTCACAATATGATAATTTCCTGCGAAATAATGTTTTGTTTATACTCAACTGGTAAGAGAGAGGTCTAGAGATCTCATTCTGAGTTAAAATAGTCAAAATACATATAACCCCCTTCACAACAAGCCTTCTTCAAGAATTATACATGTCATGCATAGATATTTGTTACAGCTGCCCAATAAAGAATGTGACCATATCACTTGCTAAAGCAGTATTATATCAAATGTCTAAGGAAATCTTTGGTATCTGTGTATACATCTGTGTATATCATCATCATTTCATATCACAATTTATAAATTAATGAATAAGCAGTTTGGAAAGGAATTTATAATACATGTCCGGGCAGATCCAGGGGGATCAAGGGAGACTTAAACTTGACAAAGAAGAAAATGTCACACACATGTGTACAATGAGCAATGTTTTAGAACTTAGCCTTTATGGAGACCCCCTTTTCCTAAATCCTGTATCTGCCTCTGCTATATGCCTATTGTAGGATTACAAAGCTGAGAGCTCAGCAGCTGCAGAGGTGCTGTGAAGTGGCCAAGCCTGGGTTAGAGAGGGCAAAGGTCCATGGTAACACAAAATGTGTTTCACGAGACCTCCTTCCTTGTCTGGTAGAGCCCTTAGATATTGGCAACTTTCCCACCCGGCCGACCCTCTCCATCGACTGATGGTATAAGGGGGTATAAGTCTGCAAAGGACTGACTCCAGAGGGTGAAGTTGAATTACCGGAGGAATGGAGATGGTTATGATGTCATAGGTCTAGGAGATATATAGCAGAAAGCCACTTCTTGTAATAGAAAGTAAAGCTGTGTCTCAACGAGGTGATGAAGCAGAATTTCAGGGGAAGTGAGGAGCTTAAGTTGTATATCCACAAGGTGATTTTACTGGTGACGGGCGACTGCACAAGAGACAAATTGCCCCGTACAATCACCCAGGGATCACAGTTTCTGGGTATGGTGTTTCTTTTAGATATTAAACTTGCTTGACATGCCAGTCACCTGGAGAAGTTACTGGTGATTCTGTCACTTACGGCCTGTTGCTAGTCACCAGTCGACGGTACAAATATCTGGTGGGAATGGGGCTTTAACCTCTTGAAAAAACTATATTTCAGAGTTTTATTATGGGGGCCTTCAATTTATCACCCAGCAATAAACCTTTATCGCCTTGCGTTTATCACCACGTGGTATTTGTCGCCTTGTGGGGACATGGCTTCAGATTCAAGTTACCAACAGGTGACTGCATCGATGAACTTAGAGCACATACAGGTCTCTATATCCAGCAAGGGTGAGTTTGCCTTGGCTTGGTGGCAGAAGATCCTTTTCATAAGGTCACAGCTGTATATTAGATATATGAGGCAATCCTCTCCAGTTATTGGACATTGTCAATACTCTGACTCAGGATATGACCAAATTGATCCCCAGACATCTAGCTCTTCTCGCTGTAGCCTGCTTAGGTGGATGTGAGGAGAGGCTTTCCAACAAGGTCATAGGTCTATATGAGACATATGAGCAATCCACTCCTTCTCTTGGACATTTCTACTGGTACCAGAGATTTACTGGATGAAATGATATCATATCCTGCAATTCAGCAAGCTAGAAATTATCAGAAACACAATCAGTTAATTACCCCCCCCCCCCTTCCCTAACCCCAACCACCACTGAGAAGAAGTTTAAAAATTGTCAACCTTTCAGGAAAGAAGTGTTTCTAAAATGTAATGATAAGATATAGAAAATTTTCACTTGTTACTACTCAACCCCCACACCACATGCATGTATTTTGAAATACTGAATTTTCATAAACAAAGTTATATTCAAGGAGCATCTTTAACCCCCACAGCATTTCCCTCCCCTCCCTCTATTTCAGACCTGTTACCTTATGGGGAATTAGAGGGCTGTATTGCACCAAATTCAGAATAGATTTGTTCATTATGCCACCTTTAAAATGGTACACACTGTTTTACAATAAACAAAATACCATTTGATTTCCTTTGTTGCATAGAATCAAGGGTTTCCCTCTGTTTCCCTCTAGTTCAGACCTGTTACATGACGTAGGACTGTACCCGTTGACATTCACTCACTTCACGACATGTCGCCATCACTGCAGCCAGCCCCCTGTAGGCAACCAGTCATTTCACGCCATGCTTCTGGTCTAAATGAATGATATAAAGGGTACATATGCATATCTTCAGTCTCCAATAGCCTCCTTTGACCCAGACGTGTTATCTGATGGATGAGTAGGGGATTGTATTGCACCAAATTCTGAATTCATTTATTCAGCATGTCACCTTTAAGCTATGTCTCCACCAATTCTTGATGTGTTGTCGACCATCTGTTTCACATCATCGATCATATAGATCGCTTCAAGAGCAATTTTTGACAGATGACGGACAGCCAATGGTAAAGAATAGAATATGTCAATGTGTGATGGATGACACATGATGCTTATGGACAAGGGAGGCAAATATCAGATGTATGAAGGTGTAGCTTGCCTACTGTACATTCTATTTGACAGAAAGCAAAGCCATTTAATCTGATTTTGGTACACAGTATTATGGGTTTCCCTCTGTTACCCTCTAGTTCAGACCTGTTACCTGACGTAGGAATGTACCCGTTGACGTTCCTCACCTCACGACATGTCGCCATCACTGCAGCTAGCCCCCTGTAGGCAACCAGTCATTTCACGCCATGTGCAAGGTTTAAATAGAACAATATAATATGTATATGTGCACGTTTAGCCTCTTATAGCCTCCTATAACCCAGATGTGTTACCTGATGGGGGAACAGAGGTTGTATTGCACTAAATTCAGAATAGATTTATTCAGGATTTCAACCGAAGAATTGTATATGTTGTTTAACGGTAAACAAAGAAGACAAATGATTTAATTTGCTACACAGTATTATGGGTTTTCCCCCTGTTTCCCTCTAGTTCAGACCTGTTACATGACGTAGGACTGTACCCGTTGACATTCTCTCACTTCACGACATGTCGTCATCACTGCGGCCGGCCCCCTGTAGGCAACCAGTCATTTCACGCCATGCTTCTGGTATAAATGAATGATATAAAGGGTACATATGCATATCTTCAGTCTCCAATAGCCTCCTTTGACCCAGACGTGTTATCTGATGGATGAGTAGGGGATTGTATTGCACCAAATTCTGAATTCATTTATTCAGCATGTCACCTATAAGCTATGTCTCCACCAATTCTTGATGTGTTGTCTACCATCTGTTTCACATCATCGATCATATAGATCGCTTCAAGAGCAATTTTTGACAGATGACGGACAGCCAATGGTAAAGAATAGAATATGTCAATGTGTGATGGATGATTGACAACGCTGATGTATATGGATGAGGGAGGCAAAAATCAGATGTATGAAGGTGTAGCTTGCATACTGTACATGCTATTTTACAGAAAGCAAAGCCATTTGATCTGATTTTGGTATAGGGTATTAAGGGTTTCCCCTCTTTTCCTCTAGTTCAGACCTGTAACATGACGTAGGACTGTACCCGTTGACATTCTCTCACCTCACGACATGTCGCCATCACTGCGGCCAGCCCCCTGTAGGCAACCAGTCATTTCACGCCATGCTCCCGGTCTAAATGAGGGGCTGTTACACGCAATGACCCATGGTGTTTGGGGAGGTGTTGTCGGTGTTGGTTCGCTGAGTGTTTGGGTGTTTGCAGGAAATATGCTGGTGCTTTGCAATTGCTTTTAAAATTGTCTGGGTTCTCAATTCTCAAAGGCATTGATTGTTTTGCTGTGTTTTGTCACATGCAGCCTGAGTTCAGGCGCATTCTTAAAATTGTGTACCCAATCTCTTTACTTTAAATGGTATTAGTACTTTTGTTGTTTATGAGGGAACTGTACAACTATTCTTTCTTGTATCCAAGTTTATGTGATTTTTTTTAGGTTACTTTGAATGTTTTAATCCCATGCCATATGTTACAGTCATGTACATGAATCCTCTTTCACCATACAATCTCAATATAGTTAATACAACTAAAATATGTAAATTAGC
This sequence comes from Lepidonotus clava, assembly GCA_936440205.1. NCBI lineage: Eukaryota > Metazoa > Annelida > Polychaeta > Phyllodocida > Polynoidae > Lepidonotus > Lepidonotus clava. The sequence goes on along the minus strand of OW387140.1, from coordinate 45,859,513 downwards.
ACTGCACGAGTCTCTATTTCCCAAATATCTTCAAACTTACATTATTTTACGATCGATTCTGAATGATAACTCCATTTAGTACTAGACATATAAAGACTATGATTCTAAAGATAAAAACATCAACTCAGACAGTGGTGGTTCTATGTTCCAACATAGGTCATAGTCAATAAACTGACTGGGCAAACTCAATAGCAGTTTGTGATAACTCTCTCCCTAACAACACCCCAATTATACATCGATTCCTGAAGGTTAAACACAGTTGGGTAGCCAGATTAGTATCTTAGCACGAACCAGCACCTATGGGGGAAATAGGTACAGGTAGGCAGAAAAATATCCTAAAGTGAAGCCTGGTTGGTGCAGTTGGAAGCTATCTAGACGATTGATTCTATCAATATAAGTTTGCCAAATTGAGTTAGATAAGACTTGGCGTTTCATTATTGTTCAGTGAACTTTCCAACTTATAAGTCCCATTATTTACAGCAAAATGGCACTGTCAAAGATATCTTATCTACATAAGAATTCAACAGATAGGAAAATGAAGACTTTCATTTTGCTTTCACTCAGATGTGCTTTGGTAAGGAATCCTTTAACTTTAACCAGGACTCAAATGTGATAAGAGATAATTACTTGGGACCCGCAGATTATAGATACTGTTTTGACTGACATTACCAAATAATCAACTTTTGAAATATTTCTGGAATAAAGTGGAAAACATCCTACACGATAGACTTAAGAAACTTCAATACCTCATTACTGTGCAGTGTTCATAGCTATGATGGTAACAGATCCATTACAGACTTAACTTGTGATATTGGCAATAAAACTGTTTTAAAACAAGTTTCTATAGTGTTGTACCTTGAAAACTAGGATATAACACCCACATCTCCCGTAGTGTTAAAGGGATGCATTGACCCAGATCTTTCCTCATTAGACCTATATTTTGAAGGTCTAAATACAACAGAAACATCCAGGGAGGATATAATTTAAAATAGATATTCTCTATCAGAAATATACTTTGTAGCTGTACACAATGCTTCAACTGATAGGCCTACATGTTCCAGTATACATAGCCATGATTTTCGTAGGGTTAAGATATGGCACTTAAAACAATAATCTGTTCACCTAAAGTAATATAAAGTTTCTATACTTTTGAAAAAAGGTTGGCTTAAATTGAACTTTCCCCTCTGCAAGTAAAATGTCAATGTTAATGGAAGTTGTCATGAAATATTCAGAAAGTATTGTTACATCTTCTAAGATGATTGAATGATACAATTTCTACGGATCATACAAAGAGCAGCTGCAGGTTGAAGTGAACTGATCATGGGCTTTCAAACAATGTATTTCAAATTGATCGATTTAATCACCAAATAAACATAATGGTGTTTATGTCCATTATGCCATATTCAATGTTCCAATGAATCACATCCAACGGAAAGCTAATCACAATGTAGGGAATATTGGAAAAGACCTGTATTTTCCATCCCCTACTGGTTTATTTTTACCTTGGCTTCTATGCACCCCCTTACACGCATGAGCTACTGGTTGCACAACATGCCATGAAATAGAGTTACCCTTTATTGGGCAATTGGCCAAGCAGCTGTGCTGCAGGGGGTTGCCTGCATGACTGAACTACAGACATGCATTTGAAGTTTCATAATAGAGTTGTCATTAGGATTTTTATTCATGAAGTTAGTATCAAATGAAAAACAAAACATGTAAACCCATGGATGTATAAATGTTGGGCAAGTGTACCAATGAGATTATTTATCAACTGGGGGTTCTAAATGTGATTCCCAATAGCAATACACCCGTATCACCCAGTTTCAATCAGGATATGACAATATTTAATAACTTCCACTATTAAACTTTGGTGCAATTCCCTAACAAATATTTGTACACCATGAGCTGTAAAGTGTCCACAATCTTTAAGCACAATAGACACTCCATCAGTGGATACATGACCAACCTTGCAAAAATAACCCATCCAACCCGGACATTTTCATTTTCCATTCGAGAACAGTTCTAAAATCTGAAAATTAATGTTTGCATTAAAATGAAGGAACGAAATGAATCCCTAAACTCTCATATCCCCTTATCACCCAGTTTCAGACTGGAAATATCCACCATTCCTCACTTTTTAACTTTGACATGGTCCTGCGAAAAAATAAAAATAAAAACAAAAATCCGGCCGAACCCCGTAACGTGTCAGCAGGGTTTTAGCACTAACCACACTCAATCAGTAGATACATGGACAACCCAACACAGTTAACCGAGCCAACCAGACCAGACAGGCACTTTACTACTGCGGCTTGCGCAGCCAATCGGAGCCGTTTGTTGCACAACCCGTCCCGTTATAGAGTCGTCCTTAACGGGGCGGTTATAGAGCTGTCCTTAACTCGGTGATTACCTCCGGAAGCACCGGGCTTCGCGGAGCCAATCGCTGCCTGGTGTTGACTGGTACCCAGTGTCGCTTCACGCCCAATCAGGTCCATCCACCGACAGGCCCGGAACCAGCAGTGGTTGGAACCATAACTCAGAGCTTAATGACACCAACTCAGGCCTCTGTAACTGTCTGGTAGTGGTTCAGTGGGAGAGATGGGGTGGGTACTCTACCTGGAAAAGGAAGAGTTACTCAGTCAAAACACTGATTTACAGGTTGCCATAGATATGAGCAACAATTCTTGTAGAGGTTTTAGATTACACATGTCTGATATTCTTTTAATCTATCATGGGACCACAATCTGATCAGATTATTTAGATGTTTTTCAGTAACATTTGCAATACATTTTCTCAAAGTGATCCATGTTGAAGCAGGTGACCTCAGGGTAGGTAACATCTCTATTTTATTCACAATTGTAAAGCAAATACTTTGTCACCTTAATTTCAAACCCAATGGATCATAATCAATAACAATCATAACTTGATTTTGATACTTTATAGAGTTATTTATTTGTGATGTGGTCATGGTTATCAAATCGTAATACCAAAAATGTCACCACCTGAGTGTATGAGTTGGGATATTAACTCTGTGGGACTCCCATATGTGACCAGTGTGTGCCCTCTCTGGGGTTTTCTATACTTACCCCACCCGCATCCGGCGCCTCTAAACATCCCCTAACATCGCCCAATTTAGCTTTTCGGGGTAGTCAGTCCTGCCTGCCTGGTACTACCTGTAACATGCACAGGAAAGGGGATCTGTATCTGTCATTACACTTTTTTGTATCTTTTTGGCTGGGGAGGAGGGGGACTAAAGGGGTAGGGCTGGGCTCAGGGACAGAGAAAGAAATGGGTTGCATTGGCCACCCAGGTAAGAATGTAACGTTATCATAATGTTGCAGTAATGTTGTTTTTGGTTCTCTTTTGGTTCTCATGAAATTATTTTGATGGCACCCAATAACGTCTTTAAAAAAATCATGTTGCAATGTTGCACTTTGACGTTATCATAACATTCTGGTTATGTTATATCATGTAAAAATAACTTAATTATAACATTTTATATTGGTAAAGTCTCAACTACACCAGAATATAACGTTATCATAACACTCTGTCTAAGAGAGTCTTAACCTAGGTTAAAATAATGTAACTGTTACATGAAAATTGAGCAGGTAACAAAGAAGTATAGTAACAGAACATGGTTGTTACGTTGCTGCTTGCCTGGGCGGATCACCTTGTTGTGATTTAAGAAAATCCGAGGGACTTCTAGGTTCACACTTTCAATAAATTCCAGGATATACACCAACTTGATGACTGGAGGGCTTATTCTGTGGCTGGGCCATCGAAATGGGATGGGTAGAGGTGTGAAAGGATAGGAGTGAGCAAGATAAAATTGTTCTTGTGATACTTTTTTTAAGAAGCATACTGACCCGGCGAATGTTATCAAGTCAGCTAAATCATTGGCGCCTGAATGGTTGGATAATGGGTCAGCCGACCATAAATGTTAAAGAGGGTTTGTATTTGTTATATGAATTCTACCAAAGTGGGCAGACGATTCGTCAGGCAACAATCACCAAGGCGCAGAATCGTCCTGTGGGTATTTGATTTGGTATCACAATCGCCAGTATAATTGACAGGTACATCAGTGGGTGATTGGCACACTGGCATTCAGTGAGGTATGAATCATCATAATAGGTATCTGGCATTAGATTCAAAATGTGCTTTACCACCTGACACTATTCTCCTCCTACTAATTAAGAAATGTGCAATAACCTATTCAATATAGAAGCACAAAGCTCTGAATAGAGTGTACCTTTATTGATTTATTAAGGTTATACAAGCGCCCTCGGCGCGCTAGGAGGGTAGAAAGAAATGGTTCAGCACCACTGTTTCCCCCGTCCCCCGGGCGGTCTGTCCCATCCTCCAGGGCCGGCTCAGCACTACTGTCACCCCCGGGAAGATGCCGCCCTTTCCCCCGTCCCCTGGGCGGCCCGTCCTGTCCTCCAGGGCCGACCCAGCACCACTGTCACCCCCAGGAAGATACTGGGTTTCCCCCCCCCCGTCCCCCGGGCAGCCTGTCCCGTCCTCCAGGGCCGACCCAGCACCACTGTCGGTGCCGGGAAGATGCTGGGATTTCTCCAATCCCCTGGGCGGCCTGTCCCGTCCTCCAGGGCTGGTCCAGCACAATAAATGATAATAAGTACACCTACCTCTGTTAGATTTCATGTTAGAGCAGTTTTATGCATAGAAAATGAGGTTTGCTGAAGGTATGTGTGCAGGAGCAGGTGGCAGAGTGTCAACAGCCTTGTGAGTGACACCCACACGTGGGGAGCAGTGACACTCTCCTACTTTTACATTTGCCTCTTTGAAAATGTCATCAGTAATGAAATTAGAAATCGTAGTAAATAGATAAAAGTAATATTAAATAAATACTAGAAAATCTATCAGGGAATTTGTGTTGTATAATTACTAACATTAGAATATTTGGAGAATAGGTTTGTCAGTGATGTGTTACTCGAGGCTAGACACAGGAGGAGCAAACTGTGCACAGCACACACCAGGTTTTAGGCTTACTGTATCCATGCCACGCAGTATAGAAAACGTACCCTTATTAATGAAGGAAGTTAACCACTGTTCAAGTATCAACAAATCCACACGCCCCTTATTAGAATTGGGAGCAATTGATACACTGGCGATTATCCTTTCCTTTTTAGGATGGAAGCATGGGCAACGGTATCAGAGCATAACGCTTTGTATAGAGTGTATATTTATTGAATCATCACGGTTTTACCAATGTTGAAGTACCAACAAACCCCCGCACGTCCTATCGCATGTTTGAACCCATCCCCCTGGCCAGCACTGCCAGGTCCGGTGATTCCCCTTAATGGGTTAAATGGCCACACCTGTTAACTGGGGAAGATTCCCCGTCGTTTTCGGTGCCTATAACTGACTCTGATAGCTGTGAATGGGGCATATGAGACTCAGTTTATCGTCCACTAGCATGACGGAGATGTCTAGGTTTCAGGGGCGAATCCAGGATTTCTAAAAGGGAGAACGCGTATATATATATATATATGTGTGTGTGTGTGTGTGTGTCCGCTAGCCGAACAAGTAATCCTAGTCCCAACAATAATCCATTAGTCGTACTAAGTAGTCGATCGAAGCTCGGTAATAATATATATCATAAGTACTTAGTCAATTAATAGTCGTGAACACATGATGGGGTAACTGAACTGAGGCCCGAAGACCCCCCTTTATTACAAAAAAGAAAAAACGTGCAAGTTGGCAAGTGTAAGAAACAGGAATGACTGTCTTTGTTGTGGACTGATCAGCAGTCTCTTAGCAACCGGTCATGTGACCAGCCTGGTGTAGGCCCCCAGGCAGGGGGTCCCCCTGGTGCAGTCAGCAGTGCCACCACCACCCCCTCTGGTGCAGGGCGGCTAAGTCACATATATCCATATAAAGGGTGGGCATTTATATGTTGGTATATGTGTCCGCTAGCCAAACAAGTAATCCTAGTCCCAACAATAATCCATTAGTCGTACTAAGTAGTCGATCGAAGCTCGGTAATAATATATATCATAAGTACTTAGTCAATTAATAGTCGTGAACACATGATGGGGTAACTGAACTGAGGCCCAAACACCCCCAAACACCCCAAACCAAGGGCCGACAAGGAAGGTCTATTCCTCCTCTGCCAGCCGCTCCGCCACAACACTATCCTTCTGAATGCGGACTGACATTGGATCTGCCATATATAGGAGGACCGTCCATGAGGCCCAGTCCCCCCTCTTCTTTATCTCTTCTACCGGTGTCCCGATGTTGGCCAAGTAGGTCGCCCAACCTCGACGCAGGGAGTGGGATGACAGATTGTCCACTTCCACCCTGGCGGCCCGTGTCACGTCTCTCAGGGCCCTCCTGAATGACTCGTACGTCATGGGCACCATCCGCCGCCCCATTCTTTTGGCAAACAACGGGGCCCCATCCGCTGCTGGTGACACCGCCAACAGCTGCCTGACCCAGTACACTGGGCAAAGTGTCTTGTCCTTGGACTCTACCACAGGGATTTCCACCACTCTCTCTGCAAACTGAATAGTTTTTGAGGATGTCAACCTGACCACCATCCCCCACTTTGTCACAATCACGTCGCCCCGCCTCATCATGTGGGGGGACCACGTATAGTGGGATTTCCGCAGCATGCACCTGAATGCCATGGTCACGGCCACCCAGAACACCAGGCCAGAGGTTGTCCGTGTATCCACCCTCCGGAATATCTGGCGCAGGTCCGCTGGCATCAGCGGCACCGCCTGCCGTGGTTCCCTTGCCAGGAGCCTCCTGGCCCCCCGCAGTGCCCGCCTGATGTTGAAGTCGGTTGGTGACGGGTGCCTGAATCCATTCTCCCGATGGAGCCTCCACAGCCCTGACAGGTAGTTCGGGATACTCACTGCCCCCAGGGAAAGTGACATGTGGGCGATGTACAGACACACCTGCTGCACATCCGCCGGTAGGGGGGCAAGATTGTTGGCCCGGCAGAATTGCAGGTAGTAGCGCGTCTGCGAGGCCCGCGTCTTCACCGTGTTGATCGCCTGGTCTGCTTCCTCCAACTCCCTCAGCCGCCTCCTCAACCTCCGATTTCCTGGAAATACAACAGAGGTGGTCAGCAGCAGTCTTTTCCAGAACCTCCCACATCCCGGGGTACGCTGCCCGAGATATGGCATCCGCCCACACGTTGTCTTCCGAGCGGATGTACGCCACACAGAGCTCGAAGTTCCCCAGGAACTGCCTCCTGAACAGTTCCCGCAACCATCCCATGCAGGTTGGGTTCTTGCTACGCCCCGTCTTCAACATATATAGGACCTGCATGTTGTCCGTCACCATCCGGACCCGCTTATCTCTCCATCCCCCTGACCATCTCACCACAGCCTGTACCACTGGCCAGAGTTCCAGGGTGTTGATATATTTCTGGAACTCCTCCGTGGGGGGGAAGGCCTGGTGGCTGCAGCCCCAGATCTCTCCCACCGATGTGCCTGGCCACGTGCCACCCAGCCAGTCGGACCCATACCAAGTCGGACCCATGCAGAATGTACGGCCCCCTCTCACCACTGCTGCGCAGTGGGCCAGCAGCCCAGCGAGCTGCTCCAACTCCTTTTTCGAGACTGTGCGGCCACCCATGATACTGGCCAGGGTTTCCTTAACCCTCTCCAGCTTCCCCTCTGGGAGGCGGAGCTCCATGGCGTCGGCATCCACCACGATGCCAAGGAACACCACTTCTGTCGACGGGGGCGAGATCTTGTTCCAGGCCACCGTGAAGCCCAGGAATTGCAGCAAATCCACCAAGGTGTTTGTAGCCTTAGCGCACCCCTCCTGGGTGTGCGCACCCACCACGAAGTCGTCAAGATAGTTGACCACGTAAGCATCCACCATGCCTTCCAGCATCTCAACTATCAGGTTGGATATGGCGTTAAAGATGGCTGGCCCACAGCGGCAGCCAAAGCACAGCCTATTGTCCCACATCACCACTTCCTGATTGCCGAACCTCCACTTAAATCCCTGGAAACGCCTGTGATCCGGGTTCACTGAGACGCTGCGGTAAGCATTCTTGATGTCCACCACAGCCAGGTAATCGCCTGGGCTCACCTGCAGGGCCACTGTATCCACATTCTTGTAGACGAACGGGGGGGCCGTCGACAGCATGTGGTCATTGATGCTGTTGCCCTCCGGCCTCGAACAATCCGTTATAGGGTGGATACTCCCGTCACCCTTTGGCACTGCGCCAAGCGCGTGGATACAGCTGGGAGGGGTCGTCGCAACACTCACCTTCCCCTCCTCCAGCTCCACACACAGCTTCTCCGACATCTGGGCCTCTGCACTGCCCGCTGTTATCGAAGGGTAATTCTCACAGCTATATGTGAGGTCGCATCCTGGGTCCACTATATTGAAACCACGGCAGACCCCGTTCCAAACAAACCTGGAGTTCCAATATCTGGCGCCCGGGCCAAACAGTAGGCTGGCCCAGCGGCATGGCTGTAAGTCGGTTGGGGCCTCCCCCAGGGTATGAACGCACTTACAGGTGCCCTCCACACATTGCGGGGTCACGGAAACACCACTCCGGACCAGATCCTCGCAAACACAGTCTGTCACGGCCCGCGCGCCGCAACAACAACAGACCACACCCCCTAACCTGGTATCTGTGGTCACTGGGTCAACTCGGTCACAGCCCAATAGACTGCTGACAGGCCGGTCACCCACTTCCAACAGCACGGCCGCCGTGCCGCAGCTGTCAGGTAACTCTCCACCCGGGGAGTAGCCTCCCACGCTCGAGTGGTCTGCACTTCTCCCCCCACAGTCGCTGCAGGAGGCGTTATGGCGGCGAACTTGGTCCCCCCTCGACCACCGGGGACCCGCCACCATCCCCATATATCATTTACGGGATTTCCTGTTGGGGCAATCCGGCTGGCGGTGATCCCCTTCACATTTCCTACATGCATGGCGGAAAGGGCAGGTCGGGCTCTCGCAGTTTGCCTCGTTCCACTTGAAGCAAACTCCCCTCTGTCTCCCCGAATGCGGCTTCGCCTTCACAATCGCGCGTATGCCCACAGTGGCGTCCACGCCCAAGTGGAGGTTGATACACTCTGTGTCACCATAAGCAAATACATCAATACTCTCTTTATCTGCTTTCACCTTCACTGCTGAGTCATAGCTGACCAGTGCCTCCACTGCATAGCACTTCACCTCTGCTTTCTCCGACAGGAAGAGCATATGTTTTAGAACCCCCTCAATCTCTTCCCCGGCATTGTATAAATCAATAACAAGTTTCAGATTCACCCGGGAAAGGGTTTCATAGGAGAGGACTTTATCCTTCTTACTCGGGAGGTACTTAGTAGTATCGTATTTACCTCTTTTCTTCCCATCGCCCTGACGACTCTGACGAGTGGTCCCTGGTGCGGCGGCCTGACCGGTCCCTGGAGCGGTCCTGCCGTGACTTTCTGTCATCCCGGCTCCTACTCCTGCTTCCTCCACTGCCCCTATCATCCTCCATGGAAAGGCGGGCCAGTAGGTCCGTCAGTAGGCCCTCGACCCGTCCCATCCTCTTCTCCATAGGGACACTCTCCTCGCCGCCCACGGCCCCCTGCTCGGCGTCCTTCTCCCCGCCATTCTCCGTACGTGGCGTGGCGGCCAGCAGGTCGTCGTATTTCCCAGACGGACAGCTCTTGCCTGTGGGAGGGCAGTGACGGGTGCCACACGTTTTACAATGACGCTTCCCCATGAGCGAACCTTCCCCCTACCTTCATTCAGGAGAATATATTCCTCAAGGGGAAGAAAAAACGTGCAAGTTGGCAAGTGTAAGAAACAGGAATGACTGTCTTTGTTGTGGGCTGATCAGCAGTCTCTTAGCAACCGGTCATGTGACCAGCCTGGTGTAGGCCCCCAGGCAAGGGGTCCCCCTGGTGCAGTCAGCAGTGCCACCACCACCCCCTCTGGTGCAGGGCGGCTAAGTCACATATATCCATATAAAGGGTGCGCATTTATATGTTGGTATATATATATATATATATTAGACTGTTTAACATTTGCACCTACGCAGTTGTCGTTTTTTTTCTCTTTGTGTAACTTATGACCCTGTCCCTCTCCCCTTGGATCGACCCTGTCGACTTGTTAGTTTGTCCTCTGATGCCTGAGGTCAATACAATTAAAGTTTTCTAATACATTTTGGTCATAAGTATGTTGTGACTCATTAGAAGGTATTTGTTTACAAATTGTTAGAACTTCCACAATAGCTAATTGTCTACTTAACACCTGTAACAACATTCAGTTTACAATTATACTTCAAAGAGAAAAGTAAGAATCGTCCTTAAATATTTCCTTATTGTGATTGCAAGTTTTACTTTAAATTGTATCGATTGTGATGAAGGCTAAAGATAGTATGTGTCCAACTGGTAGATTTGACATCATGTTACATTTCTAATCAGCAACTTCAATTCGATGTTATATCTGATAACTTTGCCGATTTGAATTAAATCACTTTTTCCTTCCCAATACGACGTTCCTCTGTTCAGTTTTCTGGTAATGTATATCAGCCATGGATTGAGAGCTGGTGGTTGTTTTGATACTACGTGTAAAATCGTAAAAAAAAATAAAATAAAAAAAAACGTTGCTTATGTATTAGGTTTCTGCTACATGGTTTCCATAAACCGAATCATTTTTGAACAACAGACAACTCTCTTTATCTGTGAGCCAGACCCCAGTCAGGCTATAAACAATCATGTTTGTGTGATACACGCACACCTTACACTGAGCAGGCAATCCTGATTTAACAGCCCTTCTTTACGGCCTATAGCACGCGTGTTTAGGTTTTCATGGCCTAAATCGCTGAAAGCCGGCGGTGAAGTTTATCTTGATGGGTGTAGGCTGAAGCCATAAAGGTAAAACAAAGTGGGAAAATAATGAAACCAACAGGCACTGTTACATTAAGCAGACAGGGGGTGTTTTAGCGGAGGAAAAAGAAGTTCAGGTACAAAGTTTCTTTTACGCATTTAGTATTAGCTGTGATATTGCGTTTCATAAAATACAAGATAATATCCCGAGGGGCATAGCTTTTTTCACAACTTATAACATCAAGACCCATATTTCAGTAACTGGTTATTTCTGTTAAATGAGTATAGCCTGGTTCCAATAGAAAATTAACCGAATCGTCAACAACCCAACTCATTAAAAACCCGGGCTCCAGACTGGCTGACAATAAACCCTATTCTTTAGGGTTTAGATGGAAATATCAATTTTCTGTCTTTGTGGATATAGCTACCTCTGGAATTCTCATGAAACTTTTGGAATATTAAGCATTTATCTGAGAGCAAATAATAAAAAGAAAAAATATTCACCATTTGTGTGAAAGATTATATTGAAAAACATTGTAATTTGACGTATTTTGGGCATTTATGCTTTGATAACTTAATACCCTTTTATTCTAATTGAATAGAAACACCTTAACTTTACTCCTCCTAGACTTGTTAGAAACTTTGGAACAGCTTTACAAAACAAATTTGTTGTAGTTCTTATTCTATGACTCAGGCGGCGCTCTGAACAGCCTCAAGTACCTTTAACCTGATATAATATCAAATAACATGTATCTGTACACTTTAGACAGGTAGCACTGCTGACACAGGCTCTATAGATCTCTAGGAAGGTGCAAAGGGTCTATTAATGGCCCACATTTGGAGGTCTCATTGTCTCTGACTCTGTCAGGCTTGTCTGTCCCCTTCTCATTATATCACCCCGGGGCAGGTGCAGAGGTGCCACCCCACCCTGCCCTAGACATGATAGATCACTCCACACTGTCTTAACGGGCTGGCCTTTGTCCTAACGCCCCCTGAAGTAGAGACTGGTATATGGCTGCTAAGGAGAGAGGGCCAATGTAAGCCCGTCAAATTGCCATTATATACTTCGTGAACTTACTGCACTCGGTATGTTGGGTCATATGACTCAGTGCCAAGTTTTCTTTAATCAGGTGAACAGACCAACTTGACTGTTTCGAAGCATATGTATTTTGAAAAGTAAGGTGAACGTAAATTTAAAGCAACATGGGGTCAGTTTATTTGGATATGTGCACTGTTTTCACTGTATCTACTCATTGAAATGGTACATTTAACCATTTAACACTTTTTTGCCAAAGGCCAATTCTACTGCTGATTCTAAAAGTCGGAAGTAGAAATACCTATTACATCATATAGAGCAGTAATTTCTCAGAAAAGAATCATAATCCTCGTTTGAATCATATATAGGATTATGGTTTCATGATATATTTTTGGACAGAAATACGAGAAATACAAAATTGGCAGAATCAAAATCAGATGCTTATCTTTAGAATAGCGTTCAAGTCCTCATACTAGAAAAAGGATGGCAATCATTTCGTCTGAAGAGGTAAGGTGGAAATGGGTCACAGACTAAAGGTGATGGGGGAGGGGGCAGATGGGGTCAGGTGGTTTAACGCCTATCTCCCCTCCCCAGGGAAATCAGGGGGTTCGGTGGGCCCCCTCCCCCCTATATCCCCTATCCCTGGCTGTTATGACCCCCCTGATCCCCTACTGTCTCCGCCCTTCACCCCACCTCTCAACCCATTATCCTGGCTGGCCCTTGTCAGAATTGACCTTTGAGGTTATTTTCAGACACCTATCTAATATTCCTTGACCTTTGGAGCTATGTTTAGAATAAAGGATGGGTGGTTTCAGATATCATTACCAGGGCAATGTTTTACATTTTTGTCTCTTATGGATGGGTTATTTTAATATCATGTTTGTTACATAGCGTGTGATGCTAGGTTTGTTTCTTAGACCCTAGACATATTTTAAGTTATTTCCAAACCTTGCACTTTGTAATCTTGCATTTATCAAGTTATCAAGTAATAGCAAGGTCCAAATGTAAAGGCGTTCCTTTATTAGCACGTTAAATTATAGAAAATATTCTGATTATGTGATGTTATGCAATTGAAGGTAATCGAAAGAGTTACTGCGTATTGCATTCTAACAACATAGCATAGATGGGAAAATGAAATGACATCAAGGCCCGAGCCAAAATCCTTAGGTTATGAACCGTCAGTGCTAGACACTACTCTAGGGCTGATGAGCCTAAAAGTAGCTGTCCATTTGGGAAAATACCTTTATTAAATCACCAAAATTGATGCTGTTATTGGGTTTTTACGGTCGGCCCCTTGGCGAGACCACACGATGAGGTAGAGGCATGTTCGGAAACGCCTGATTTGAAGATTTGAATCAGCTGTATCAGTAAACCATTATTGTACCATTTGCAGGAGTAAGTAGTATTTTATTACAAAAATAAAGACAGATAGTTATGAACGGACAGGCTACTCTGCAGTAAATGTAAAATTACTTTAATTACTTGGAATAAAATGTCGATCATCAATGCTCAAGTGGGTTTGAAGCCCTCATTATAACACATTTTCATACCCCCCCCCCCGTACCCTCTAAGTATTAAATATCAATATACTATGGTTTCCATAAGTTAAAATAACGTTTCCAAACACTCCCACTTCTGAACAGTCCCCGAGTGATAGTCAGAAATATATTTTGAAATGACGTTTCTGAATACCCCAACACTGACCAATCTGCAAGTGATGGCCAAAACTATATTCTTAAATGTTTCTGAACAACCCCACCACTTACCTATCCCTAAGTGATGGTCAGAATCCTATTTTGAAATTGGGTTTCCAAACACCCCCACCAATCCCCAAGTGGTCGCTACAGAATGTTGGGTAGGAATATAAATCAGTAGGATCATGACCTCCTGACTTTTTTCATACTCCCCTGCCACCCCTCCCCACTCCCTGATCTCGTTTAGTGATGCTCAGATGCATTCCATGGGTCTTTTAGTGACGCTTTGGTGCATTCCGAGGGTGAGATCCAGTTTTATAGCGACATCTGGGCTATATTTAGAAACAGAAGTCCAAACTGACTGTGGGTATTTGGGTTATGTTTCGTATGACTAGGAGATGATGTTGTATTTTTTTTTTAAACGCGACCCAACTTTAATCAACTTAAAGGAATAGTCCCACCAGTTAGAACATAGTGATTTACTGCACTGTAACTAAAGCCCCATACCCACTAGGCGATTTTACCGGCGACTGATGATGGGAAATGGACAGAATCGGCCGATTCCCATGACCCCCTGTCAGTATAGCATATTGGAATGTGCATGTTTGATCTGAGTCGACCACAAAATCGGCCGATTCTAATGGTAGAATCGGACGATTTTATGGCCAAACTGTCGGCCGACTCAAGAATAATCGCCTAGTGGGTATGGCCCTTTACAGACTTCCGCTGTGATGTGACCGATAACGTTATCAGATTACGTATTAAAACAGCAAATCACCCAGCCAGCAGTGAATGTATTTCACTGAAATAACAGAAGAGGCCAGTCCATTAATAAAATTCATGGTATGAACATATGCTTCTAAGATAAAACAAATCAAATCTATGAAAACACATTCAAGCCTATTTTTGCACTTTCTATTGTATCCCTTTCCATTATCTTCTTGCATGATACACATACGTGAACAGAGTGTGCTTTCCCTCGTCTCTAATGGAAGCAGAGTAGATTAAAATCCCAGCACTATAAATGAAATACAAAAACGCATACACACAGATAAGAGCGCTGCCTATGATTCTGTATACTTTGTATTCATCACCATTCCACCTACGTAAAATGAACAGATTTCCTGTCAAAGGAAAAGATACAATTCAATTCACATCCATCCCATCATGTTTGATAAGATTTCGGATTCATCCATTTTATGAATTTAGAGTGAACCTTTCATGTTTTGATACCACCCATGCCATCAAATTCAGGAGTAGGAGGTATCTGAATACAAATGCAGTCGTTCTGATACATTGAATCAATACCATGTTACAGATATATGTATTCATGGTATTTCTAACTCTTTTTTAATGTCTTTCCTTTTTTCTCATAGGCTATACCCATTATGTATGAGCTGAATATCCCATGCTGTATGTCCATATGATGTATGCCCGTTGCCATATGCTCATTGCTGAATGGCCCATTACTGGGTTCCAAATTTCTATATGCAGCATTGCTGTATGCCCTTAACTGTATGTCCCATTATTGAATGCCCCATTGCTGTATTCCACGTTGCCATATGCCCCATTGCCATATGCCCCATTGCCATATGCCCCATTGATGTATGCCCCATTGATGTATGCCCCGTTGCCGTATGCCCCATTGCCGTATGCCCCATTGATGAATGCCCCATTGCCGTATGCCCCGTTGCTGTATGCCCCATTGATGTATGCCCCGTTGCTGTATGCCCCATTGCCATATGCCCCGTTGCTGTATGCCCCGTTGCTGTATGCCCCATTGCCATATGCCCCGTTGCTGTATGCCCCATTGCTGTATGCCCCATTGCCATATGCCCTGTTGCTGTATGCCCCATTGCTGTATGCCCCATTGCCATATGCCCCGTTGCTGTATGCCCCATTGATGTATGCCCCATTGATGTATGCCCCTTTGCTGTATGCTCCATTGCCGGATGCCCCATTTCTGTATGCTCCATTGCCGTATGCCCCATTGCTGTATGTCGCATTGCCGTATGCCCCATTGCTGTATGCTGCATTGCCATATATTATTGCTTAATGTCTATGCCGTATTCCCCAATGCAAAATGCATCTGCTGTATTCCCATAGTTGTATGCCTATTGCTGTAGGCCCCATCGTCATATGCCCATTACTGTATCCTGCTCCTTTGTTGGATGCCTATAGATGTGTATATTCATTGATATATGCCTATTGCTGTATGCCCCATTGCCATATGCATATGAAATTGTTATATGCTTCACTGACATTATGATACATGTTCCATTTCTATTTTGGGGTTCATTGTCATAACTCCAAGTCCCAGAGTCTAGTTCATCATTCCCCAAAATAACCTACATAGCATATGTACTACAGGGCAGTTCCTTTACCCTGTGGTCCCCTCCCCCAGCCCAGATCCCTCCCCCTGACTGACATATATACGACCATATAATGTCCTACTCAGCCTAAAACGTCCCTAGGTCCGGCCATACAAGGCCTAATGGGTATGGCCGTTTTATCACACTCATTATTTACTGAGGCCTTTGTAGTAGAATGGCCCTTTGATGACTCGGGCTCCAGGGTTAGTGTTCATATAGGGCTTACAGACTCGGGCTTACAGAGTGGACGTATGGGTGAGGATACTAATCGCCCATTGAATATGAATTTTTAAAGTCTTCTCTGGTTCTCTATGTAGTTACTGTGCGGTTCTAAATGAAATGTCATTTAATGCAAGTCGACAAGCATATAGGACACTATCAAGTCCTGGGGGGCAAATGACCGGGGGGCAAAAGTCCAGGGGGCAAAAGTACTGGGGCAAAGGTCCGGGGGGCAAAGGTCCGGGGGGCAAAAGACCTAGAACCCACAGGTTTCTTGGGGAGGGGGACGGGATGGTGTAGTGGGTTAGGTTCTTGGGTTGTGTGTGGCTGGACCGAGTTCAAGCCTTGGGTGGGCAAATTACACCAGCTTGCCTGGCCGTCATTTCTATCTCCATAGATTCGGTCAGCCAATTGGTATACACAAACGTGAGTGGTCCTGATATAGCTGAAAAATTGCTGAGCGGACGTTAAACTCCAAAAATTATCATCATCTTTCTTTGGGGGCATAGAGAGAGTTATGAACCATTCCTCATGTAATAAAAATGAAAAAATATTCCAGACAAAGATAAGGTTTGGGTGGGGTGGGGTGGCTCTCCTCTAGTCGCACAGTAGGTTGGTTAGTTGTTGGTTTCAACCATTAGACACAGTGGTTCTGGAGCACTGGGAAATTTCACCCTTGCTCCTGGATGATCGAATCTATGAGAAGGTAGAGACCATACCCCTACACTTTTACCGAGGCAGGTGTTCTTTTTATATGCAGCGGCTTTTTTTTTATCTTGACTCAGTAGACTTTCAGATTGAGCCATGTTTCTTTATTGACTATTGTGAGGTAAAAACAAGTTTGTTATAGTGGAAAAGATAGAGGTATTGTACACATGAGTATGCATGTGGTGCCTTGATAATCTAAGACATTTACACATCATAAACATGAAACAATTAACAGCATGAGACATTTGCATTTTACATGCATTAAGCCTAAATGAAAACAAAGTATAAATAAAAAAGACATTCATCTCATGTCTTCAACATGCAATAGAACTTTCATCCGATGAAGTTTGAACTAAATCACTTGCATTAAACCACAAAATATGTCTAATTCTGTCGAGACGCTGCAAAAGTATGCTATGTACATTTAATCCTAACAAAAATTATTACAATTTGTACAAATATATCGTATATATTATAGTATATTATATACGATATATTCTCACCACATTCTGTAATGTCACCGGAAGTACATTGTTACATGTTCGGAAAAATATCCAGACGTGCACAGATGATTATGATATATACCACCACTCAGTTTGTACACAGGCCACTGATTGTTCACTGTAGGGCGGGCGGGGCTTACCGTCTGTATCAGGATACTGTGGCCTGCAGCAAAGTGGTATTTCAACCTACTACTTAGACACGAATAAGCGTTCTATTATGCCGTAGGCCAGTGTGACCAGACATAACATTAAAGACAAGATAGAGCAGTGTTACATACACTGAAGCCCCATACCCACTAAGCGAATTTCACCAAGTCGGTCGATTCATCGGCCCTAAAATCGCCTGATTCTATCAGGATAATTGGCCTATATTTATATCTACTGGTAGAATCGGCCGACTTTAGCACCAATCAGTCAGCCGACTTTGTCAGAATTGCCTAGTGGTTATGGGATTATGTCTAGATATTTTGGAAGCAAACATAACACATTAATACAATTAAATGTGCGTATATTTGTATAACGTATACGGATTCGTTTCTATTAGTTAAAACTATTCAAACAGATGAGGAAGTTCCCCACAAGGCAAATAAACCCCGGCGAACAGTGCAATTCATCGGCCGCCAAGCCTTTATACTTTGCTGTGAAATACACTGTTGCATTCGCGATTCCAAATTTGCTGTGGTTTCTAATAAATAAGGGACTTCAAACGAAACCAGCCTTGGGGCGTAAACAGTCTCCATCTGTAGTTCTTTGTCTTTTGAGTGGGCCTTGAAGGGATTTCTGTTGTATTTAGTAGATCCATAACGGAGACCAACAGTTGCACAAGGAACAATTTTAATCCGCTAAATCTAAAGAACACAGAGAAAAAATAGTGAACTGATTCGTTATCTAAAGAGATTAAGGATAACGGGATGTGCAATCCGTCCTTTATCTCAGAATAGGGGATTGGAAATCAAGAAGAATTTTGGTAGAACGACAACGTTATGCATCACCCTAGTGGCAAACCTGTATATTCTGTAAGTAGTAGGTTAAAATGACAATTACCTGCAGGCTACAGTATTCCCGAGAGCGCTAGTCCAGTCGGCCTTCCTATCCTCAAGCCTGCATTCCATATGCCGATGCATATAGAATGGTTTGACAATTTTCTCTTGAATGGTATATTGGATGTATGGTTCCATAACACAGTCTTGGAGAAAATCAATCAAATCGCAAGTATCATATAATCAGTATGTAGAATACAGGCTTAAAATCCATATTCCACACGCTGACATCGCTGCCGATTTTAAAATCTGCACTGAAAATAATCGTTAGGAATAGATATAAAGCTTAAGAATAGTATATATCCGCTCAAGAATAGTACAAGTCATATCAAAGATATTACTTTTTGCCTTTAAATGGTATACGTTATACGGCTTTATGACATAATCTCAGAGAAAATAAGAAAGATGAATCCTAGATCGCCAGTATCAAAATCGTATATGAACTACAAGCCTAACCCTCCCCCCAGCCCCCCTCCCCTCGTACTTAGACCCCCCCCCCCCCCCGCGCAGTAGGAACGCCGCCAAGCCACATATCGCACCGGAAGAAGGGGCAGCCCACGGGAAACCGCGAGATAATACGAGAGAGGACGAGACGCCGGAAATGGAAGCGGAAACTGTTGTCTGTGCCCATGGCGGAGACGCCTCTGAGTGGTTGATGGGTATTTATACACTGTTTTGTAGCTTTTACAAGTAGATTTGGTAATAGATAGTGTGAAAAATAAAACCTCTAGAATTCATATAAAGTGGAATATATTTTTGATATGTTCCGATACCCGAACGAATGAGGGAAGACATAAGTTGGTCAAATTAAATGGAAACGGACAAGTGATTTAGTGTTTATTCATTTCATATGAAGGAAGTTGGGAGTCTCATAATGAGTACATAAATAATATAAATAATTCATACTCACGAGGCAGCTTTGGCATTTATATTCTTGATCACATATGGAAAAAAAATGCTGCTATGGAAAAGGTAGCAATGTGTGATTGCAAACTTTCTCGCCTGTCGTGTACACAAGAAGATATGACTAGAGCTGTGTAGCTATATTAGGTGGCGGAAACGGACGGTGCCTGTATCTAGTATTACAGCTGCATTCCTTAATTATGGATCGAATCCAATGTAGTGGAGATCAATTTTCTTTGCAATTTCCTGGTTTCCCTCCTTTGCTTTGCATTTGAATTCAGAATGGTCTCCACAAGTAATCACCCAATCACCATAATCCGAGATTTTATCTAAATTTTTGTGGTTTCCTTTTTAAGCGGTCTCAGATTGGTCCCAGGCCGTAAGCTCATTCTGGTTCTCTGGGCTGGCCGCAGATTTCCCAGGGTGGTGTGAGAATACCCACAGGGGAGGATGGACAGGCATGGATCAAGGGGGTACTTCTGGATTTTGTGGATCCCCGCTTTTCCCCCTTTTTGGTGGTACCTAAACTAGAATAAAGCAGGTAAAATGCGTGCATATGGATGCTCTTCTTATCTTTATGGTCCGTCCCCATCGTTTCTTCGCGTAAAAGTTTGTTTTTTACAACAAAGCGAAGTTATTTACAGCCTTATTATACTCGTTCATGTTAGACGGACACTTCTAAGGGGTAATTCTGTTGTTAGGTTTCCTAAGCAATGGGTCGGAGTTGCCCATGAAGAAATATATCATTAAAAGAGGATAAGCAAAAAGTATAATACCCTGTAAAATAGAGAGTACGGTTTTGGGGGATAATTATTTAGTAAAGCATAGCACCTTTGGTTTAATACGACACCATACTAACAACATTAGAGTTAGAGAATAAAAGAAAAACAGAGTTATCAATGTTGCAAAGATGAGTGAGAACTATCATCACATTTCAAACAAAGCGCCCTTCGCCATCCGCAGTCCCTGAACTACAATCCTGGTCGGTCACTCACACCGGGGACGGGAGGTGCACGCGGAGGTCAATCGAACCACGCCTGGGTTCAGGTAACATCAGGGGAGGTCAATCGAACCCACCTCACCCCCTGCCCCTACCTCCTCCGGGGTGGGCGCCATATTGAGTTACCATGGAGACGGACAGGGTGACGTCCTTGGGGATTGGGGTCCAGGGACAGATAGGGGACAGGGTTGGATCCAGAGATTTTCAAAAAAAAAAGGGGGGGGGCGGGCAGAAAGGTGTGTGTGTGTTGGGGGGTGTTCGACCGAAAAATGTAAATCTGACGCAAAACATAAATGAACATAAAACGTAAATAAAATCAACATAAAATGTAAATCTGACGCAAAATGTAAATCGCGTGAACGTAAAATGTAAATTTGAGCTATGAAAACCTATATTCATGACCTTAGGCATGCATTGATTTACAATTTACGTTCATGTCTATATTCACACTTTTACAATTTAAGGCAGGAGGAACGTTTACATTTTACAACAATTTGAGTTACATTTTATGTCAGAATTACATTTTGAGGCAATTTCATTTACATTTTACGTCAAGTTACATTTTACGGGAGAATTACATTTTACGATCTAACAGGGGGTGCCCCCTGTGCTCCCTCCCCAATCCGGCACTGCGGGATTTCGAAAAGTGGGTACGCATAGGCTACTAAACGGGGCTACTAACATCGCCCTCAGGGCAATCTATTGTGAAGTGTAATGCCGCGTCCCCACTTGGCCGACTAACGACGGCGATTAACGTTAGTCGTCCGTCGATTAAGAAATTAGTACGTCGTCGGGCGACCAACTTAGTCGCCGGGCTACTAACACACTAATCGCCACGTTGGGACGCTCTTGCAGTTAGTCGCCGGGTGACGAGGGGCAACTTTAGTACGTCGCCCGACGATTAACTAATCGCCCGTGGCCATAGAACAATATTAAACATGTCAAATATTTTGCTCCAAACCCACGGCGACTAGTGGTTTGGTCGCCAGACATCAAGGCACCAGTGAGGACTTGATAGCCGGGCTACTAAACACCTTAGTCGCCGGCGAAAAAAAAAAGTTAATCGGCAAAGTGGGGACCAGGCATTAGTCTTCACCAAAAGGGGGAGTCAGGACCTCCTGGACCCCCCACTCCCCACTCCCCACTCCCCCACCCTGGATCCGCCCTTAGGGTGGGGGCAGTAACCTGGTGATGGAGCAACCAGAACCCCCCCCCCCCCCTCCCCAACGATCCACCCCTGGGTGAACAACTCGAGACTAGTTTTTTTTCTCCTTTTTCACAATTGTTTATTCTGGACATGCCCCCGTCTTAATTGGCAGACCGGTTTGAAAAATTAACCCCGTACCTAAAGATAAAACTCGACTATTAGAAAAAGGATGTCGAAATGGTGATGGCAAGAGACATAATATTATAGATTATAAGGATGTGGGAACTAAATTGAAAATGAGGGGAAACATCAATAATAGTTAGGGATAACAGTGGCTTAGCCAGCGGGGGTTTCATGGGTGTCTGGAACCTCCTTAATTTTCCCAAAATATAAGTAAAATATAAGAAATTGTGCAAAAATTGTAGATTGGAACCCCCTTAGATTTACCTGGAACCGCCTTTGACTTTAGGTTAGCTACGCCCCTGTCCGGATAACTATGCAGGAGACATGCTTTTCTTCTTTCCAACACCTCCCTTCTTCTAAAAAGCCCTTTTCCACACCCACATCATTCTCGTGACCGTCCCTTTTTGTGAGTTATTCCGTCGTCATATGCAATTTCCTTTCACTCCGGGGAATTCACTATCTTCCCTCCCTCTCCCACTCTAAAAATAACCCCACCACCTATATCAAATTGATCACAGGTCAGACCATGTTCGTGTCACCACTCCTGCCCCCAAATCGAACACCATCGATCCAGTTCCTGAATCCACACTTTCCCCACTCCTCCCAGTGCTAGACTCTGATTTAGGCGCCCTTCTCCTAGTAGTTGGACCTTGTGTAGGTTTAGAAAGGCCAACCCGAGCCCCCAAAACCTTAGTCCTTTCATGACCTAGATACCTCTTGCATAATAGGTCTTTACACCTACAAGAGTCCATGGCTTCTAGTGGCTACTTAAAATTTGCAAGAGTTATTTCATTGGCCCTTTATAAATATGCTGGCTGGTTTATGGTCCTCCCTGACATAAACCAGCGACTGCAAATCATGCTGGGATATGGGTGGGAATTCCCACCCAAAATGGTTGCTGGTTAACAGTCCCAGTTTGAGCGCCTAGCAGACTTGGACGTAACTACAGTCCCCCAAAAACTGGCCTATGGCCGTGTCAGTGTGGTGCCCCGGGGGGTTCTGGGAGACAGGTTTTACAGAGGTCGTCAAATAACCTTCACACGGCGGTCCTTGGGGGTTAACTTCACACGACAGTCTTTTGGGTTATCTGGAGGAAGGGGATGGAGAGCTATTGCTTCCTGTATGTTAACATCTCTATTACAGGGTTGGCCTTCCATTTAGTATGTACGCACATTTTCAAAAACCTCAGAACCCCCATCCCCCTTATGTCAAAAATACGCATTGAATTTGTGCTAGAAAGTATGCAAATTTTCTCAAATTTCGTACCCCCTCCTGACCCCTTGATGCGTACTTACTTAATGGAAGGCCCCAGACAGAAATCATATTTTGGGATGCACAATGTATGTGAATTAAAGATTATATTTGGCACTTCAATTTATATGTTATTCCGTTTACCTTCTCATAAACGTCCACCCCTTTTATGGCATCCACTCGAGCTTGTTAATCGAATAAGCTCATCATAATATGCATCAAATTCAGATTCATTATGATATATCTTATCACATATAAATGATTTTATTCTCAAAATAAATCAAAGTACTTTTGATGATTACAATGGCCTCAACAAATACAATAGCCCATTTCCCATAGGAAACAATGCTTTAGTCTAATTTGCTCTGGGAATACATGTGTTAACACTTGGCTTACTGTAGCGGGGTAGGAAGGTGCCGACGTCCACCTCTTGAAGAGGTGTGGGAGTCCAGGCCATCAAACCGCCAAGTGAGTTTGGAGGTTTCTGATTGGTCAGGGGATGAGTCGGTGTGAGATCGGCCTCACGGTAAATCAGGTTTAGGTGTCACACGAGATAGGCACCGATGTACAGTGGCGGATCCAGGTTTTTGAGAAAAAGAAAAGGGGGGGGGGAGCTATTGAATTTTTTTTTTCACTTTAATTACCTTATGGGCGAGTTTTACATTAAAAAAAATCTAAAATTGGCCAAAAAAAAGGGGGGGGGGCGCGCCCCCCTCTAAATCCGCCACTGATGTAGGTGAGTGTGAGGGTGGGTTTCCACAGAATGACAAGTCATGCTCATTGTTAGTCATTCTGTATTTCCAGAGAATGACTAACCATGCTCATCGTTGACCACTCTATGTTTTTATCACCCGTGCAGCCAACAAGCGGTATGTAATGGCGTCATTGTGCACTGCCAGGCCGTTTGTACTGCTCGTCGTTTTCAGTTTTTGTTTAACTTGTTTTGAATAATGCTTGGGTGATGAAATAAAGAAGGACCTTCGGGGTCATCCTCGGGTGGCTGTACAACCCATGAAGATCGTACAAACCTCAGGCTTTGCCCTCAGTATGTGACAATCCCCATACAGCCACCCTCGGATGCCCCCAGCGGTCCATCTTATTATAAGGTGGGGATCCACAGGATGACAAAGCATACTCGTCATTGGCCATTCTGTGTTTAGGTGGGTTTCCAGAGAACGACAAACGATGCTCGTCATTGGCCATTCTGAGTTAGGCGGGTTTCCACAGAACGACAAACCTTACTCATCATAAGTCATTCTGTGTTTAGATGGGTTTCCTCAGAACAACAAACAATGCTCGTCGTGGCCATTTGTGTTGAGGCGGGTTTCCACAGAATAACAAACCATGCTAGTCAATGGCCATTCTGTGCATCTTCAGTGACCAATGCACGATGTGGCAATAGCCGCTCTGTTTGAAAAGGGTTAATGTGAGTTTCTCATGATTGCAATCCACCCAGGATTATGGCCATGAATAACCTGGAAAACCCTCGTGGTTGTTCGTGAGTTGTGGTAACGACCCACAATCTATTTACAAAGGATAAAGTCTTTTAATTTAAACAGATCTATAACTCTCATCACTCAAACTATTCCCTTTTTAAATCTGGCACTCAGTATGTGCACACTTTTCTAAATAGGTTTACTGCGGCTCCATATAAAATTATAATGTTCTTCCAGTTGCGTTGGTGATAACAAATTAGTAGACTGAGAATAATGATTAACGATGAGGTCACAATCACAAATCACACAAGTTTAATTTAATTCCTAATTATACAAAAGGCAAGATGCCAACTGGTTCTTGAATCCCATGATAGAACACTATGTGCCACTTAGTGAGAATAATGAGAAAAGTGAAACAACTCTCTTTTAATGTGTAAATGGAAAATGTGCTTTGAGACTAAATGATAGTTTCAGGAATGGTATATAAAACCAGCTTCTACTTTGAGAATCTGACTTTTATTCCAATGCATATACAAACCATCAAGCCTTTTTCACACAGTACACATTCAACATTGCCATTCTAATGCGCCAATTAAAGAATAAAAGCCTTGGTTCTTACCATAAAGCAGAACTAAGCCCACTATGCCATATCCCAGCCAATATTCCCCTCATACACCCGCAATCTTTGCCTGGGGAAATGAAGTCTCAAAGTGGGTTAGAATCTCCATAATTCCTCCCCTGTCAGGTCTAATACATACGTTGATCTGTTCCCCCTCCCCCCTCCTCCCCCCCCCCCCCCCTTCCGCCACAATGAAGACACGTCTCCTCTCATCCATCAACCGGAACCGGAAACCCCGCACGGCGACAGGATGCGGCCGGCTAATACACGTCATGCATCAACCGGTTGCAACGGGCGGTAGTGGCGACCCCTACGGGGACTGAGGAGACTAAAATAAAGTTATATCTGTCTACTTTCTGCCCCTGAGGCATTGCTTTCTGTCATATGATTATTATTAGGAGTGTGTGGGTGGGAATTAAAACTATTTACTCTGTGTTGTTTTGTGGAGAGGGCTGTGTAGGCAAAGGGGGATAGGCTATTTCACAGGATTGTATCGTTATAATAAGCTAGGATAAATTATAACTTACACAGATCAAACGTTTTATTGATAGCTAGTACTAGAAACACGGATTATTTCAGTATCCAATAAGATATAGCAATCTACTTTTCCTCATAAATATGCTTGGTCTAATAATAGAACCTAAAGGTCCTTCACATTCTGCCTAGGAAACGTATGCCTATATATATCGTACTTATGCCCATATACAGGACTATGGTTGCGTCACTATTCTTTTGAGATACAAACACGTTGTTAAAATATGCTGTAGACGAAATAGTACTTTAGTGGGTGCCATTTTAATGGGGTGGACCACTAAAATCAATACGGCGGCAGGAGCAATTTTTAAATTTGACATGTGACATAGGGCCTTAAGGACATGACATGGAGAGTCTGAGTTAAAAACATAGTGACATGCAACTTATGTATTTTGTAAATTAAACATGCGACATTGGGAAACATAAGCGACAAAGACATGCGACATTGGAGTTTTTTTAAATTAGACATGCAACATGACCCCCCCCCCCCCCATTCCAGACCCTCATGTTAAGGTTATTTTCTATCTATAGCTTTGCATATCAGTCAGATAGCTAAAGGTGGGAGGGGGGGGGGGGGCTGATTAAACGTAGGGGTATGTGAGGGGAGTTGAGTGAAGAACTTTGAAGGTCAAAGGTCAGAAAACTGTAGGAACCAATCAGGGCAGGGACACGAAGCACGTGGGGCCGACTTTTGTCTCCTCGTTAGACTGACCCCTGCGACCTCTCGTGGAATCTCGTAGAAGTCTCGTCCACTCTCGGAGAAGGTCACGTGGTGAACGTGACGACGTTTATATTGGGCGTGTAATGGCGGGGGGGGGGGTGTCGGGGGGGGGGGGCTTGGAGGGGGGGGGGGGCAGGCAGGAGGAGGGAAGGGGGAAGCAAGGCCGGCAGCAAGGGCGCATACGCACGTGGCGTGTTGATATAATCCCTAGGAGATCGGTTCAGCGATGTTCTGTAAGAGAAACCCCTTCTTCTGGGGTAAACTGATAAATCTTTTTTTTTTCAATTCGTCCACTTCCTACGAGTAACAAGATCTTCCAGCGGATCAGTTTTTTTTTCAATAATCAAGGTGCCCCTTCAACCCAAAAGGGGTCTACGAGTAAGAACCAATATTGTACGTATGGTCATAGGCCACAGGTTTGATCTATCCAACTACTAACAACATGGTTGATTTATTAATGTCATGTAAACTGAGCATAGAACTTAGTGAAAGTCGCGTTCTGGTTGCCTGGGCAGGGCACTAAACTTTAAAGACATAGGTATTTAAATCTCATGTACAAAAAGATAAGTCAGAAGTTATACCCATGGGCCTACACAGAAAATCATCACTTGACCTCTTGAACTCATTACTTCCCCGTCTCCTATTTCCCGCCACGATAGCAGCTCATCTTGACCTTTGACCTCTAGATCGTTGTCACGTGACCCTCACGCGTGAGGTGATTGGCAAAGAGACCCATCCTGTTCCCCAAGGTCAAACTGAGACCTAGCCTTCTGCCCAAGGTCAGCCTGTCAACGTGCTTAGTAACCCTGGAGCTTAACGTGCAACGTCAGCGTCTTCTCTAGTCCCCGGATGTGGAATAGAATATTTATTTATGTGATCTCTATAGTTGCTTCAGCCTAAAGGTAGTTTTCAACAAACTAATAATGTTCATATGAGATATGGGAAAGTTTTGCTTTTCCCATCTATAAGGAATAACGTAATGTTGATGTTCCTAGGCGTTCTGTGCCGTTACAATAACGTTCTGCAACGTCAAGTCCTTCGATTCGTTGCTATCATGTCACTCTCACTAAACTAGTACACTTTCGTGAAGAATTACATTTTGCAGCAATTTTAGGTGCTGGCAATGTATCTTGTTCAAATATCGTTTGTCAATAGGTTGATACCAGGAATGTTTAAACGTTACTGAGATATTGGTAAATGTTTTCAATGCATCACAACTTGCAAACACCTCTATCCACGTCAAATAGCATAAGAACTTTCGCCATACGAAATGCTAGTTTAGGATATTCATTATACCCATGTGAAACTTTGTCAAACACTTACAAAGTTGCACACATATAATTATATGCTTGAGATAAGTCTTGATATTAACATGTGACTTCAGGCAAGCATGTCATAGGGGCAAATATCAATGTGATAAGAAGAATATGAATGCGTGTTTAATCGGATTGCAACGACCTAAGAGGTTATATGATTAACCCTTAGACAGTACATATGAATATAAGTTGGTGCACATAGGAAACTTGTAGTTTGACATGCACGAAAGGCTCAGCTTATTTAGCATTGCATTGAGCCATGCACGCGAATGCAATTATACACCAGTAAAGTCCTGAAAGAAGAACTAACCACAGAAGGATAAGACAGAAATGTAAAAAATAGAGTACTTAAAAGGAGCCAATTAAATGTGTGTTTCAAGACGTCCTATGCATGTACGTGTTATGGGAAGAGAAAAATCATGCTTTCTTCAGAACGACAAATTTTGTACTTAGATCTCGATGAGGTACAATTGAAGCCTTCAGAAGGTTGATAGTTCAAATGTTGTTCTTAATAGATTTGCACTGTTTACCAATAGTATGCTCCATGTTGTCACGAATATACGTGTGTCGTTTTTTGTTCGCGGTCTTTATAAAAATAGCATAGTGATATGCTTTTCTGGTATGGTCCAAAACACGAAAAAGAGGGGAAGGAAATAGTCGTCAACAGGTTCTCGTAGTCCGTCTGGAAAACCTGAGCTAGATGCATTGTGGGTTGTTTGGTTATTGGGGTTTTAAGGGAACCTAGCACTTAACTCCAGGATATCATATAACAACCATATAAGAGTAAATCACTTGCGCCTACGAATTTAAGGAGACAGTTAAGGGTGCATACTACTTAGACACAGAGGGAAAAGAACACGCCTTGTTATGGCAGAATGTCCACACTGTCTGGGATAAGAGAAAAACCAGTTGCCAGTATTAGGATTGAAGCTCATTATATTGACTCTTCCTATTTTTCTGTATCTATAGAGAAAGTCTCCGGTTGCACCTGGGTAAAATACAGTTTACAAGTGTGAACATTGGGCGTAGTTTATTGTCGGTGCTTTCCACTTCTTAGTTCTTTATTCACAGAGAATGGCTCTAACTTTAACATTGGTCTATCCCCAGAAGTCGATGCCACAATCCCAGCCCTACACCCCCCCCCCCCCCCTCATCTAACCTAACCCCCGGATCAATCCGTCCCCGCCTTCTCCCCAGTAAAGTGGCCTCGGGAGGAGATCAATTCTCACAGAATCCCCTGGGAATCAATCCCCACCACACGGCCTTGTCGAGGTCTCTCAATCCCCACCCCTATCCACCCCTACCCATCCCACACACACACACCCCACCACACCCCTCCCTCCCACACCCTGGCCCTGTCAGTCCTCAATAATCATCTGACACTTGTTGCATTGTTGCTGTCATTCTGATGGCTGAAAGGGAGAGAAATGTATTTGATGGAAGGGGTATTTTTGTCCAGTGCTCTCTCACATTTTTGCAATATCAACAATGAGAATTATGGTTGAGGAGTTAAGGAACCAGTTGGAAGCTACAAAACCAGACTTTTATAAGCTATTCTTTGAAGTTGACGAAAAGGCTCACACATACAAAACAGCCCAATAGACCTTTCCCATGAACCTGCGCAGTGAGCCCTCCCAACCACTCTCTTGAAATAGGTCTATATACCCAGTATTTTTTTCCGGTCTTTTATCTCTTTATAACCAGTAACCTTCCCAGCAGAACTCTCAGATTTTGAATATGAACAATGGGAAATTGAGTCAGCAGCTAAGGAACCAGTTGGAAGCTACAAAGAAAGACTTTTACAAGACATACTTTGAAAATAACTACAAGGTTTACACATAAGAACTAACCTAGCATTTCTTTTGTCAGTTTTTCTTCTCTCCTTTTACCCAGTGCTCCTCCCAGTAGAAATTTAGATGCATGACCTTTTTAACAGGGAAAGGCAAGAAAATACTTCCAGAAAACGATTTCAGTGTTTTGTCATCCACCCCTACTTGAGACCTGCAATCGGCCCATTGTGCCAATACGACCTGCCCCTCCTCCAGGGGGCAGACTGTAAGTGGAGCCAGTCTTAAACGGGCACAAGAGGCAATGCCTTTTAAGGCTCAATTTAGGCTCGATTTGGCTGCTGCAGGCCTCAATAGGCCTTTTAAGAGGCGGGTCAGGTTCCGCCTATTGTCAACAGGCACCAGCTGTTCCCGGCCTAGTTTGTTTTAGGCGAGGGGCCTAATAAAGAACCAACATTTGAGTCTGAGCCTACCAGGAAAGGGAATGGAGATGTGGGGGAAGCTTGAGAAGGGGTCCATCTGTTACTGCAAGGTCAGAAAACTGTATAGGTCAAGTGGAAAAACGAAAAAGCTGCTGATTTGCAATTGGATAATAGTGTAATAGTATTTTGGGAATGTTTTCAATTGAGGGAATGCTTTGACGTTAATTGGGCTACCGTCTCAGTTGTAGTACTAAAGGGAACTGTGGAGTGTTTCGGTAATGGTTCACTCTTTTCATATAAGGAAATAATACCCTCTCATTTCATCAAAGACAAGGGATGGGATTCTCAATGGTGTAGGGACCTTCTTATTGTTCGTCTGTTTTCATTTAAAAAAAGAAAACTCTAGAAGTATTTCTGTGATGGTTCTCTATTAATGAGTCTTATTTCACTATATAGAAGGAACTGTTGGAATTCAAAAGTGGGCCGTGTGCAAATCTCCCAAATAACTGACCAAATTTGCCTCCATTGAACACATGCTAGAATGAGACAATTTTGGGGCATACTTCCCCTTCTATCTATGAATGAAATAAGCACACCAAGATGTTGATAAATAATTCAGTGTAACACTAATCTTCTCCTAATTTTTGTTTAGATTTGTTATTTCTTATTTAGATAGATAAAGGTCAAATCTTTTTGCTTAATTTCAAGAGGTCAGTATCAACTCTATATGCAGGTTGGTCTATGTTACACTGAATGTTAGCCATCCACAGAATGCAGCAATCTGATTGGCTGAGGTGCACTCTATCCAAATATGCTAGGTGGCAGCACCAGTATTAGCCTGTACAGTAGCCACTGTGCAGACACATTATATGCAGGCTGGACTATGTTACACTGAATGCTAGCCATCCACAGAATGCAGTAATCTGATTGGCTGAGGTGCACTCCACTCAGAGTTACCCCATCAAAATCTGCTAGGTGGCAGCACCAGTAATAGCCTGTACAGTAGCCACTGTGGAGACATGTCTGTGCAGTAACCACTATGTAGACACATATATATCTGTAGACTAGCAATCCCTATGAGGATGGATCTATCAGAGAATTCATTTATCAATAGGAAGAGTTTATTTCTTTTTCAACCGTCTTTTGTCAAATTTGCCGAAGGCACTTGTCATATAAGGAAAAAACTCTCTCCCATTTCAACCTGTTTACCATCAAAGACAAAGGATGTGATTCTGAAGACTGCAGGGACTTTATCATGGTTATGTATGTCTTCTTTGAAAGAAACTGCAAAGGTTTAGACTATGCCTGTTGAAGCTAATTGAGCCATCTGCAATTTTTCAGCTATGTTAGGAAAAAATCACTAATAGACACCAACTGATCGAATTTGTGGTTGTTGAAACATGAGAAGGAAAGATGGTGCAGCAACCATAAACTTTAGTAAAGCCCAAACCTGGGCCAATACGTGGGTTGTGTACACGTGTTTACATATGGAGGACGTATATGGTAACAAAATGGCCGTCACAAAGACCCACACTGTCAGAGTACGTGTGTTCTCTCCCACCTGAGTCTCCTACATTTTTTATGAGGCATGCGGCCAAAGTGGGGTAAGGAGGGAAGGACCGCAGGGAGCAGTATGGTGTGACAAGTGTTGACCCATTGACTTTATTTGCATTGCTATCAAATGCATATATATATATATATATATATATATATACATATATATATATGCGTATAAACATGATCTCACAAGAGGGTACTTATTGTATAATAATAAGGCTTTCATATACTTAAGATGCAACGCTATAGAACGCTGTTAAGTATAGCTTAGAAGATACTAACCAAGGCTGATTGTCTTTGAGTACAATACTTATAAGTTGTAGCAATAAGGCCAAGGGATAATACATTAAGACCTAACTCTACATTAGTTCTACAACAATCGTACAATGAATTAAAGGCGTCATCATTATCAACCTTTTATCAATTCTACACAACTGGGATATTGTGTATATAAACACTATGTATCAAAGTTCCATGATCTGTGCGCCCTTTTAAAGGAAATAGTCTTAGTTCACACTCAACTTTATCACGCACACGAACAGCGAGTTGTGCATATTGGGGGCAGAGCATACTGACAGGCTGTACATACACCGCTCTGCATTACCAGTTGTTTTAACATATTTTAAATAATGTTTGGGTGATGAAATAAAGAAGGACCTTTGGGGTCATCCTAGGGTGGCCATACGATGTATTGGGATCGTACAAACCTTGGTCTTCGCCCTCGGTATATGACGATCTGCTATGGGTCGTACAGCCACCCTTGGATGCCCCCCCCCCCCACAGTCCCTCTTACTATAGTATTCCTTATGCTTTATCACCCGCCCAGCCGACGAGCGTTGAGTATTGTGGGGGTGCGTATTTCCAAGCCGTACACACCGCTCGTCACTGTTAACTCCCTGTTCTTATTAAATATAACATATTTTGAATATTTCTTGGGTGATAAAATGAAGAAGGACCTAAGGGGGTGTCCTCAGGTGGCCGTACGACCCTCGGTATGTGACCTTCGCCCTCGGTATGTGACGATCCCCTATGGGCCGCAGGGCCACCCTCTGACCCCCCCCCCCCCCTTCCGTAGAGCCCATGAATCCAGCGAAAATCAAACTGTTAACAATTGCACTTACCCAGTAACCCACAATTGCCGTTGCCCCATTCTCAGAAAGGACTGGTCACGTTTCCTCACGGTTTAAATAGGTTCACACGTGGCTCCCCCTAGTGGTCCCTGTAAAGGGAGGTCCCCTCCCCCCCGGGACCCCTCCCACTGGAGGCGCTTAGAGGGCCTTCTTTTAACAACAATCCATC
Source organism: Lepidonotus clava (assembly GCA_936440205.1). NCBI lineage: Eukaryota > Metazoa > Annelida > Polychaeta > Phyllodocida > Polynoidae > Lepidonotus > Lepidonotus clava. The sequence continues at coordinate 45,826,958 of OW387140.1, read as the reverse complement.
AAGGTGTAAGCCCCCGGCCTAAAGAATTGTAACTTAAAAGGACACTAAGTCTACCCTCCCTGGGGCTAGGCCTGTTTCCCGTTCATTCTGGAATATCTAATGATATCTGTGTTTGTCAGATATTCTTGGATGCTTTGACTTTGAATGATGTTTGACATCAAAGCAAGTGGTATATGTTGATGTAAACTGTTGATAAAGTAAAGCATTGACTGATGGTGGTTGAGGTCAAAAGCAATGAATCGTGAAAATAAATCCGGGATTGGTAAAGTAATTCGACAGGTCAAAACTACATATTTTCTTTAATGCTCCTGACATGAGATGATTGTTGACTTCAGAATTAAGAATTTCAATGCAGTGAAAAGAGCAAGAACAGGCTGTTTCGTTACTGAAAAAAAACCTTGAAATATTTGTATCTGTTAAACTTTTAAGTGCAAGAAACATGTCAAAAAAGCGTTTGAATTGTACTTTCCTTTCCACCTATTCTACCCATGACCTTGCCGTCACTGAATTACTAAACACAAACAGTTAGAAGTCTTAACAAAGTCTGCAATTGCCATATGTCTGCCGATGATTATCAGGTACGATATCAATAATTACATTGTCAAGTGATTGTTATTTTCAACACCATAGTGCATAGATTACATAAAACACACTTCTAGTACATCATAAATACATTTCATTAAAAGTTTTTAGGTATAACAATAGATAGATGTTCCTTTTGAGGATTTCCAATGTGTTTTACCCCTGCAAAAATACCTGATCAACATTACCCCTGAGATGCATAAATGTAACATACAGAAAAGCAGGCAACAGTGTGTCAGAGTATTTGGTCACCCAAGTGGGGACACGGCTTTACATAAAACATCATCCCAGCACACCATAAAATACATCATTAAAAGTTTCTAGGTATGACAATAGATAACGTCTCTTCTAAAGTTGTCCAATACGTTCTTTTTTCTATAAAAAGAAATACGCGGGCAGCATTACCCCAGAGTTGCATAAACTACAGAAAAGCAGGCAACAGTGTGTCAGAGACTTTAGTATGCAGCCCCACATGTCCCCTTTTTAGACTACAGCCCAGACCGATTGTTAGACACCAGCGGGTGCTTGTACCCAGCCTTCAATCAGCAGTAATACCATTTAAATTCGCCCACACCGGGAACCAGCCTCATTCAGGGGCGACCAGCGGAAGGTGTTTTTCCACATGCGTGGCCGTACCGGGACGCCTGGGTAGTTTCGTATCTGCCGCTGGGTAGTTTCGTATCTGAGGTTTGTGTTAGCCAGGGGCAAAGAATTTAGACCAGGAAGTACGACCATGTTGTTGTATGATTGTTAATGTTGAGGGACCGTTCATTAATTACGTTGGGGGTTGGGTTAAGGGATTTAATGCATTTCTATTTTGTAACACATTATAAAAGGGGTTTGTGGATTCTAGAGGCCTTTAAAAAGGTGTGTATTATTTATGGACGATCCCTCACTGTTGTGCTGGTAGGATCTACCTTTGGCTGAGCAACAGGCCTTCACTGAAAACATAAAGTCGTCAGAGAGCCACTTTAAAGTTGTCAGAGGGTTGTCATAGGTCACTTTTGGGTTGTCATAGGTCACTTTTGGGGGCAGAGCAGGGCTCATTTCAGGCCATTGATGTTGTGTGACGACCTTGTGACAATCCTATGACAATTTGTGGGTGGTCAGAGGGTTGTCATTGTGAATTTTGAGGCTGGATGACAACCCAAAGGTTGTCATTTTCTCCCGACTACTTTGGGCCAAAAAGGTCATCAGAGAAAAAGGTCATCAGAGAAGCAAAAATGAAAATCGGGTTGTCACAGAAGAAATGAGAAGTCAAAAGTCCTGTCTGACAACCCTAGGGTTGTAAGTGAATGGTGCTTAAAACGACAGCCCAAGGTTGTCATGGCCTCTGTCTATGACAAAGTGTTATAAGTGAATGGTGTCAAAAAACATACAACTCATAGGCCTTCTATGTGTAATGGCCATACCTGATAACTAGTAATAAGATAACAGGAAGCCATTATTATGGACTATGATATCTACAACATGAAACTATTCATAAATAAGATTTTTTGTATAAAAGACACAGACAACACAAGGTTGTCGTTTTTGGCACCACTTTTGACAACTCTGTGTTATCAGTGTTGCGTCACAATTCTATGTACAATATGCTCCGGGGTCGATATTGATTATATATGCAAAAGGTAAGGGGGGGGGGGGTGCGCTGGTATATTTCTCATGATAGAACATGCTGAAGGGTGGTCGTTGGTGAAGACAGCACTCAAATCGCGTGTATACATGCATGATGAAAGGCCCTTCTAGCAATATATCCACATTGCCTGCTCAATAAATGGCCATAGTTTACTAGCTATGATAAAACCATTAACTATAGTTAACTGATCACAAAGCTACAAATAGAGGAGACACTCTCTCTACTGATACAAGGTCTTTGCCGGACGTTAAGAGGAAAACATTGGCCTTACACCTGGTATCATGGTCGACTCGTGGCTGGAGGCGGTAGCCATTATTGCACCTTTCCTACCACGTCATATTCAGGGAAGATTGTATAGCAGATCGCCAGCCTTGTGACTACCTCCGATTCTACAGGAGATATGGCCAGGGGGCAATGGGAAGGGGTGGCACTTGTCAACGCTTTCCTGTCCTATTATACAATGTCTGTGATTTGAGGATTGTTCATCTTTAATTCTATATGCATCATGGTAAGATTCTCTAATACTTTAGGTTAAACCCATCACCATAATTTCTTTATCATTATTGAAGGTGTTGCCATTCTTTTCTTATTTACTATACTTACATCTAAGGACTTTCCCTGAGTATGATCTTGATGATTAAGTTAACATCATGGTCTTCTTTGAACACAAGAAATATTTACAGATTCTTTCAGGGGCGGATGCAGGATATTTAAAAGAGGGTCATCGGTATATAGGTTAGGTGATAAAACGGTGCACTCTGGTGTACATTCGTCTGGCATTCCCCCTTCCTTCTGTAATTTAGGGATCCACCAAAAAGTGTGTGTGTGGGGGGGGGGGGGGGGGGTGATCAGGACCCCCTGGAACACCCCACCCCCATGGATCTACCCCTCAAGAGTTCCGTGCCTTTTCCGCTACAAACCCTTATCTAACTTTGTACTAAGTACCCTTTACACCCCCCCCCTACTCTGCACCCCCACCCACATCAACATCAGACTTTCACCACCACAGCTCGCCCCCACACTCTCCACCCTTACCGATTGCTATCCCATTTAGACCTGCCCTTTCCTAGATCCCATCACCCGTCTATAGGAGTGGAAACACAACGATGCAGAAGGCGGCGTCAGGAACTTTCACAAAGAGAGGGGGAGGCGCGAAAATTACACTTTTATCCGGGTATTGGCGGGGGTGAGCGCTCAGGATGGAACAGCTTTGCCTAAGTCAGCAACAAAAGTTGGGAGATTTCTGTGAAATGAATAGCTATGCCTAGAGTTTCATTCCGGTTGTTGAATCTTTTTTTGCAGTTTATCTTGATCTTCCCGTGTTTTGGTGGAAGAAAAAACATCAGTTGAATCAACAATTGTACAATAGAAAGATTAATGACTGCCTTATGTTTCACCGTAACATCGTTGATAGAGGTGCCCCCTACGAGAGTCTGTGCAACCAGATACAAATAAAAGAACAGGATGTCACTTTCAACCTTTTTCGAAATGTAAACAAACGCAATGACGTCTCAAAAAGGGCAAAAGTGTCACCGCTTAGTAGTGCTTTGCATGGACTCTCATAGGGGGTGCCACTGGCGATGACGTCATGGAAATCCCGTAGGCGACAGTCAGGCCAACATAACATTCTTAAGCTATACTGTTATATTGGCGATTATAATGTGATGAGTATACACATGAGAGTTACAAAGGCACAAGTGGTGGAGACACAGTGTCATATGGAAACTGTTGCTTCTTATAACTGTTTACATATCATTGTGTATGTTCTATTTTTGCTCGATGCTCGAACTCAGTTGCTTAATTCATTTTTATTTATTTTCTCATCGTGATAGATGTCTTCAACAGCTGTTCAGAGATTGATTCAGATTATATTGTGCCTAAATAGCACAAGGTGAATCATAGTATTTGCAGCCTTGCAGGGCTGGAACCTGGCAGATAGGCCAAGTTATTGTAGGGTTAACTTTACCTGAATGAAGAATTATGATTATATTGCATGGTAATTCTCCCAACAACGGATAGCAAATTTCTTGAGCTGTACCTGCAGGTTAGCCTAAAACAGGTTGCATGCTGGGTGATATGCCGACAAGACCCAAGGGTTTAGCATAGGGATTTTCATAAATCCTACGATTTTTTATGATTAAAACATTATGAAAAATTAACAATCATATTTTTTTAAATTTGTATCTAAATGCATTTGATATTTTTTAAGTTATTTGAAAATCCACTCATCACAGGTGGATATATAACAATTATTTGATTATTTACTATAGTATTTCTGGGGATTTTGTCGACAAAATCAGCCAAAATTAGCCTGCAGGTGCTTGAAATACTGTAAATCAGCTATCCGTGGTAGGGAGAAATGTTATGGCACGTTTCTAGGACCTGCTAAAAACCTGTGAACATGCACTTTCCTGTGACACCTGTCTCTCTTTCTTCTAGGTAAGTTCCCAAATGGCCATCCAATGGCGGCTATTCTGGACCCTTCTTCTTACTTCCAATCTAGATGCGTCAACCATACATGTACGTATACAACCTAGTGATAATTAGATATGTACCCAGAATATTGTGAACAGAATATTCAATTTCTCAGAATACTTCTGTAATCAGGTAAGGTAACTGACTGATGGTAGACAAACTATGAAATGTTGAAATAAAGGAGTAGATATATAAGAGAAGGTATAATACAGCCTGTGGCAAGCAATAAATCATGCAGCTTCCCTTCACAAAAATGCAGCAGCTTCCCTTAATCTTACCCCCAGACATCCCCCTCCCCTACCCCTACGGCTGCTGGAGTTCTCTATAGCTAATCCCATTCGACAGGTATGTGATGTAATTTGTGTCAGACAGTGGCTGTGGGAGGCGGAATGTTCCCCCTTCAGCCAGTGGTTACAACAACGATTGTGTAGTTAGTGTAAGATATCCTACTACTGTTGCTCTTTACGAACTGTGATGTAGAAAGGATGCCTAACGTTACGCATTGACTTAAAGGGAGCCAAAACCAATAAATTCAGTGAAATTTTCCAAACTCTAATAATCATGGAAATCCATTCCTTGAGCCTATCCCTGGCCCATGTTAAAATCTAAACCATGAAATATGGTAAAAAAAATCATTAAAAACACATTTTCCTTGCTCAAATCACTTAACGTGGATCCGCAAAAATAGGGTTAATCTCTTGTGGCATTCTGCTTCAGTTTGAGCTAGCTTTCACAACTAATACTTTTACCACTGACCTTAACTAGACACATCTAACATATTTCTTTACTTATCTGAGTCTTGAAAATTTTGTCAATTATATTGGTTTTGGCTCCCTTTAAGCCATGTCCCCACTGGACCGCCAACCAAGTTTAAAAACTCATCAATGGGTGACTAGGAGTTCATTGGCGGGTTACTAAATTGCTTAGTCGGCCAACTGATATCATACATGGCTGATATCTGGGCTGTTAGTTGCCAACTAACCAAAAGAAAACAGTGTTTGTCATCCGCCACCCTCGCACCCAAGCTGATGATAAGTGGTGACCAATTGAACACAGTTTACCCTCAGTAGATTTGGAGCAGAGATGACAGAATTTACATTGTAAAGTATGATAACATATGCAATTGCACAGGTTCAGTAAATTACATTTTACCAATATATCACCTCAAGAACAAAAATTGACCAAACCAATGGTGAGCCTATATAGCTACCTAACGGTCAAGGTCCTTGAAGAGATATGTTGCAACGGTTTTGAAATATAGGAAAACACGCATCAGCTGCAATTTTTAACTTCAAAATTCCACATCAAGGCACACATTATGACTCTGATAGATTGCACCACTGCTGCTTGTAGTGTAATGATGTTCGATATCTTTACATATAGATGGAGAATCGTTGGTTACAGTAGATGGGCGGATGGCTGTAGGTAACAGTGCAGAATTGTACATCACTTTTATATCTCACCTCCCTAACTAAAAGGTCCTTTCCACAAGGCCCTTCTGGTTTAATGTCCCTACAGCGTCCGACCAATCAGATTACGTCCTTCTACCCACCTGCGCGTTCATCCCCTCTCCGTCTAGGTCGCTCATCCTTTGCCAGTCCCCTCCCATTCTACCAATTCATAAATCTACGCCATTCATGTGGGTTGCACCTTTTCTGATATATTGTTATAGAACTTTGCCGATCCGAAGAGAGTTTCCTGAGGAGGGTGGTCTCCAGGTCAAGCTCAGGATTCCTGGATTCAGTCTTACGTCAAACCCTCAGAGACTGTCCCTTTAGAACCAAGAAATACATTTAATCTTGTATTCCCACACTGCCATTTATGGGAAAATAGGGTTTGAATAGCAAACGAGATCTAACCCATTATTTCACCTACTTGGAAGATCATCTGGTATGAATGTGATTTGATGATAAAAAAAACAATTACAAATGATAACGCGTCATATTTCTCTAGGCACTTACCATTCAGCTCCAAAACTCCCCTACTATCCCTGCAGGTGTACATTCTAATGGGTCTGGACCACTAAATTCGACACGGCGACACGGCCTTTTCTTAAAATCGACATGCGACATGGGACCTTAACGACACGAAATGGACTCTAAAATCATAGTGACATGCGACATGGACATTACTGACATGCGACAGGACTTATTCTTAAATTCGACACAGCGACAGCACCATTTCTTATCTTCGACATGCGACATCAGGACCCCCCCATCAAGGGCCCCATTCTAAGAGGGCTTCAGGGGCAGGTGTGAATTCTGAGAGGGATTAAGAGGTCACTGAGGCATGAGGGCATGTCCTTCTCTTCTCCAAGCATTTCCTCCAGTAACTGCATTATAAAGGACCTCTGCCCTCCCCTGGGGTGTAGGAATAACTGTCAACGGCTATTACAACTGCTGAACTTACATTGGGCTTTTTGTAACCACTTCGAAGGTCGCCTATAAAATAGTACTTTATGGTAGTCGGATGCATATCATTGGTGGAAAAAAGAGGCCCTTCAGGGAATAACCATTTATAAGGTATAAAGCATCTTGAAAAGTGTGACTACCTTTCCCGGTTCGGAGACATTTCCTCCTAGAAGACTACACAGTAAATGCCAACAAAGTCAGAGGTTGTAGTCTGCAGGTCTTCTGGTCCATATGATATCACAAACTGCTAAGGCCTATCCCTCAGAACGACGTGTGCTTGTGCCACTCTACATAATTATATATATGCATTTGCCTTTCTATATCTTTTATTGAACAGACTCGGTTCACTTTATCAAATGTTCTGCAGTCATGTGGACCATTTGGGCACAATTCTGTGCAGGGGTCATCTAAATGTCCTTATTTTCCATGCTGCACTGCATGGGACTCAAACCCATGCGGTGCCAATACCAGCGAGTACGTGGTACCAGCGACTCAACGATGTTGGCCACCCCAACCCCCAAAAACCTCTAGTGGATTTAGGGCTGATAACACAAAATTTAATATTATGATAATCTATAGATTATCATAATACTACATTTATATATATATATATATATATATATATATATATATATATAGGTTTAAATCATTCAAAGACATATATGTGTTGGTCTAAAGAAGTAATATATGGAAATGGTGATCTGACACAGGGTGCAGTGCTTTGATAAGAACAGACGTCATTTCAAGGTCATATCTTGACGTCAGAGGGTACCAGAAACACCTGTTTATTGGGATGTAGGAGACGGTAACCTGATAATAATAATCTATTCTCCATATTACGGTTAGCCAATATAGGCGACTATCACGAGCAGTCTCCGGCCTATCCTTTAGCATTGGGGGTGCTCTTCTTTCCTCGATATCTCAGAAACAGCTGGATATTAAATGTTTATTTTTTAGTATATCATAGATCAGGTAGATATGTTGTCATAACTATTTTGTTTTGTCTAAGTGTACCTGAAGAAGGATTGCTAGACCCATCCCCAAAATTCTTGACCCTGCCAGCATAGGACGGGAAACTGATCCAAAACGCTGAATCGTGAGGGATTATGGGGAACCGTAATAAGGCGAATAGGCAAAAGTCATTTGGTAAAGTAAAGAATACATATTGCGTGTATTGCTATTTATTCAAACCTTTGACTTAAAATACCATCGGCCTTTAAGGGCTACAAATTTATTAGAATCGTCTCTTTTAATACCGTATTCTAACTGACTACAAATTCATACTTTAATTTTTCATTCTACTACCGCTAGTGATCGCATTCTTAAATGACACTTTCTTTACTACACTGGTTACACTTCTAGTCAACAGATCACTTCTCCGCCAACACGCCCACCTCATCCACACAATGTAAAAATAGCCCACGTTTTACTACTCTTCAGGCAGGTCCGGCCGAGTTCAAATCAACATTCCGCCTGTAATGACGTAATCTAATCACGGTATGCTCCCCGAGGCCGATTCAGGTGGCGCGCTGCTCTTTTTATTTGGTCTGATTAAAAAGGCCTGGCCCTGGGTGTCGGGTGGCATGTAAAAAGCGGAACGTGGGTCGTTAGGAACCTCCTCACGCCACCCTCTGCAGCTCTGGCGATCTCAGTCTGAAAATAATGTCCCTGCTGCAGGGATGATGGGTATTTCTGGGTATATCGCTGGTTACCAGCTTGTAATACTTATCTCGAGACTATTACTTTGCTGGGACTCAGCGATGCGATCTTATCCTTGCTTCCTGTGCGGCGATTTAATGATATGATCCAAGATGGCAACAGTTTTGTTTTTTCTAAAGATATACGTTCACTTAATAAAATTGAAATATGTCTGAATCAACAGTGCGATACAAAACCATGTAGATTCCTAGAGATAGACCTAGTTGCATGATCTTGTCATTTACCCACATTTTATCAAATAACTAACCTTCCCAATATGTCCTTATCAGCTATCCACTAACATTTAAAGCCACGCTGTCCCATTATCTTGCTGTAGGGCTTACACTCTTTACAACTACATTAAAACATAATTATTTCATTATTGTAGTAGTTGCCTAAACCCAACACAATCGTCTGGTGCTCCCTTCCCTCCCCCAAGTACCACATCCAGCCGACCCTTAAACTGTCTCTGTGCCTGCCAGACTCCAGCCAATCCCTTAAACGGTCAGTCTGTGGTAATTTGAACCCCTACTACGTTTACCACCTCGTTCTGCTGGTCGTACCTCTATTAGACCAGACACGGTCATTCCAAGGTCATTTCTCAGTGACAATGTAGAGTGTATGAGAAGTCAATGAATTGCTTGTAATTCCTTCAGCGTTGACGCACACGTATTCCTAAGTTTAATCAGCTACGAGTCTTTAAGTAGTATATTGAAATGCTGATTTGACAAAGGATGCAGTGATTTGATGAAAGAAGACAACATCATTTCAATGTCACTTCTCAATGTCAGAGGGTGATAAAAGTATGGGGTCAATTGGGATGTAGAAGACGGCAAGGAGGTCAAGAGTCAAACGTATTATGCTTTGATAATGGTAGTAGTATATGGAAATGCCATTTTGTGTTAAGGTCTTAAGGGATCTACTTTGATAACAGGTTTCCATTTATATCAGATCCTAGCAGACTAACTAAATCATTTTGACAGTTCTCTTTGAATCAGTTCTCTTTGAATCAAACCGAATATCCTTGACGAAAAACAACTACCAAGCGTTCATGACAAGCAAAATGTTTTCCTTAAAGAACATAATGTATGTTACATTCAAGTAGTTTCTTTTAAAGGACACATATGTGTTACATTCAAGTTACAATCACTAAAGGCCAGAGGTGTCATATCTCAATTTCTGCTGATCTTTGATATAAGGCAGTGCCCATGCAGCAGTATTCTCTGTGCATTACACATTCATAAGCCCCCTCCATACAGACGTTATCCCCTCCCTCCTACTCCCAATGACAGCCCCCACAATACTCATGATCCCTACCCCTCCAGGCCCATACATAAATGCATGGAATCATATGGTCCTCTGGCCCTGTGGGGTTATGACAAGGGTGAGGGGGTCTGCCATCTGAAGTTCTGGGAGGTGTAATATATATATCTATAGGCCAGTGGAAGAGCAATGGTTATTATTTGTATCCACATGACTTGAAAATCTATTCATTGTTCATGTCTTAGACAGGACTGGTAAGCTAATCCTGATGTCTGCAGTTCAAATTCAGGCTGCAGTTCTCATGCTAGTAATGTATAATGACCAGTGAAAACAACAGCGAATGATATCTCATTCGAAAGATATGTTACAGACATGAACTGCAGCTGTTCTTCTGGTATGATTTCAATTATGTGATTGTCTATATAATGCTACAGATGATTTTCAGTTTAAAGCAAACATTCTTAAAGTGTAAATTTCTATGTTGGCCAAACTTCAATGGTTTTGCAAAAGAAACGTTCCACTTGGAGAACCTTGCCACACAGTAGAACCTGTATACGGGCCTGTACTGTGGTCCTTAATCTATCTAAGATCTTGTCTAGCTCTAAAGCACTTATAGATATTCGCCATGTTACTAATCTGATTCTTCATCTTCTTCTTCATAAGTCCCTGGTGATCTGCAATTGATGTAACATCATTGCCTATCCCCAACTATCGATAAATGCATTGCAACTTCTGCTTCTTGAACCCCAAGTGATATGTCCCATATGGACCTGTGCACATGGGGTAGCCCCTTATGGGTCCTCATATAGGAAGGAAAGCCCCTAATGGATGTACAGCTAAGACCCCCCTGAGACAAGAACCAATGTATACTTGATTCATTTGATAATGCTGCAACTGTACAGTAGGTGCTCCCAGAGGATGGCAATTCTGACTTAGAGTCTGCTAGTTTTTAATGTCATTATGGTGTTTGTGATATTATGTTTTTATGATTGTATTACCCTTTTGGCATTTTGCATGATAAGGCATATTACAGTGATGAAACAAAACAAGGGATCGCAATAGGAATTTTGCTGCCACTATGGGTTGAGTAGCTGTTCTACTTGGCTGATTTTAGGTTTTTAAATAGTGATAGAAATCCCTGATAAACCATCCAAAATGAGCATTGTAAAGGGACTGATTATGATGCTAGATTTTGCATGAGAGTGACATTTTCTACTAGGACGTCATTTACTGTTATATAATTTCCTTTAGCCAGTAAATTGTATATTATTCAATGGTCAACATGTCCCTACATTATGGGCATCGACTATTAATTGTTCTCTATAATCATTATTGAAATACATGTATAAAACTCTGTAATGAAATAATGATCAAAAGTGGTAATTCCAAGGAAAAAATGCTTATCTCTTGTTTAGGGAAGATACAATTGACAACTAGTGAAGTCTATTTTAAGAACTTCATCTGTTTTGATAGATGTGACCTATATAACTACAGCTATCCTTTAAAGGCCTCATCAGCCTTTTCTAACCGTAAGCCCAAAGTCCATGCATAAAGGCTATATTCCACTATTATGGTATTTGCTTGTGGTACCATGAAAATATGCAAGCAAACTGCCACAAACTTGCTTGCAGTAAGGTATCGCAAGGTGGAATATAGGTACTTGTGGTACTTCCTTGTGGTATTTGCTTGCGGTACTTGCTACCGCAAATGATAGGTTTTCAATGGATTGTTTGCGGTTAGGTCAACATGTTGGTATCAAAACTGCAAATTGCTTGCAGTACCAATACAAAGCTACTACAAATGCTACCTATCCCAAAGTGGAATATAGGCTTAACCATAGAAAGGTTAATCTCTGGGAGACAAACAGACATTTGAGTTGTGACAAATTCCCTACATCTCCCCTCTCGCTCTCAAATTCCATCTTGAGCTCATGCAGAGACATGAAGAGTCACTCCTTCAACACACCAATCTTAGAAGGAAGTCGCCTCTGATGTCAAAAGGTGGGGAGTATGAAGGGGGGGGGCAAACACTGAGAGTGTGTACCCAACATGGTTGGGGTGTACCAATGATTCTGTAGGCAAGCAAAGATATGTAATTTGTGATGTTTCGGCATGAACGTCGTTATGGTGGTGCTGGCTATCAGAGTCCATGCTACCAGATAAAAATAAAACAACAGTAAACTTTTTTTGATCTTTTTCAAAACATAAACAACCGGCGATGACGTCACGAAAACGGCAAAACAGACGATGCATTGTATCTGGTAGCACAGACTCTCATAGGAGGCATAGGAGGCACCCTTATCAGCAAAATCACAAAAATCACATAGGCGATGGTCCGAGTCACATATCTTAATGAAACTATAATATTTTTTGTGTATACCAACTGTGGGTGTATTCCTTAATCTAAATTCAGTGGATTCTGTAAGTATTGTGAAAGTAACTCAGGCAAAATTACGTAGCTACGGAGATCTCATGTTTTCCTCCCGGAAACCTTACAAAATTATCAAAACTTTTTAAAATGGTCACATGGAAAACCTTTGTAAGCGCCCTCAAAGGCTTCACAAGGACACTGGAAGCTCTGTGATGGAATAAAGAGAGTATGTTATAACAAGGAAACGTGTCATTGCAAATATCCGAGTCATTTTTAACAGTTTTTGATCTACCATATCAGAGTGCAAAAACTCAAAACTGACTCATTTTCGAGTCTTGAGCTTGTGAGACTAACGAGTTTACATTCAGCACATTATAAACACGTCTTATTGATGAAACACGGTGTTGGCGAACCTTGTACATCCCTTCATCATGAGATACTGATAAGCTAGGGAACTGTGAACAAAACATGTAAAGGGCCTTTCAGTAATTAAGTTCGTATCTACCACTAAATGACCTTTTTTTAAAGTTGATATTGCATGTTTAGTTCCAGTAAATGTTGCATGTTATATTCTGTGTAGCTTTTCTCCTTCTTAAGGGAACTGTCCATGTCTAAAACCTAGGGTGAGAAACGCCCACGCAGTTGGGCACGTTTTGGAGAGCTAGACCCACCTAACTAGTTATGGCAATTGGATTTACCTCACCTTCCCCAATGGATCAGCACTCACCCAGACCCCCAATCTCATGATCAGTACAGGAGTTAGGGCTGTATTTCACTATCCGACTTTATTCCTAATTTCAAAAATCGCAAGAAGGAATATAAGCTAATCATAGACATGTTACACATCAAAAGAAAGGACTTTGAATTAGCTTTCAAATGGTATGTGACATGCAGGGGTTCTTGAAATATTTCTATTGAAAATTTAGATTAGGAAATATCAATTCTCAATTGTCAAGATCAACTAGTGGAATAAAGCATTTACTCAGGCAGTCCCTGATCAGTCCCTGTTTGTTCTCAGACTAATTGGCTGTTGTCACACAGAGTTTGTCTCTGCTCGTTATGAAGGTGATCCAATTAGCAAGTTTCCTTGGAGTTTTAGAAGAAAACACTTTGTGTTTGTGTTCACTAATTTGATGGATCACCTCTGTAAGTGACAATTCTGAATTAAATGTATCTTTTTTTAATTAGAAACAGTTCACCTGATTTTAGATCTCCTTGATTTATAACTTGTTAAATTCCAAAAATAATTAATGTTGATGATAATCAACACCCTGGTGTTTTAAAATCAATATGACATCATGAATCTTATCCATTCTAGGCTCAGATAATTATCATGGTCCCTTGGCCAAGGTTTCCAGATTCGACCTCTAATTTAATTGGATAATCGTATTTTTAAGAATAGCCCCGTGACATCACGTTCAGGACTAACTGCTTGTTTCCCTGTGTAGTCCTCAGGGAATATCTTAGCCTCTGAATAAACAGGATTCACTGAGTATGACACTAAATTTGAATTCCTTTGGGTTAAATAGCTAAACTATGAACACCATCTGTTGGTGCACTTCAAGAAAAGTATAGAATGATATTTGTCTCATCAAAAATCAGACAAACAGTTTAGAAGATAGATGTAATTTAAAACAACAACTTTAGGGTCAACAATGGTTACAGTAGGGGGTATGGTATGGACTACACTGCTCATCTTGGGATGTTCCCAAAGCTGCCTGAGCATAGACTTTATCAAGCAAGCCAATTAGGGTTGCTACTGAATTTGTCCATACAGCATGACCTACTACTCAATAGACTTATCATACATTGGGGTTTAGCCAAGGGATTTCTGAAGGTAGAAATCAATGGGGCAAAGAGGATCAAATAAGAGTAGTCACTCCTGTTGGATGTGGATAACACTAATCTTGTCAGGTTGTTAGGAGGTCAAGCCATATTGGATAACATCAGGGGGTGAACCTCAGGACAAGGTTACCAATATTTGTGCTGAGGATTGTAAACTCTGCAGCTAATCTTCCTTAAAGCTGGGTTTCCAATGATCTCCAGAATTTGTACAGATTCGTCAACAGGCGTTAAAGTGAACGTGGGGGGGGGGGGGGGTCTTCTCGAGTCGACGCCTACCGCAACAATCAACAGGCATTAAACTCCCTAGTCGGACAATCTATATCAGATGTGTTAGGTTCATTGGTTGGCTGAGTAATTAGAACAAAAAAGTGTTTGTTATCAGCCACCTATATCAGATATATTGTATATTATCATATTATATATAATAGAGTATACATAATATTATCATATATTGTATATCACCATTATATCCTTTTGTATGTGTTGTTAGTTTCCTTCCTTTCCTCCCACTGAAAGTGACTATATGAACAAGTGTACTTCCACACACAAACACACATATGTATAGATATAATATATGTATATAATTATATATATATATATATATATATATATCATATCAAACAAACAACATTTCAGTGAATAGTTATTAGTCTCTCACACAAAAATGTCAACAGTAAAATAAACCGGCTAGAAGGTACCCTTGGGTAAGCTCAGTGTTTATGCAAAAGGTCCAAGCATCAGAACAATACTAAGCAATAAGGGCTTTGATCACTATATGCTGGAGCATATTACCTCCTGACCTTCCTAATCGACATTATATTGGGGTATTATGAGCTAATGAACAATCCCATAGAGAGTGTTAGGAGGGAATTAGTACCGGTCACCGGGTCAACCTGGTTAATGAACTAGGGAAACAATCCTATAGACCTTTTTCATTAGTGTACCGCCCTGCTAGCGATATCGGCCGAAACCATTGGGTTGGGATATGGATTCCCATGGCTCCAGGCTGAAACAGTTGGGATCAAGGCGTCTATTGGAGGATTCACTGCGCAGATTTTATAATGAATGTCATGTAGGTGGCACTGCTATAGAGACCATGAAAACCATTACATGTAAATGCTGGATGATTTTTTTGCCTTCTGTTGAGACATCTCTATATACAAATATTTATAAATTGAAGCTTACCCAGCCAAGGATGCGACATTATTATAACGTTGCAGCATCATTCTGGTTGGTTCTGTATTTGGTTCTTGTTACGTTCTTTTGGTGACTCCCAATTATGTTGCTGCAACGTACTGCCGTGATGTTGCACTGTAACATTATTACAACGTCCTGGTTATGTTCTTAAACCAAAACAGAATATTCTTATATTGTTCTTTTTTGGTCGCCTCTTAACCTCCCAAAAAACAATGGTATAATAACATTTTGATTTGGTGAGGTTTAAACCTCACCATCAATAATGTAATTGTTATGTACCACCTTAGTAAGTAACAAACTGACTTAAAATATAGTCACAGAGCCTTTCTGTTATGTCACAAGATGGCTGGGTACAGACTCATGGGTTGATTCTTCTTTGCAGTGATCATATGTACAATCAGAAGATATATCATCTAAATCAGTTCCAGTAGATCCCATAACGGAACTCTTTCAGGAAAAGCCACTATTTTATTGACAAGGTGATTGTCATTGCAGCTCCAATGGTGTAGGTTTATGGTGCTAATAATCAACGTTAATGGTCATTTGATTATAACACATCCATGGCTCCATGCGACCCATCACCGTCTGACTATAGCTAGGTGTCTGAATATTGATCATGAGTGTGAGCAGTAATTATAATGATCTATATGAGATGCAATTTTATGATATCATGCATTTGATATTTACTTATTTTATATATATATATATATATATATATATATATAACATCATCTATATTTTCACATTGCATATTAAAAGTAGAAGGCAATATACTACGGTTCGATCTACCATGTTTGTAATATTCTTGTCATTAAATGGTATGTGAAATTAAAATATATATCTAGAGCAATGATCAATCGAAAGGAAAATCAAATTAAAAGAAAATATTGCACATAATCAAAGGATGAATATTTTCGAATGGAATTTTTTGAGCATGTTATATGCATCAACAACTATTAATGCTAGAGATATACAAGTATTCAATAAGGGAAATCGCCAACTCTCAAAACTTTATAGAAAGGAATTCAGCATAGAATATTCATCCTAGGATCTATTGATCTACAGGTTGTCATTAATTGTATTTCTTACTTACTTAAATTCAATCAATCGCGAAAGGGAATTCCCAGTATTATAACCTACTTAGGGGAGTACCAAGGGGAGTTCTGATAACATTTTGCCTTATTTTTCTTTGTAATATTTTCAGAGAACACAGTGTAATTGAAAAAATATAAGAAATGGCAAATTTGTAAGTTCAAGTGCAAGGAATCTTTGAATTTTAAATCAACACTTCTTTATGGACTCCTTTTCAAGGGAGTGTGGGTTAAAATCATGCAGAAAAACGAGCTGGCCCCGTTTAAATTGGTTTACCCACTGAAACCTCAATCTGACCAGTAATAGTGTCTAATACTGAGCAGGGCTTTCAATTAACACCTGGTGGACGGTAATTAGGGAGCAATCTGCACCCTGATTAAACTACCTAATGGACAGAAACCAACTTAAGGATGCATTCAACTCGCCGATTTTGCTCGATTTTTAAAGGTGGCAGGGGAAAGAAAGCTTAGATACAGCCATATTATAAAATCATTATAATTATCTTTGCTTCCATGCAATAGTTCCATAAGGAAATCAAATGAATACAATATTATTTATTCTGCAGCAAAGTGAAAGTTTTTCGGAAATAAAGAAATAAATGTGGAATACACGTGAAAGGCAATATTCCACTAGTCTATATCTTAATGCCGATTTTTAGTGGGAATTCGGATGAAATATACATAAGTAATATAATGTTTAGAGAGGGCATTAAATACCTTTCAAATGAGATGTAGGATGCATGGGATTTTGTCATATCATCGGAGAAAATTGCAAGGTCGCCGACAATCAGAATCGCCTAGTGGAGTGCAGACATAAAATAATTGGGTGACTCCTTTAGCAAACGACACCCTCCAGGGAAATCCGGATTCCCAAACTAGATTTAATGGAGGCCTCAATCAAGACAATCAAGAAGACAGGAATCCGCCTGCTTTTGTGATTTTGAAAAGAAGGTTTCAGACCAAAAGTGGTCAAGAATCTTTTTGGGTAGGTAAATTATGTAAACGGTTGTTTACCTGTTGCTATGCAATAGTCAAAGTGGTCAGCAGACACGAACAATGAATAGGTGACATCCTTAAAGGAAACCTTGCACATAAATTCACAAAGTGCTATTTTTTGTGTAATAACCTTGACATAAGTATTCTGAAAATATGTCATAAGTAAATATTTGAAAATGGTGAGGTCTAAGGGAGTTATTCAGGAAAAGAATTTATTTTTGGGAATTCCCTGAATGTTGAGCTACTCAGTACTCCCCTTGCTACGTCACAACTATGGAAATTCCCTCAAAAGTAACTTTTTGATTCCCTGATTAATAAATTGTTGTAGATGAATATATATTTTAATTTATTATGAGTTACACTGGGCCAAATAATATATAATTTAGGTTAGAGAGCATAACCTTTATTAGAAATTCTACAGGGATGGGGATTCCCTTCTAAGGACAGATGGGATTCCCCAGGAACTCCCCTTGCTACGTCATAAATTAAGGAATTTCCCTTAAAAAATGAATAAAAAACTAGTTTTTTTAATGTCCCATAAGTGTGTTCAAACTAAATATTTTCCTTTCATTTTGCTCACATTGATAGTACACGTTGTGAATAACATGCTGAATTGAATTCATTTTAAAATAACTACGCTGGAGTTATGTGCAAGGTTTCCTTTAATACTTGTTCATATTTTTTCCATTTTGTCCATCTTTTTGGTCCTTACAGAACATACCCCACTGTGTAACTGCTTGCAGGCAAACATTGTCTCATGCATGGGACATATTGATAACAGAAGACCCAAAGGGGCATTCGAGGGTTGTCAGATGAACTGCTGGGCAGCGTACTGCCCAAGGGTGAAGCCCTGGTAGTATGCTGCCCAAATGTTCATCCAACAACCCGAGGACGATCCCTAAGGGTCTTCTTTATTATAATATCACCCAAATATTGGTGCAAAAATGTTTAAAATACTGTAAATGAGGAGTGGTATGTAAAGCATGTCAATACACACAACCCCTTGTACGTACCCCTCCTTTGCTGTGCGGGCGATAAAACCTTTCAATGCCTTTGAAGGTAATCAGTTAGAAACTGTTAACCTAGAATAATGGTATAGACCTTTCTCATTAAAGTGTGGCGCCTCCTGGTTAATTAAATTGAAACAATTTTTTAGGTCTTTTCCTATAGTTAACCTATATCCTTCACTTCATATAGATTAACTATAGGAAAATACCTAAAAGATAATCCACAAAGCGGTGCTAGCTACCTTATTGAAAAAGATGTATATTATTTCTTCCCCCATTCCCTATTTTCTTTATATATAAGTGTAAAAGGGACCCGCATGTTCATGAACTATATATCACAAAACCTATTCCCCTCATGATTGCTTGCAAGTAAAAACTGCTTACAGGGTCACATACATAGCCTTAAATGGTGTTTCAGGCTAACCATTTAGTATAAGTTTCGTCTTTATGCTCACAGGCCCAGTAGACCAGACGTTAATGGCCCATATATAAAACTCCCCCTAAACTGAAAACAAAAGAAAAAAGGGGAAAAAATGCTCCCTGGCCCTGTCTGCACCTTGAGTTAATGGGAGCGGCTCGTTATACGCTCGTTACGAGCTCGGCCGGAGTCTGATGGAGTGCGCTTTACGCCCCTCTCTGATCTTAGTTTCCTGGAGGGGAAAACAACCGCTCTGGGTTTTAGGCCAAGAATATTATCACTTACTTTTCTTTGGCCTAATGGGAAAACAATAATAACCATGTTTTGATGGTAGTATTTTGTCTGGTGTTATTATAAATTATATAGTTCCTTATTGGTGTACTGAGTGGCAAAAGACAGTAAATGGCAACATTCTGCAATTTATTGGCCTTTCCACTGAGTTTCTTAGCTAGGATGTGAAAAATTTTGCTTCATACATTTGTTAAATGTAGGAGTACAAGCAAACTGAGAAAGACTCAAACATGGTGTGTATGCTTTGGTAAAAACTCATTTCTATTTGTTATAAACAAAGTGGATTATGTAAGTTTTTTTGTACTATATTGCTTTAGTGTATTTCTTTAAAGACATAAGGGGCCGTTCATAAATGACGTCATGCTATTTTTGACCATTTCTGACACCCCCTCCCCTCCCCATGGTCATGCTTTTACTATAGGAATGTATAGGGAGCTGCCCCTCCCTGTGGCATTACGTCAGTTATGGACGGCTCCGTAAGAAGCAAAAATGTGAACACTGAGACTTCACGTAGGTCTATAATCCTGCATGATCTATATGTACTTCTTGCAAAGAAGGTCCTTACACCCACAATAGTCCGTGGTTTCTACTGGCCACTTAAAATTTTTTAATTGGTCCTCTGTTTATAGCATGAGTAACCCTTTTGATGGTTGTTGGGCTGTTGGCTGGTTTATTTTCCTACCTGCGATAAACCAGTGGCCCCAAAACATGCTGGGATGCAGGGTGCAATTCTCACCTAAAATAGTTGCTAGTTAACAGTCCTAGTTCGACCGGCTAGTGGACTTGGACGTAACTACAGTCTAATAGGTCTACATGCAGACTGCACTACAAGGCAGTGAATAATTCATTTGAATACGCTCATATTTGTCAGTCCGTTTATTGGGTTGAAGTTCAATGAAATGAAGGCAGAATCAGTCAATTCCCCCTTGCCCTTCTCCCACCCCTTTCAGCCCTCATCCCGTTAAGGCGAAGTGAAGCTCCCAGAAGGGTGCTTCCCTGGTCATTTCCGCCCTTTCAACCCCAATTCTACCTATCCACTTTCCTCCTGCCAGCCCGTTCAGCATGCTTCTGCCTTGGTTTCCCTGCATTGAGTAATTGGGATGTATTTGAAAAAGGGAAATACAACGCTAGTTGGAAACAAATTAGGTCTTCCTGATGTATTTGTGAAGAACAAGTTGGCTAATGATTATTGGCTATTGGAAATCTGTGAATTGGTTTTTATATCTCCTTTGGTTCTGCCTAATGAACTTGATATTTCGTGGTTATTGTTTTCTCCTTTTTCTTTTGTCCCACATGCAAGTGTCACGCTCTAGAGAATCTCAGATACACACTGTGACAATTTGGTACACATTTTACACAGTGAATGCGTCTCTATAATTTACACGTTTCTTTTTAATTCACACGTTTGTAACTGTTAAGCCTTTTCAGTTAGTGGTCCAGTGCGAGTTAACTCTCTTCCTCTCCTTATAATTATATCGTCAGGTGTATTTAACATTTATTCATCTTCATATTACCTTCAAGCCCAGTCACATCTTTCTTTGTGAAAAAGTCCAACCACCGGCGGGACTCGAACCCGCAATCCCCGGCTTTCTCACTCAGGTTACATGTTACCTTGCAACCCACCGGCGTAGGAGGCCGATGCCTTATCCATTGGGCCACGGTGGCGGCTGCCTGAGCTTTCTTTTGGTTTGAGATGGAGGACGAGCTTCTGAAAATAGAGTTCTCTATCATTTACTGTATAAAGGAACTGTAAAAAGTAACTACTGTGTTTTGTAATTTTGGTTACGAATATACTGTAAATTCATTATGTATTTAAGATTTAGACTATAAAGTTCTACAGTACAGTAGATCTGGACAAATACAGTAAATTTACTGGCAACAGCTTGCAATACTGTTTAAGTTGCCATTCATTATTGATGGATAATAGGGAATTGCAGAAAATTGTGTTATCAGATATTGAGTGGCACAATCAACTTCGGAAAAATATGACGGATAAATGCTTCTCATTTAACACATTCACATGCAGCAATAGGTGCATGACACACACACGATATAGACCACAAACACATGCAAATATACAGGCAGACATACACAAAAACATACCTGTCATGTGCTATCACATTCCCCGATCGATATGGAAAGCAGATGATATCACACTTGGATGCACCTAAATAATACTATAATGATGAGTAAATGAGAGTTTCAGATG
This sequence comes from Lepidonotus clava, assembly GCA_936440205.1. Lineage (NCBI taxonomy): Eukaryota > Metazoa > Annelida > Polychaeta > Phyllodocida > Polynoidae > Lepidonotus > Lepidonotus clava. Next base: position 45,805,469 of record OW387140.1, on the reverse strand, counting down.
ATTCAGTGAAATCAAATATGGATTGTTCCAATCAACTTCTGAAAAATATGACGGATCAATATTAATGCTTCACATTTAACACATTCGCCTTGCATCCATAATCAATAAATATCACACATGCACCTTATACACATATAACTCTATATACACACCACACACATGTACAGGGACACACATGCATACCTGCCTTGTGCTACCACATTATAAAATCGATAATACTGTAACACTTGGATGCATCAGAATAGACTCTAATAATGACAAGTGAGAAGTCCCCATCCATTAATGATGGATGACTAGGAGCTGCAGAAAATTGGGAATTGTGGACTCTCAAATATGGAACCCATAAGAACATGGCACACACACTATCGCACCACACATAAATGTCCACAAGCACAAGAACAGGCATACAGAAACATAATTATAACCTGTCTTGTGCTTTCACATTTGATGAACAATATGGACCGAGGGCCTTGTAACACCTGGATGTACATGAATAGTCTCCAATAATCAATGACAACTAGTGAGAAGTCCAATAACAACTAGTGAGAAGTCCAATAACAACTAGTGAGAAGTCCAATAACAACTAGTGAGAAGTCCAATAACAACTAGTGAGAAGTCACACACGAGTTTCAGAAAATTGCAAATTGGGATTTATCAAATATGGATTGTTCCGATCAACTTCTGAAAAATATGATGGATAAATGCTTTACGTTTGACACATTCATGTGCAGCCATAAATACATGGCACTTACATCATACACACTACATGCACATACAAAGACACAGACAGACATACACAGAAACATACCTGTCTTGGGCTTTCACATCAACGATCGATATGGACCGAGGATCTTGTAACACCTGGATGCACCCGAATAGACTCCAATAATGATAAGTGAGAAGTCGCCTTGCATTAGTGATGGAGTAATGGGAGACGCAGGAATTTGCGAATTGTGGACTATCAAAAATGTATAGTTTCAGTTGACTTCTGACAAGCATGACAGATCATTTCTGCATATTTATTTGACCTGTCACAACTGATGTTTTACTGTATAAAATATTTCTACCTGAGCAACAGAACAACTATATATAGCCTTTAAGCCCAATACCCACTAGGCGCTTGTACTGTCGACTGGCGACTAGCAACCAGCCATCGGTTACAGAATCACCGGCAAAGTTGCCAGGCAACTGGCATATCAAGCAAGTTTAATATGTTACTGGCAACTTTACCAGTGATTTTACTAGCGATTCTGCTCCCCGTCAGCCATCGCCCAAAATGCATGCCATACCCATGGGGAATCGCCCAGAAACTATGATTTCCAGGCAATTGTATTGGCCAATTTGTCTCTTTTGCAGCTGCCCATCACCAGTATAATCGCCTAGTAGGTATGGGGCTCTAGTCAACAGCACTGTATGAGAAGACAGCCTGATGATTCATTCTTCAGAGTTTTTTATAGTCTTATTGACGTCATGTTATGCAACTGTTTCAGCAATTATACTTCCTTTCATCTATAGATTTTGCAGATGGAGTATCATTAACCAATGTATCATTGATGTTTCATTAAAATGCATTTCATCGTATGATCATTGTATACTGAGCAGTAATGTTATATTACGCAGCGTCCTTGCTGAATAGATTTGTGTATCTCCCATATAGCTGAACTATATACAAAGGTAGATACCAGAAAGCTTATAGATGCTTTTTCAGATATGCATCAGAATTTATGTCCCAATTAAATATGCCATTGTTAAGCACACATTTGCTCCCATGTAGGCTATGAACATAACATACATGTGCAACTAGGAAAAACGGTTGTCTGTTGGGCCTACAGAATCAATCATGGAATTGTGTTATCTCAAATACCATTCAAAGAAATGCATCAATCCACTCTTGAATTTCATCCATACCATTTATCAAATAAACCCGCCCACTCATTCTGAGTATCACATTTGTCCTGTGTAGACATTGCCCGATGGACCTTTTTTCATCTATAAAACCTGTGGTAATGCTGTTTTCTGGTAGGTATTGAGTAGATACTGTTACATGGTCCATCACTTTATTGGATTGGGGTGTGGAGATGGACAAGTGAGGGGAGGGGTGTATATGTATGATCGATAGGGGTACTGGCAGAGATATTGTGAGCAAATGGATACTGCGTATAGACGTTATGCAGATGACGTCACAATGGTCTGAAAGGGTCTGGACGCCATGTTGGTGATCAATCTAAAATCATTGATATTAATAATTCTAAAACATCTAAAACATATGTCTATGCTAAATTCATCTAAGCTTTTCTAATGAAGTCAAAATCTGTCATTTTTATTATCTAGAATAAATATATTTTAGATTTTTCTGATCACCACGTGGTCTTAATGAGAACATGGCGATCACCAAAAAGTGATCACGTGACCAAGATGCACAAGGTCTATAAAGCACAAAATGGGCTGTATACTAAAAGATATGATTATGTGAATCTAATAATTATACATTTGGAGGTATATCTGTAATTTAGCATTTGATGTTTTTATCCATGTTACCTCGAAATAATTATGTTCACATATTACATTAAATGTCTTTGGGTATGATATCAAGAATTTGTTAGGAAAGGAATTCTGTGGCAATATTTGTCATTTCAAGATAATAGCACTCTATGCAATGATCTAATTCAAAAGCAAAGTGGTATCGCTTCACTCAAAAAAACGTACAAAATCGTGTCAAAGATTTTGGGTACAATTCATCCAACACAGCCTGTTATAAGAATGAAAAATCTATTTTCCATCCAATACGTCGGTTCTGAGACAGTTATAGATACACCCTCGTTAGGGAAACTCATGTATAAAGGTCGGCCTGATTCGATTTGCGCTTCGCCCCCAGACCACTCGGGCGTTTCTTCTCATGGTAGACGTATGGACCGTTTTATTGGACGGAACATTGAGTCTGAGAGGGGTTAAAACGGTGAACAGAGTCAGAGGTTCATAACCGTTGCTTGTTTCATAAAGGAATTACAACAAAAATATCAGTTTTTTTTGCTTTTTGCTTCATATGATAGCAGATCTGTTTCTGTCGTCATTTGCTAATAAGATTTGCGGACATTTTAGGTTAGACGAAGAAAGGTTCTCTGGTGATATCAGAGCTTTGCAGCTTACCTACGAAGACTTTCTTGATAAAACACTTTTTTTGAATTCCGCTACGTTTTGTTGGTGAAACATGAGATGTCCATATCAGCAGATGCTGCTAAAGTATTCACTTTTAGAGATGACAATAATGCCCTTCTTTTATATGAATAGGTTTACCTTTAGATTTTGGATGTTTTTCCAGGTGGAGAAATGATTTATACATGTATGTTCTTGTAAGTTTCAATCCATTAACAAATCAAAATTAACTGATGATTTATGAGTTGCGTAACACAGTTTGCACTTTACGAATTACATAGATCAGTGTATGGTTACATTTATCACTAAACCCAATCTGTTTGATGCATGTTCAATATTTGATGACGGGCCCCTTTCTGCCTCTTAACATATTTGCAACCATGCAAAAACAAAACCTTAGTCAGCAAAAATGCCTCCCAGCGAGGATTGCTAACGTATGTCTCTGTGCCCAAGTTACTATATATGCTTGTCATGCCCCTCTACCCTGCCATAGGCCTACAGACTCGCCCTGTACCGTCCTACAATCAATCAGCTGATGAGTATTGGACCAGAGAGTATACAGGGCATTGAGATTGCACATTCAAAGATTTCACAGTATATACGTTGAGAACAGATTGGAAAAAGAGCAAAATGATATTTTGTCGATATCTATGACTATAAACAAAGCTAATAGGCAACCATCTATACAAACCATCAACTCGTTCAGTGTGGGGGCTTGTATTATGTATGTTGTTTAAACCAAACACTCTGGAGGTGGGTTTAAAGCAATTGTCAATTGATGTTTACTGATTTTTCTTGTTGAGACACACACTAGCAGATCCAGGGGAAGGCAATAGGGGCAACCCTCCCTCTCCCCCCCCCCCCCCACCGTGTGCGCGCGAGACTATATGTCTGCATAACATACGGATACCGTCTATACACATTATTGTATGTGGCCGAATAGCTGATGTTAATAATGCTTGCTTTGTATGCGTGGACCAATGGCTTGGGTAAGTTGCATCACATCAACCATTTATAATGCAAGGCCGAGTCTCTAGTTCAGTGATAGGGTCAGCGACTGGTCAAGGTTAGCGAACGTACACAACAAAGTATTGTGTATTCATGTTGACAATCCTTTATTCTTTGTAATCATTGGAACATTATCGAGCTCCATACAAGACTTATTGACAATTCACATGTTTTCTATTACCTAAATATGTGTGTAATTCCTTGTATACTTGTTCAATGGACATAACCAAAGTATAAGTTTATGTTCAGTTATTAACTGTGTACGTAACGCATGTTCCAGAGACAGTCTTATAATCTAAAATATTATAGAAAACTCGGGAATCTAACAAAAAAACAACAAATAGAAAATATTGGAAATGGGTTGATAATATCCCGTGTATACCAGTTCTTTTTACTCCCTGAAAAATATATGTCAACACTTGCTGTTATTTTTAGTTTTAGCTGTTCCACAAACATAAGCCAGCGGCTTGCACACTTTGTATTTTGTTTGCAGTATATTCCTATCATACCTTTTTTGACAGCCAACTAAACCTCAGCAATGTACAATGCCAACTAAACATCAGCAATGTACAATGCCAACTAAACATCAGCAATGTACAATGCCAACTAAACATCAGCAATGTACAATGCAGGACGCAGTCAACTAGTCAGTGAAGGGGTCAGTGACTGCAGCTGGCCTAAGCCTGTCCAGGGTACCCAGCTCAGCCGGGCTGGTTGCTGTATGACTGGCTTAGTGCTGGGGGGGTACCCACTATAGACAGATAGGGGTAGCTAAAGCCAGCCCCTACATACAACATTTTATGTACAGTACCAAGAGTAACCTGGACTATTTAGAATTCTTATACTAATGGGGTCTGTAGCAGAGTATCAAGGTATATTGTTCTCTATAGCAGAGTACTTATCCTGATCTCACTCGTTTTTCCTACATGGGCCATGGCTTGCACATTCCTGTTGATTATCTTAAAATGATAATTGGTAAAATGACAATAATTTGCATATTTGAAATCCAGGGATATTCTGAGTTCAGTTTGCATTTGGAAAAGCAGTTACCCGAGTCCAACATTTACACCTATGATTATGTATGAATTTATACTAATTCATCACCTCCCGTGGGGGTATCGGAATGTATGCCTCCAGTAGCCCATGATGATCATAAAGGTGATGATAGGGAGACCCAGCACTGACCAAGTGGTTCATTGGGGTCTGGTTTACTAGGGGATGAGGAACAGTAAAAATGATTTCCATGTTTTGAACCCTTGATGTTTGCCCTCCCTGTCACCCTCATCTCATACATACAATCACCAAGTCAAAACACGTGTCTGAAAAGTCAGAATTTGTCTTGTTTTCACCATAGAAATGACCCTGGCTGTTGATACGGTGAAAAATACCCATCACTCACTCACTAATTCAGTAATTCATCAACATGTACATTTAGTATACTTTTTCCGCAAAAGATCTGTAGATTAATTGTTTAAAACTCGGCCTCCCATAAAGGAAATCCGACTGGTCATCTGCTGGTAATCCGCCCGTGTAAGAGCGGCGCAGGAACGTGGTTTCCCGCCACTTTTACTGCGGGCAGACGACATTCGGAGTCAACTGACCGGCGGTGGCCCTGACAACCACGGAGAAAGGGGACAAATGGGGCCAGGCCTGGAGGGGGGAGGGGGGGGGGGCAATAGTGTGGGTATTTGGGCGTGAGGGATTAGTAGTGGTAGGGGTTTTGTAAAGGAGGATGGCGTACTATTAGAAAAGATTCGTTAAATTTGTAGAATAATAAACGATGGTTGTCAAACTCAACGGCAGTTTTGTTGGACTGGTGTTTATTCGAGGTAAAGCGGTGAAATCGATTTGCGGTGGAATGGTATTTAGGAATACGAAACATTTCGCTTTTAAGCATAGGAAAAAAGAGTTTCTACTTGAAACAGACTCGCAAAAGATAGGTCCCACGTTGGTTAAAATGGGGATGAAGGGGAGGTCGGGGGAAATGTGAAAACATTACAAGAATCTATGTGTATGTAACATTAGCCTCCATACCTGATTGCATACAAAAATCAACATGTAAAAGGTAAAGATCCATAAGGAAAACTCACACATATTTTTGATCCTTGAACATGCGTCAGTGAAAGATTCAGGATTCTGGAGGGAGAAGAGGGTGGGGATCTAACCACGTGAATCACCCAATGACGTCCGTCCTACCGACACACCGTTTCCCGGAGAGGGACCTATAGATACGGACAGGCAAACATGGGAAGCACGCCTCGGCTACAAATAGATTCTGAGCAGCCGACTTTCGGAATACCGTAAAACCCATTTTATATGCCGCGCACTTTTTTTCTTCACATATGTTCATGAATGCAATTGAATTCAAGGTTGTGTAAACCTTTAATCGTACGGCTGGTTCCCAGGGGCGGATCCAGGGTTCTGAAAAAAGGGGGCCGTGCTATTGCAGGAATTTTACATTAAAACAATTAATATTTGGTCAAAAATGGGAGGGGCGTGCGCCTGGCACGCCCCCCCCCCCCTCCCGCCAAATCCGCCCCTGGTTCCCAATTTCGTCCCCGATTTCAAAAATTACAATTTAAAAATTTGGATAATCATAGACATGTTATCATTATGTAATTAAAACAGGTTTTCAATTCTCTTTCAAATGATATGTAGGATGCATGGTCCTAATTGTCATGTTACTTGTGAAAAATAATTAATTACCAAAATTCAAGCAGTCAGAATCGGCTAGTGGAAACCAGGCTTAAGTTCACACCTAGACCACTCTTACTTCGGCTTAAATTGCGGATTTTACGGTAGCGCAGTAGGGGATTGGAAGGAGATAGAGCGGGAATTGAGTGTAGGAACATGTAGATAGTCGGCTGGCTGCATCTTGTGGCTAGGGTGGGGAGTGTATTGGAAATCATGCGCGAGGTGGAGGCGCGTGAGCGAAGGGGCACGGGGCGTAGGCTTTAAGGACATGGAGTGTGTTTGAAAAGCATATTATAGGCCTAGCGGGATAGCTACAGCAGAATAGACACTGACAGAATATATGGACAGTGACAAAAAGAGGAGGAGTTTGGCGGGATATCACAGAGAGTGCAAAATCAGTATTTAAGATCAGAAAACTCCGTTTTTTCCCTACATTCAAAAGAACCGAGAAGAGCGATCCCACGCACGTATCATGATGTAGACATGAATGTGTTTTAGCTTTGCAGTTAAAACATACGAACCTCAAGCTTGATATCTATGATTTCTCACATGTATTTACTTCAGTGTAAAATCAAACAGTTGCTTAACCATTTCTAATCAGGCTGATTGCTGATTGCAAATCAAGCTCCTAATTACACAATCAGTAATCAGCAACGAAGTATGCAGGATGCTCCAGGTCAATTCATCTAAAGCACACTGCAAAAAAGAAGCAATGTAAAAAAGGTATTTCTATTCCAGTCGTTAACAAAAAGGTAAGATAGAATAAAACCAAACCAAAAGAAAACGGCGTTCCGTGGGAGAGACGATAATGAACCAGTTGGTGAGATTAGATTGCTCAGAAAGGTCGGCTAACACATCCCCAAGTCCTCCCACTCTATACCAAAGCCACGCCCAGTCCATTTGAGGTAAGCCCCATATCCACTAGGCGATTTTTACTCAGTCGGCGACACATCAGTGCCAAAGTCGGGCAATTCTAGAGGTAGAATCGGCCGACATTAGCACCAATTCAGATTAAACATGCACATTTTAATGTAGCAGAGTCCTTCATAAAGTCGGCCGATTTTAGTGCCGATCCGTCGACCGACTCTGTAAAAGTTGCTGAGTGGGTATGGGGCTTTAAGTTTGTAACACACCCGGCCTACTCTGTATTATTGCCAACACTTGGACAGTTGAAGCTCTTTTTTTGTTCTGTAGACTTTTGAAACTCCCTTCCCGCAGTTCGTCCATTCCAAGGACCCCCTGTGTACACATCCACGAGACGATTCCCTGTCGGTCAGCTGTACAATCGGCAGTTAGAACTACCAGGTTAATTGGCTGTGAAGTCGCCAGCGACGGCTTAACATTGGAAAGAACAAGAAGAAGGCGCTCCCTATACGCCGACGTTGCCAAAATATAATTTGTTTCAAAATTTAAACGACATTGTCGCTCGATCGATTCTTTTATACCTGTGACATATTAGTAGTATATGGAAATAGGACCTGCACGTCTTAAAGTTCCCCTGCTCTTGAAATAGGAAACCATTGAAACCATTGGTGTACTGTAAACGTATTATTTCTTGTGCTGTACATGCTTTTGCCTTAAATGCACAAAATATGATTCAAGTGAAAAAATAAAACGTTATAAATTAGAAATATCCACTAGATTCTCGAAATTATGACTGCAAGAAAATATCAATAAATGCCCGAAAATTTAGCAACATAATTTTACGGTTACAGTATAATTCAACTGTAATATAATATAGACGACGTTTATAGTCTATAAACCCATATATAGCCTGTTGATTCTTAGGGGCCGTCCTTAATGATGTCAAAATTTTTCAGGCTATTTTTAAGACCCACCCACTCCACTGTCACACTACATCCCTAATCTAAACATGAAAATGCCTGTTTTCAGGCAGTGTCACACTCTTCAATTCACCCACCCACCCCCTTGTGTGTGACATCATTTATGGACGGCCCCTTATACACATTGCCTGCATAAAATCCACTAGTTAAGTGACATTGTCGTATGAAATGATTCTATTATACACGCGACGTGTTAGTAGTATATGGAAATTGGAATTTAAAGATGGTCGCATAGTTTGCATGATCTACTGTGTACTCAATAATTTGTGATTATATTCGCAGTACGCTGAATGGGAATTTGTAGCTTGTGGAATGCATTGTTTTCTTATACAGGCGACTTCGTGTAAACACCGTTGTATCAACGACGTCGCTTGTATAGCAAGTTCAATCTAGAATAAAGTGTATGTTTCGAGGCAAGCAAAAATGTGTTTGGAATCAGACTCAGACAGGTGACGATGGTTCCCGTGGTGCCCATATTATGTTCTTTAACAACAAAAGATTGCCAATGGACTGGACTCACATGTTTCAATTGTCTCCATTAACGCATTTCTGTACACCTCACAGTCACTATTTGGTTAACCCAGTAATGTTAGAGAAGTGATCATTTAGGAACAACATGTTCATGTTGGCTTCTTAGCATAGTTATATGGATGGTCTCAGAGGAGCAAACCTGGTATTTACCTATAAATTAGTCTTCTATATATCATGGTATACCTGGGGGGCGGACCAAAAAACATCCACGAGAACTCTATTCCAAGAGAAGTTAAAATACCCACGATCACAAAATTAGCTCTCGTGAGTTATTAATTTCTCGTGGGACAGAATTCATTTTTTTCAATAATTAAAGTGTTCCAATGTCCTTCTAACACACTTTTAAAAGTGTTTTCTATGAATAAGTGTATTATGGGAAGTAATTTAGTATGAATTTTCAAGAAACTTTCATGTCCAAAAGTTCTCGTGGATGTTTTCTTGGAAGTATTTTCTTCTCGTGACCCTATAATTCTTCTCGTGGGTTTGAAATCACTGCTACGAGAAATCGTGGATGTTTTTTGGTCCGCCCCCTGATTAGTGTGTTATAGACCTCACACAAACCCCAATACCCATCATAGCCCTCTCTAATGCTCCACACTCTCTGTCACAATGGATAAGGTGTGGTACCATGTCTTAGTTGGCAGAGGAGGTTAATGGGAAATGACACCACAAACCGACCGGCCAGCTATAGCCTCCAGTGGCCTATTAGGGACGGTAAGTGGGCACCGTTTACCGCTAAGTCAGGGGCCTTAAAGGAAACATTGCACATAGATTTTCAAACGCCAATTTTCAATTTAATTAACTTTTCTTTGGTATTCTTAAGATATTCCAATAGAAAATATTGGAAAATGTTGAAATATTAAGGAATTATAAAGAAAATAAAATAAAATCTGGGGATTCCCTAATTTCTAGGGGTTACAGTTCTGTCCTTGCTATGTCACAATGAAGGGGAATCCCTTTCAATTTAACTTGGGAATCTCAGGTAATTGAATGAATTCATGTGAGTAAAGGATACAAGTATTTATAGCCTGCTCATGGCCTAATATAAATATTTAATACAACAGCTAAAATTCCTTTCTGTACACTATTGAGATTTGGGGATTCCCTTTTTTGAAAGCTGGGGAATCCCAATTACAGTCCTTGCTACATCACAAATTAGGGGATTTCCCTTAAAAACCATTAAAATAGACCAAATATCAAAGTCCCACAACAGTGGCTTCATTTGGGATATCCTTAAAATACTTTTAGCATTACTAGTTCTTGATGCATACTTCACGCACAAAGAAGTTCATTGACAAATATACCTATCCCTTGATTATGTGCAAGGTTTCCTTTAAGGGTGTATACCACTGAACGAAAGTGGTATAAGGATTTGCGTGGGATGTGCTTGCGCAATGTGTGATAATTATATATACACAGGAGCATCACTGATATATTTTAATAGTTCTTTAAGATAAACTAAATTTCTTCCCTAATTCTCCCCACCATAGATACATTTTTTTACCTGCATAATATCCTAGATCAAGATGCATGCTGGGAAATATCTTGATAAGCGATATTACTAAAGCCTATACAAATTTAGTAATTATGGAACATAATCATTTGAACATAACAGTAAACTATCCATTGGAATATCTTTCACTCTGTATTTCTCATGGCTTAGAAATCCATGATTAGAGACAGATACATACCAAATATTCGTCATGATATCTTTATGAAAGTACTGTGATAATAATGGACAAACAGTTTTACTTTATTTACATAGAGTCAAAACGACGTCACTCCATTTGGATTTCAATAAAGTATAGCCAACTTTTCATGGCTAATACTTCACCACCAGCTTAATTAGTATAGAAGCATAGGATGCATTTCTATATTCATTTCAGAGTATCTGTTGCTTCAGTTACTAGGGTGATAGTGGTTACCGCTAAGTGTAGCTTCACCACCATAATGGCATTCTGTAGATGAGAAAAGCCAAGTGGTTATGCCACAAGCACTCAGAGGTCTTAGAAGTGGTTGTCTACTTGTCTGGTAAACCATCCAAAAAGCTGTCTAAACCTCTCTCCCTAACTCTCACACCCCATCACCTCATTTCGTGGGTCAGCTGAGTAAGAGGAGCGCTGGAGCGTTAACAAGGCAAGGGTTCTCCACGCTTCTCAGAATAGCATAGGGCTTTTTACACTATAGACAGCAACCCATGATGAAACAACATGCCTACCGATCTTCTTCTGAAGACTATCACTCCATAGATGAAATCAGCCGAGTGTACATGCAACAACTGTAATGGGTCTAAAAGGCAGGTGCCTAAATGCCTGGTAACCAAGCCAAAAGCTGTCTTAGCCCCTTTCACTCTAACCGGCCATCACCTCATTTCGTGGGTCAGCAGGGTAAGAGGAGCACTAGAGCGTTAACAAGGGAATGTGTCTTCAGACTTTTCAGACAAGAATAGGGCTTTTCATACTAAGGCAAATGGTCTACCATGAAACAAGTAGTGTAGGGACATTGGGATTTAGTAACATACCGTTACTCAATCATTGCATAAGTAGTATAGGAACTTTAGGATTTGCCTGTGACTCCCTACTGCAACCTTGTTGCAACATTCTGGTTATGTGTCCCAATGTGTTTTAGCTGGAAATAACATAATGATATACTGATTTGGCGAGGTGTCAACCTCAACATCATATAGCTGTTGGATGCCATTGTGGTAAGAGGCAGATTGACCATAACAGTATTGTTACAGAACAGTTCTTTTTTATTGCGACTTGGCTTTGATCTTTCTTTTGGTACATCAGATCTAGTACAGCCCAAGCTGCACTCAGTAAATGTGGCCTGCCAACTGTACATCAGTCTGAGTACAGCCTAAGCTGCACTCTGTAAATGAGACCCGCCAACTGTACATCAGTCTTAGTACACCCTAAGCTGCACTCTGTAAATGAGGCCTGCCAACTGTACATCAGTCTTAGTACACCCTAAGCTGCACTCTGTAAATGAGACCCGCCAACTGTACATCAGTCTTAGTACACCCTAAGCTGCACTCTGTAAATGAGGCCTGCCAACTGTACATCAGTCTGAGTACACCCTAAGCTGCACTCTGTAAATGAGACCCGCCAACTGTACATCAGTCTTAGTACACCCTAAGCTGCACTCTGTAAATGAGGCCCGCCAACTGTACATCAGTCTTAGTACACCCTAAGCTGCACTCTGTAAATGTGGCCCGCCAACTGTACATCAGTCTTAGTACAGCCTAAGCTGCACTCTGTAAAAGTGACCCACCAACTGTGCATCAGCCTTAGTACGGCCTAGCTGCACTCTGTAAATGAGACCCGCCAACTGTACATCAGTCTTAGTACAGCCTAAGCTGCACTCTGTAAATGTGGCCCGCCAACTGTACATCAGTCTTAGTACAATCTAAGCTGCACTCTGTAAATGTGGCCCGCCAACTGTACATCAGTCTAAGTACAGCCTAAGATGCACTCTGTAAATGAGGCCCGCCCACTGTACATCAGTTTTAGTACAACCTAAGCTGCACTCTGTAAATGTGGCCTGCCAACTGTACATCAGTCTTAGTACTGCCTAAGCTGCACTCTGTAAATGAGGCCCGCCCACTGTACATCAGTTTTAGTACAACCTAAGCTGCACTCTGTGAATGAGACCCGCCAACTGTACATCAGTATGAGTACAGCCTAAAGTCGGGTTTCCCCTGAACAATATTATACTAACAACCATGAACAAAAGAGAAAGATTCCCCAATCTTCTGTGGTTGTCGACAGAATCATTCAGTGGAAACAGCAAATCAGTGGTAAAGACATCTGTAAACAACATTAAACAACAGAAAATGATTGCAGAAACAAGACAATTTACCAACGACCAAATATTTAACCTGTTAAATATTTTTGGAAGACAGTTTCCAACGAAATTCATTGTTTCCCTCATTTTCTACCTCTAGTCATTGGAAATAGTCATGTCCAAGATAAAACATATGACCATTTGCCAATGATTACATTTTTTACAGTCATTTGCAGTCATCAACTTTCTAAACCAAAATCGTTTGGTGGAAACCCATTTTAAGCTGCACTCTGTAAATGAGGCCTGCCAGCTGTACCAGCCACGTGTCCGCAGAGGTCTTCACGCCCGTCCATGACGTGTCTGGTAAACCAGGCGTGCCGTCTTAGTCACGCCCACTCACTCCAACCGACTATCACCACATCTTCTCAGCCAGTGGAGCAAAAAGGGTAGTGAATCATTCAGGATCCGAACACACAGACTGATTTATGAGTAACTGAGGGACTTCAAAGCCCCATACCCGCTAGGCAATTTTACCTGGATCAGCCTCCGTTGACTGTCAATCCAGGACAGAATTAGTAGGAAAATCAATCAGTTTGGTATTTACAATCGATTCCATTAGTTTACAATCACCAGTTGGTTATTGGGTTAAAGGCCATATTCCTCTTTGTGATAATTTGCACTTTGTTTAAAAATATCATAAATGCAACGAGTAATGCAAGGAATATCGCAAAACACAAGTAAAAATCTCAATTTATGACTGACTCATATCATATCTCACCAAGTATTTCAACAAATTTGCATTGTTTTTAGATCCCGAAGCATAGTTTTTGTTTTTTCAGATGCTAACATGTTGGTACTGTGTCAACCACTGCAGACGTGCTCTGTTTCTATACACAAGATTAGTACCCAACCAAATTGAAGCAAGGCTTTGTGGAATAAGGCCTACTTTATTACATTATTTTTTTGTAGAACAGCCATTAGGTAAAGGCAAACTTGGAAAGACAAACTAAAGTTATCATTCCACTGTATTCCCAATTAAATCCTTGTGACCGATGCCTGAATAATGGCAATATCATAATTAAAAGCTTTCTCCAATGAAATCTAGCAACATTATTGGTTAACACCTGCAATGTTGACAATATATTGGAAGCGCGCAGATTTTATAGGAGCTCGTGGGAGGTCTCTCACAACCACTAAGAGAAAGGCACACGTTTGATATGGGTGTTAAGACTACCCCAATGTAATGGCAGAGACATGATAGCATGGATGATGAGGGTAATCTATAGTTCCAGCTGACCCCACCAGGGAACAGTCAATGGGCAAACTGTGTCCCCTGTCATACTATCTGACAGTTCGCCCGGGATGGGTAAGAGGAGAACTTGCACTCAGCAGGTGAATGCTCAGAGACGACAGCCTGCCTTAAGACAACTGTGAAGTTCAGATAAGATGTCAAAGCTGTCCTTCAGCATTTTCCTCACATTCATAGTTTAAGTCTCCTAGAAGAGTGAAGTGAACCCTGGCTTTAAGACTGTATTCTGTAGGCCAATTTTGATGCTGCTGATGTTGTAATTGTTTGATTTTTTGAAAGACAATAGACCTGTCCACTTTGGGATGTATTGCTGGCATGATACGGAGGTCGGACATAATTGCAGTTTTTGCAAAGTCAGGCACTGACACAAATCTGAGTGAATGAGTTAGTACTTGTGTTTTCCAAGTCAAAAAGGTGTTGATAAAATTAATAAGGATGAATTATCATTTTTCTCTAAATTAGGTAATTACCTCCATTTTAGGTGAACCAAAATAAGGCCAAACAAAAAAAATTGTTGTGTTCAAGTAACATAGGTCAAAAAAAATAGGGTAGGTAGGTCGAAAAAACTTTTTTTTTTTGCTTTTTTTTTTCACTTGCCAAAGAGACCCGGCCAGTGTTGGAAATAAAAGATATTCCAAATATTCTCAAAAAGCATTTTTAGCATCTAAAATACATCCATGTCCTGTTTTATGGTTTTCCATGGTACTTTAGGTCAATTCTTTGGATTCTAAAAAAAAGTAATTAAAAATTTCCTAAAAAAAGTTAGGGTAGGGCCAAAAATTTAGGGTAGGTAGGGTTACCTGAACACAACAGTTTTTTTTGTTTGGCCTAAGGTATGTTTTTGTGGTTTTAGCATTGGACATTGTGAGTAAAGCTGAAGGGCTTTAACACTGTTCCCTAGGGGAAAATGCCATTTTTGCTTTCCAGTCCTACAGCTACATATTTAACATATTGAAAATAAAAGCTTATAAAGTTTATTTTTGGGTAATAGTACCAGGAAAATTACTGTGATTCAAGTATGACAAACATTTTTCTAAAAATGTTGATTTCATAGAAATAAGCAGTGGGCTAGCTGGCAAGGTGGACAGGTCTATTCCATGACCTTTCTAATTATATATATATGCCATGTACGTATACATAACCTTTATTTCCCAACACTGATTTTTGAAATTGGCTAATTTGGCTTGTGGAATATAGGCCTTACAGTAAGATGTCTCCGAGGGCAGGGGTTGATGTCATTGTACATCTGATCTGCCACCTGGTGGTGAATGCCCGAACCAGGGAACGCCCGCATCCCAGAATCCAATCGCCACCGGAAGTGAAAGGTGGCGTGGGGAGCATTTCGCTGTCGCGTGACATGAACTTTGCATGAACTTTTTATGGCCCTAATCACAACAGGGCATTTCTTAAAATTCGACATGGAACACAGGGGTTTGTTACAGGGGATAGGGACTCTAAAACCATAAGAACAAGGGAAATTGGCATTTATTTATTTGGTGACAAAAACATATGACTTGATGTACCCAGCCCTAAACCCTCAGTTTTTTTTTAGGTAAATCCAGAGGGATTCCATGGAAAACTGAGAGGGTTGTGACCAATTATTTTGAGAAAATTCCCTATAGCCATTACATAAAGCTTTGAGAAATATGAGGGGGTTCCAGATACCCTATAGGAACCCCCCTTGGTATGCCACTGCTTGGTCATTTCTTAAATTCGACAAGAGAAATTGACACCCCTATCATCTACACCCCCTTGTAAAATGCAACATCAAAGAAGAGGAAAAAAACTGCAAAGAACATGTTCTTATCCTGGAAAATCTATAATCCACTGTCATATTCCCCATACTGGGAGAGATGATCCTAATCCACAGATAAAAATCCTACTGGTAGTAAAAGCTCAGCTACAACCTACAATATTTCCTTAAAGCCCCATACCCACTAGGCGATTTTATGAGCGATGGGCGACGGTCAACTGGAAGGATCGGCCGATTCTTATGATAGCCTAGTTAGTATGGTATATTGAAATGTGCGTGTTTGATCTGAATCAGCACTACAATCGGCTGATTCTAAGGTTAGAATCGGCTGATTTTAGTGCCAATCTGTCGGCCGACTTAGGCAAAATCGCCTAGTGGGTATGGCCCTTTAGTTCACCCAATCCTATAGGGCTTATCACTGCTCCAGGAACATGCAATAGGATGTCAGGGTGAATCTGGGAAGTGTGCAGGGTGAGGTGTCCATGGGGTATCTCTACAATCTGCTGACACAGCAAAATCAACCCCCACCCACCCCATTTACTAGCCAAGATCATACGTCGGGGAAGAGATTTCAAGGTTTTTCCATATTTGCCCTAAATTGGGAATGATGTCCTGTACTTAAATATGTGTTCTAAATGCCCTAATTATCTTTGAAGGATAATATAAAAAGCTGAAGATTCCTTAGAGCATCAGGAATATTTTGATATTTACCTTTTAACTGTAGGTTAAATACTCATTTTGCAATTAGAAAATAATCATAACATTAGGTCCCAATTTATGGGTAACAGCCATGTGGTGGCCAAATATGGCCTTATGGGGTGGAAGGGGTTAACTGTATCCTCTCTGTTTAGGTTGTAGACAAATTGAATCTTGTTTAACTTTCTACATGTCAGACCTTATGAGTGTAATGTTACTATATGTGTTTAAGTTTTCTCAAACCCTGAAGGTTTCCACTTCATTTTGAATGTAGCTTTCATGGTACTTCCAAACCTTCTAGACCTATGACACAACAGTTAGCTGACTTAGCTAACTGCATGCAACCCTGGTCACTTACTGATGTATTTTGTTTGTAACCACTCAAGAGGTGATCTAATTTCAGTTCAACTCAATAAGGTTTTGTAAGTTACTGTAATAAGTTTAAAAGGACGCCAAGTAAGAGGGTTCCGGTATTATTCAAAAAAGGTTAAATGTTCCTAGTTTTATTCATGCAAAATAGAATGAGTGCGCACAATAGATTGCTTAAATCAATGGGTATTAGTGACAATCTAAAAGATGAGTCTCTAAGTATATAATTATAGGTGACATGGCTGACGCAAAACGGAATATTCATTTCTAGTATCAGTTGGTGTTACAGTAGAGGATACGTGTCATGGCCGATTTAATGCGGGTTTCCTTTGTATTTTCTTTCCCTTTTTAAAGATGTTTTTCACTCTTGACACAAATTCTTATCTAGAAATGTCTTTATAAAGCTGCAGCCAAAACGGCACTTTATAATCATTGATAACTTGATGTCAGCTTCACAGAATTATAGATTGTCACTAAAATAGACTGCTTCCCCTGCAGTCTCACGTTTTGTATGAATCATTAATTCAGCGTCTCTGATGTCAAGTTGGGAAAACCTCAGAAAACCTGAGAAGTGTAAAGACCTAGGCTCCGTGCCACCCTCCTTGCCGAAGACTTTGGCAAGTGCTGAAAATTTAATACGTCGGTTTTCCCCGCAAGCGTCGCCTTGCCTGTGGCGGTGCACTCTCATGTGACATGTTTCTATGGGGGACCCTTTGAGGGTTAATGGAGTTAGGCCAAGTTTTCTGACTGTTTTATATGAATTTTCAATCATGCTAGCTAATCTTTGTCTTTATTTCTTTATTCGACCTTTTATACTTTTATCTGACATTTTTTACATACAGTGGTTACGGCTTCTCCAAGAGCCTCAGGGTAAAAAACGGCAGAGAGACAGGGGAGCACACATACACAATATTACGAAAGAAAACAGATAGAAGAGAGTACCCAGCCAACTTGTGACGTAACAGAAATGTTCTGCAACCATACATTTTTAGTCAGTTTGTTACTTACTAAGATGGCATGTAACAATTACTTTATTGATGGTGAGGTTGAAACCTCATCAACTCAGAACATTATTATAACATTATTTCAGGTTGGGTTAGGATGAAACCAAAACAGAACATTATAAGAACATTCTGTTTAAGGTTGAAGTTATTGGGAACCATCAAAATAATGTAACAAGAACCAAACCAGAATGTTGCTGCAATGTTATGATAACATAACTCGATAAGGACTGACACCAAACAATGTTTTCAAAAAAGGCTAGAGCAGACAAATGTGTTAAATTATAACTGAATGTTTAAGTTGGAGAGTTTCCTTAAAAATCAGGCTAAGGTATTATTCATCTCCCCTTCCAGTCATGCCCCCCTCGACACACACACACACACACACACACACACACACACACCAGGGGCAGATCTGGGGGGGATCCTGGGGGTCCTGACCCCTCCCCCCTCTTTTGGTGGACCCCTAAACTACAAAAAGAGGGGGAAATACCCTGCATGTATGCGCAATTGCACGCAGTTTCAGTAGTTATTCTTTATGCTGACCACCCCCCTTTTTTTTCAAAAATCCTGTATCCACCCCTGCACACAGAGGGATAAGTCATCTCCTGCAGTCAGATAATACCACACCTCTTTATCACCTGAAGCTACCATTAATAAGCTTTCACTTTACAACATCTTTACGCTGGGTGTCTGCATGTTGAAAGGATAAGTCCCAGACTGCCGAGAGGTTCCAATGCATCCTTATTAATTTGTCCCATGAGTTTTTTGCAGATAGGCCTAGGACTGTTTCATTATTAGTAAAGTATTCCGTGGGTAGTATGGTATATTACATTGCAATTAGGGTCTATATCTCCAGTAATTAGATAAAGTGAGAGAAATTGAATATGCTACTCTTTATAACTTCAGTTGTTATTGATATTGATGACTTAGGAGGACAGCTAGTCAACAGTCTTGGTGGTTTTTGTTTATATATTCCCATTCCTATTCCAGTTCCTTCCAGACAAGTGTTAAATTTGTCAAATCAAAACCTACACATCTCATATGCCAGGCTCATACAACCGGAAAAATAATGAGATGTTCTATTTAGGCTAGATCCTAACCGCCGTCTTCAAGGTAGATCTATATTCTACAGGCGGAATAAGGAATCGATATCTATCTGCCTATTGTGTCCGCCCTATACGTACCTCTCACTAACTGTACCCGACGGCGTGGCGAGAGATAATCACATAGTATCCTCAGGAATCCTCCCAAAGATTATTGTCTGCCAGACAAATGAGATATCATCAAAGACGCAACCAGCGGAAGGAACCAAGTGCGTGGAGTTGCCGGGCACCAGCGGCGATATTGTGCTGGTACCCGCGTTCTGTCCCTATTGTTTACAGTGCCAATTACGCAAGCCGGGTCCCAGCGGAAGCGGAATAACTGAGACCACAAAGCAGACGACATTTGGAGAGAATTGGCGCCCTTTTGCACCTACCTCGCGCCTGCGCAGTGCGTTGGGGGACCCTTTCTTTTCTATCCAAGAAAGTGTTACAGCCCTACCGCCGGCTCATTTTATCAGTGTCCTTGTCTCCAATTCACATACCACAAACTGAAGCTCCTTTTGTATTTAGTTGGGCTCTGAAAGGGACAACAGTTGTAAAATGTGAAGCAAATCTAAATTGATCAATGAGACTTTTTTTTGTTGGGGTAGGTTAAAGTCTGGCCAACCCTTCAGGGTTCTTTCCAGACTGCACACAGTAATGTTTTTCAGCTGTGGATGATCGTATCTATGATTTGATTTAGGAGAAACCCACCACCAGGTGTGATGCCCTACACTTTTGGAAGAGTGCCAGGGGGTCTTTTATGTGCAATGTCCCATAGAAAGGGAACAACACACCTGGCCTTTGACCCTGTTGGGTGGCCCATCGACTGCAGACTCTCGGATCTTCTTATATTTGATCTATCAAATGCAGAATTGATCTTCTCTTCTTTAGAAATTTTATTATGAGTTCATATTTAATTGAAGGAAGCCTAGCATACAGTATGTCACTAGTAATATTCCCAAATGAGCTTGAGATGGCATATACATAAAACATTATTATAAAAAAGTAATGTTGTTATAACATTATTTTTTGGTGAGGTTAGGATGAAA
The DNA here is from genome assembly GCA_936440205.1 of Lepidonotus clava. NCBI lineage: Eukaryota > Metazoa > Annelida > Polychaeta > Phyllodocida > Polynoidae > Lepidonotus > Lepidonotus clava. Next base: position 45,785,188 of record OW387140.1, on the reverse strand, counting down.
CCAAAACAGAATGTTATAAGAACATTCTGTTTGGGTTGAAGAACATAATCAGAACGTCGTAATAACATCAGCAGCAATGTTATTGGGAGCCGATAAAATAACATAACAAGAAGGGGGTCAGGTTGGCCAATGTTGACGAGGCATTGGTACCACTCGTTGGCATTGGCGCTGCATGGGTTCAAGTCCCATGCAGAAAATAGGACATTTGGGTGACCCATGCACGGAATTGTGCCCAAAAACAGGACTGCAGTGGAAGAACATTTAATAAAGTGAACTCAGTCTGTATAAAAATCCAATAAAAAAATACGGAACCAAACAGATGTTATAACATCGCATGATTTGCTTGGGAGAGCGTTCTACTGCTGAGTGAATGGGGACCCACCTTCAGCGTTGTCTCCGGGTAGTCTCCACCACCTCACCCTTCACCTTATCACCCTTCCTCCTCAGCACCCAAGGCCCCCAGTAGCCCCTGCTGATCATAAAAGGTGATAATAGCGGGGACTCAGCACTAACCAAGTGGTTCATTGGGTTTGATTCCCAGTTGGTGTCTGGGTTCACTAAGGGATGAGGTACAGCAAAAATGATTTTCCAGGTTTTGATCACCTGCTGTTTGCCCACCCTGTCGCCTTCATCTCATAGATACAATCACCAAAGACAGAATTCATTCCAACTTGTTTTCGCCGTGAAAATGACCCTGGCTGTCGGTACGGTGTAAAACATCCATCACTCACTCCGCAGCACCCATCAATCCTGGAGTGTATTTATAGCCATATACCCCATACCAGTGTCCAATTTGCAGAGTCCCAATTTAAAGCCAGGATGCACTGGGCATGAAAAAAAACCTAGGCTCCTGTCTTTGAGTCTGTCAGAGTGAGTGGGTTCCAATGGGCGCCCACTCAATCAGTGAATGTGGCTGGGGTTGGGTGCTTTTATAAATAGCCCCAGGTGGGTATGGTGGAACGAGGACTGAAGCCTGTATTCAACAAGGCGATTTTGACCAATGGGAATTTATTTGTTTCCAAATTTCCATTGGAATTATTAGAGGAAAACTGTCTGAGGTTGAAAGTTTGACCCTGAATAGGAGGTTGGCATAAAAAATTACTGCCCGAGGCCATTAGGCATAGGCGTGTAATATTTCTGATGTCCCGCAGAGTATTTAGGGTAATACTTTTGACCGAGGATGGTTTTCCTTATATTACATAGCATATTTTGTGAACTATAATGATATTAGAAAGGAAATTACCAGTGGAGCAAAGCGGGCAGTATCCCAGTGTACTGACTGTACACGTGCTTCGGATGGTCTCAAGCAGTTTACCTTAAAATCATTATTTTCTTTCAAATATAGGATCTAACAATATCTCCATTGAATCAGATTACATTATTTTACCTAAAAATACAAAAAGAATCATGCAAATTTGTTCATATTTAAAAAGTCAAGACAATAACATTTAACACAGTGAAGCAGGGTTGGCAGTATACACAAATACTGCCCACTCTTCCAATATACAAAAAATACCATATGGCAGTGTCCAGTTAGTATAGTGATCATAAGATTATTCATTTCAACAATGGTAAGAGATTGTGTTGATATATTGATGTAAAAAAGAGTTTTCCATGATGCTAAGATCATTTTATCTCACTTTCTTCTCTATTTTGATTAGCATTAAAGCCAAAACCCACTAAGAGATTTTACCAGAGATGGGCGACAGGGGACTGGGAGAATCAGCCAATTCGTATGATAGCCCGTCAGTATGGTATTTTGAAATATGCATGTATGGTCTGAATCAGTGCTAAAATCAGCCGATTCTAAGTGTAGAATCAGCCAATTTCAGCGCCAATCCGCTGGCCGACTGTGTAAAAATGTCCTAGTGGGTATGGAGCTTTACATGGGCATTATTATTGTACAAAGATAAACTGTAATAGTTCCATCATACTTAATCCTCAATGATGATTGGAGACCTGAGATTAAATTCCTGTTCCTTACTCTAAATAGACATAGCATATGACCATCACTGTAGATTACCACTCACCACCAAGAAGATGAACAATCTACTCTGTTAATTACCCACTAAGGCCTACAGCAAATGAGATTGAATAAAAAGTGAGATGTTAGGATAGGTTCACTCTTCCCCTCCAGGCAGCTGATGGGGACATTATCTCCTTATTTCAGACAGCTTTATGTGTCTTTAGACTGGTGTTTCATGGTACCAAACTAATACCTTTACAGGCTACGCCATACCCAGCCGGGTTGTGACATAATGGTCACGTTATGCGACCATATTTTTTTTGTTTGTCTGTTACTTACTAATTTGTCACGTAACTGCTACATTATTTTTCTGTGAGGTTGTGACCTAACCAAAACAGAATGTTCTTATAACGTTCTGGTGAGGTTAGGTCAAGATCAAATTAAAATAGAATGTCATTGTGACATTCTGATTAGGTGAGGTCAAGACCTCACTTAAACAGAACATTTTTGTCACCTCCTGACCAGGGGAGGCCCCAACCTTACCTAACCAGAACGTTATCGTGAAGTTCTGATTAGTAAGAACGTTATCGTGAAGTTCTGATTATGTCAGGTCTTAACCTTACCTAAACAGAAGGTTACTGTAACCATCTTATTAGGTTAGGTGTCACCCTAACCTAAACAGAATTGATTGTGACATCCTCATTCAGTGAGGTCTCAACCACACCTAAACAGAATGTAATTGTGACATTCTTATTAAGTCTCACCCTTATAGATAACCTGACAAGAACGTTGTCAGACCGTCACAATGTCACGTCGCAACAGTTGGTTGCAGCGACGTAATTGGGAGTCATAAAAAAAACATCGCTGTAACCTAACAGTGTGACGTAACAAGAACCAATCCAGGACGTTATTAGAACGTTATTAGAATGTCATATCCTTGGCTGGGTAGTAAGGGGGCCAGATGGTATAGTGGATAGCGTCCTCGCATCACACATGTGAGGCCCGGGTTCAAGTTTTGGCTGTGCCTGCTATACGACCTCACCTTGCCGTCATTTCCACAACCATAGATTTGATCAAGCCAAACACTTGAGTTGGTTCAGGATACACATTTTTCAGCATATGAAGAAATTTTATAAAAAATAATGTACATAAAAATGAGATGAGTTGAGATAAAGATAGATTATGTTATGGTTACAACAAGTTACTGTTCTATAATTGCCTAAGTTCAGGCATATAACTATAATTATACAACGTCACTCCTGATTACCTTTAACTTTCTTCTTAATAATACCCTTAAATTCAGTATCAGTAGCAGCCATTTGTTCGAACTGCATCAGTCTATTCCACGGAATATTACCTCTATTCAAAGGACAACCAATATATTTTGTTGTTTTTAAAGGGAACAGCTTAAAATATTTAATTTTCAATTGTTGTCTAGAGTGTCTACCCCTGGGCATGATATTACGTACATCACTGTTAGCCCACCAATACATTATAGACAAAAGCTGCAAATCTCATCGCTGCTTCAGGCTTAACAATTTTAATTCCAGATGCATATCCTTCCTAGACATATCTGTATTGTTACGTACCCGTAAGATCGTACACAACGCTCTATTCTGCAACAACTGTAATTCTTCAATATCACGTGTCCTTCCAGACTCAGATAAGAAACCGCACTAGTCAAATAAGGGTAATAAAGTCTGTTTGTAAATAAGGGCAGCAGTATCATTATCTATATATTTCCATAATTTACTCAAATTAAAAATCTTATAATTTGCCTTTTTATAAACATTACACAAATGCTTATTTAAATCCATCTCTCTATCCAATATCACGCCTAAATAGTTATAATTATCAACCACAGATAATTCAGCAGCTCCAAAAAGTAACGCTCTTGGTTCATACCTATTACTTTTATATTTACTGGAAACATACATCACTTTAGTCTTGGTACAATTGACTTGTAAACGACTTTTGTTATACCAATCATAAATCATATCTAATTTCTCCTGCATAATGTAAAAGTGATCTCCTTAGGAGCAGCAGAATATACAACACAATCATCTGCATACATAATTATATTATGATGTTTCAGGGTACTAAATAACCTAATAACATAATAATATAAATAACACAGGCCCCGGAACAGAACCCTGGGGGACCCCACACATCACAGGCTTAACAGACGATTTTTCATTATTAGATAAAACCTGCTGGCTCCACATACATGATATACACTGGCACTCTCTTACCATTTGTGTTCCATTTCTATGTATAGCTCCTTGAACAAAACCATATTTAGTTAAACATTACAATTTTCTTAATTATGGCAAATATTCAAAATACAATAGTTTTTCACACAGCCACTTATTCAAATAACAGCTTTTACTAAGTACTGGAAAGAGAAAAACAGAAGGGTTTGTATAATGATTGCACACTCAAGCCATTAGAATTATTTTTTAAAAGTCTTTATGTTTAGCAGGCTTCAAACAATTAGCTGTCAAATATTAATGCATGTTAACCTGACTGAAGTAATTGACGCTATATATATGTATTGTAGAACTTACCTGCTGTGGCACTAATTGTATCATAAAATGATATTTAATAGACCATCATGGCAATGAAGGGAGTTTGATAATAAAAGGGAAAGAAAATGTCTTCATTGTAGACATTAGTAGGGTATACTAGTACTGTTGTTATCATCAAGTAATAATGAAAACATTAATACTCTTATCATATTCTTCTTATTGTACCTATGATGAGATTTTTCAGATTTAGTTATGTATTATTCTTTGAAATTATTTCAGGGATAAATTTGAATTTATTCTTCATTTTATTCTCAATCCTATGGATTACAACATGATACTGTAGCTTGTCAATCTTGAGAGTTTTGTTGATTCAAGGAAAAATGTTTTACTGTCATCCTTTCTTAGTGCATGGGTCTATAGATGTGCTTGACAGCTTGTCGTAATTTGGGGGGGTATAACAAATCTATGTCATATACAGATCCTGTGTGCAAATGGGTCAGTTCAAACTTGGAAGGAGTTGGATATAAAGTATACAGCACTAGGATGAACACTATGGTTTCTGAAGGTTGGTACACAGATATAAAGTCATAAGACTGAAGTCAAATATTTTGGAGGTGTTTGGAACATGACCTAAAAGATACTAGGAAAATTAAAACACAAGAACACTGGGTTACATGCACTCTTAGACAAGATAATTCAGTTTTCAACCCTTCTCACCTATTATCAAAGATGAAGACCCTTAAAATCGACAGGGCAACATAATTATTTCTTAAATTCGACACAGTGACATAAGGTTTAGTGACATGTGACATCGCCTTTAAAAGATAGCTACGTGGGACGTGACCATTTCTTAAAATCCTGTTAAATAATGTTGTTTGGTATATATATAATTATGTGTGTGTGTGTGTGTTCAAAATGAACTGAATTTGCACTTGATATCTCTATAATAGGATCCCATGTATGTATATTGATTGGTTAACGTGTATTGTTACTATATTGTGATGTTTTACATTGTAAGGTTTGTAGGGTTTTGCATTATACAGACTCATATAATGATTTAGAGTTTAAGGGTTTTGCCTATAGGGTTTTAGACCATTAGGGTTCCAGGCATTTCGTGAAGATAATTGAAAGATTCTGTAACAAATGCACTCATTATCAGTTCTGAGTATTACTGTAACAACTCTTATGAGGCATTCGCTATTTGCCAAATTAAAGTAATATAGGTTAATATCAATGAGTGAGCAGAACAAACCTAAAGACTAAATAACTTTTTACAGTAAGTATATCGTAAGAGTGCAATTGATAGGGGTGTAGATGGGGGGCCCTGTTGTTGCCCTGTCAAATTTAAGAAAGGTCTGAGTTGCATGTCGTTGTCACTAGAGAATTCCTATGTGCCATGTTCTTTTTTGGTAACGTTCTTTATTCTGGTTAAGTATTAGTACATGGTACTAGTTTTCAGTACCTGCCAGCATATATACAATGTATCACATTAAATATAATACAAATTTTGTGTCTTGCATAGTACAGTTTGATAAGAAGACTTTTTATAATGAGTTACACAATTTTGTAAGGTGAGACATATAACATCGGCCACCTTATCTTCAGTATAGGTAATATTTCATTTTTCATATATAAACGACAATATACTGGGCATATAAATATGACATATCACATAATTGGCTATAGTGGTGTGGCTTGTAACAGGTGCAACAGGTAAAGTATGTTTTTATTTAATAAATTAACTATATTTTCCAATAGTGCAAGAGTTTTCATTATTAATTAGCTGTTATATCTTTCATCCAACTCTTCTGCAAATTTTTAAAATGTGCAAAGTCTTTTATATTTCGGTCAGCTGCAGGTAGCCAATTCCATTCCAAAACTCCTCTGTAAATTGTCCCCTTTTTATATTTTTCACAGGTTGGTTTTGGTTTTGTACACAACAGCATCATGCAGCTGAGTGTTTACATTCGCTACTTTAATTAGTTGACAATTAGTTTAGGATATTAACCTTGCTATGTAATTTTAAATTAGCTATTTCACAACATTGATGTAAGGCTATTGTTGGAATAAATTATGGTAAAGAAACACATATTCTCAGCCCTCTGTTTTGTGTTTTCTGTAATTTATCTAATGATGTTATTGAGCCACCAGTATAAATGATATCACCACAGTCAATAATTGGGAGAATCTTTGACTTGTATATTCTTTACTTGTCTTTTTGTCTATAAATTTCCTTATTTTAGCCAGTAGATATAATTTATGAGCCACAATTTTGTTACAATTTGAAATATATTTGTTGAAAATTAAAAATCGGCCCTATAAAACCTTCCAGTAAATCAGTATACTGGGGTTTATATAGAGTAAAGTAAGTAGATAGCGAGTCTCCACAATGGGATGACTCTATTGCATTCTTATGATATACTTACTGTAAAAAGTTATTTAGTCTTAATGGTTTGTTCTGCTCACTCATTGATATTAACCTATATTACTTTGCTAAATAGTTAATGCCTCACAGTATTTGTAGCAGTTATACTAAGAACTGATATAAAGTGGATTTGTTACAGAATATTACAATAAAATTGTTGTGTGTTGATCAATGAGAAAAACGTGACATTAGAACAGCCTTAACTTCCACCTCAGGTCTACTTGGCAAAGTAAAATAGGGCAATTGAATGGGAACATGTAGGGGGATATGTAGTGGATTTGATTCGTATCTTCATGTAATGCCTGGAACCCTAATGGTCTAAAACCCTATAGGCAAAACCCTTAAACGTTAAATCATATATGAATCAGTATAATGCAAAACCCTACAAAAGTGGTAACAATGTAAACCCTAAACAATTTCTTGTAATATTATCATAATCAATGTTTGAATCGGGCCATACAGCCTATCAAAGATTCTGATCTCAGATATATGAAAGGTTGGTGACTGCCCTAATTATCTCTAGGCTAAGACACGTATTGTTTTCATAGATTCATGTTATGTCGGATATTGCAAAACTCTCATACTCAGAAATTTGGTAAGTTTTACATTTTAGAGGCGCCTTCATGCTGTATTTAAAAAATATCAAGAAGTAGTTAATAATCTTTTACTATCTAATAATATAATAAATATGAGTATGTTTCTTGTTCCAAATAAATAATATTTAAATATGTTTTATTTTTTTGAACCACAGATTGTATTTTAAAACATCAATATAGATATTCCTAACTTCATTTAAAGATGCTCCAAGTCAGTAACTATATTTCAACCAAAACTTATCTTATTCTGAAGAAAGGAAATTTGAACCTTTTTTTAGCCCCAATTGGGCCTATTTCATGAGAATTGACCATATATAGATCTCCACTGCCAACTTCCTGCATTTGACGAAATATACATCAATGTCATAATGGTATTGTCTGCCTTCAGTGGGGTATACTTTATTTAAGGATATCTAGAGTTGAACTTACTATTTTGAAGCAGCATCTTTGCAATATCCTCACTTTGTCTTATTTTCAGAATTGATGTTTGACATTGGCAGAAAAACTATTTAAAAGGATGAATTTCTCAAAATCTACACTTATAGGATATGTGTTATTGATATGCAATATCATATGCAATGTGTCCTCAGGAACAGCAGTGCAGTCTCTAAAGAGAAGTGTCCCAGATATCCAGCTGAGCTTTTATAGGTATGTTGGTGGTTGGCTTATTAGTACCAGCCTTATGTATTTCCAGGGGACAGGTTTTTCAGTCCCAAAGGAATCTTATCCACATATGATCTTCATGTCTGTAACTTTTTTATGTGCAACAACATTGTATTTTGCAGCAATATCATTTTTACCAGTAGCTCAAGTAGCTGCGACACAATTGTCAGTTAGAGTAATAACAACAGCTTTGATTGCAAGAAATAAATCTGGAACTGACATTGACTTGGTGCTGAAGTGTACAATTGTTGGAGTGATAGTGGGACTTTTCCTAACTATTCAGCCATGGACGGATTACTCTCGTGGTTTCACGCCAGCCTTCATAAAGAGTAACCTTTCAGTGAATGCATCTATGACATGGGACCCTCATTGGATAACCCCCCTAGGTTATGGGTTCGCTGTATCATCCGGCATATCAGATGCATTGTACATAACAACTATGTATTTCCATTTGCAACACATTTCACCTACAGTTCAATTGACAACAGCATTCACCTTATGTATCCCTTTTTCTGCTCTTGTGTCCTTGTACAATGAAGACCAAGTCCTCTTGATATCTGATATTTTTCAAGTTCTACTTATATGCTGTCATGTTATAGCAAGTGCGCTTTCTAACATACTTCTTATTGTAGTCTGTAAATTTCTTGATCCCGTGCATATTACAGTAATGACAAATGCTGATACCCTTGTTTACTTGATTCCACAGTATACCATATTCCGGGAATCTCTACATGGCCGATTTAATGTTCTTGAAGTGACAGGCTGTCTATTCATTGTTGTATCTCTAGTTGTGTCAGGGTTGTCTAAAGCTTTGGGTAACAAGGAGGACCAATAGAAGTAGACCAATTAAAGCAAATTAAAACATATGCCTGAAGTGACAAAGATAATTAGTAGATAACATCCATGCTCTGTGCCATTTGCAATGAATACAAGGATGATATTATTTGATAAATGTCGAACTAATCTTACATATTAAAGGAAAACTTGCACATAAATTCTCTAAGTGCTATTTTTTATATTATTAACTTGAGTTAAGTATTCTACAAATGTTTCAAAAGTAAAAACGTGAAAAAGTTAAGGTCCTAGGAAATAGATCAGGAAAGGAATTTTTTTAAAGTTATTTTGGGTTCTATGTTTATTTAATGGTTGTAGATGGAAATGTATACCTATGTTTTATGAGTCTCATCGGACCACATATATATAATTTGGTTTAGACAGCATAACCCTCGTTACAAATTCTACAGGGATGGGGATTCCCTTATAAGGCCATGTGGGATTCCCCAATTACTCCCCTTGCTACGTCATAAATTAGGGGATTTCCCTTTAAAAATGAAATAAAATACAAGTTTTTTAATCTCCCATAACTGTGTAGAAACTAGGAATTCTCCTGCAATTTTGCTTATATTAATAGTGCAAGTTGTGATTAATAATGCTGAATTGAATTCATTGAAAAATAACTATCCTGCAGTTATGTGCTAGCTTTCCTTTAAGCTTGAATTGTATCTATATCACAGACTGCTATTCATCTTGTGCGGATGATTACTTATTGGTATGCTAATAAACATGCAATACACATGACCAGTATGTTGTTGTGCTTTTATAGTTTACTAGTACTTTAACAGTTTATCCAAATATAGTGCACATCCTAAATTTTCTTGTCATCCAATATTCAAAAGGAGTCCCATTGAATTATTTCAAAAATCTTTTCATACATTGTTCGTAACTGCTACTTCTATTTTGATTTTGATGTAAATATTTACAATTACACTATCATGACTTTATAAAACAAATAATAAAATGAGTGAAAACAGGTTTGTTTTATTATATTTTTTCCTTCATGCAAGACGTGGACTGTATCATTGACATCCCTGAATTTTGTTTAAAAATGAAAACAAGTTTTGTTTGCAAAGTTGCCAATAATGTTCTTGATATGATATGATTATGGTGATCCAATAAACCAACCTAAAGTTACAAACCTGAAATGCTAGTGGCTAGTGGCTAGTGATCTTAAGTGAGAATGTGAAGCAATTGACTTATCCATATAGCCCCATCATGACTCGTGGACAAAGATTTTAGTCACTGGGAGATTAGTGCTAAGCCTTACCATCAACACCAACTAAAACTTGTTTTTGGTTGTGGTTGCTATGGGTGGAAAGGGTCAACGCTAGTTGCCAAATGACCAAACTGTTTATGGTCACATTGGAGATGTGGAGATATGCTAGAGTCAGAAGCATGTATAACCTCCCGAAATCTACCATGACAACATCCATCACCATGATGACGTCCATCACCATGATGACGTCCGTCACCATGATGACATCTGTCACCATGACAGTGTCCATCACCATGACAACGTCCGTCACCATGACAATGTCCGTCACCGTGACAATGTCAGTTGCTGTGACGACGCTCTCTACCATGATGTCACACTAATAACTTTCAACCAATTACAGTTAGATAACAAATGGATTTGGGGAATATGTTCTCTGCTGATAGCTGAAACCTAAACTGCAACAGGAAGAGGCCTTCACCAAAAAGAGGCCCTCACCTCTGTGAGACCTAAATATTGGCATAAAACTATAAATAACTAAACTTCACAATCATTAGAAAATCAGTAAATCAGTAAACTCTGGTAAAATATAGAATGTGAATACAGACTTAAACTATACGTTATAATACACAAAAACTCATCTCCAGTCAATTTTGGTGACCCACCAAAATTGGTTTGTTTACAACCATTGCTGTTTTCAGGCATAAATGGCATGAGTTTTATGGAAATCAAGTAAAGTTATAGTTAGTTATCATGATTTATACTTTACCAATGGCTAAAGTTAGACTCTTAGAATGTCTTTTCATAGTTATTTCAGTTTGCAAAATTTGGTCATATTTTGACACAACATTGCTTTTGACTCCCTTTAATGTAGGAATGAATGATGCATTTACTTTTTTCAAATACATGAGCTGCAGTTTTATGATGTGAGACCTGAAGATTTACCTCCACCATGAATTTTGGCCAGGAGGCAAAGTGATCACTGTGACATGTTGCTATGCTCCGTGGTGCATTACAAAAACGCTCTGTGGTGCCTACGGCGCGGGTCGCTTAAAAGAATATATACATGATTTGATTTGTTTTTCAGTCAATTTTCTTAATGATTTCTCGGTTTTTCCATCTTACATGAAAATACTCCGTGTACAGTGATGAATAGAGAGTGCTGAAGAATGTTTAGGGAAAATATCCCACACATTTCTAAGACCTTTCTAAATCATATCAAGGGAATAGAAGCAATTTTTTTTGCATTTTGCAGAGGGATTTGTTACTGTGCCGATAAAAAGATAAATTCAGAAAAGATAAATTGACTTTATTCAAGATAGACTTGAAAGTGGAAAGTCCAAAGTTCGTAATTTGCCTCACCGATCTATAGCGTGTAATTTGAAACAAGATTATAAGACTGATACCGATCATGGCACAGCTACAGTAAGCTTTGGTTTAAACATATTAATTCTCTTAACAATATATGACTGTGTATTTTCAAGTTAATAGTAATGGGATTAAATTATGTGAAGTGGTCATACTTAAACTCTAATAATAAGTATATATAGGTAGTAGTAGGGATTAACCAAGAAATCTGGGTCAATTATGATAAGGCATGGACTGAAAGAGGTGACCTCGCATCGAAAGTTTACCTCAACTTGGAAAATAAGCCTATATATATATACCGCGGTTGGGAGTATATATCTGCACATGCGTGGACCTTTGGCGCCACTAGATTTCGGGGGTCAAGCGCGACTTTTCAGCCTATCAGGCCGTCCCTTACCACAACATGGCGGCGCCCAGTGGGCCTCTCCCAACCGCGGTATATATATTGACCTAGTGGCCAGGCAACGAAGCATTAACCTTATTTTTCTTTTCTTAATACTCAAATAGAAGACCGTTGCCATTCAGTCTATTCCTGAAATGCACTGATGAGCAATAAGGACACCTAATTATATATACCTCTTACATCGAACTGTGGTTAATATAACATCAGTGAAATAAGTGTGTCACAACAAGGTCCTGCTGATTTATCTTTTCATGTGCTTGTTGATTTAAAGCTGTTTTACTGTCCTACTGTTCTACTGTCATTATTTCTTTAATTAGTATCTATGCACGTTTAATATTCCTGAAAATGCATTCATTATATGGATTGATATATAACAATTATTTGTTTATTTTCTATAATATTTCATTGGGTTTTGTCGACAAAATTATCCCAAATCATCGTGGTGGGGGGAATTGGTGGTGCAGTATGTGTAAACCAGTTTTGATCCCAACAGAGAGATTATGGCTGGAAAAGGAGGTTCAAATCCCAGATGGGAGTGGTAGTAAGTCGGCGACCTGAGGGCCCATAGGGGGTTGGGGGGGCAGCTGTTGGGTCCTAGATGGGGGGTCACCATGTCGGGTGTTGAATTAAAGAAAAGGCTATGTCGAAACAAATTATCTCTCTTGAATGTCATTAAGTGCTATGTCTCCTGCCAAATTTGAGAATTAGCTCCATCATTATGTCAAATTTAAGAATAGGTCCTGTCATATGTCAGTAAATAGACAATTGGCCCTATTTCCATGTCAAATTCTCTGTGGGTACCCTTTCTACTGCATTTTACCTGTAGACTATACCAGATGCATGCTGGGATGTATATATATATGTAGACAAGTCACAACCTTAAACTTATAATTTTTCATTAATTATGGCATTCTTTGTGGTTTAACATAATGGAAAACTAGGAACGAATAATTTTCAAATTGTATCAATATAATTATATTTCTTTTTTTTTAAAGTTGGTTTGAAAATATATCCACAAATATTTGTGTTTTTTCTGTTTATCTTCCTGTATTTATGTCTACAAAAATAACCAAGATTAACCTGAAGGTACTTAAAATACTGTAAATCAGCTAGTAGACCAGTGGTAGGGAGAATTCAGGGGTCTAGAGCCCTGCTGTTGGTAGATGGCAGCCAGTCAAACATGGCGGGAATTGTGTCCAAACATCTGGGGGCCTGGGCTGACCAGCAGGGTCTATAGACAGAGACAGTGTGCTTTGGTTCTCAGCAAACCTTGGACCTTTTTTAGGATTCTGAGATATGATCAGGTATGGGTTCTGAGATGAAGTGGGAGGGTGCCAAGGTCAAGGCATTGGCTATCCATAGAAACATACCTTAAGGGATTATGAAGGCCAATGCAGAGATTGCGGAACAATGATCAGATCAAATTTCAAAGGAAACTGACTAGACATGAAAAGGTCATGATGAGCCCTTATTATCGTGGCAGTATGCTCTGGAGTAATCTCCCTTATCATATACAGCATGAACCCAATGCTAATGTTTTCAAAAAGAAGGTTAAACAATTAAAATTGATGCAACTTGACTGGAGGTGACATTGATGCATGATATGACAGGGAAGGACATCTCCTTACCGGTTATAATGTATTAGTGTTACATGTATAGATGCACAATTTACAAGTGTTGGCGAGTCGGGTAGGACATCTCCTCACTGACTCAATAACACAGTGAATATAAATGGGACAGCCTATTGTGGAAATCTTAATTTGATGTGAATACCTTCTGACTATCTTTAGGTCGGATATATTATCTACCTAACTGTTCTATATAGTATTGTGAATATTCCTATGTATAATTGATATAACTTTATGTTCTGGACATATTAATGAAAATACTGTTTGATGTTAAAACCTCATCATAATTATACATATCACCTTCACCAATACAACTATTGGAAGAGCACATCTGATGTGAAATAGAATTAGAATCAATTTAAAAAAAAAAAAAAAAAAGGTTAATCTTTGCCACATGCCACATGCCACATGCCTCTTATTTAATCACATAGTAAATTATATATTAGTCACAGACTAATGCCTGGTCCCCACTTGAGCGACTAGTGGTGGCCGGCCGACCAAGGTACTTAGTAGCCAGGCGATCAAGTCCACACTGGCGCCTTGGTGTCTGGCGACCAAACCACTAGTCGCCGTGGTTTCTGGGCAAAATATTTGACATGTTAAATATTTTTCTCTAGTCACCGGCGATTAGTGGACTTAGTAGACAAGGTGGGCGACCAATGTGTCCTCTAGTCGCTCGCAGTTTCATAGCAAGAGCGTCCCAACGTGGCGATTAATCTTTTAGTAGCCCGGCCTCTAGTTAGTCGCCCAGCGACCAATATTTCTTCCTTGGTCGCCGGGGAAATACACTAATCGCCGTCGGTAGTCGGCCAAGTGGGGACGCGGCATAAAGGACCTCTTAGAAAGAGTCATCAGAACCTGAGTTATGGTTTCCTCTTAGGAAGACTTCAGTTCTGGTTAAATAGGCCCTATGGCAGTTTGACCTATCACAATGAATGACAGAGATACAGCTAACTAAACCTATCTTTTAATTCTATACCTCTGGTGTGTCTGAAAATGTACTGAAAACTATTTTGTTTCTGCCCGACCCTATTGTTATTTTAATCAGAAACACTGTGACAAAATCCTATAACAATCTTGGTAAATACTTCTACGAGGTTATTTTTGTCTGTTTTAAACTGTTATCCCAGACCGATTTTGATGCTGTCGATTCTATGATTATTTGTAGCATATGGAAGAGAATCTTTTTGATGGCATTTAACATATTCCCATCTATTACCATTGCTGATCTTTAAAGTTGGCAGCGAAATTGTCGTGTGGAATATAAGTTTATACAGTTGCTGAATAAACATTTTATTATGATCCCATTCTTTCAAGATGCTAAATCATAAGAATTTGTATTATGAATCTTTATGGAACTGACAGATACATTCAGATATAATCTCTTTCGCTACCCTATAATGCATAGTATAATATGGTTTCCATTGGTTCACATGGGGACTCAACACATAGTGTATCGTATTGTTGTCACATTTTGTCATAATGGCCTCAAGGTTGCCTGACACAAATCAGATGGCTTGGGCATCGAGACCAAATGCAAACATACACCCAGCACATAATATGATATGGACTTTAGGAGTGTATAAAGTTGTTGAATATGTGATTATATGATACCCTTTTTAGCCCAACACCTGAACCTGAAATGTAGATATTTGTCTGAGGAATGTGTGACTGACCCTATTGCTAATCCTCATCTCAAAACTCACATTTGTAATGTTCATAATCTAAACTACTAGATGAACATGCATGTATGAAGTAGATTTGTCGCTATTGATGAATGCACATTGACCTTACATCGACATGACCCTGGACTATGTTTTTGAATAATTTGTAACTTATTCATTGCTCATCAATCATGTAAACTCATGTTATATTTCGTTGGCTCAAAAAAATCAATATTATTTTTATTTTTGAAGGTGTTTCCCTTCCCCCTAATGTATTTTTAAAAAATAATATTTTTGGAATTTGTCAAATCTTTTGAATGTTATAAGCCAGTAAACAAAGGTCGTATCTACATATTTTCATTTTTTGTTGAGTAATAAAAGGTCGTATCTGAAAGAAGTAATTTAGATTTTCTTAGTAAAATATAATAATTTATGCGAATTGAAAATATATCATGATTAAGTTTTTGACATAACTATCATATGGAATGTATAGTTAAATATCATGGTTAAATTCATGAGATAAATAGAATATATAGGAATATAATTACAAAATGTTGAATACGACCTTTGTTTACTGAAGTTTGGGGCTGGATGTTAAGTAATAGAAGGTCGTATCTGGGCTGCAATTAAATCTGATAGTTTAAAAACCACAAAAATGTTCACTATTCTATAGTAATCAAATGAAATCAAGACTAGCATATTGGTGTAAGTTCAGAAATGTTATATTGTCTTATTTGTGTTAGTTAAACTGATTTAATTTATAATTATCTAACATTTGTATATCCCAGATACGACCTTTTGTTATTCACTGATTTTCAACTTTTCTCATTAAAACTGAGTAATAAAAGGTCGTATCTGGAAGAAAAGATGTACCTGCTGCCATAGCAACATCCTTATGATCTAAATATATTCATAATTGTGACTACAGTATTTTTAAACATATTATTCTTCCTAACAATAAGATATTATGATGACTTAGCAGAATCATACAGAGCTTTAAAACATGTCATATTTCTTTATTCTTCAATTACTCAAAACAAGCTTTTGTCAAATACGACCTTTTATTACTCACCCAACGATTTCTACACTATATCATTGTATTATTATTATTCTAACCTCTGGAAGATCATGTGTTACGCATGAAGAAGTTAACACAATTTTGAAAAAAAAGTAGTAAATAAATAGTCTCAAAAAAGTTGAAGTTGCTGCATAAATTCTAATATAATATTTTCTTTGTCCCACAGCTGAAGCAGCCAAACAGTGCCTTCATGGACGAGGAGCACAAGACGTTAACTCTACATGTCGAGTGGATCGACTCGCATTTACTCTACCACACCAAATACCACCGACTCGACGAGGCCAGCTCGCGACAAAAACACCAAATGTGGTAAGTAAAAAGGGGGTGCCCGTTCAGTGATTAAACTAAAATTCTGGTCATTTGGACCAGTTCTGGTCAGTTAGCTCTTGTTGAAACAGCCATAACTGATCGAAAGTGACATGGAAATGGTAGGAAACAACTAGAAATGGTGTTCTCATTGAGAGATCAGAAAATGGTCAATCACTTATCAATCACTAACATTGTAAGATATTGGTTACTTGGGACCTCTAATCTAACAAGGATTCCAGTCGCATCGCTCAATGGTTTCTCACCTTAAATGTTGTACAGACTATAACACGTTAACTCTACACATATACATGCACAGGATTGATTAACATTTACCATATTTTTAAAGGGAGCCAAAAGCAATGCAGGGTCAAAAGTTTGCAAATTCTGTTAACTATTGAAATATATTCTATGGCCATAGCCTAGGCCTGTGGTAAAATATAAACTGTGAATACAGACTTAAACTCCATCAAAATACATTTAAAACTTATCTCAGGTCAATTTTGGTTACCCACCAAAATTGGTTTGTTTGCAAACATTGCTGTTTTCAGGCATACATGGCATGAGTTTATGAAATTCAATTGAAGTTATAGCTAGTTATCATGATTTATACTGTACCAATGGCTAAAGTTTCATTATTATTTGAGTTTGCAAAATTTTGTCATATTTTGACACAATATTGCTTTTGGCTCCCTTTAAGGGGTTGTTATACACATAGACAAGGTACTAAACGTGGTAAATATCCCCACCAAGTATGGTAAGGATCTCATACCCTTTACATACACATGTATGGACAGATTAATGTGAATCACGCAGTAAGAAATGCATAAATCACATTCAGAGGCTACTCTGTGAAGTCTGTTTTTACTGCACCACAGAAAGTATCAAAGACTGGATGAAGCCAGTTTATAACAGAAACTCCAAATGTGATGAGTTACTTGCATCCTTCAAACACTTTACAGACTAGCCCAAAAAATGAGCATTATGTCTTCTTTTAAATGGTCGTTTAACCACGTTATAGGGCTAGTACTTAAAGGAAAACTTGCACATAAATTCACTGAGCACCATTTTTACGTATTTCACTTGCTTTAAGTATTAGAAAAGTATTTCAAAAGTAAAAACGTGAATAAGTAGAGGTCCTGGGGAATTATTCAGGAAAGAAATTTAATTTTTGGGAATTCCCTGAATGCTGGGCTGTTTGGTACTCCCCTTGCTACGTCACAGTTATGGGAATTCCTTCTAAAGTTATTTTGGGATTCCCTGTTCAATGAATGATTGTAGATGGATATATATATTAATTTGTTCTGAGTTGCATTGGGCCACATATATTTAATTTGGATTAGATAGCATAACCCTTGTTACAAATTCTACAGGGATGGGGATTCCCTATAAGGGCAGGTGGGATTCCCCCAAAACTCCCCTTGCTACGTCATAAATTAGGGGATTTCCCTTAAAAAATGAAATAGAATACAAGGTTTTTAATGTCCCATAACTGTGTATAAACTAGGAATTTTCCTGTAATTTTGCTCATATTGATAGTGCATGTTCTGAAAAATATGCTGAATTGAATTCATTAAAAAATAACTACCCTGCCGTTATGTGCAAGGTTTCCTTTAAAGGGCATCATAGTCTAGCCCCATAATGCAAGAATTAGAGCATGGTATGCCCTAAAACTACAGCGGATCAACTGACATCACGATACCTCAATGTTAGCTGTGCAGATTAGACAAGGGGAACCCATGACAAACCCAGCTCTAGTATATCAGTAGATCTGAAGATCTCAACTCCATACTTGGAGTGAATCAAGTAATTACTCGCCCTGCTATGCCCTAATTCCCTTGTGGAATGAATTTAGGTAATGTTCCATGGGGAATTTCATATGGGTCTGGGTTCATTCTAACACTAAGATCGGATATCCCTTAGAGAGTTAATCAGTCTTTTTAGCATTCTGAATAACCCCTTACAAAAAAATAAGGTAATATCAATAGTGTATATCTAACCAATGTATATTAGTGCACTGTACAGAAAACTCTGACTACTTTGAGCCACTGTGGGTGTATGGAATATAATCTTTGGATTGGGATGGCTCATGAATAGCACACTACTGTTTAGGATGCCACCTGGATGGAAAATCACAAACTACAAGTATTTCTATATTTTTGCAAATATTTTTCATTACAAAAGTATAAGGGAATTAAAAGATGACTGTTAATCATGTTTTCTCTAACTTTCAATTACTACATAATAAAAATTCACCCCCCGTTTTGCTTTTCTAATGACAGTTTTTCACAGAAAGGTGGGTATTATAATTATTTTGATATCAAATATTGCTGTCAGACCACAACACATTGCAAGGCCTCCCAGAAAGGTATTTCCTTTATGCAGCATTATCAAAAATGTTCTGTGCCAGTCAGCAACGTTATTAGAATGCTTTACAATGTCGTGCCCTAAGCTGGGATAAGGGTTCTCACTATAAGAAAAACATGCAGAATCCCTTGGTAGGCCTCCCACAATGATAGAGTCTCATTCTGCAAAATTCTAAAAATGTTTTGTGGCGTTCTGCAATATTATAAGAACACTTTGTGAACCCAATCTTAGCTGAGATAAAGGTTCTACCTACTAGAATAGACAGAGGCCCTTGCCATGCCTCCCAGATGGAGATACTCAATCTGCAACATTTTTGGTAATGTTATGTAACATTCCACAATGTTAATAAGAATGCTTTGTGATGTCCCACCCTTATCTTGGATAAGGGCTCTTAGTACTAGAATAGGCAGAGCCCATTGCAAGGGCTCCCAGAATGAGGCACTCAATCTGCAACGTTATAAGAACGCTTTGAGACACCCCACCCTTAGCTGGGATAAGGGTTCTTACTACTAGAATAAGCTGAGACCCTTCCTTGGCCTCCAAGAATGATACGGTCACATTCTGCAACGTTTTTTTATAATGTTCTATGATGTTCTGCAATACTATCAGAATACTTTGTGAACCCAATCTTAGCTGGGATAAGGGTTCTCCCTACTAGAATAGACAGAGGCCCTTGCCATGCCTCCCAGAAGGAGACACTCAATCTGCAACATTTTTGGTAATGTTCTGTAACATTCTGCAATGTTATAAGAAAGCTTTGTGATGTCCCACCCTTATCTTGGATAAGGGTTGTTAGTACTAGAATAGGCAGAGCCCATTGCAAGAGCTCCCAGAATGAGACACTCAATCTGCAATGTTATAAGAACACTTTGTGACATCCCACCCTTAGCTTGGATACGGGCTCTTACAACTAGAATTAGCAGACGCCCTTCCTTGGCCTCCAAGAATGATATGATCACATTCTACAACGTTTTTGATAATGTTCTTTGACATTCTACAATGTTATCAAAATGCTTTGCACATCCCACTCTCAGCTGGGATAAGGGTTCTCACTACTAGAATAGAGAGAGCCCCTTGCCAGGCTTCCCAGGAGAACAGCTGGCCCCTTCACACACGTCCACCGACATGCAGGCCTAATTAATCACCTCACTATTGGAGGAGATGGGGAGGAATTAAAGGCTTTTTACCCTGCAGTCGGCCATTGTGCACTGCACAGGGTTCAATTAACTCAAGACAGCAGGCCTGTAAGTGTTTCTGTTCTGAGAAATTGTCACCGAAACCCTTATTTCCTGCAGGCAGAAATAAACTATCGATCAGCGAACCACGGTGAAACGTGTCTAGGAACTGTTCGTAGTTTAATAGAATAAGGTTGCAGAGACTGGGTATCTAAAAGATTATTTGGTATCCATTATTTAGTCAGCAAAAAGATCCAAATAGATTTTAGATTGGAAATTAAAAGTCAACTTAGTTCCTTTTATGACATAATTATATGACTACTTATACTAACAATAAGTGCCACGGAGCAATGTGCATGATGGCTTCAGATTATCTGAAATGTACATAGATAACAGAAACCTTGCCTAAAATAACGAACAAAACATTTTCTTTAGCAGAATGGAAGTAACGGGGATGTTCACTTTGTTATTAGTTTCCTTCTTTGTAACTATGTAGCAAATCAGATTTGTGAGATAATTGTCTCTCGTAATACAGAAGATGCCTAGGTGCCAGTTACAGAAGACTTTTAAAAAGATAATTTACAGTATTATGAAATAGGGACGGCCTTTTAACCAACAGCTTGACTTTTCCAAGTCTGATATATGAACTATGAAATAAATGCTATTTTGTTTCACTTTAGACTGATTAAAGTGGGAAATATTACAAAAATCAATGAAAATGTCCCCTCTCGGGGGTTAGTTTTATCAAAACTGGCAGGTCTATACACCCATGCCCGAGGACTCTCACAAAAACATGCCTGGTTCTATAATGCTTGAGAATAGTTCGTAGCTTGACCAGGAAGTACCTTTAAACATTTACACCTTGTAAGAAAGCATTGTCGCTTAATTGTCTCCTGCAGCTCTTACCTTAAGGATAGACAACTGTTGATAGCGGCTGATTTAGAAAAACATGTATATCTCTGGAACCATGTGTCCTATTGCATTATGTATTACATCAAATGGAAGCTCTTAATTTTCCCTATTCATCTATATAAAGATTCTTGGGATCCCATGCCAAAGGGGAAAAATGTAAACAAAAAACGTATTTTTCAACTTTTATTTTTTGAACATGGATATCTCCTTTAATAGCACACCTACAGTTTTGAAATTTGGAAAGCATCATGTAAACATTCATATGGAGGGAACCGTGTCTCAGAATATTGATAAACGTCTTAGTTTTTATTTTATGACAAAAAACGGGTAACTTTTTATTTATTTTTCAAAAAGAAAATTCTAGATTACATAAATTAAAAACTAGGACATATATCAAAAATCTGAGACACGGTTCCCTCTGAATCAATCTAAAGAAGACACAGAAGAAATTTCAAGTTTCAATGTTAAGTATTAAATGAGATATCTATGTTCAAAATATAAATGTAAAAAACACAATTTTTGACTTCCCGCCAGCATTTCAAGGTTATCATTGTATCTATATTTATGTAATTTATATTGGCAGATAGGGTTCTTAATTGCCAATGTAATGATATGAAATAGATTCCTGGGCCATTTTAATGATGGAAGTATTGTCTCAAATACTGCGCCATGGCCAAATATGCCCCATCAACAGTTGTCTATCCTTAAAGACCTTAAAATACACAACAGGCACCAAAAGGACTAAGCCAACCACAGCCAAAGCAACCTATACAAACCTTTTTTTCCTGGAGGCTCTCTATTCTTAAACTCCCATTGTATTGGATGAATAAACAGCCAAGGAGGGTCTTTTTGTACCGAGAAGTCTTCGAGTCTTGAGGCCCTAGACCCCAGACCCTTACATTCAACAAGGCGACATGGTCATTTAATGAAACTGAAATCCGACATGAGGCTTAGTGACACAAGGGAAAAATAAACTACATGACATAGCTTGTTTCCTAAATTCCACATGTGACATGGCAACATCTACGCGGCGACATGTGGCATGGGAAGTTAAGTGACAGGTGACATTACTGACCCCCATCATCAAGGGCCCCAGTCTCACACCAGCACCCCAGTTCAGATCCCTGGTAGCCTCAGTAGGGTTGGGTGTCATTGTGGTGGGGTCTAGGGGACTGACCCTGGTGGTTGCCTAGCAAGGACCAATCAGGCTCAAGTAATTCAATGTTTGAAGGAAACACTGCCCTTCACACGACCTTTCCCTCAGACCAACTAAAGCCTTGGGTCTCAGCTTAAAGACATTCTTCTTAAAGGGAGGAGCCAGTGAAATTTATTTTTCTTTTAATATGTATTCTATATCTCAAATACAGTGCTACCAAAGTTGTACATTACATAAGTTTTCTTATGGCTAGCTCTTTTTGTCATTCAATGAAGGTTTCATATCTATGGTGCTTTATCTAAAATTGTTTGACATCACACACAAATGCTGTTATTTTGACTTTTTGAAATTGCACAATTGATAAAATACTTTAATATTGCTTATTTTTTATGTCAAGTAAAAGGTTATATAACTGGAAACAATAACTATTTTAGGCCATTTTGAAATACAGTATTCTAGCTATTATTTTTACACTATAAGCCTTTTCTGGTTGCAACGTCACACATAAATAAATGCACTGTGCAAGATGTGCCAGGCTCACACAAAGTGACAAAATACAATTTTGAAAACTGTAAATAAAATCGTAAGTATTTGAGATAGAATTGTAAAATCTGGTATGGTTATACTTGATACATACCGATCAGGACATGTAAAAAAAAAAATTACATTCACTGGCTCCTCCCCTTAAAGCAATCTCTAACTATGCCATTTTGCTATAGGTAACCTATTTACTACAATAGACTACTCAAGTTAAAGGGATTAAGAGGTGTTTGATCAAAAATAGAAATCCATTACAGATCTCTGAATCAAGTTTAGATGGGTAAAATAGACCAAGGAGAATATGATAAAACAAAAAAAAGCATATGTCACTATGCTTATTTCTGAGTAAATGCCTGGGAAAGTGAGTGGCCTTAACTATAAAAGTCTATGTGACATACCAAATTTGCCATACTTACATAATCTCTGTGAGACTCAATATCCATTAGAGCCTAACCAAAACTGGTCAGGATGTGCCTTGGGACCTCCTCAACATTTAGAGACCAGAAAAAGTATAGGTTACCGATCAAATAAAACAACTGAAGCCTCTTGATTATTCATGACTGGGTAATTTCAGTACATTCAAGTATGAATTATTCCTTTATCGCCTTGTTAATTTTTCATCCAGAGATGCAATGTTTCATACTCTGAGTGCACTAAGGCTCCTACCAATGCCCGATAGTCAGTTTTTAAATTTTGAGAAATTTTATTTTTTCAACCAGGTGGCGCTAGTGGGCATAGACCAATATACCTTTAATTATCATGTTTCATTGCTATATATGTTTGTTTTCACATTGACATAGCTTATAATCTAACCAATGCTCATGCATAAAAAAATCATTTTGAAAATTTAAGGAAATAAAATGTTCACGCCAGGGGGCACTTATGCAGTCACCTCTTAATCCCTTTAAACACAAAAATTCAATCAAATCCCATATAAACCCCTAATCAGATGGACTCCTCCATATTGAAATAAGCTTATTTTTTATTTCTTGTGGTAAAAAGATTAGTGTGGCAGTGTATTTGCAACGAAATGGTTATAGTTCATGCATTTCTCTGTTTTGTTTGATAAAGCTCCACTAAGGTTCGTGCAGTGTTGAAAATATCTAATAAAAACTTGTTATACTAAAGGACCTTCATTTGTCAGGAAAGGCTAGTAGGGAGTTCCGCGTCCACTGCTAGATCTACACATTAAATGGCACAAAAAAACGATTATGCAGCCGGTTATACATGTACCCAAAGGCTGTATTCCACATACCGAACGTACGGGCTGCCGATATTGAGCATCTCCATGGAAACATTCCATATGCAATTTCAGCTGCCAAAACTGCAATTTCCGCTGCCGAAAGTGCAATATCAGCATGCAGTTCAAAATCGGCAGGAAATGTTTACCAACATGTTGGTAAACTCTATCGGCAGTGCTGCCGATTATATATCGGCACTGCCAAAAGTACAACAGCCAAAAATCGATAGCGTACTTTCAGTATGTAGAATACGGTCTTAAGACTGTGTAATTGAGATAATGCAAGAATTCCCTATAATGATGTGAACATAAGGGCCAAAGAAAATGGCTACATTTATATAGTGCAACATATGTGTCGCACATTATGGGTAGGAAATCATGGGGGAAAATCACACTGTATAATATAGTCTTAAAAACCTTTTATGAAATCGACATGACTGTGCAATTGGTGAAGCCCAACCATCCCACCTTTGCCAGGCATCGCTGGGACTCTGGATGGGGGGTTCCCGATGTTGCATGTCAGATTTTTAAAATGCTGATGTCGCGTGTCTTTGTCACTTATTTTTCCCAATGTCGCATGTCACATGTCAAATTTAAGAAATACCTATGCCACATGTCACTTTGTTTTTAATCCTCCCTGCCATGCCCTTAAGCCCCCATGTCACATATTGAATTTAAGAAATGCCCCTGTCGCTGTGTCATTTTAGCGGTCCATCCCCATATCACTCGCTACGCGAGGAACCGTTGGGCGATAAAAGGGGACTTTGGAGACGTGCACAACACACAGGAACCGGAACCAATCGGTCTTTGTCAGGGATTACGTCAGAAAACACCTGACAGTCTCTGGGGTAAGAAAATGAGGTGGGCTGGGGGAGGAGACAGCTGGGACAAGTGAGTGGCAGCGAGGAATATGCATGACTGAGGAGCAGGTTTGAAACCTTTTGAAAAACATTCAAAGGATTCGCTCTGCGGTCGTGCAGAAAGTGAATTTAGAGTGAGGTGATTATTGTACACTATTCAGACTGCTTTTGTGCTATTGGAGAGAACAAACTGTTCTAAGTGCTTATTTAAGTTTTTATATTATTCTACCGTAGAGGGAGGTATAGGTGTAAAATTATTTTTTGGCAAACTGCTCTAAGTGCTTTTTTAAGTTATCATATTATACTACTGAAGAGGGGAGTATAAGTGCAAAATTAATTTTTGGTTCATTGTGGTCAAAATTATATAGAATTTAATGGACTCCAAATTTGTGGTACAGAAATAGATCCCTTTTTGTATATGTGGTATTGTGAGAGGAAAGAATAGTCAGAAATTGACAGCAATAGCTTAATTATATATTACAACTAGACAGTATGCTGGTTTAGTTCCAAAAATAGTATGTAACAACTACATTCCCTCATGATTGCACACTATAAACCATTAAACCATGGGTGAATGGACCTAACAAAATGTAAAACAAAATAGTATAGCACAGTCAGATGAACAAGCTGAGAGCCAAAACATTTTGTAGGATTAATCATCGTTTAATTGTTGTTATGAATCATTTAGTGTTTAGTTCAATAATTAATAAGGAACACAAAAAGAATAAAGACATCACCCTTAGGCGTTGATATCATAAGTGATATTGTGATTAATAAGTATTAGATAAAGTGGTCAACCTTTGCCTACAGTTAGTGGGGATGGGATGTTTCAGGTAGAGGACCAGAGAAATAGCATAGTGATATTTGATTTGCTTAAATGGGTTGGCCCTGCCAGAAACAAAATATGTATTATAATAATATAATATACTGGCTGGACAAATACCCTATCAGTACATATACCACAACAGTATAACCAAGATCTATTCATACCTACCAGGTAATTAGATAGTAAGGAAAATATGTCTCTTGTGTCATGAAATGAGACCATATTCCTATAGGGGAGAGTTCAGAATGACTCGTACCAGCTGCCAGGTGGAGCTAGTGTTCAGTTTGTAGCCATCAGTCTTAAGCTTTTTGTAGACATTGTGATGTGCACGTAGCCACTTTCTGGTGATCACCATGTGGTGGACTATATCGATTGACCAGAAGTTGTGAATTCTAAATGATGATTATTTTTTGTCCTATATTTTTTAGAATTATTCATATACATGAATGCTAAATTGATGACCAATATTGAGCACAGCCTGTTTTGGGAGATGTGACATCACCTAATTAACCCATATTGTGGGTGTCTGGATGGGGGGGGGGGGTCCCAATGTCGCATGTCAAATTAAAAAAAAACACCAATGTTGCATGTCTTTGTTGCTTGATTATCACAATGTCGCATGTGAAATTTAAGATATTCCTATGTCGCATGTCACTATGTCTTTTGCTCTTGCTGTCATGTCGTTAAGCCCCCATGTCACATGTCGACTTTACAAAATGCTCCGGACGCTGTGTCGATTTAAGTGGTCCACCCCCATTATTGTATGTGTCTGCCTGCCTACCAAACCCCCGCCATATCCCTCCAACCTTACTCTACCTTACCCATGTATACCCATCTGTGCTTGTCATGCCATGTCAGTTCCCTACCTTTTTCCTCCATCATCCATCTTCATCCAACTGCCCTCACAGGGCTTCCTTGTCTGGTGTAACTCATGTTTTGTTTGAGTGTTCTCTGATACTTTTTGAGCTGTGTCTGCTGGGATTGCTAGTTAATGAGACATCAGGACTCATTTTGTGAGCTGCTCTTTTTCTGATGGTATAGTAGGACAATTGGGGTTCTGGATGGGGGATATCCCAATGTCGCTTATCAAATTTAAAAAAACGGCCAACTTGCATGTCTCTGTCGCTTATCTATTCAAATGTCACTCGTCAAATTTAAGAAATAGCCCTGTCGAATGTCACTAGTGCAAAAACATTGATGTAGGATATCCATAAGGTTTTGTGTCACCTGTCAAATTTAGGAAATAGCCCTGTTGCCCTGTCGATTTTGAGAAACGGCTGTGTCGCTGTGTCAAATTTAGTGGTCCAGACCCATACAATTTGCTTTAGCAATCAGGAGCATGAATAGAGCTATTTTATTCCTATATTGTTTTTCTGATGGGAGGTCTATGTATATGCTAATTAATCTGCAATTAGCTTTTTGTGTGTTGCTGTTCTAGTCTTTGTTTCCTGCTTTCCTATGTTAGAAACAAGGGACCCTGCCCAAGCCAGTACAGTATATGCTTAGTATGGGATCTATGCTGTGTCTATTCAGTAAATATATTCAATAACTGTTCAGTATGGTAACTTGACATTCAGCTTGATGCACATGTTCATAACTGTTACAAGTTCTCTGTCTCATACAATTTCAGGAAGTTAGCATTATATTTACTGAAGGTATGAAAGTTAAATTTGTCACAGGAGCTAGATTATTAAAAGAACATTCACAATTTCCTAAAAAGTGACCCTCCAGTTAGAAAGGATTATCTTTGAAACTGTTCCTCCTAATATCTCATGGAAATGACAAAAATGGACCAAATGAATGTGTTGGATATTGTTTTTTTGAATCAAATATTTACAACATTCAACTGCCCTAGTGAACGTCGCCACATAAAGTAAATATATGAGGTCTACCATTTGAATGCCCCTGCTTGAATCGTGTTTCTGAGTGATCGCCACATGTGATATTGAAATCTATATGTTTGATTTGAATCACGTCAGAAATAATCTGATTATAAGTAGAAATTCTTATAATAGTACGGCGATGGATGCACCGTTTTAGTCCACTGGGTATGGAGATTAACCCTTTAGACACCACTGATAACGAGGATGAATTGTGGGATTTCCCAAGAATTTCCCTCGGAATTCCCTTTAATTTGTTTAAATTAAGAAAGTCCAAAGGTTTAACCATCCTTAGATATTAAAATTCTAGAAATCTGGTTTGAAGTATGGAATAGGGAATTAAATCAGCTTGAAAACGATATATTTGCCATTCCGGGAGGCTACGGCCGGATCGGGGAGTACACCCATGGCCAGATTGCGGTATAAAGGGTTACACTTGTATGTCCTGCATAATGAAGTGACCCCTTCCTCTCCCTTTAGTTCAGTGTCAAGTGTCACTGCCTGCAGGGGTACCCATAATTAAGAACCATCAGGGGTTCAATAGTGTTGGCCTAGTGGGCCCTCATTCTTTGCCCAGGCCCATGTTCGATGATGTGAATATTCAAACCCATGTTTGATAACAGCCTCAATTCACTGAGGAAACACATGAATATGCACAAATGATTGATCTATATGCAGGTTTTGTAATATAGAGAAAAATGATATTAACACTTCATTCCCAGCCAAGTTGTGACAGTACAGTACAGTGGTGCCATTATTCATTTATTTTTGCTAGTTTGTTACCAACAAAAGAGGCATAAAACAGAAGGTTATTTAAGACCTCACCATATCAGAACATTATCAAAAAGGATTTTTTGTGGTGTTAGACCTAACCAAAAGCAGAAAGTTACGACACCAGTTAATTTTTGTTGAAGGATGTAACCACCAGAACTTTGCAATAATGTCTCGGTGCAACATCACAGCAATACATTACAGCAGTTTAACCGGAGCTAAGGATATGGCATAAGAAGAAACAAGACCAAAAGAACCAGTGTGTTGCAGCAACCTAGCTTATGCTAAAGTTGCATGCTTGGTTCAGCAGTGTCCATGTGGGGTTTCACCAACATTACAGGAAATCTTGACTAATATCAATTTTTTTTAAATAGAGCATATAGTGGTTAATATATATCCAAATAAGAGCACAAAACACCCTGCGGTCATTCCGTTTTGATGAATATTGCAAATTATGTCCTTCTCATGTTTAGGCATCAACAGAGGTTGGACGAAATATACCGTGAAAAATTGGTCAATAAAGGGGCCGTCCATAAATGATGTCAAACTTTTTCAAGGTATTTTGAGGACCCACCCACCCCCCCTGTCACACTAAATATTCTAATCTAAACATGAAAATAAGGCCCATTTTCAGGCAGTGTCACGCTTTTCAAACCACTCACCCGCCCCCTTGTGCATGACATCATTTATGGACAGCCCCAAAGAAGGATATGCAAACATTCAGTATGTTTCAAAGAAGCTTATGTCCTTTCAAATTGCTACTTGAATTTGATGAAAGATATAACTAGCAATTCAGTGACAACAAGAACTATAGACATTGAAATTCTATTCGAGCAAAATTGGGGATGGGGTGTTTTAGAAAATACCAATACTCAACACTAATTATATGGATTGCTGCCAAATGTGGAATGTGAAGTTCTCTCAGTTTGGCACCTGCCACTATGTCACTTCCCAAAACCAACATGAAGTAAATCTATCCTTTCCAACATGATGAAAACCACTTCTTTCCAATTTTCAACACTTTTTGCCTCTTGCAGGTTAAGAAACGAAGATGAATACAGATAGATTGAACTGTGGGAATATGACACCGGACCTTTTTTTTTTTTGCAATAATTAATTAATGATTAGGTTCTTGTGAAAGGCAATCGTCTAAATTGGTTAAGCAAGTGTTAAAACGGAAAAACTCATCGGTTATTGAAAATATTATAATCCTTTACACCTAGCCAAAATGTTGCATGCTGTGCCCAGACAGATACAGACTCAAAAGGATGGGACCTTTTCTTTTAAAAGTTGCAAGTGTTGAATTTCACAGAAAAATGAAGAGTTTTGGTGAGAGCTTTTCCGGCTTTTTGTAAGACTTTTCAAGTGTTTTTCCCCCTTCTTTTGTCCGACTATCCAGCTGATCTGACACGTGAGATTTTGGCCTGGGATTATGAGGGGGCAGATTTGAATTATTAAGTTTGCCTTTAGTAAAAGTGTCTTTACCAAGCCAAACATAGCAGGTGAACTATGTAAGTGTTCCTGTTATGCAACATAGTTATATTAGGTCATACCCATTCAAATCAACCAAAAAGTCCCATGCACATCTATTCATAATTTCTTTAAACCCCTAGAAATATATTGCTGAACATATTGAGCAAACATTTCTGAAATTTGAATATAGAATTCTAAAAACTTTTAATGAAATTGCAATTATCGTGACCCAAAGTAGGGCCAAATTTTGCAGCAAAATTAGAGCACTTAACTCTGATGCCAACTTTGTGGTCCCATATCTCTGCTGAAAAATTATGCCGTTAAAGCCTCAGAATCTATTGAATCTATGGGGTTTGAAGGTGTACACACTTTGTCCACTAGTGGGGTCGGAGGAACTGATGAGGAAGAAGAATGACGCCCCTTAATATTTACACCCCGCTTCTTTGTTTGTTTGTTGGTGGGACATTTCACCCTTGCTCCTGGGTGATCAAATCTATGAGGAGGTAGAGACCATACCCCTACACCCTTACTGAGACAGGTGTTCTTTTAGTGTCCCATAGGCAGGGCACTACATACAATGGCACCAATGGCACTTTGATAACCCTGTCGCTGACCACAGAGAGAAAGTCTAATACCACAGAAGCAGGGCAGAGACTTGAACCACAAACGTTGAAGCCAACACCCTACCACTGTGCCACCAGAACACCCTCCCGCTTCTCTGGGTCTACCCCTGGCTATATCCTAGCTGGAGGTGTGACATTATGATAATATTGCAGCAACGCTCTTTGTTGGCTCTTATTATGTTCTTTTAATGACTCCCAATTACGTCGCTGTGACCTACTGCTGTGACGTAGCACTGTGATGTTATCATAACATTATGGTTATGTTCTTCAACCTAAACAGAATGTTTTTACAACCTTCTGTTTTGGTTCAATCCTAACCTCACCAAAAATAATGTTATAATAGTGTTCTAATTTGGTAAGGTGTCAACCTCACCATCAATAACGTACTTGTTATGTGCCATCTTAGTAAGTAACAAACTGACTAAAAAACATATGGTTGCTGAATGTTTCTGTTACGTTGCAAGCTAGCTGGGATAGGTTTGAAGGTTTACACACGGTGCCCCTTAGCGGGGGTCGTGGGAACTGGACCAGCTGGGTCCCTCCAGGGTCAGGGGGAGATGGGCACTGACAGGGACACGGCCCCTGAGAAAAGACGCCCCTTAATACTTAAACACTGCCCGCTAGATCGATGGTAGGACCCGGCCAGCAAGTGTGACCCATTGACCAGAAGGGGGGAATAGGGAAGGGGAGGGGGGTAGGAGGGAGGGAATAGGGAAGGAGTTTGGGGGAAGAGGGAGGGGAGAGGGAGGGGAGAGGGCGAGGGGAGAGGGGAGATGGAGGGGAAGGAGGAGGGATGGGAGTAGGGAGAGGGAGGGGGGAGATTGAGGGAGGTGGGACGGGAGGAGGGGAGGAATATGGGAAAAGAGGGAGTGGAGAGGGAGAGGGGAGATGGAAGGGAAGGAGGAGGGAGAGGGCAGAGGTAGTAGGGAGAAGAGAGTGGAGAAGGAGAAGGCAAGTAGAGGGAGGAGAGTAGAGGGATGGAGGCAAGTAGGGAAAGGAATTAGGGGAGAGGGAGGGGAGAACGGGGACAGAGTAGGAAAGAAAGGGGACAGAGGTAGTAGGGGATAAGGAAGGGAGAAGGGGGAGGCAAGTAGAGGGAGCGGGGTAGAGGGAGGGAGGCAAGAAGGGTACATGACGGGAATAGGGGAGAGAGGGGGAGAAGGGAGAACGGGAGGGAGTAGGAGAGGGGAGTGAGTTAAGAGAGAAAGTAAGTGGGAGGGTTAGGAGGGGGAAGGTGAGTAGCCTGAAGAGAGGAGAAGGAGAGAGGAAGGAGAGAAGGGGAGGGAATAATAGTGGAGAAAAGGTGGAGGGGTGGAGGGGAGCTGAGGCGAGTAGGCGCATACCACCAATGGAACATATATAGCTTTTGTATGTGTTCTAATTCAATTTCAAAACAATTTGTAGATGACCTCAGAAATGCATATATGAATAGGTGAGATTACAGCAAGAGATGTGTCAGGGTTGTTTCGAATATGTATGTGTTTCAAATAAGCACATTTGATGAAATGTCTGTGCGCCAATTTTGTCCAGTGTGTGCTGCTTGGTGGTCTGCCTGGGAATGATCTGTCCCTGCACCAGTGAATGTTAGTGGCAGTCTCAGACTGGAGCCCCCTCTGGTGGTAACTAGAATGGGAGGCACCGCTACTCCTTCTGTTGATCTCCTGTGGCTTTATAACCCAATAACTCCTATTGTACTTATTGGGTCCATAAACTAGTAGTATATGAAAAGTGGCATTCTATAAAGGCTGTCCACGCAACACCTTATGCTTCAGAGGGACCTGTGCATTACCCTTTTTCCTTCTTAGACAACCATAAAGATCACAAAAGGTTGGGCCACAGTACTTTATATCCATGATACGATCAAAAGCTTCATAGAATGCGCCCCGAAAACCAGCTTCAAGAAAGAGATTTTATTATGAACGACGAACCTATATCTCACAGCCTGCCCAACTGCTTTGAGTAAATCAGATTATTATGCCCTCTGTAGCACTAGGGTATCGACCCAGTGTTTCTATATAGGGCCTGTAGGAGATCTAGGCAGTAAGAGTGGTTTTACAATACATGACTTTGTGCTGCGATATTGGCGTGATATGGTGATATCACAAATAATTCGCATATATATGGAAGTGATATAATTGTTAAAATTTGCAATTTGTGTAACATATGTGTAACAAAGACTTTAATCTCTAGTATGTTTGACTTCTCTCTGACATCATAATATCACATCCCGTGGGGGTACTTGTGTGGGGCTTCTGCTCATGGGAAGAATATAGGCCCCAGTAGTCCCTGCTGATTGTAAAAGGCGACAGTAGGGGGACCCAGCACTGACCAAGTGGTTCTTTGGGTTTGATACCTGATTGGTGTCTAGGTTCACTAAGGGATGACGTACAACAAAAATGATTTCCCGGTTTTGATCCCATGTTGTTTGCCTGCCCTGTCACCCTCATCTCATAGATGCAATCATTAAAGACTGGCCAAGTCAAAACATGTGTCTGAGATGCTCGAATTTGTCTTAACTTGTTATTGCTGTGAAAAATGACCCTGGCTGTTGGTACGGTGTAAAACATCACTCACTCACTCACTCACTCGACATATCACAGCTTAAAGGGCCATACTCACTAGGCGATTATCCCTTAGTCAGCCAACAGATTGCCGTAAAGATTTGTTGATTCTGCCCTTAGAAACGGCTGATTTTTACGGGCGACTCAGATCAAACCTGCACATTCCAATATTCTATACTTACAGGCGACCCTCAGAATCAGCCGATTCCCCCAGTCGCCCGTCGCCCTTTGCCCGTCACCGGTAAAGTCACTTAGTGGGTATGGGGCTTAAGTCGTGCAGTGTAATACCGCCTTAACACCACAGCTGTGGGTCAATGGGGGGGGGGAGGGGTCAGGGATCGGGGGGGGGGGGCTTGGGGTGTTATCGTAATCAGATTAGGACCCCGGGTGTCAGACTGGTCAGCTGATCTATGGGTCTATGGACCTAGCTCCCCGCAGCTGATTGGTCACCCCGTAGTCACGTGGGGCAGGGGAGGGGTCAGAGCTCGCTTAAGCTCCGTTCACATTAAATGGTACAAAATGAGACTGTCTTCAATCCAGCATGCCAAAGTATCTGAATTCACATTCAGTCTTTATAATTTATTTATGATTGTTAGATTCTGTGAGTGTAGTGGGGGACCCAATTTAATTTCAGCATGCTTTTCGGTTAGAGAGTGTCAAAAGTATAATATAGTATTCAGTGTTAGAAGACCCTTAATTGAAAAATAGCGTGGTGTCATATTGAAAGGCATGTTTCAATGCCATTTGAAACGTCAAATTCCAGACTGAAATTATGTGGGGTATCCCATACACTAGTACTGTAACGTTCATCAATAAATGTATTCATGTACCAAACCCATGGCCTTCAAATACAGGTTTATGTCAGTGGCAAAATGGTGGATGGTAGCAGTGATGATGTTAGAAAAAGTTAGCATATGACAATGGCGCATTTCTTGGTGATATGGACACAGTTCACAACTGCAATGAATATCTAAATAATCATATCCATCCCAAATTCACCCGGCATGCCTGTAAAGGGTCATTTTCAGGGTCGGATTCAGGGGGTCCTGCCCTTCCTTTTTGGTGGGCAAAAAAACTACAAAAAGAGGAGAAAATATGTGCGCATGCACCCAAATGCTTGGTGTTATGTATTTAGCTTATATACTGAAACCCCTTTCTCACTTTCGGAAATCCTGTATCTGCCCCTTAATTCTCCCTACCACGGATAGCTGATTTACAGTATTTTTAGGACCTGCAGGCTAATTTCGACTGATTTTGCCAACAAAATCAATGGTAAAACTATAGAAAATAAACAAATTATTTCCTATATGTCCATCTAAATTGAATGAATATTCAAACAACTCAGAAAATATTGATGTACATGGATACTAATTTGAAAAATAATGATGGCTAATGTTTCACAATGTTTATTTGAAAATAATTATACAATTCATGAAAATTTATATACTAAAGCCTTCGTTGTCCTCACCCATACCCTACTTCATCATTTGACCATTATACCCGGACAAGTATTGGGTCCAGTAACCACATCTTTTGTCTCCTTTTCATACCTCCTGTCAGCTCATCTTCATGTGGCAGTGACAGCCGCTATGTGACAGTGACAGCCGCTTTGTGACAGTGACAGCCGTTATGTGACAGTGACAGCCGCTATGTGACAGTGACAGCCGGCATGTGGCAGTGACAGCCGCTTTGTGACAGTGTCAGTCCCTTTGTGACAGTAGCATTGACAGGGGTATAATCCCCAACCACATATGGTATGTCTACCACAAAGGGGGGGAGCCTCAGATCTGGGGTCGCTATGACAGCAAGTTGACAGTACAATGTGCCCATGTGTTTGAAAGCTGTGGAAGTATTGCTGTCTAAAGGCCTATTCATACGAAGTGGCTGTAGCCTGTGGCCCTTCAATACATATATTTATAATGGTACATATAACAGTGGACGGTGGTTTTGTCAACTCATGCGCTGTTGTGCACAAATTCAGCATCAAACTTCGCCGACTTCTAACGATCTTCCAAGCTGAAAATCTCAGGAATTTAGATCCAGATATCTATTTTCCAGTACTTTTTACAAAATTAAAATCAGTCCAGTAGAGTAGCCGCAATTCAACGTTAACAGCAGGACCCATCGTGAACTGTTTCATCATTTCATTATGCGACGGGTGGGGAGGTATTGCTGTCTAAAGTACTATTTTATGTCTTCTTTCTAGAAGTATTTACGCAAATATATTTTGGGAAGTAGAACAGCTTCAAAACAACAGGGAAACCCATTGTGAAAGCGCTGTGCTGGTCGTGACACATTGTTTTATTGCTGTATTATGTGATGGACCTTCAGTGATGGGAGACTTCAGTGAATAATTCAAAAAGGGGCAACAATACTTATGTTGAAAAATGAACTGAAATTAGGATTTTCATTGATTCATAATGATTCAATACAAAAGTTTGTGACTATCTAATTTAATCAGCAACCAGGATCTGCTATCTTGGAAGATCAGAGATAATTCTCTGAAATATTTGCTTTGGAATAAATATTTAAAAAAGAAGAAAATATCATCAAATATATTCTAGCTATACTGTTTTCTTCATAGTATAATATCTGAGACTATTTTTCAAATAGTTATGGTATTCTCACCATGGAACTTAAATCTGCAGACGATAACGGAATTTAGGATGATATGTTCTAGATCTAGCAAAATATCCTTCAAATTTCGACAGATAATCATATTTTCATTTTGTAATCTTTGGTTAGAAATTTCAGAGTCAAAGTCGAATAGTCTCTTAACAATTTGACATAATTCATAACCTGTATTTCAACATGCGTATTGCTAGCATTCTGACCTTTTCACACATTCATTCATCGAGATGCTCTCCCGCTTGATGAATAAATATTTCAAGAGTGTTCTATATCACATCCTTGGACGGCCATGTGCTTTCACACCAAACAAATCCCTGCATACCTTTTGCAGAGGGGGTCACATCATTACATATCCATGTGGTGGTTTTATACACCTTATCTACAATGATTCTATAAGACCCATGATCTAAGAAAGGTTGACTATTTCTTCCTTTTACAGCCATTTATGAAGCATGTTAATCACACCATAGGAACTTAAGATTCATTTATTGGATACCTGAGCATGTAGAAGACATTATCGTCTTTCCTTTAAGTGGTTATACAACATTATAGTCCAATTTCTAATGATTTGATGTGCAAAAAACCTTTCATATCACAATTTTTCACATTTTCAACCGAATCCTATAGTAAATCCCCATAGAGAATCTCTGAAATCGTCAATTTTTGCACTTTTTGACCATTTTGAATTTTTAAAGATTTAGCTGTAAAATTATAAATATGCAAAACAGCCACTAACATTATACATCATTGTAATCTTTAAGTAAAGACAGATATGCTTGATAAATTTATTTTGACATATCACAAACTTTACATTCTTTCTATAGAGCCTCAAATCAGATTGCATGACTTAATAGTAAAAGTTTTTTTCATTTTTCCCACTTTGGTTCTAAATAGAACGTTTTCATTCTATGATATATTTTACAAAGCAAGACTGGATGGAATGTCCAATTCATTCTGAATCATATGCTATATGAAGTAATACTGTAGCTCATTTACCTAGAAAGTTATGGTTGTTTGAAAAAAGTGCCTTTTTCCATAACTTTTAAAGTTACCCTTTCTTGGTGCATAGATCATTAGGGGCCTCATAAGGATATATATTATGACTTTGTAAGGCTGTCTCATAGGTAATCTTAAAAATAGTTGTTCCATATTTTCTAAAAGGTATAACCAATATGGCGCCCACACTATTAATTTTTAGGGTGATGTAACGTCATCTGCACAAGGTCTATTCATAAAATGGAGCCCTACCCTAAGTGTATTGGTTTCAGCCTATGTAATAATAACAAGTGGAATATAAAAGGCAGACAGTACATTGCACCCCCTTTAAGTGAAATGAACAAAATGAAAAAGGTAAATATTGTGATGTGTTGAACAGTCCCAAGCCGCAGGTCCTTTTCCTCTAGATGTTTGCAGGAGAAACACTGTTCAATTAAGTGATTACATTTTGACAGCCCCCACCAGACTTTGCACAATGTTTAGATGGGATCTTTCTGAAGTTTATACATCACATTTGGACACACCCTTCGGGCTAGATTCAATATTTGAAGAGTGTCCAGTATTAGAATGCTGCTTGTTCTGTAAACACTGTGCTGCATGCTTCCTGACATCATTTCCAACCTGGCTGTTTGAAAAATACTTTCATCTTTAATGAGATTGTATCTTCGACTCCCAAACTATCTATTTCAGAACAATATGCTTTATATTTTGAAGGGAAAAGATGTCTCCATCTAGTAGTTACAGGGTAAAAAGCACTTACAGATCAGATTTATTGCTGAAATCAAATGTTGAGAACTCGATTATGCATAACTCTGCCTGTAACATAAAGGCTGTATTCCACATACCAAACGTGTACTCATGATTTGCTGCCGATGTAATTTCTGCAGTGCCTGATATACAATCAGTGGCAAAGCCAATAAAATTTACCAACATGTTGGTAAATTTTTCCTGCTGATTTTGCACTGGTTGCCAATATGGCACTTTCAGTGGCAGATATGGCACTTTCGGCAGCTGAAATTGCGCTGAAAGTTGATGGTCCCGATATCGAACATTTCCATGGATTGGCTCAATTTCAGCAGCGCACCCTTTCGGTATGTGGAATACGGCCTTAATGCTGTAAACTGCATGCTCCCTGTCATCACATTACCCCTCCTGTTTTATACCCCTTCAAGCCCCCGAGCCTTCTAACCAATTTCCATATTCAATAGCCTGGAAGACCTTGTGATGTCGCTGCCTCTCTAATTAATTAGTTTCTTCAGCATTCCCTGTTGAGCACGGAGTGAATAAAATTGGGCTAATGACGATGGGGGCCATGTTTCATGTTCAGTTTATGAAAATGACATGTCATCATTATGGGCTGTGTTAAGTCGGGAATACGTACGAATTATGTCTTGGATTTTGTAAATTGATATGTAGGTCGCACATGACTTAAACCATAGAATTGTACGTCTCCCTACAGTTCTATGCTTAAACCCATAGCCACTAGGCAATTCCGAAAAAGTCGAATAATCGGCCAATTTTAACAAAGATTCATACCAATCATGTATATTTCAGTTTTGCTTACCTTTTGGTGATTCAATTCGATGCAAAGAACACCTGATTATCCTGGTATAATTTGCCGATTTTAGCGCCGATTAGTTGGCCTTCTAGGTCAAAATCACCTAGAGGTTATGGGGCTTTAGAAGCTTGTAATGTCTATGTAAAGATCTCTTCACTTCATCTAAAATATAGCAGACGTGCCCTAAAATCCCTCACCCCTTTGATATGTATGCAAATACAATTACTGTATTGCTGAACTGAGGCAGCTGGCAGGTTTCTGCAAGCAGATACACATTCATTTTATTCATTTACGTAACACCAATACTTTGTCGTTTGAGGACCATTCCCTCCAATAATTCCGTTGTTAATTCACGTTCAAATTCCTGTCTAATTTCCATAGATTGTACATGAAAAGGTAACATATTCCACCAATTATTTGCCCTACATTTCCAACCCTTTTTATATACATCTAAATTGGGTCTTTGTACATTTACTTTATATTTAGAAGATGCACTACGCAGGACCTTCCTTTCTGTATCTGATACAGTATCGTCATTTAAGTCATAGATATTAGTGTGCAATAGCAACAGCAAACGCCGTATACGCCTAATATTCAAATATTCTATATTACACACACCCTGTATCTGTGACTCATCCCTGTGTTTAATAACATTACCATCATATATAGTTATGTACAGTCTTCAACCCTCTATATTGTAGCTTTTGCAATCTGTCTATAAGCATCTTATTTCCACTATCAATAAGTATATCTAAATAATCAAAGAAAGGTAATATCATCTGCTTATATACAAGGAGAGACGCATCATAATTCAACATATATCTTATACGTGCAAACATATACAATTTATATGACACCTTTTTAATTATAGAATTTATAAACCCCTCATAATTTAGACAGCTATCAAATATTACACCTAAATAAGTGTACAATCTGACTAAATTGATTTCAGTATTATTCAGTTTTACCCGATTAGAATTATCATAAATTTGATCAATTTTATTTTTAGTAGTAAACCACATTTGTTGAGTCTTGGATTCATTTATACTTAGACAATTCATATTACACCAGGTGGCGTATTGATATATACCAGTCTTTAGCGTTTCTATGATATCATTCTGATCACTACCACTAGTGAGCAGCACAGTATCATCAGCGTACATGATGGTCTTAATCTTATTATTTACATTATTTCCAAAACATTTAAAACAATCATTTACATACAATATATAGAGAGTTGTACCCTGTGGTACGCCGTTATAGAAAGTGTTTGCTGATGTCTAAATATGATTTATACTAGATATGATTTCAACCATTTTTGAGCATCAATTCATAATCGAAATTTTGATAACAAGATATCATGATTAATACAATTGAAAGCTTTAGACAGATCTACATATATACAACTACATAATGTACCTCCATTCAAAGCATCCAATACATAATCAATAAACGACTGTACAGCACCACAAGTACTTTTCCTTTTTCGAAAACCAAATTGAAAATCTGACAACATTCCCTTATTCTCAATGTAATTCATTAATTGTTTATGTATAAGCTTTTCCAATATCTTTTCGGGATATGGTAAAAGACTTATAGGTCACTAGTTTTTTCCCTTATTTCTATCCTTTTTTGGGGGGGATATGAATTATTTTCCCCGTTATCCAACAGGTGGGAAAAATCCCACTTCCTAATGAGCAATTATATAGATGTGTCATATGTTCAATCAGTTTCAGAAAAGAGTCACGCAATACAATAGTAGAAATATTCATTATTGCAGAAGATTTGGTTGTTGGGATATCCTTTATAATCTCTGTAACCTCTGCCTTTGTTACAGTTTCAAACTCAAATACATCGCCCTCGATTTGTTCCATATTTTCATCATTCGATTTTACAGTATCAGTTAGACCAATATCACAAAAATAGCTATTAAATATTCTGTTGAATCCTTTTCATCCATCACCTCACCAGTGATGTCATTCAGTAATCATATCTTAACTAGAACACTATGGACAAAGACAGGTTTGGGAGAAAGAGGAAGGTAACTTTATCATACGCCAATAACATAATTATATAAACAGTTACATATATAAAAAAAAATCGTTGACGGCGACGGGCGTGAGGAATGTTGTGACGTAGGGCACGCGTCGTCAAGGTGATGACGTCACCGGAAAGTCCGGCGGTGTCTCGTGAAATATATACGGCAGATAGGTTTCCGCCTGCACATATCTTAACTAGAACACTATGGACAAAGACAGGTTGGGAGAAAGAGGAAGGTAACTTTATCATACGCCAAATAACCCCAAACCTGACTAAACTAAACTAGAAAGTTTTTTGTCCAGATCCAATTCGTAAGAACAGGTGGGAACCGTATATTCATAGACGCAGTCCGATGTCCAGTCTCCTCTGGATTTTATCTGTTCCGTGCTGAAACCGTTCATAGACATAAAACTGGCTCCCCCCCTCCTGAGCGAGTGTGATGAGAAGTCCCCGGATAGGTTAGCCTTCGTCACAAGATGGTCCATGGTCTTGTGGAAACTTGAGTAAGAGAGGGGGGTAAGTCCATCCAACGAGAACAATGGTGACTCAGGTGTGAAACTCTGAGTCAGCAACTCCAAACACATACCAACAGGACAAATTTTTGAATTTAAGTTCCTAGTAACGGGTATAATTCTCGCTTTCCTAAATGATTTCCTAGTCTTTGAACTCCTCACAGTGAACTCCAGTCCCCAAACTCGAATTGTAACATCTTTAACCAGAACAGTGTGAGGGGAAGAGGTTACATGCGAGACTCTTAGAAGTGTCCTAAACATTAGGCACATTGCAGCCCAAACCAACCATTCTAGACGGTCGCCATAGTCTATCACTTTTGCCATCCGGTATAGATGAGATGGCAGTAGTGGGTCCTTCTGACGGATAGGGACCGACTGGACGTTCCTTATAACGGTCAGTGTAGATTTCACACTGAAATCGTTAATCTCCGGCGGTTGAAAACCGTATAGTCCATGGTAGAATTTCACTGCTTGTAGATACGAGATGATTGAAGAGCACAGCATATATACGAAGATAAGAAGGTCGCATAAATGCTCAACTGTGCGGATGAGCATGGGAAGGTGGGGAATCCATAGTTCACACAGAATTTTGTATAACACGCCCATTGGCCCTTCCTGTTTTTCAAGGTAGAGGGGGCTACCGAAGACATCTTGTACTCATTTTCTTTCCTTAGCAATTCAGCCAATTTCGGACCTGCAAAAATCGAACAGAGCATCTTTACAACATATATCATAATTTCCCAGGGTTTCCTTGGCACTCATCCTAGTGCTTCGGTAACCCAGGCGTGACAGGGTGTCCGCCAAGACGTTTTCCTTTGTGGGGATGTACTCCGGAATCATGTTGATGTTGTGTATCACACATGTCCAGTACAGTTCCCTGATCCAGCTCATGCTAGTCACATTCGCACTACGTCCGCTTAAGATGTTGTGGTACACCTGCTGGTTGTCCGTAACCACCAACACTGACTTGTCCTTCAGTGATTTGTGCCATCTACTAATGGCCGACAGGACCGCCCATAACTCTAGTTCGTTTATGTTGTCCTTGTCGTAGACTTCTCCTGTTGGAGGGTTAGCGCCGTGCTCAGCCTCTAGGGCCTGGCTGAAAACAGGTGTTGATGACCAGTTTCCGCATAGCCAGTCATGACCCATGTGTGCGCCGAATCCCTCCTTTGAGGCGTCAGTGAAGATAGGGTCTGGATGCCACTCGTTGTTTATCGCTGCAACTCCGTTGAAGATTGTACAGAATTTTTTCCACCAGCGGATGTCCTCCATTTCTATCTCACTCAACTTCGCTCTCTTCAGGTTGCGTCTGATCATGTTCTTGTAGAGGTTGTACAGGCGGCGGCAGAAAGTCCTGCCACCCCTCACGCAGTGAGAGCAGTGGGCCAATGAACCAGTCAACACCTCCAAATCCTTTTTTGAGATGAACCTTGATTTGCTGTGTTTGTTCAATAGTTCCGACAACTTCGCCAACTTGCCCTCCGGCATCCTTAGCTCCATTTTCTCTGAATCTATAATGATTCCAAGGTATTGGACCACCTTCGCTGGTGGTGTAGTCTTCTGCCACGACACGTGAAATCCAAGCCGTCTAAGGAAGGATATGACCACCCCTTGCATCTCAAGGCAGTTTTCCATGTTGTCACAGACCACGATAAAAACGTCCAAGTAGTTCATCATTCTGACATCGTACAACCTCACCAGTGTGTCGTTGATGAACGTTGAAATAAGGTTGAAGTAGTAGGGACCAGTTCGTATTCCGAAGCACATCCGATGGTCTATGTACAGCTTTTCCTCGCCTTCCTGTTCCCACCGGAAACCCTGGTACGTCCAGTGATCAGGGTTAATCATCACGGCCCTGTAAGCGCTCTTGATGTCTATTACTGACATCAAGTCCCCTTCGCTCAACATGTCCACTACATAGTCCACGTTTTTAAAGCTGAATTTTGGGGCTAGGCTGGTTGAACATGCGTTGACAGATGCTTTTTCCGGTCTACTGCAATCAGTAATTGTCCTATATCCCGCCCCCCCTGCTTTGGGGACCGCCCCCAGAGCGTGAATGCAGGTGGGCCTTGATTCGACGTTAGAGACCCTGCCTTCTGCTAGATCCTCTGCCAAGGTATTGTCCATATTCGATTTTGGATCTCCGCTGGTGATAGAGCTGTAATTTGAACAGTCGTAGCCCTCAACCTCCTTGTCCACTATGCTGAAACCATCATTTATTCCTTCAAACAGTTCCCATTCCATCTCTGGACTGAGGCTAGTAGAATGAAATAAAAATGGAGCGAACCTACACGGGAGCAGCTGAGCCTCCTTTCCCCCTATTAGGTGTTTACAGCCACATCGGCCTTCCGTACATGAGACGAACACCTTAACAACTGTTCCCTTTGAAGTGGGGGGGGTTGTGAATAAGAGAACATCATTATCGTGTTTTTTTCCCATAGTCAGACATCCATTACTTTGTTGACTTAGGCCTGTATTGATACTCGAGCCCCCTCCATCACTGACAGTATCACAAGGGGGGTCGATTTCGGGATCATGGCATGCGGTTGGATCAGGGGGAGCCGAGGCATTTGCGCTGCCTTCGCCCTGACCCCGGGCCCGATCCTATTTATCAGATTTTTTCTTCAACAGCCTGCACTCGCGTTTTGGATGCCCACTTTCATCGCACGCCAGACATCTGTGAGCATAGAAGCAGCCTTTGTTGTTGCAGCCGTCTTCTCCATTAAACCTCAGGCACACTTTCTCTGATTTT
Source organism: Lepidonotus clava (assembly GCA_936440205.1). Classification (NCBI taxonomy): domain Eukaryota; kingdom Metazoa; phylum Annelida; class Polychaeta; order Phyllodocida; family Polynoidae; genus Lepidonotus; species Lepidonotus clava. The sequence continues at coordinate 45,741,640 of OW387140.1, read as the reverse complement.
TTACCCTTAGCTTGTTTCTGCTTCTTCGTGTCGACCGTGATGCTGTTATCATAACAGAAATGTCTAAGCACTTCCTCCTGCCTTACGTTACCAAATTCTAAGACGTTGTCACGCCCCGCTCGCCTGCGGATGGCCTCATCGTACGACAGTAACGCTTCCGTTTTATACACACCCTTGCTTCCTTTCTCGGCGAGTAGGAGACCGTGTTGAATAACGCCATCGAGGTCTTCGCCGTTGTCGTTCATTTCAACAATAGTGCGGAATGTGACTACCATGAGATACTCGAAGTTTGTGACAGACTCACCCCTTTGTAGAAAGTTCTTATGTTGGAACCTCTTTTTCTCGCGTTTCCTTTCTTTCTTTGCCTTCGTGACTGAGTGGTCCTCTTCTCCACTCTCCGAATCTGACGAGTCATGTAATCCCCAAGGTCTGTTTGGAGGTTTCCCAGCTGCGTTGACCTGTTGTACTGGAGGTGGCGGTGGTGGTGGCGGTGGCGGCGGCGGTGGGCCGCTTGTCGCTCTTGTTGACGGTGGTGACAGCGGAGGCCGCTCCGCCTGACAGAACTGTGGAGGCGGAGACGGCGGTGACGACGTCGCGGCTCCTCTCCCTGAGCGTTTCTGTTTCCAACCTTTCGTAGCAACGTTCCCCGGGATCTTTAGACCTTCCACCAGCTTTGTTATCATCGCCTCCAGGCCGTCGATCCTTTGATTCAACTTCGATTCCAGCTCACCGCTCTCAGCGTCGCGGACATCGGCGGGCGCCAAGGCGTCATCTCCTGTCATTCCTCTGACTGCTCCTTCTAACAACTCGCCTTCATCCTGAATTTGCTCCTCCATGACCGGAACATCTTCACACTCGGCCACATCAGTTTGTTGATGGTTAAACCCGCAAGACGTGCAGGATTTCTTGGTCCTTTTACGACCCATTTTCGAAAATTTTCGTTGACGGCGACGGGCGTGAAGAATGTTGTGACGTAGGGCACGCGTCGTCAAGGTGATGACGTCACCGGAAAGTCCGGCGGTGTCTTGTGAAATATATACGGCGGATAGGTTTCCGCCTGCACTATTATTACCTAATTCTATATGCTTAAGATTACCAAATGTAGAATTGATTGTCTCGCAGAATTTTTTGGGGTTTGACTTATTTTCATATAATTTTCGTTTAATAATTTTGGACTTTGTATCCCGTACCAATTTGCCCACTCTATTTTTTGATGTTTTAAAATCATTCCAACTATCCGTGTCATTAATATTCTATTTCATGGATGGTTCAGTGTCCTAAAACATTATTTCTTTTTTCTTTGATTTTGTTCTTTGTTGAATTGTTTTACTGTATCTTCATGTAGTACATGAGTTAGCTTGAAATTCACTATTATGATGTAAGTGGAAAAGATGACTCAACGCCTCTGGCTTATGAATGGTGACGCTCCTATATCTGAGTGACCTGACCTTCACTTATTCTCCCAGAGAGGCCAGAAAAATATTGGATGTTTTAATGGATGTTTGACAGAAGATCAGAGATCAGATTTTACCGTGATTGTTTTTTGTCCTCAGACAGGTCAACGTGGGTCATAGATATTAAAATATAGCTGAGATTCAAAGCCATAAAATGTCGAATGGTTTTCCTTTCTCCATTTCAATAGCAAGTTGTGCTGTTTGTATGAACACATCATTGTTGCCTTTCAGGGGAAAGGCGCTTCTTTATTAACTGTTGCTGTGAATATATTATCATTGATTGACCATGTACCACGCTTAACCGTAAGCAGTGATGCATTTTTTGTTTAAATGTATCATTATTCAATCATTTTGCCGTTCCTTTCTTCTCTCAAGTAAAAAGTTCAGCGTGGTATGCTATAATAAACATGTATGGTCAAATCCTCTGGTGTAAGTTCTAAGAGGAAACTACCACAATCGTGTCATCTTTGCATGATAGAGTGGAGTGGTGGTCCAGTGGATAACATCAGGGACAGATCCAGACTTTTCAAAAAGGGAGGTAGGGCGCTCTTTTAGGTGTTGAGGTTGAGGTGTTAAAGTTGAGGTGCCCCCTCTGGAGGCTAGAATTTTACATTAAAAAAACTAAATTTTGCGAAATCTAGGGGAGGCATACCCCCTCTAAATCCGTCCCTGAACATGTCTGTTGGGCCACCTTTCCTTGCCATCATTTTCAACGCCATGTGTCGGTCATCAGCACTTTATGCAAAGCAAAATTACGAGTTGGTTTTGATATAGCTGAATAGTTACTGAGTGGACCCCCATACCCACTAGGCAATTTGGACTGACTTCCCCTGCAACTTGCTGGATGATTCACCGGAGAAGTTGTGTGTTCCGGGCAACAGGCGACTGGGAACACAATTGCCAGTAAATTCACCTGTAAAATCGCCGGTAAAATATCAAACTTGCTTAATATTACAGTCGCCCAGCAACTTTACCGGCAATTCTCCCAGTTGCCCGTTGCTGGCAAGATTGTTAGTGGGTATTAACTCCAGCACATCATGGTCTTTGCACGGTTTTAATCCACATTATTTTTTCTCTCCCCTCCAGGCGTGAGATCATGGCGCTGCAGGCAGAGAACTACGCCCTGGAGAAGCAAGTCTTCAGCTACCAGCAGTCCATCGCCAAAATAGGCTCCCGCACCAACCTCCAGGAATTGGGAACGTCCACGCCCAAACTCTCCCTGCCCGACATCGACGGACAGTCCGACCCGCTTATCTCCACCGAGCCAGATCTTGCGAGTCTCGATAGGGAGCGAGATTATGTCAACACAACTAGTGCAATTACCGCTGCCACGGCTGCTGCTGTTGCCGTTGCCAACACAGCCAGAAGTGAGGTATCGCGAGATCTTGCAAGGGAGCGTGATTTGGCGAGAGATGTGGATGGGAAGAGCGATAAAAGTGACCGGAGTCGAGGTCGGGATCGGTCTGGGAGCCGGCGGAAGTCAAAACGGGAGAAGCATGTAGATGGGGAAGACGTCCCAAAAAGTAGTTCCTCACGGAGAGCAAGTAAGGATCGTTATGATCATTATGGTCGTTATGATGATACCAAAGATGGGAAGTACGACTTTGGACGGGATGGAAAATATGAGGATACAAGGAATGGGAGATACAGTGAAGTTAAGAATGGGAAGTATGACCATTCTGACACCAAGTATGTCGATACAAAATATACAGATTCAAAGTACACTGATTCAAAATACACCGATAACACATACTCCGATTCAAAGTACACTGACAGCAAGTACCCGGATTCAAAGTACCCCAATTCAAAATATTCTGACAAATATTCTGACAAATATTCTGACAAATACTCAGATTCCAAGTATGTGGACACAAAGGTAGGAGATTCTCCTCGTGATGCCCGCTATGGAAGTAGTAGACGGGGGAGTAAGTACGACACATCATACGACACTTATGATGACTACGACCGCTATGATGACTACGAATACAAATATGACACTCAGTACAGTGATCGCTATGGGGAGTACGATCAAGGATACGACCGCACTTCTTTGGATCGTGATTCGAACTATGATCTGTCACCCTATGACAGGTCCAACTATAGTCGCAACTCTTATGATCGATACTAATGCTATGAATCACTTATGTATAGCATAAAGTCCTTTATATGAGTCTGCCATTTATGTAAAAATACCGATATCCATCTTATGATATCATAACAAATGCAAAGATATAACTAGGAATTGTAATTACAAAAATAACAAGATTGTTATGAACCATATAAAAGGACTAATGATATGCTGATAACTGGTATCAAGATATCTGAAGATAGCATTATGATCTTACATTTCTATTAATTTGTTATGAAGTTCCCATGATGTAGTTATTTATCTTACAATATACAATTATGTAAATGCTCTGACGCATTTTCATTAACCTAAGAATACTGCTATGTATCAGGGTATGTCGTAACATCTTTGACATCGCTACTTTCAGTTTATACAATGTATAGAGTATCATTAATGTATTTCATAAATCAAGGATATCAATATAGAATTGGATATATCTTACTATAAAGTTATATTCATCATGCAATGTATACCAATCAAAGGGAAGTATCTCAGTAACAAGCGTGCCTAATCAACATAACCATTGCAAGTGAGGAGAGAAAACTGCCAAAGAGAAGTAGAGGAGGTGAGGTAGGCTCCTAGAGAGCAAGACCATTTACAAGTAGGAAGTCAACAGTGTTTGTTACATCTTTATAACAGCTGATGCTAAGGACAAAGAATGCACTGTCTTGTAAAAGTAGCCACTCTTGATTTGAATCTCTGTTGTTAGCTCCTGGATGTTGGGTTGATGAACTCCAGGTCAATTTTGAACTGGTCATTATCAAACCCAGTGACCCATGGTATAATGGTAGATATGGGAATATATTTGGGAAAAGGTACCTATTGGCATATTTGACCACCATGTGGCCACCAGTTTTGGAGTTGTACTCATATTATGAAATGATTATTTGACATGTAGCCAAAAGTAATGTTTTATAATGTTTCCTAACTCCCAGGAATTCTTCCACTCTTTGTTTTATCGTTCTACAATATCTAGTCCCCTCACAACCCTACTTACAACAGAGGCCTTTACACTCAATTTTGGCAAAATTTGGCAGTATCCGGACAAAATGTATTCTTTGTTACAATAATCATGAAATATCAGCCTATGGGAAAAAACTACTTTATGTTATTTTGTGGAAAATTTTCACTTACAAGAAATTGTCTAAAGATTCTCATGACATTTACTAAAATATCAAAATTTTCAAAAGCAATACATCATGGGAAAAACAAAGCAGGCGAGTGACATCAGGGGAAACCAAAGTGGGTGAGGGATATCATCTTTTGTGCAATGCTCTCAGGTTGGTACTGCACACATTAGTTGCAAAGTTGTTCAAGGCTGGATTCAATTCCTATCTTGTCATCAATTCTGTGTATAATAATTTTCAAAATCACCAGTCTGTAGTATATCCTTCGCAATGGTCTGGGCAAAAAATGGCCAGTTTCAAAATTACCTAAAGTTCCCCTATTCAGCACCCACATAGAATATGTAGTTGTAATAGTGTTTTTGCAGTACTAAAGGGTATTTCAAACCAGATGAAAAAATGTGTTTCCCCCTTTCTAAAAACGCTGTTGAAACGAGATTTGCTCCATGCGCCGCCATGTTTTTCCGCTAGTTTCAACCTGTTTCACACTCTTCACAAAGTCTCTAGGCCTCCTGCCGAATTGGCTTCCAGCGGAAGGAACTCACAAGATAATGAGATTTGAATTTCAAAGTGTTGACTATTATTTCGGAACATGTAAAATTTGTTGTTTTTTCCAGAAAAGTCCAACATGAAACATGATAAGATGCAATAATGTACATGTTTTCCACCAAAAGGACAGAGATCACCATGTCCGTGACATTATTTTCATAACGTTACGCGACAGGCGACGTCACAGCAATGTGCATTGCCACAGTGACAAGCGCCATGGCAACAGCGTAGCCCAGCACTGAGCATCATCCGCACAGCCTTGCAAGCATCCTCCTTTGGTACTTCCCACTTCGGCTTATCATAATCAACTCAAAATATTCGTCACATAATCACATTAATTTTAGTACAGAAATGAGTAGTTATAACCTCAGAGATTTTACCGCGTTGTGATGCAACGAGCGTCGTCACGTCGACGAGCTTTGTCGCATCACACTCTCCAAGCAGAGAACTGGACTGTATACCCTGATCTGCTCGGAGAGTGGAGTTGTGTGGCGCCAAATATTATCTCACTCTGTTTGAGCCTAGACGCGGAGCGTCTTGTTTAACATTAAACTATAAAAATTGTGCTATAACGAAGTTATCAATGTTTTCAATGTTACATACATGCTAGGTATCAGTGACAAAAATAGTTCTCTAATGTTTATACGATGGCATAAAAATAGGCCTGAATTGCACATAACCTGTTCACGCAAACTTTCTGTTGTGATTGTTAAAAAAGGGTTTAATATTGCAAGCCTAGATAGCATATAACCTATATTGGAAAATGGTAGTAGGAAAGTTTACTCTACTACATTTCTACAACAAATTCTGGTCTGAAATACCCTAATAAGGATGTTTATGGTAACATAGATAATGGTGATGATATTACATGAGCAGCATGATTAATCTCTCCCTGAATTAATTAGGATAATCTGACATTTATCAAAAAGGGAATTACTATTACTATTATAACTAAATATATATATATATTGTTGTCAACGGCAGTGGATGCAATATTTGCATGAAACTTTATATTTTCTTATATACACACTAATAATATTCCTATTTTATTGCCACCTTACTGTTCCTTGCACTTGAATATATCAATGTGAAGTAAGTTTGTGGTGCTGTGTTTATGCATGTTGAAAATACCCACAATCATACGAAGGACAATATTGTACGATTTCAATACATGATTATGAAAAGCATTATTAAAAAAGGATACCTCTTATTAAGGTAACAAGGATTTTTATAAATCCTATAAAAATCATACTATGATTTAATAAGGGCTCATGAGGGATACAAATGAAATAAGGTTTGAGGCCTTTAATACAGTAGTTATTAGCATGGAATTGTCTAGTTGACAAATTGTGACAAAAAGGTTTAACCAACATCAAAAATTTAAAGGAGTGAACCTTTATATCTTTCAAGTCTTTTCCTAACATTCAGCTACCTTCGATAAAACGGTCTATAAGATTTGTGTTTCTCTGCTATAGCAAACACTTTTCGTGATACAACTTCCATCGCCATTGTCTAACTTCTGGCAAGTTGCATGAGCTCATCATAACAAGGAAATATTGATTAACACAGAAGGTATCCTTGTGCAAAACTGACTGAAGTGTACAAAAATCTGGCATAAGATATCCCCTACAAAAGGGCACTTTGTGAGCTGAAACTTTTGATGATTGTTTATGCACAGTGCCACTGATATATTATGAACTTTTAATCTTTGTTTTAATATATCTCAGAACACATAGCCCTCCTATAATCAGAATCCATACATTTGTAACTAATCAGGTACACTATGATTAGTTTATCTAGATTGATACCAGTTGTTCTATTTTTCACAAAGAGCAGTGATTTTGTTGCAAAATAACCTCAAAGAGGGATCATTAGGTTATAACTTTGTGACAGACAGAATAACTTATCATGAGACACTGATCATAATTCACCTTATTTGACTAACCTGTTACAAGAATATGAGCTAAAAGGTCCCGAACGTCATTTTCTACTCGTACCATTAGCTGATAACTGACAGCACGCAGCGGTGTCTGGTGAAACGGTGAAGCTGTTTAGTTGTACGCACAAGCAGTGGTGGTATCTATTTTTCTAACATTACTTTGTCATTACTGTTACATATTATATATATGGTGTGAAAAGGCACTAAAATAATTTAGAACTGCACTTCATGGTTAGAATATTGTAACTTCTGAAACAGAAATAATAGAAAAAGAGGATTAACAATACCTAATGACTATGGGTGGGTTTCATACCAAGAAATCATTCCTAAGTGTATCTCACTCTTTGAATCATGATATCAGCTGACAGTTTCATTAATATATTCTCACTGATAACAATGGTAATCATGCAAATTAAGGCAATAACTTTACAATATGAAAAACATTATCACATTAAGATTACTCACTGAGTTGAGATTTCTCAAAGTGTTTAGCCTGAAATATTGTAAAATAAATTAACAGATCATAGATTGGTCATGTTTGGGTTAACAAATATAAATTACCTTTATTAGCATACCTTTCAGGTGAATATTGATCTAGGCCCATATTCTGAGACTTAGACCTTTCACTGATGGGTCTATTATGATAAGAATCCATTGAAAGCAATTCTAAGCAAGGGCTGAAGGAGTTGTCATCCAAATATAATATGAAAGAAAGATTGTTAGGCGTAAATACTTTTTGTGACAGAAGAAATCACTTCTTTTGAACAACTAAGCATACTATTTATGCCGATTAGCGACGACCTCTATTCATCATTTAAAAATATAATAGCGAACACAGTTACTAACTTGCAAAATGCAGACGTTTGCAGTTGGTCTCAAAGGTCTTTTTACCCATGGCAAATTTCCAAATAAAATATCCCCCATTTTTAACTGGCCACAGAAATCTGAGTGGATTAGTTAAGGGTGGGTTACAAATCAATGATAATCAGCTGAACTGACATTTTATTTTAAGTAAGTTAAAATAAATCCGGGGTCGGGGTGGCCAACGCCGTTGAGGCGTTGGTATCACTTGTTGGCATTGGCTCCCCATGGGTTCGAGTCCCATGGAGGGCAGCATAGGACATTTGGATGACCCCTGCACGGAATTGTGCCCAAATGCTCCACACAGGACCACAATGGGAGACCAGACATACTGTTTGAATTGAATCCTGTATAAATAAACTGAACCAAAAAAAAAAAAAAAAAAAAGTTGATTACATCAACACATACAGGTTGATATGTGTGATTCAAGGAATCCAATCTATAAAGTGCAAGTTTCACATCAACAGTATCATACATGCATTTCTTACATCTTGAATCTCAGATGAGGGGATTTATCCAGTCATTGATAGTTACCATAGAGGAACAATGATTAACAACAGAAATATATCATAGGATCAAAAGTCTGAAACTTTGTCATATCAAAGTCAAAATATCTGAAGTGAAATATCTGATCTTTGACAAAAGACAGGTGTTTTCATAAGACATGTTTGAATAGTCCTGGAAAATATCTAGCCATGATGGATAATTCATACCATAATTATTATACAAATACATTGTATCAACTTCTGTATGATCCAGAATTAGTAGATACAACTGCCTTTCTTTTATGATATTTGGGAATGATACTTTTGGTGACTCACAAATATTGATACTACTCAGAATATCTATATTCATGTTGATTACTGGTGCTCCTATCACTGGATCCCCTTAACAGAAAATCAATATTTTCTTGTCAACGTAGACTAGATGGCATGTACTCTTGGAATGAAAGATTCTATTCCTGAATGCTAAGGATTCTTTTGGTAATTCTCAAAGTAAAGTATATCCATTTCAGTTAATCAATACCTTATAGACTACATTAGGGTATACAAGCATAGCACAATTGCCCAAGAAATTACTTCTATATTTGTGATCAAATCTTCTTGAAATCATTAACAATACCATTGATTTGTTTCAGAAGGCATACCTTCTAGATGTTATGTTATGATTGAATTGTACAGATTCTTTTGCATTCTATTACTGTTCACAAAAAGAAAAGCTACACTGTTACTTATTATAAGTTGAAAAAAGATGTCATCTACGCAATCATTCGACATAAAAGTTTCCAAAATTGTTTTTTGATATAGTTTTTATTACTTAAAATTAATTTAATAACTCTTGATCGATCTATTAGCTTATAAGTGCATACACTTTTGTATATGAATGATCTTTTCTATCCTTTGAATCATATATAATATTCTATTTGTGTGTATTGGATATTGAATTGTTTTTCTTATGTTAGTCTTCCATTGGCTATATCTATAATTCGTCTTCTTTAACAAAGCATAATTCATTGAAATTACACTTCTAATTTGCCATTATATTGTGTCTTTTTCAAATAACATATGCATGACTGAAAAACACAATTTTTCTTTAAAGTATTCTTAGACATTATGCAAATGAGGGCACGTGGTCTTACTTGTGTTAAAAGGCCAATGGTTCTGAACAAAGTAATATTTCGAAGTTAAAAATAACTCCATATATACTGATGCATATTCTAAGAAAAAGGTGATTTGAGTTTTGTATCAATACAGCACGGGTTAGTTCTGATGGTAATCAAGTGAAGAAGCATCTCACTGCCATGAAAATAACATCATTTAGAAAATATAACATATATCATGTCAAATTCCTACTTCAAATAATTTACCAAAAATAATTTTAAAATGAAGGATTTTACACTTTGAACCATGTTTGATTAAATTATTGATGGTCAAACCTGGGTGTACTACCAAGAAAATGATATTTATATCAAATAGATACTATCAATGGAACATCATTTATGTACAGAATAAACTATTTATAATAGTATGAATGTTTGATTGGAATACATTTTTGTCCTTGTGAATAAAACATTTGCCTATACAAAGAGAGAGTTCATTTGTTTTCTTTGACATTGTTATGAGTGCAAAAGTCCTATGGTTTACCCCATTAATCATGTACAAACAAAAGGGGTGGGTGATTCAAGGTCTTTAGTATATTTCTAATGAGTCTTATAAGCTAAAAGGGGGTGAGCGGGGTAAATCTCATTTTCTTAAAATCCATACGTAATAAATCACTGATCCCTAAACTTTTACTTGCTTCGGAGCTAGATTGTCTATTCTTCATAATATCACTTTGCTAATTTTGGGATTACCACAATATGCCCCTGACCATGTGATCATCTACTAACCAGTAGTATAATAATGTTTATATACACATGCTAGACTAATACAGAACTGGAAATTATAATCAGACCGTAAGTGATTGCTGGTGGCGCCTATATGTGAGTCCATGTAAATTTATATTTCTGATCCATTTTACCATTTCCGAATGTATATTCATATGTTTGACTTTGACACAGCAACCGTAGGACGCACCCCCCCCCCCCTCCTCCTCCCCCCCCCCCCTCCTCCTCCCCCCCCCCCCCCAGCGCAATTCTTCTTTTTCTTTCTTTCTTTTTTTTTATTATTTTTATTAGGGTTTTCAGGTTCGGCATAGCCTTTCTTCCACCCGCTCCTTCTCGATTTTATACACTACGAAACAGGGAGCGGTGGTAATACAGGTCTCAACATACAACATTATTCGTCATCAAAATGACATGAAGGTGAAAAATAATGAGATGAGATGAGATGGATTACACAGCCATACATAAGAGATACATTACAACATTAATATAGTGCTGTATGTAAAGCAGGACTTCTCACGGCCAGTCAGAGGGCACACACCTGTTTAAGAAGGTAAGTTACAGAACATTTATTTTCATTGTTGAATTTGATACTATGAGTTGTCCATCTGTAACTTTGTGAAGCCAATAACACTGGGACACTAAAGCCTGGTTTTTCGTAGGGTTCAAGTCTGTGATTACAGTTCAACTTTCTGCTTAATCTGTAGAGTTGAACCTCAAAAGTTGAACTACCCCCTTGTCGTTCAACTCTGGTTTAAGAGATAAATTTTATTTATATAAGTAATTTCACTTAGAATATTGATCTACTCTATCAAATTAGAAGAAATACCAAGTTTCAGTCATCAATTCCTGTTTAAACCTATAAAAAAAAAAGCTAAAAGATTCAAACCCATTTATGTAGAACTCTCCTTTTGATCCAAAAGGAGGAAAGAAAGTTGAACCCAAAAGTTCAAGTGGGGTTCAAGCGAGGTTCAAGTCCCTAATCAAGGATCAAGTTAATCTGTTCGAAAAATCATAAAGGTGAACTGCAAAACCTTAATCTGCCAGTAATAGTTAAACTTTGAATTATTATGAAAAACCGGGCCTAAATGTAATATGTATAAAAACCACCATACCCTAACCCAACTATCATTTTCAAATGTGGTATTTCTGTTGTAGCACTAAACATGTGAAAGCATCCGAAGACCTTTATGTTAAGACATAGATTTTCCATTGAATATATAGGTGAAAATAGTAACCTCACAAAGGCTGTTCATCTAACGCCCACATAAAAGGTATGTGTGCACTCAACTTTCTACACATACAATTACATGTAAAACTCATGCCTCAGCAGATTCTTAATGTGTTTGCACTCCAAACTGTCATGAGTGCAGAGGGTACTATCTGAATGATTATGCCTGTGACATCGGTGTACTCCTTTTGAAGAGTGTGCATCTTGGAGTTCCCCTCTGATGTGAGGGTGCTATTATTACCTCTGGGGTAATAGGGCTGCAGTGCACGTCTTTGAGGTGTATTGGTTCTGAATATAGATCGTTTCTGAACTCGAGTTCTTTCTTCCGATCTCCCATTATTCATTCTTGGACCTAATTCTATCATCGATTTTGTATTATGTCGAGGTATTGTGTACTATAACTCTGTGTCTGTGTGAGGTCTCTTGTCATATGAAAGCAGCCTCTGAGTCTGTTCTCTAAAGTGACCACTAAACGACTTTAACGGCAATGGGCGACAGGCGACTGGGAGAATTGTCGTCGTCGTTGCTGGGCGGCTGGAATATTAGCCATGTTTAATACTTTCCTGGTGATTTTTCCAGCGATTTCTTGACGATCCTGTGGTCCGTTGGCAAGAATGTGCACCATAACCATGGAGAATTGCCCAGTGATTGTGATCGCCCGGCAATTTCAACACCGATTCTCCATGTTGTCCGTCGACCAGCGACGGTAAAATCGCCTACTGGGTATGGGGGCTTTAGATCTAAAGCCGGGTCCCCACGTGGTGACTAGACCTCAGCGATTAGTTTTGTATGGTGGCCCAAAGTACCAAGTCCATGCACTCCCAACGACTACTGCTCTCCGGGGCACTAATCGCCGCTGCATGATAGGATGGATTTGGCACTTTGGGCCACCATACACAACTAATCGCCAAGGTTTAGTCGCCACGTGGGGATGCAGTTTTAGAGTACACCTGTTGTAACTGAAACGGGAGGGGGTTCGGCTAACAAGTGCACTATACTACACAAGTACTCACAATTGACTGGAACTTGGTTTCCTTGCACGTTGGGCTATTATCCCTCACAGTATGCTGACAGCTTCAGATGATGGTTTAACCCATCAAAATAATTAAATGCATGAAACAGGCATTTGAGAACGTCAGTGGATAGTGTTTATTCTACACAAGATAAGGGTACACAAGATAAGGGTACAATGCCTATGATAATGATAATACTCACAACTCAACACGGACAGAATTGGGGGGGGAGGCATGGGCTTGTGCCCCTCATGCCCCCCCCCCCCCCCCCCGCCTCCCTTAATTATTTTTTCTCCCAAATACATCTTTTTTTAACTGGGCTTACCAGAGGGGGTGCCTTTTTTCTTTTTTTTACTTATTTTTAGAAATGCTTGATCCCCCCCCCTGCTCAAGCTGAATGGGTAGGGCATCAGAACCCCTCATCTACTGCTTCCTGAATGCTCCCCTAATTAATATTCTAATCATTCACCCGGAAACAAATTGGATCCAGACATGTAGGACAAAGGAGTCCCTCCCCAGGTGTCTGATTCACACGGGTTTGGGCTAACAAACCTCATGGCCCTTTCAAGTAGGCCCTTTTAGGATGTGATAAGTGTCTTTTTTGTAGCATCCTACAATCCTTGAGGCATCCCTTTATGAATGATAGATTCATATATACAGATTGGAAACATGGAAGGCACTGTTATGTTGTATGCTATTCTGCCAACTCTGACAAGCATGCAACACTTTTATAACATTGCAGTCATGTTCAGTGCATTCTTTTTTGGTCCTTGTTACGTCACTTAGTGATGTTGCGGCAATGTTAAATTAATGTTATATTGTTGGCTTATAATAACTTTAACCTCTGACAAAAGAAGAAAGTTGTGATAATGTTCTGTTTTGCAATTGTTTAGGTTAAACACTATCCACTGACATTCTCTGTTTTGTTTAGGTCTCAACCTGACAATTAAACAAAGTCACTATTACATGCTACTTTAGTTCCTAATAGACTGACCTAAAAACATATATGATCACAGAATGGTACTGTTACATTGCACCTTTGATTGATCCTGACTACCGATAAGACACTTTCTTGGATTGACAGTCTAGGTTATAGATACAGATTATTGTGCAAAGATCCCACTTGAAATTCACTATAGTGCACATGGTCTATACATAAAATGCAAACAATCATGTTTAAGATTTGTGGAGAACAAAAGTGATCCCAGTGGATGAGAGACCCCCACATTGCATATACCGCTGATGGGCCATTTGACCATCCTGTAGGTACACACCAGGCTGATCACAGGGCCCCACACCATGAATATGGAAATCTGGGCCCCAGGACAGACAGTGCTGATGAGCAAGATAAGGTAGAGAGGTTTTTTTATATTTAATGGGGTGCTATGTGTCAAAAACAAAGTAATTTATGGGTGAAGACCCCTAAAAGCAACAGGGCAACATTGCTATTTCTTAAATTTGACAGGGCGACATAGGGCTTATTGTCATGTGATATCACCTCAAAGAGGCTATGGGCATTCCTTAAAATTGACCTGGGACAAGGGTATTCACTAGCTAAAACGACATGAGACTTAGGCGTTTCTTAAAGGGACCAAAATTAATATAATTGACAACATTTTCAAAACTCAGATAATCATTGAAATATGCTAGATGAGTCTAGTTAAGGTCAGTGGCAAGGTATTAGCTGTGACAACTAGGTCAAACTAAAGTAAATTCCACAAGGGATGGTGATATTTCCATTTGTTTGTAAACGAACCCCATTTTTGCAGGTCAAAATTAAATGAGTCATGGAACATTTTTTAATGATTTTCTACCATATTTTATTCTTTAGATTTTAACATTGGCTAGAAATAAGCTCAAGGAATGGATTTCCATGATTCAGAAAATTTCATAAATTTATTGGTTTTGGCTGCCTTTAAATTTGACAGGGCAACATAGAGACCATCTTCCCATGCAGGTAAAATCAATTTCGGTTTTGTTGGCAAGACTTTAGGAGGCAATTTTGCAAATACTGTATTTTCTTATATGTAATGACTGCATATTCAAATCAAATACAATATAAACTATACAAAAATGGCCATACACAGGCCTAAAGATTATGAAACTTATTTCTCATGTTGCATCTCATCCAGTAGGATGTCTAGTCAACAAGTCAACATGTTATTAGTGATTTTGACATGAGTTGTGGGCTCTCATCAGGTTTTAAATAGTTCAGAGTTACAATACATGATTTATCTTTACATATATTTATCATTACATAAATAAAGAAACATTCTTTCAGAGGAGAATTATGCTGCAATATTTTTTTAGTTTTGGTAGACGTGGCTGTGGTGTGACCGGTGCGACCGCTGGAGTAAGAGTGAAGGCCCAGTGACAACTGGGTTATGTGATTTGAGTACACTGTTGCTTGGTGTAATGGACTGTCCCAGTGTGTATAAGAATGATAGAGTGTCTGGACGGTCCACTCCCATATGGGGGGTGTCCGTTGTGGGAATGGCCAGCTTAGGGCTGTAGACCGTCAACTTGTAAGTTGGCAAAGTTGCAACTTATCTCTACCTTTGGGACTCATCTGCTATGTTTTTAAGACCTTTTAGACTTTTTCTAGCAACATTTTAAAGCGGTTTTGGGGTATCGTTCCTCATCAGGCACCATTCTTGGTTTAGCACACCTATTAAGGTGTTTTTCAATGATTTTTTCATATAGAAATGCATTGGTATTTTTTCCATCGGGAATTAGTTTTGTGTACATCCTTTTCCCTCTGGTCTATTTATCAGTTGACCAGTGTTCTCACTCCGTTAATGGTCTTGATATTTCTATCAGTGTGGGTCACAATGGATTATAAGTTTGATTCTATATAATTCCACTGGTGTTTTTGTGCCCAAATGGTGGGACAAATTTTGGTAGTGGGACATTATACAGAAAAAAAAATGTCTGTATAATGTTCCACTACCAAAATGTGTCCCACCATTTGGGCACAAAAATACCAGTGGAATTATATAGAATCAAATTTATAATCAACTACGCTGCAATATGTTAAATATTTTGAATACAGTCTGCTAAGTTCTAAACCTGTACATGTAGATGTCAAAATTTATACCATTGCTTTGTTCACAAGAATGATTGTGTCAATCTTTATTTCAGGTAGTCTATCAGATGAAATTATGATAAGGGTTTGTCAGTGTGCGTAGTAAATGATTTGTATATATATTTATATTAGAAAACAAGTTGAAAATTCAATTTATTTGTTGATAAAACAGTTTATTTGACAAACATCCATTTAAATAAATTTATTTATAACACATTTCACATCCCCATCTTTACTCACCAATCCAAAAATATTATTGATTAATTGCAGGTTCAAACCCTCTTAATCATGCACTTTATTTCCATATTATCTTTATGATTCCAGAGAACCTATTTTCTTGTACACTTTGAGAATAAAAGTACTTGGAGAAAAGAAGGCTGAAAAGGAATTATAAATGTGTTGACAGTTTGCACCCCATATAAGCAAGAGTATGGGGAGTATAATGAACATACAAAGTCTAATCATGAAGGACACATCATGTGGCTTGTTGGGATGTTTTTATTACAAGTCTGACAGATTCTTCTCCATTAGCATTTAGATTCCTATCTTCTATCTAGCTTATGATGTTCTCTCTGAAGGAGAATTTGTATCAGGACGGGCTCTTTTATCAGAGTAATAATTTTCCCCCTACAAGATGATACATCACTGAAAACACAGAGTTGTCAAAAGTGGTGCCAAAAACGACAACCCAAGGTTGTCACAGGCTGTGTCTGTGTCTGTTACACAAAAAATCTTATTTATGAATATTTTCATGTTGTAGATATCATAGTCATTATAATGGCATCCTATTATGGTATCACTAGTTATTAGGTGTGGCCATTACACATAGGAGGCCTATGAGTTGTATGGTTTTGAAACCATTCACTTACAACACTGGGTTGATATAGACAGAGGCCATGACAACCCTGGGCTGTCACTTTAGGCACCATTCACCTACAACCCTAGGGTAGTCAGGCAGGACTTTTGACTTCTGTGACAACCCTTTGACAACCCTATGACAACCCATTCTTCATTTTTGCTTCTCTGACGACCTTTTTGGCCCAAAGCAGTCGGGAGAAAATGACTACCTTTGGGTTGTCATCCAGCCTCAAAATTCACAATGACTACCCTCTGACCACCCCAAAGTTGTCAAAGGATTGTCACAAGGTAGTCACACAGCATTGATGGCCTGAAATGAGCCCTGTGATGACCCAAAAGTCACCTATGAGAGCCCAAAGTGACATGTGACAACCCTTTGACAACCTTGCAGTGGCTCTCTGACGACTTTGTGTTTTCAGTGATGGTGCCTTATATCTACGCCTTACTATTACTCTTTTTTAAATTCTATTTTATTTCAGTATGCTTACACTGACCTAGATCTACACAGGCCCATCCAGAACCTCAAAAAAGAGGGGTGTTATGATAAAATGTTTATTATCATTAAAGTTTTAGTTCTTGAGGATGGAGTTTGTAAAGATCTTTCGTACAAAATGTTCTCTTTCTGTTAGTATACTATCAGATAAGTACACCCACTACTTCAAGAGATGAGACTCCAACAGTTTTTTAATAACAATAAGAGATGTCAAGCACGTTTGTCTTATGTAAACCCCATATTTCTTAACAGGTCTGAATTCAAAAGTGGTTTCTTATTGACTTGAATATTGATGTACTTAAGACCAACTTTACAAATAATATCTTAACTCAAAAGATGTTTTAGAAATATTGGATTATTTCAACCTTTCAAAAGAAATATGCCACTAAAATATAAACAGATAGTTCCTATATTATTCCACCATATTTGATTTATGTTCTTTATTTGAAAATTTGAAAAGTAGTGCAACAACTACTTTAATAAGTACTTGCATGTAAAATCTCCTTTTGAAATACTGTCGTTTTCTGTTCTGATGAGAATTTAGCAGAATTGCCTTTGGTAAAATTCCATACATACCTGATATGGTCATAATTTAGATGGACGAAATAATATATCACTTTTTTTAAATTTCTAAAACATAATCCAAACCAATGATTGATATAATTCTTTTGAGTTAACATTGTCTATACATATCCTCACAAGTTCAATGTGTAGAACTTAATGTCTCCCGTATTTTTAGCAAAAGCTAACAGGGATTTTCCCCCCTCCATATTGATCATATCATTATGGGATAGACTCGTACTTCCTCCCTCAGGTGGGTCAAACTCCAGGAAATGTAGGAACTTACCCACCTCAGTATACACCCCTACCTGCTGGTTATCAAGATCAGTAACAAGAACATAATCTTGACCAGTACCAGATATATACCAGCCATTTTCAACCCCATCTGTGATAATTTTTGACACATTGTTTTTCATGTTTATCAACACAAGCTCCGTAGATTCTGTTGTTGCACCCCAAAGTATGTTGTTCTGTTTCAAATAAAGATCAGATGTTGGACCCTTTAGTTCACTGTACAGAATTTTGTACAAGAATGTTCTATCGCTTGTATACACAAAGCTTTCATAATAAAAGTTAAGTACGATGAAATCTTGATTTGCAACTATTTCAAGTAAGAAAGATATTTCTGATGGCTCCCACAGCAATTTTCTTCCGGTTTTTATATCATAAACATATATTACACCTTTACCTGTAGTGGATGGAATCACATATAGCATTCCATCCTGTGTATAACTAAGCTTCCAAGCTTTATAACCAGAGTCAATTACTTTAGTTGTACAAGATTTGCTGTCTGTATCAATGTTCACCATCAGTAGTTGTTCATTCCAATATTGTGCAACCACCAATGTTTCTGTATCAATCCAACAGAGATCTGATATGTCTGAGTAGTTGGCCATGGCATCACTAAGGGGAATCTCACACGTCATCAGATAGGATGCTGAAGCAATATATAAGATAGAATTGACCATCAGATAGATCAAAAGTGAATTTAATGAGCTGAGAAAAAATAATTATGCATATATGTGTACCCCTTAATTATATTAGTGATTGTATAAATCAGTTACATTATATGGTGGAGACTTAGTGATTATTCTTCATTGATAAAAAAAACTGGTTTGGAATCAAAACTCCTTCAAAGTCAATTATATGAATAATCTTGTTTGGTTTTGTTTATGGAGCACATGCATATCCATAAATGTACATAGTGGTGAGGTGCATATATTATATATGTGCACGTATACACACACATATCATGTATGATAAATTATATAAAGCTACTTTATTTGGTATGTTTTTGCACATATATACCTGGAATATATATATATATATATATATATATTATATATATATGGATATGTAATTGAGCCATGGAATCCTACACAGTAGATGACAATGGATAGTACCTTTTGTTAGAGGTCCTGATGTAGTAGTCATGACTGTGGTTCTTGTGGTTCTTGGAGTCACTGTAATAGACAAATATATACCATAACCTTTATATTTTTACAAACCTCAGATGTACTTTGAAATAACAGTAGAATTCACAACAACAGTAAACTCGTAAAAGAAACCAGTCTGCTATAAATACTACAAATAATAATAAAAATAAGCAGTGCAGGAAGGCATGGAAACTGAAACAACTGTGATGATATTTCTCAAAGCAAGGTATCTTGTATATATTGAATACCACTACAAAAATGTATATCTCTGCCATTTGAACCTATAAAGACCAATTTCATTGCACATAATTTTTGTGATAATTTGGAAAATTGCTTCTTGTAGGATTGCTTTTTCTCTTTCAGTTATGGCATTGGTCTACATTGTAAGAAATGTAGAGAAATGGCAACAGAATAAAATGGATAATAGGACCTAGTACAAAACCTGAGACAAAGTTCCTTCAAAATTAATGTTATTTACTTGTGTGTACAATATTTGATATTTTCATAAGAGAGAAATCTTGGTTCAAAGTCCTTAATCTGAATTCAAAAATTTGTGATTAGTTAAGTTATAGCGTTAAATGAGAACAATATGAGCTTTCATTTGACATAGCATTTACTCAAATCAAATCTTTCATCACAATAGTATATCCTTAAATGAGTAGTCATCCATTCTGGATACATTATTCAGCACTTGGGCTTTCACTGCCTCTTAGATTCAACCACCCCAACCTAAAAATGTAACCCTGTGTTTTAATCACCCTGCTGCGCACCAGTCACCTGGCCATAGGTCAGGTGGAGGGGTGGTTATGCAGTAGTCACTTTACATCGTTGATTACTACAGATTGCCACTGATGTACT
Organism: Lepidonotus clava; assembly: GCA_936440205.1. Taxonomy (NCBI): domain Eukaryota; kingdom Metazoa; phylum Annelida; class Polychaeta; order Phyllodocida; family Polynoidae; genus Lepidonotus; species Lepidonotus clava. Next base: position 45,721,667 of record OW387140.1, on the reverse strand, counting down.
TAAAACTAATTATGCTTGATAACACTGCTTAATAGGATTAAAACTACTAAGTTTAATCAAGTCCCTTGTGGACTAGTTTGAGGGAAAATGAGAAAGTGAATATAACCCCTGTGAATGTTGTGATAAAACCATCAGCAAATTTCGGCACGTTCGCCGTAGCGTCTCCTTCGAAACGTAGCACGCTATGCTCAGCCAATGAGAGCAGAGTCAAACTCCTTTCTCGCTTCAGATTCCCGTGTAATCATCGCTCCGACTATAGCATTCTGGGATGTGCCGGGACTACTTTTCGCTGGGACTTGTTACCAGCCTGACTTAACAACTTATCTAAGAACTACTTTTTCGCGGCGGGCCACATGCGTGATGCGTTCGCGTAGTACTAAAGTAAAAGTGCGTGACGAAAAAAGGCTATAGTCGGAGCGAGTATTACATGTGGAATCCGAAGCAACGGGGGAGTATGGAGCAGAGTCTATAGAATCTGAGACACATTACTACGCATTGCTAGGTTTGTTGCTAGAACCCACAGGGACCTCCAAAGACGTCGCACGCGCTTAGGCTCCAAAGAGGTAGCAGGAGAAGAGTCAAAGACGTTGTTGGAGAGACATTTCCCTGCCTTCAACACCCCAATCTTGTCCATTCCATTCATCAGTTGAAACTGTTGCCATCAACTGCCTATAATAACAATTAAGCCTATAAACAGGCTGTATTCCACATACCAGTTTTGATCATAGCGATCATGTATTTTGTTTACTTTTCTCTGAGAATGTAGTAGGAAACAATACGCCCTATATACCATTTGAAAAGGAATTTGAAAACCTTTCTAGTGATACATGCAATGTATGTATAAAAACTAGATTCTTACTGCCGATTTTTAAAATTGGCAGCATAATTGCCATGTGAAATACAAAATAAGAAATGCAACTGGTGATACTGGTCAAAATCTATAGGCCTACCTTACAGTGATTTTCTGGGGTGATTAATTTTTTTCCGGGGTGATTGCCCAATTTTCTTGTTAACCGTGGATAAGAGTCTCAAGGCTGGTTTCCATACACTGACAGGTTTTAGCTCATTGGCTGCCAGCTTAAATTGTAGCTGACATAACAGCTTGTCAGCACTGTTTTAACCAATATAGATCAGACATGTTTGATCAGGTTTGAGGCCTAATCACATTATTCTTTTCTGCATCCAGTAGATGCAACAAAAGCCTAGGCCTCCTAGCTGTGATAAAGTTATTACACAGGCAGAATGAACAAGATATGGCATTCACCATAGGCAGCAAGTTTCCCTGCATCTAGATCTAGGAATCTCCCCTAAAATAAGTAGTTTGTGATCGAAGTCCTATGAAAGTATGTGTTAAGTTTTCCATGACATCGCTGATGGTGGTGCCTCCTATGAGACTGCGTGCAACCAGTTGAAATGTGATCTCTTTAAGCATTTTCATGATGTCACAACAAAATGTCATGCATCAGAACTCTTGGCTTAGATGTTCATTAGTATGACAAGAAAACAGTACTAGTGCCCTACTTGTGGTAGTTTCCCCCATCGCAGTAGTTGCTGTAGTTGCTGTATTTGATGGTGTTTGAGAAGGAGTTAATGTTCGGGATGTCGTTGACGGGATTCTTCCTTTAAAAAAACCAATTGCAATTTTTAATAGCATTTTTGATAAAACACATAGGCATTACACAGCATTGCACCATTCAATCCTTCAAACATAATCCTCCCTGTAAACAGTGAAATTTGTTTCATGTAAAATGATTTTTGTCTGGATACAACTATGGTTAGGTTTCCAAGGATAGTTGTGGTCTCCAACAGGAGACTGCAACAGCCCAGAAACCTTGGCACTGTTCCACTTAAGTTCATCACAGCTGATTCAACATTTAAACATAAATGCCATCAGCAGCAATGGAATGAATAATAAATATGATATATCCAAATATTTGTTTCGGGAACTTCCTTATTGTAATATGCAGTTGTAGAAAATGTATCTATATAGTGTATGTATACCGACTGGGCACTCCCTCTTAAGACCTATTTGAACAGTCCCCTTGGCTGATCTAAGACTATTTTATCCTTGTATTGAGAACCGCACATTTCATTGGAACCACTGTAAATCGTAACAGGAAACCCCATTAGTGTCCACTTTATAATAATTTATTGGTTCGTAAAATTTGGTAAGTCATTGGTGTTCAATGCCATAACAAAATTTATGGTCATATCTGGGTGAGAAAAAGGTTTTTGGCAATTCTCTCTTGGATGACCCAATCAATGCGGTATAACATAAGAGATGACCGCCACCAGAATCATTAACCTACGTTTTTTTGAAGAATTAAAAGGGGTATTTTGTGTGCAATGTCCCATAGGCAGGGCATTGCACGCCATGGGCTTTGTAATTGACAAATCTGTTTGGACTATAGGGGAGGTAGCTCAGTGTAAATGGTAGCACCACCAGGATTCGACCCATAACCTTCAGATCATGAAGTGAACGTGATACCTCTGCTCCACTGAACTGGCCCTTGTATATATATATATGTATATATATATATATATATATATATATGCATGCATATAGCTCTATATTATGTATATGAACATTCACATAAATATTTCTAAATCAGGATTTCAACCATTTTACTTTCAGTATAGTCCAACATTTTCTGCGTAATTCATTTATAATAAATCAAGTATAGACTGCAGGTACATTCTGCAACTGTTTTTGCCCCTTTTTGCATACACCTTTGCCACAGGTTAAAGCCCTTGACAGTGTGTGCAAACCAGCATAATAACAATTGTTTTTTGCCCCCTTGGTCTGTACTATGTATGTCTGTAATTAGCCCTTACCCATTATGAAAACCCAGAACTGACCTGGATGGTAGAAGCACCAGGGGGCCCCGTTCTCACCAGAGGGCACCCAGCAGCAGTCCAGGGAGATGCACTCAGTCACATTAGTCACAGCTTTACCACACTCCTGTCTCTCACCATAGCGTAAATCAGTACAACCATTCAGGATTGCATCTGTACAAACCGAAAAAATCAAACCAGCTGTTATATCACCATATTTATCATATATTCATATCCATTCTTAACTGTTATTATGATAAATACTAGTTGAACACATAGCTCTCATAAATCTTAAAGGGTACACAGGTTACTACACTTAAGTAATTTTAAACACTGTCCTACCTCTGGCCCACAGGTAATAGGACCAGAGGATTGCTAGTCTACTATTTGTACACAACAGCTGAGGACTTGTCAATAAACTGTCTGCCATACAAGGCTAACACATACAGTGTTCCTAAATATATTACCTTTACCATAACCAGTACATCATGTAACACAGCCAAATTTCTAATGCGATTCTCAGAGGGGATTAAACATGTGAAATAATGTGTATGGCTTTCTATGAATCTATTGGATCCTTAAGGCATAAACGTTGTATGGGACCCCTGTCAGGGGTTCTAAAATTTAAGGAAAATGTAAAGTTATTGGAAAGTCCTTACGACCTGTATGGATGATTCTTAAAATGAATTGGCCAATTCTAACAATTCTATAAGTGGGAAATGTAAATTCAAAGATTATTTTTGTATCTTATGATATCAAAAGCTATCATCAATGAATTGTTTCCATGAAAAAGGACAACATGAGACACATTTTCAGGATGGGGATTTGTCATCCATTACATGAATTATAAGTAGTGACGACCTAAGGTTGTAAGTTTGACCTGCATGAAGTCTTTTTGACAACCTAGGGGTTCCATGATGACTTTGTGTCATCAGTTTAAACATTGAGAGATAAAGTATCTCACTACAATTATAAATAACTGAAGTTCTAGTAAACAGTTTTGAATTTCCTCTTAGCTGATCAATATAAGAGACTGCTCCTCTCCACCAACATTCAATTTTTTATAAATGTTAGTTTTAGAGGGGCAGGCCATAGTGGCTTAATTAATTGTGTGGAAAAAAGGTTTTATGGTTTTATTGTTGAGACATCAAACGTGAATGCAAATCAGTTCTTTCATAAACATGTTGCCTGGAGGAACATATTGTAATGTGAAGCCAATCATTTGAATAAATGATTAAAAAAGAAGAGAAATAATTTGTTCTAGCTTCACCTGGGTGTTGGTAGCACCATGGCACAGAGAACTGGCAGCCTTCCCTAGGCTGCCAGCAGCACCCCCTCCGCAGACACTCCTCAGATGACACCATACTGAACCCGCAGTCAACACGGGCTTCTGGAACTACATCACTGCACTGGGACATCTGAAATGTAGACCATAAAGATTTCACAATTATCATTTTAATTGAAAAATGTGATACCAGAAATTGTTATTGCCAATATGACATGTATGTATTTTTTGAGTACCTTTACTAATCAAACTTTATTTACAAAGGTTTATACCTTCAGCTAATAGAAGGTTTTTCACATCCTAATCTTTGAAAATCAATAATGATATCACTGCGATATTGACGAGAAAGCTTGGCACTAATGTTTGGAGTATTTTGAAAGTTTTATGGACAGGATTTGACTCAAGATAATAATCACAACATTTTTAAGATTGGCACCCTTTAGAACGTTATTGTGACATTCTTATTAAGTGAGGTCACAACATTAGCCTCCTAAATAACATTACAAGAACATTATCAGAAAGTCATAATATAGCATTACAACGGTTGCAGTGACGTTATTGGGCGTCATCAAAGTACATCGCTGCAACCTAACAGTGTAATGTAACAAGAATCAATCATCAATCAATTCCATCATATTCTTGGCTGGACGTCAATTTGTTAAAGATTGGAATGCTTGCATTTAGCTGTTGTGTAACCAAGAGGCCTTTGTGCAAGGAAAGCTAAGAATAATAATGTAAGCAATTGTGATATGCATTGTCCTAAGTGATTTATTGCAAATAAATGTTAACTAAAAGTCAAAAGAATTAACCATTTCTCTATTGAAAGTACACAGGGTTCTCTACTCACCTTCAATGGTAAAGGCTCTGTTACTGGGCACAGCATTACAAGAGCCATTACAATACCTAGACACAAAGGTCGAGCCATGTTGAAGACACTAAGTTCACACAAGTATGATTAGTAAGCTCAAGCTGTAAGAGGGGCCTTTAAATAGTCGAATTCAAATCCACAATATGAATGACATTATCACATAATGAATAATTTATGACACTCCTGTATATACGCCATGTAAGTTAACTGTAACTGGTAAGAATATGATTGTGTCTTATATCACTAAATAGTCAATTGAATCATTTTATGAGGATCATGATATCATGAGTATAGATATGACTTCGATTAAAAACTGAGATTGCTATTGTATTTATCTCTGTTGTATTATTTGTCTCTGTTTTACATAGAATAATAGATTTAAAAATTGTAATATGCAGAAATTATCAGAAAGTCTCTGTTTTAAGGAATTATAGAAAAGAATGCACACAAAATTTAAGTTCCCTTCTTTAAACATAAATTAAAGTCAATAGGACCTAAATAGTAATTTCTAAATGAAATATGAGCCAAAATCAAAATTATCATAAGTGGAAGAGTTCAAAGCAGTTGCTCTTTGGTGTTCTTTTTCCATATCATTATATGGCTTTCCATTAAAATGTTGGGCCAATTGCTGCTCTATTTAGTATGTATGTATATTCCCATTCTAGTGAAAAAATTCCATGCAGTCTGACACAGAAAGTAATATATATAGGAGTTGTTCATTAATTTATTAAGGGGGCGCCTTATTTTATAATCTTTCACCAGACCCTCCGGGTCCTAGAATTTTACATTAAAAAATTAAAATTTGGCCAAATTATAAGTAAGATCTGCACCCTCTTCCTAAATTAATCCACCACTGATCGTTTTGCATCGATATAGGTGTCCGAATTTAATTTAAACATGTACAATGTACATAGAGGAAAGCTGTCAATTAAGTGACATTGACATAGTGAAGTAAGAAATGGACCTCACTTTAGACTATTGATGAACAATGGGAATCATACTTTATAGCCTACTTACCTTATCAGTCGGCAAATATACATCAGGATGATGTTTTATATAGATTGACAGAATGATATCTAAGTATGTAAAGATAGATAAGGTCACGATGCCTTCGCAAATGTGCATGCACTATATATTTATTAGTACATGCAGATTCCTGTTAATACAAACATAATGAAAAGGACTCAAAGTCTTAGCACATTATTTTCCTGGTAACGTGAATCTCAGAAGGGAAAATGAAGAGATAAAAACTTACTGTAGGTGGGTGAAAAACAACTTTAATGTATCACCAGTAATTTCATTCTAAAATAGTATCAGTAATGGAACCTTTAACTTCAATGGGGATGGATCAAGGAATTTGAAGGAAAGAGAGTGGGATGTGCTATTACAAATTGTTGTTATGCCTTCAGGCATAGGAATTTTATTATCAAAAAATATAAAATTGGGGTCTGGCCGGCCACACTCCCCCCCAACGTAAAACGTGTTTGTTGTTTAAGCACATCTCAAAGGATTATATGTGCTGTAATTTTAAACCAATTTGAGAAGTTTGAAGAATAGGCAAATCTTAGTCTGAATAAGTATTCACATATTCACCGAAGACGAGTTAGAACATTAACAACATTGATTGTCATTTGTAGCATTTTCATAGCTCACTGCTGTCTCACTGCCATCTGGGTATAGGATTCACAAGACAGTATTTTTTTTTTTTTTTTTTTTTTTACTGCTTGAACCATCCAATTTATACATACACAATTGATACATGTAAAACAAGAAAATTTCAACATTATTTGGATGACATGGGAAAAGATCACAGTCATGCTATGTTAAGCATGATACATGCACTGCTATTTAATTAAATAAAGCTATGTCCACATCTCACATCTTAGGCCTTGAATTGAATTAAACTAAGTTGCACTGGATAGTTTATATTCCTTATAGGTTATGTTGGAAACGGACTTTGGTTGGAGAGCTTTGTACATAAGATGGTAAATCATTCCACAGTTTAGCACCCACGAAGTAGGGACTAGTTTTGTATACACTTAAATGCACTATTTTTGTACCATAATATAGCCTATAGAATATAGCATAGCTGTACGTTCAACACTAAACCAGTGGTAGAATACAGTGCCCCCTCTATCCACATATCACAAAGCCCTTAGATGTTTCTATAAATATAACAGTTCTATAAGCTGTATCAGGCCAGTGAAAGAAACCTTAACAAAAGTCTGTTTGTAGGACAGGGATATAAAGGTCAACAAAGCTTCATGACATCATAACCCTAATGGATGACCTTGACCTTTGTCTGAAAACGTTGTGTGGGGCCCTCTATGAGCCAATGCCTCTGTCACATGTCAAATTTGAGAAAAGCCTCTGCTGCAGTGTCGATTTTGGGGATCTAGACCTATTTTGATCCGGCTTGTTTTTGAGATGTAACAGGTATAAGAGGAAGGGGGCAGTTAATCGAGGTAAATGAATGTTTTCATTAATGGTTTGTGTATACTTCCAAATAAAACGAAATGCTATTTGGGACACTTGTTGATTAATCTGCATGGCCACAGCAGTCACTGAGGAATATGCTTGAAATTGACATAGTATGAATATAATGAGTAAGTAACTATGCACTAGTTTACATACAATCAAGTAAGAACTTTGTTTTATTTGGAGCAATTTATTATACTTATGTTCATGCATTAAACATTATAGAAAGCAGGCATGCATAACCATAAAATTTGAATGAAACTTTATAGTCTAGATTCTGAAGGTGCACATAATTCCTGTGAATGATTACAAGTAATATACATTCCATCAAAGATACATACATATTTCACATGCTACATAAAACCATCATATGAAGCACAGTATGTCATATATTTCATTGTCATTACCTTTTGCTCCTGGTTCCCTAGATATTAATCTTATTTCTTGTTTATCTTATGACTGCAATTAATGCACTGGAATGGGATGTGAATATCAATCGAAGTCGGAACTTATCTACTGCTTCCTGAATGCTTTCCTAAATGCAAACCTCATGGCCCTTTCAGGGAGGCCCTTTTAGGATGTGATAAGCATCTCTTTTGTAGCATCCTACAATGCTTTAAGCTATAGATTTATATGTTCAGATTGGATACAGGGAAATCCACTATATAATATCTTGTGATGTTCATTGCATTCAGTATTGGTGCTGGTCACATCATTTTGTGATGTTGCAGCAATGTTAGTAAAATGTTAGATTCTTGGTTTATAATAACTTGAACCTGACCATAGAAGAAAGTTTTGATAACGTTCTGTTTTGCTATTGTTTAGGTCTCAACTTCACCAATACATAGTGTTATAATAACATTCTGTTTTGTTTAGGTCTCAACCTACCAATCAAACTAAGTCATTGTTACATGCTACTTTAGTAAGTAATAGACTGACCTAAAAACATATATGGGCACAGAATGGTACTGTTACATTGCACCTTTGATTGATCCTGACTACCGATAAGACACTTCCTTGGATTGACAGTCTAGGTTATAGATACAGATTATTGTGCAAAGATCCCACTTGACATTCACTATAGTGCACATGGTCTATACCAGACCTGTCAACTTTTTGGAATTGAAATCAGTGAGAATTGCGTAATCGAGAGATGACTGGGGACGGCATAGCCGTCCCAGGGGAGGGTGTGGGAGGGGTCTCCCCTCCCACTGGGGGGGTATGGGGGGCCACCCCCAGGAAAATTTTGAAAAATCTACTTCACAATTAAGGAATCTGGGACACTCTGAGTGAATTTAGATATGTATCACATGAGGAGAAAAACTGGAGCCATCAGAAAGTGGTTAAGCCTTAAGGTGGCTATATTTATGATGTTTAAGGACGCCTGAGGGGGGTTTGGGGGGCCAACCCAAGGAAAATTTAGAAAAATTAACCTCTCAAATATGAAATCTGGGACAGTCTGAGTGAGTTCAGATACCTAAAATCTGAGGAGAATAACTTCACATTTGTAGAATCTTGGGCACTCTTACTCAATGAGGACATCAATTCCTTAATGTTGAGAATTACAGTGTATCCCAAAAACTTCCTGAAACGGCGGACAAATTGTCCTAGATTTATAGGAATTACATCGGACATTTCCCTGCCATACTGGACATGTTCTAATCAAAAAGATATATAGAACAATTCAGCAAAATTATGTTATAAAATATGTCATTTAATGGTCATAAAGTACAGAAATTTTGCTTGACAATATGTCCGAAGTTCAAGGGCCAAACATCGGACATGGATAGAAAAATCTCGGACATGTCCGGCTGTCTGGTGGTTTTTGGGAATCACTGGAAGTATTTCTACCCATTGAGAATGTTTATGCACTGGAGGGTATTGGGGCCAGAAAATTTTGAAAAGATACATTCTCAATCATGCAGTCTGAGGCATTCTGAGGTACTATGGTGATCTGGAGGGATAACAAAAAGGTCTCCCAGCCCTCACAGGTCGGCCCCCCTCCCTCTAACACACATCCAAGGTATCCCAGCCCTCACAGGTCGCCCCCCTCACTCTAATACACATCCAAGGTCTGCCAGCCCTCACAGGTCGGCCCCCCTCCCTCTAACACACATAATCCAGTAGTCGATCTCAGCACTAGCCCGCTAGTACTGACACTAGTGCATATCTCATAGGGCTAGTGCATGTTCGGAACAGCTAGGGGGCCATCCATAAATGATGTCACGCTTTTTCAGGGTGTTTGTGTGTGACAGCCCCTAGCCCGATGGGCTAGTGAAAAATTATATGGAAACCCCTCCCTCCTCCTCAAAAAATCTTTTTCCCTAATTGATATATGTTATTTCACAATGCTTAGGGGGTATTTCCGCACACCTGATGCGCGAAATAAGACTTGATAAAGAATCAACATAAATCTTAAGTAGGTATTTTCACAAGTGAAAAATGATTTAATAAATCTAAGTATATGAAGGTAGATAACTTTATCAAGGGCGTATCAGGGTATAGAATACAGATTTTTTTTATGGGATATTGTACTTCCCGTCCTGTGTGGATATAGAGAATACACAAACATTGCGATTTTACCTAGTTTGATACATCTAGGTGAAATAAGAACATGTATTTAGTCTAATTTCACGCAGATGTTGTAATTTCACGCACAGTGCATTTCTATGGCTATGGTTATGCCAGAAGCATGGAAAATAGGAATAATCACTCCTCTGCCAAAAGGTCCTCCGTCCTTATTACCATCAAATTGGCGTCCTGTATCGGTCTTACCATTGCCGAGTAAGATAATTGAAAGGGTAGTGTACATGCAAATTCTGAGACACTTTGATGATAATAATTTATTGTTCCCAAATCGACACGGATTTCGTAAAGGGTATAGTACTGCCAGTGCTATCTTTGATTACACTCAATTTCTGTATGAGCAATATGATTTATTACGCAACACAAGCTCCGTATTTGTGGACTTCAGTCCCGCATTTGACACTATAGATCATGCTATACTAATTAAGAAACTGTCCTTATATGGGGTTTGTAATAGAGTAGAAAAATGGTTTAAGAGTTATCTAGCTGAAAGGCAACAACTGGTTAGAATTAATCAAGTGCTGTCTGATAGGAAAACTGTAAAGATGGGAGTACCCCAGGGTTCGATACTGGGCCCATTCCTGTTCATATTGTATATAAATGATTTAATATATACATTATCACGTTGTGAAACTAAATTAATATTGTATGCAGATGACACCATCATATATGGCAGTGACAGCTGTATGGTGAATGCCGTTATGAAAACACAGCGATCTGTTAATATACTTCATGAATGGTGTGTTCAAAATCGACTTAGTATTAATATAAATAAGACAAAGCACATGACTGTCCCAATATATGGTACGGATGCTGCGGGTGCCATTGGAAGTGTTGTATCTATTGGTGGTAAGCATCTTGAAAATATGAGTCAATATAATTATCTAGGAGTGATTGTGGACGATAAACTCTCTTTTAATGATTTTGTTAATTTGAAATATAATAAGGTGAATGTTCGTCTTAATCATCTTAAACGACTACGCCCTTATGTGACAAACCAAGTAGCGTGCACTATATTTAAACAAACTATCCTACCCTTAATAGACTATGCGGATTTTATGATAGAGAATGCTGCCCAATACAGGTATGATCGGCTACAAAAACTCCAGGACAATGCGGTAAAGTTGATAGATAATGGTAAAAATTACTGCATGAATCTTGAAGAACTTTATCAATTGTATAATATCCAATATCTAAAGCCTAGATGGAGGGAACACATTTTATGTTTAATGTACCGGCAGAGTAAACTACCAGACAAAATAGATGTTATAAGACCAAAAGTATTTTTAAGAAGTCATAATAAACTGAAATTCATAGAGAAACGAAACAGGCGATATGAATTGTATCTGAAGAGTCCTCTGTCAAGGTGTCACAAGATCTGGCAAACACTGCCTTCGGCCATCCAACGGGCCACCACAAAGGTAAAATTTAAACAGATGATAAAACCTATTTGTAGGAAATGAATTGGATTGTGATATTATGACTGTCTAACGGTATACGTTGAAAGATTATCATCTCATCACCATTGCTCATCTATTGTATACATATATAATTACAGTGTGTAACAACAAGAATACCATGTACTCCATGATGCTGTTAATAAACACTGATTTTAAAAAAAAAAAAAAAAAAATGGGGAGAAATAGAGAAAAGTCAGATGTATCCCATTCAATAATGACATAAGGGATTCTTACCATTATTTTTCTTGACATTATACAGCAATCTTCCACAGTCTTCCTGTATTTTGCAATACTTATATCTATTTCGTTTACAAATTGTAGAGAAATTATTGAATATTTTGCATATTACTAAATAACAACTAATTGAAGAGACCTAACATGACAATTTTGTAATCATTTTTACATAATAATTATGTCGTATTGTAGACTCATAATTATGATAATGTAAGAAAGCATTAAATGTTATAGGAAAAAGTTTAGAAATAAATCAAAATTAAAGGTATGATGAAGAAATGTTGAATTTAATTTTAATTAGATCTAATTTCACGCACCATAATAGTTTATTATAGGCTTTAGTGCGTGAAATTAGACCTTGTCTGCTTGAAATTAGGCTTGAGTCATTGTCATGTTGATCTCCAAATTTTAAAATAACAAAATTTATGAAAATCCTTGAAATTTTAGATTATTTCGTGAAATGTATTTTGGACTATGTATCATCTATTGCAATTAATTATTTTTCAAGACAAGATAATTATTCTTATCTTGGCATAACATACATTTTAGCTTATAAAGGATATGGTAAATTTAATAAGAAAAAGATATTTTGTGAATTTATCATAGAAAATTAATTTGATTAGATATACGCAAGACATAGTTGCCACTGAATCATTTGTGATACTGCATATTTTGCCCTAAACAGTTTGATGATATAATTACTCACTAAGTGCACAAGCCTTAAACAAATGCAGTGAGTGAAATTAGACACATGCGCGAAATTACCCAAATTACCCCTACATAATAATACATATGTATGTTGAGGTTTGCAAAGGTGGTTATATTGGTACTAGTGCAATCAAAGCCGGGCTAGTGCAAATGACAAGGAGCTAACCCAGTGATCTAGTGCATAGGGATGGGGGGGTGCCAGGAAAATTTTGAAAAATCAACCTCTTAAATATGAATTTCGAGCATTCAAAATACATGCCCTGAGCATCTTAATGCTTTTCAAGGGTGTTCCATGCTTTTTTGGTCAATTTTTATGGTTTTTGGAAAAAAAAGTTCTAAAAATTCCTTTAAAAAAAGAAAAAAGAAAAAAGAGATTAGGGAAAGGCCAAAAATTGAGGGTAGGTCGGGTTACCTGAACACAACAATAATATTTTTTATTTTTAGGCTATAGGGGTAGGCCTATAGGGCCTCACCTGCGGACTAGAAATCCTTCATTCCCCTCATAGATATAGATTACAGGCATGCCAACATTTTGCTACAAGTCCACGGGACAAGACAACAAAGACCTTATAAACAATGGGACATTTCTCTTGAAATATGGGACATTTTTTCAGCTTTGAATTAATTTTCACATACCATACCATCATATGGATATTAAATATTCATTCCAAAGTCAACAGGTTTTCCTGATGACTTAATTTTTCAGAAAAAACTAACCTGGATTTTCAGTATTGACAGAAGAATTCTGAGAAAATTTTGGGAAAAATTCTGATCAAAAGATACATTTTCCTTTATTCTAAGCATCTAATAAACCATACAAGGCAATTTTGAATCCTGTTTAAAAAACAACAATTTTAGTGTCCAACACGACAACTGGGACAAAGTCTCAAAAACGGGACAATCCCGGCAGGAACGGACAGTTCACAGCCCTGACATTAGATATATATTATTCTCCCATCCCCTTGATTTCCGTGAGATTTTGCTGCTCTCAGGGAGGTCGGGAGATTGGGTCAAAATCCGGGAGACTCACGGAAAATCCGGGAGAGTTGACAGGTCTGCTATACACAAATGCAAACAATCATGTTTAAGATTTGTAAGAAAGATATGAGTTAATTATGAACAGTACAAACTACCAGAGAAACAACACCAAACATACATTAACTTCTCTCCTCGGACGCATGCACCTTGTAGGATCGACAGTGGAGAACAAAAGTGATCCCTGTGGATTAGAGAGCCCACATTGCATATACCGCTGATGGGCCATTTAACCATCCTGCAGGTACACACTACACTGATCACAGGGCCCCGCACCATGAATATGGAAATCTGGGCAACAGAACAGACAGTACTGATGAGCCCGATAAGGTAGAGGTTTTTTTATATAATGGGGCGTTATGTGTCAGCACAAAGTAAATTATGAGTGAAGACCCCTAAAATCAACAGGGCGACATTGCTATTTCTTACATTTGACAGGGCGACAGAGGGCTTATAGACATGTGATATCACCTCAAAGAGAAAGTGACATGGGACATGGGTATTTGTTAAGGTTGGTCTGGGAAAAGGGAATTCACTAGCTAAAAAGACATGTGACATAGGCCTTTCTTAAAGGGACCAAAACTAATATAATTGACAAAATTTTCAAAACTCAGATAATCATTGAAATATGCTAGATGAGTCTAGTTAAGGTCAGTGGTAAGGTATTAGCTGTGACAACTAGCTCAAACTGAAGTAAAATTCCACAAGAGATAGTGATATTTCCATTTGTTTGTAAACATTTTTGCAGGTCCACATTAAAAGGGGCCCGGAAGGAACATTTTTTAATGATCTTCTGCCATATTTCATTGTTTACATTTTAATATTGGCTAGAAATAAGCTCAAGGAATGGATTTCCATAATCATCTGACTTTGAAAATTTTGTTTAATTTATTGGTTTTGGCTTCCTTTAAATTTGACAGGGCAGCATAGAGACCCCCTGTCTGTACCCCTTAAATTCCAATGGGCAGTGAGTGGATCAGAGGTTACGTCCTCGCTCATTAATCGAAAGGTCATGGGTTTGAGTCCTGGCGGTGCCAGCATTTTCACTAGCTGTCCACCCCAGTGCACATCAACTGGGTCATCAAAGGCCTACTAGTGCCAATGGCTGTTGTATGTGATGCCCTGTCTATGGGACATTGCATATAAAAGACCCCTTGCCACTCTTCGAAATGAGTAGGGTATAGCACCCAGTGGCAGGTTTCTCCCCAAGCACAGCTCCACAGAAGAGAACAGCTCACAACACAAATCATACTACAATACTACCATACAACCATACATTGCTGTAAACCCTGATGTGTGAAGCGCCCAGCAATCCGGATATATGCATATAGAAACAAAACAAACATTACCATATATAGCTGTCATCTCCATTTGCACATGCAGGTAAAATTAATATTGATAGGTTTGGTTGGCAAGACTTTGAGAGGCAATTTTTCAGATACTGTATTTTTCTATTACGTTATGACTGCATATTCAAATCAAAAGCAATATAAACTATACAAAAATGCCCATATACAAGCCTAAAGATTATGAAATTGCCCACTAATTTCTCAGGTTGCATCTTGATCTGGTTGGCAGGTCCGGTAGGATGTCTAGTCAACAAGTCAACAGGTTATTAGTGATTCTGACATGTGTTGTGGGCTTTTATCAGGTTTTAAATAGTTCAGAGTTACTGTACATGATTTATCATTACATATAATTATCATTACATAAATAATGAAACATTCTTACAGAGGAGAGTTATGCTGCAATGTGTTAAATATTTTTAATATAGTCTGTCCACTAGTTCTAAGACTGTAGATGTCAAAATTTATATTATTGCTTTGTTCACATAAATGATTGTGTCAATCTTTTTTTCTATCAGATGAAATTATAACAAGGGTTTGTCAGTGTGTGTAGTAACCTTTTTGTATATATATTTATAAATACATATATAAGAAAACCAAGTTGAAAATTCAATTTATTGTTGATAAAACAGTTTATTTAAATACTGCTAAGTTATTTGACAAACATCCATACTTAGATACATTATTTAGATGCTGTGGCATTGGTGTGGCATTATGGTATAGTAATGGTGAGGTAAAATGCAATCTATTTAAACCTTTTTCAAAAGACAAAATTACAATTCACATCCCTGCCATTACTCTCCAACCCACAAAGATTATTGAACAATTGCAGGTTCAAACCCTATCTCAATCATGCAATATATTTCCATTTTATCCATATTCCAGAGAACCTATTTTCTTGTACACTTTGAGAATAATAGTACTTGGAGAAACGATGGCTGAAAAGGAATTACAAACATGATGACAGTTTCCACTCCATATAAGCAAGAATACGGGGATTATAATAAACATACAAAGTCTAATCATGAAGGACACATCATGTGGCTTGTTGGGATGTTTTTATTACAAGTCTGATACATTCTTCTCTATTAATAATTTGATTCCTATCTTCTATCTAGCTTATGATGTTCTATCTGAAGGAGGATTTTTATCAGGATGAACTCTTTCAACACAGTAATAATTTTCCCCGAACAACATAATACATGGTTCATTATACCTTATATCTAGGCCTTACTATTCCTCTTGTTTCAGTTCTGTTGTATTTGAGTATGCTTAGTCTGACCTAGATCTATAGAAGCACATCCAGAATCTGAAAAAAAAGGGGTGTTATAATAAAAAGTTCATTATCATGAAGCATTTAGTCCTGGGTAATGGAGTGCATTTAGATCATTCATATAAATGTTCTCCTTGTGTTAGTAATTCATCAGATTAGTAAACTTACTACTTCAAGAGATGAGACTCCAACATTAAATGCTTTTAAACTGAATTTGTTTTTTAATAACAATAAGAGATGTCAAGCATGTTTGTCTTATGTAAACCCCATATTTCTTAACAGGTCTGAACTCAAAAGTGGTTTCTTAATGTACTTAAGACCAACTTTACAAATAATATCTTAAGGATAGATAAGGGGTCTCTGGGCCCTGCGCTGCATTTAGGTTTATGTACAAAGACATATCACATTTACGATAACAAAATATACACCATCTGAAAGTTCACATTTTCCCATATTTTCCCTTATATTTACAAAAACAATCAAAGAAGAATTACAGAAAATATGAATTTATAATTGATTTTTTCACTTTTATTTTTTGAACAGGGATATCTCAGTAACCATTACACTTATTGATCTGATATTTGGAACACAAGTTCTAAACATTCTTCTGAAGGGAAGCTTGTCTCAGATTTTTTATTTAGGTCCTAGTTTCCATTTTATGACAAAAAACGGGTAACTTTTTATTAATTTTTTCTACATTTTTTTCTATATTTTATCAAATCAAATCTAGGACATATATCAACATTTTGAGACACGCTTCCCTTTGTATTTATCACAAGAACACATATTTCAAATTTCAGGGTTTTATCTCAGACAGTAACTGAAATATCCATGTTCAAAAAATATTCATGAAAAATCAATTTTTTATTTTTCCCAAACTGAATTTCAGTGAGTTTTCATCTCTTGCAAATTGTATTCATATGGTGAGAAAACTTGCAAACTCAGCTTTTGTATACTGAAAATAATGTTTCTGAATATCTAAGAATGAATTTATTATCCATCAAAGACTGCATGCATAGTGAATCTCGCAATGTGACCCGTTGTCTATCCTTAACTCAAAAGATGTTTTAGAAATATTGGATTATTTCAACCTTTCAAAAGAAATATGCCACTAAAATATAAACAGATAGTTCCTATATTATTCCACCATATTTGATTTATGTTCTTTATTTGAAAATTTGAAAAGTAGTGCAACAACTACTTTAATAAGTACTTGCACGTAAAATCTCCTTTTGAAATACTGTCTTTTACTGTTCTGATGTGAATTTAGCAGAATTGCCTTTGGTAAAATTCTATACATACCGGATATGGTCATAATTTACATGGATGAAATATATCACTCTTTTTAAATTTCTAAAACATAATCCAAATCAATGATTAACATAATTCTTTTGAGTTAACATCTTCTATACATATCCTCACAAGTTTAATGTGTAGAACTTAATGTCTCCCGTATTTTTAGCAAAAGCTAACAGGACTTTTCCATCCCCCATATTGATCATATCATTATGGGATAGACTCCTACTTCCTCCCTCAGGTGGGTCAAACTCCAGGAAGTGTAGGAATTTACCCTCTTCAGTATACACCCCTACCTGCTGATTAAGATAATCAGTAACAATAACATAATCTTTGCCAGTGCCAGATATATACCAGCCATTTTCCAACCCATCTGTTACAATTTTTGACATGTTATTGTTCATGTAAAACAATGCAACGCCTAGGGGTTCTGTGGTTGCACCCCAAAGTATGTTGTTCTGCTTCATATAAAGTTTGTTTGTTTGACCCTTTAGTTCAATATACGGAATTTTATATAAGAATTTTCTATGGCTTGTATACACAAAGGTATCATTAAAATGATTAAGTACAATAAAATCCTGATTTGCAACTATTTCAAGTAAGAAAGGCATCTCTGATGGCTTCCATAGAAATTTGCTCCCAGTTTTCATGTTATGAACCCTTATTTCAAAACCAACTGCAGTAGTCGGAAGTACATATAACATTCCATCTTGCGTACAGCTAAGCTGCCATGGTTTATAACCAGAGTCGATTACTTTAGTTGTACAAGATTTGTTGTCTGTATCAATGTTCACCATCAGTAGTTGTTCATTCCAAATTTGTGCAACCACCAATGTTTCTGTATCAATCCAACAGAGATCTGATATGTCTGAGTAGTTGGCAGCACTAAGGGGAATCTCACACGCCATCAGATAGGATGCTGAAGCAGTATGTAAGATAAGATAACATCAGATTGACCAGTAGTGAATATAATGAGCTGAGAAAATATACATGTGTATCCATTAATTATATTACTGACTGTATAAATCAGTGCCAGGTGCATTGTATGTTGGAACGAGCATTCTTCATTGATCAATAAGAAGCTGGTTAGGGAAAAAAGAATGGCACTTTCATTGCCTGCTTCCAATTCCCTTTTGCTTCCAGTTGCCTTCAAGTTATAAATAATCTTATTTTGTTTTGTTTATGGAGCACATGTATATCCATATTACAAAGAAATTCAGAATTATATTAAATTGCATTTGAGCCATGATATAAGGAATCATATACATGTTGAGGAAATATCAGCTATGTTAAGTAATTAACATATGTATATGGTAATAGTAAGTATATTATAGTAAGTATATGGCAATGGATAATACCTTTTGTTACAGGTCCTGATGTAGTGGTCATAGTTGTGGTTGTTGTTGTTGTTGCTGTTGGGGGATTCACTGTAATAGGCAAACATATATAGCTACTATTAACATCTTATATGCTTTAATATAACGGTAGAATTCAAAACAGGGAACTGGTAAATAATCAAATCCTCTAGAAATACTACAAACAGGCATAAAAATAAGCAATGCAGGTAGACAAGATTTATATGAGCTTTTCTGAACGTACAAAGCTTGGTTCTGAAAATACATGTATGTACTTTCAGAACGAAGCTTTTTTCCTTGTTATCTTTTGTAGATGAAGTGATATATTTCTAAGAATATTTTCGTATTCATACCATGCACTAGTAATGTGTCATTTCAAACATTTCTATCTAACATACAACTCAAGTCTTCATTTGCTTCAGTCTTAGAAATAACCTTGGTTCTGAGCCCCAAAGCTTGGTTCTGAACGTACATTTACAGTTTGTGAAGTGTCATTCTATAAAGATTAATACTCAAGAAATAGTCCTTTGTTTCTTGAATGCTTTATTCATAAATATTCAAGTACTTTGGACAGAAATAATTCAAATAAAGACAACTTATTTGAAATGTGACCAACATATGTACGTTCAGAAACAAGCCATGTACATTCAGAGCCAAGCTATGTATGTTCACAACCGTGAGCTATTCATGACATTGCAATGGTTTTTGGGACATTTTTCTTTCTGTTTTATGATTAAGTTCAACTTTGTCATTGTACATGGTAGGATTGTAATACGTTCAAGTTTTATAATGGATCCATGTTGGTAATAACCTTGGTTCTGAACATACATACCTTGGTTCTGAATGTACATTTATCTTTTATTTAAAGCTACGTGCTTGTCACACGCTATAAATTCATAAAATTATTTTACCTATTCTTTTCAAATTCTAGGGAACAGTCATGAAGAGACATTAGTACGCTATACATTTAGAAGGAAGATATGTATGTTCAGTATTAAGATATATATGTATGTTCCGAACCAAGATATGTATGTTCAAAACTAAAATAAGTACATTCCGAACCAAAATATGTATGTTCAGAACCAAGTTTCTTTACAAGAGACAGAAATAATTCATAGAATAATAATTCAATCAGTGTACTCTCTTTTAAATTATAATGTACACCATATCAACAATTGATTTTTTCTGCTATATCAAAAATAAATGTGTTGTACAAGTTTCTAAAGCTATCTACAGCCAAAATATGATCCAAAATAATTTAGATATCAAGTTTTCAAAATTGTGAAAAAAAACAAAGTAGGACCTCTAAGTCTAGGGTAATTCTTTATCTTGTTGGGAAAGTATGACGAGGGATGTGTGGGTCAGTCATCGTGCTCTCAACTTTCATATACATGTTGAGGAAATATCAGCTATTTTAAGTAATTACCATAAGTATATGGCAATGAATAGTACCTTTTGTTACAGGTCCTGATGTAGTGGTCATAGTTGTGGTTGTTGTTGTTGTTGTTGTTGGGGGATTCACTGTAATAGGCAAACATATATAGCTACTATTAACATCTTATATGCTTTAATATAACGGTAGAATTCAAAACAGGGAACTGGTAAATAATCAAATCCTCTAGAAATACTACAAACAGGCATAAAAATAAGCAATGCAGGTAGACAAGATTTATATGAGCTTTTCTGAACGTACAAAGCTTGGTTCTGAAAATACATGTATGTACTTTCAGAACGAAGCTTTTTTCCTTTTTATCTTTTGTAGATGAAGTGATATATTTCTAAGAATATTTTCGTATTCATACCATGCACTAGTAATGTGTCATTTCAAACATTTCTATCTAACATACAACTCAAGTCTTCATTTGCTTCAGTCTTAGAAATAACCTTGGTTCTGAGCCCCAAAGCTTGGTTCTGAACGTACATTTACAGTTTGTGAAGTGTCATTCTATAAAGATTAATACTCAAGAAATAGTCCTTTGTTTCTTGAATGCTTTATTCATAAATATTCAAGTACTTTGGACAGAAATAATTCAAATAAAGACAACTTATTTGAAATGTGACCAACATATGTACGTTCAGAAACAAGCCATTTACATTCAGAGCCAAGCTATGTATGTTCACAACCGTGAGCTATTCATGACATTGCAATGGTTTTTGGGACATTTTTCTTTCTGTTTTATGATTAAGTTCAACTTTGTCATTGTACATGGTAGGATTGTAATACGTTCAAGTTTTATAATGGATCCATGTTGGTAATAACCATGGTTCTGAACATACATACCTTGGATCTGAATGTACATTTATCTTTTATCTAAAGCTACGTGCTTGTCACACGCTATAAATTCATAAAATTATTTTACCTATTCTTTTCAAATTCTAGGGAACAGTCATGAAGAGACATTAGTACGCTATACATTTAGAAGGAAGATATGTATGTTCAGTATTAAGATATATATGTATGTTCCGAACCAAGATATGTATGTTCAAAACTAAAATAAGTACATTCTGAACCAAAATATGTATGTTCGGAACCAAGTTTCTTTACAAGAGACAGAAATAATTCATAGAATAATAATTCAATCAGTGTACTCTCTTTTAAATTATAATGTACACCATATCAACAATTGATTTTTTCTGCTATATCAAAAATAAATGTGTTGTACAAGTTTCTAAAGCTATCTACAGCCAAAATATGATCCAAAATAATTTAGATATCAAGTTTTCAAAATTGTGAAAAAAAACAAAGTAGGACCTCTAAGTCTAGGGTAATTCTTTATCTTGTTGGGAAAGTATGACGAGGGATGTGTGGGTCAGTCATCGTGCTCTCAACTTTCATATACATGTTGAGGAAATATCAGCTATTTTAAGTAATTACCATAAGTATATGGCAATGAATAGTACCTTTTGTTACAGGTCCTGATGTAGTGGTCATAGTTGTGGTTGTTGTTGTTGTTGCTGTTGGGGGATTCACTGTAATAGGCAAACATATATAGCTACTATTAACATCTTATATGCTTTAATATAACGGTAGAATTCAAAACAGGGAACTGGTAAATAATCAAATCCTCTAGAAATACTACAAACAGGCATAAAAATAAGCAATGCAGGTAGACAAGATTTATATGAGCTTTTCTGAACGTACAAAGCTTGGTTCTGAAAATACATGTTTGTACTTTCAGAACGAAGCTTTTTTCCTTTTTATCTTTTGTAGATGAAGTGATATATTTCTAAGAATATTTTCGTATTCATACCATGCACTAGTAATGTGTCATTTCAAACATTTCTATCTAACATACAACTCAAGTCTTCATTTGCTTCAGTCTTAGAAATAACCTTGGTTCTGAGCCCCAAAGCTTGGTTCTGAACGTACATTTACAGTTTGTGAAGTGTCATTCTATAAAGATTAATACTCAAGAAATAGTCCTTTGTTTCTTGAATGCTTTATTCATAAATATTCAAGTACTTTGGACAGAAATAATTCAAATAAAGACAACTTATTTGAAATGTGACCAACATATGTACGTTCAGAAACAAGCCATGTACATTCAGAGCCAAGCTATGTATGTTCACAACCGTGAGCTATTCATGACATTACAATGGTTTTGGGGACATTTTTCTTTCTTTTTTATGATTAAGTTCAACTTTGTCATTGTACATGGTAGGATTGAATACGTTCAAGTTTTATAATGGATCCATGTTGGTAATAACCTTGGTTCTGAACATACATACCTTGGTTCTGAATGTACATTTATCTTTTATTTAAAGCTACGTGCTTGTCACATGCTATAAATTCATAAAATTATTTTACCTATTCTTTTCAAATTCTAGGGAACAGTCATGAAGAGACATTAGTACGCTATACATTTAGAAGGAAGATATGTATGTTCAGTATTAAGATATATATGTATGTTCCGAACCAAGATATGTATGTTCAAAACTAAAATAAGTACATTCCGAACCAAAATATGTATGTTCAGAACCAAGTTTCTTTACAAGAGACAGAAATAATTCATAGAATAATAATTCAATCAGTGTACTCTCTTTTAAATTATAATGTACACCATATCAACAATTGATTTTTTCTGCTATATCAAAAATAAATGTGTTGTACAAGTTTCTAAAGCTATCTACAGCAAAATATGATCCAAAATAATTTAGATATCAAGTTTTCAAAATTGTGAAAAAAAACAAAGTAGGACCTCTAAGTCTAGGGTAATTCTTTATCTTGTTGGGAAAGTATGACAAGGGATGTGTGGGTCAGTTACCGTTTGGGGATCATTCCTTTTGTGTTGCATGGCCGTGACCCAGGAACAGGGAAAACTACTAGATGGAGTAGGCTTCACAGAGCCATGCCTCGTTACCATGCAAGGGTGGATTGGACGTGGTGGTGCGGGGACAGACCTGGGGGTCGGGATGGCGAAAAGAAGAGAGGGGGTAGGTATGAGGAATTCACTCAGGGGAATGGACTCAAAGTCCACTTGTCCAATTTTACCTAAACTCTTTGGCAAATTCTGAGGTTCGTTCTTCATACTTCGCACCCAAAAAACTGGAACTTAGCCTTAAATTAGTTCATGCCTAGGAAGGAGACACCATCAGTTCCAGAACGGGACTGTTTAATTGTGGTCTCACACATGCCTTTTATAGGTACATGTTCCATGATCACTGGCTAATCTAGTCACATGATCTTAATCGCTCTTTCTTGATGTCTCTTCTGGTTGACAGATTTTCATGCACTGACCTGATTAACAACTTAATGATTCAGGCTTTTGTGCCGGTATGAGGATATTCATTCTATGAAGGAAACACTTATTCCTTACAATATGCAGCATTCAAAGACAGTTATTCTACTATTTTACATAACATTCATACATATTCTAATCTCTAGAATCTCATGGAAAACGATCAGGGGTCTGGTTGGTACCAAGGCTACCGTGACAGTGAGCCGGTAGGCTCACAGTGACATGTGACCTCGCTGCCTAATTTATGCAGCCCTGTGCCGTGTGCAAAGAGCCCCAAGGTCAGGTCCCAAACTGCAGACCTAAACCTCCATGGTGGCATGGTCGGAAGGTGCGGAAAGGGTTTGTTAGGACGCTGGGGAGTGCACTGGCAGTGAAAAATGCCTTTTCAAGCATAAAACACTGAAGACCGACCCAGTGGTGGGCCGGTGGCACTAGGGGACTGTAACACGGTTTCGGTGCAATACCTCATCAGGCCTTATAATGTACTCACGGTGTCCGCTTGTGAAAGGGGAACTCGACGAGGAATACCTACGGGCTGGGCGAGACGGGTCGCGGGTGGAAGTATCGGTCGTCAGTTCTCCTGGCATCTGCGGGGTAAGTGAAGGTCGGTAAGGCAGAGTAGGTCGGTTCCATCCCAAATTAAAGAAGAAAGCCGGGGTCGCAAGGTGGTGCGGTACGGGGGCTAGAAATCATATCATTCAATATGTGGAATTTTACGTGGAAGGTCCCCCGATTAGGCCCACCCTGTCGGCCTAGCGATTAGATTGATAACCCGTGTCTATGGAGTTAAGGCCCTTTGGTATTTGCGTGATCAGATCGTGGATCCAGTCAAATTCCAGTTGTAGCCTTTTCTCAGTCGTCCCATCACGACGAGGGTTGCGATTGACGAATTCCAAGGCATGTATTTCTACATCCTTGATGCCGTTGTGGCCATGCTGGTTGAAATGGCGTGCGACTTCGGTAGACGACGGGTTCTTGCTGATCTGGTAAAAGTGGCTCTTGAAACGTTCCTTGAGAGCGTTTTTGGTTTGGCCCACATATTGTTTACCACATTTCTTGCAGGAAATGCAGTACACCAGGTTGTTGCTGTTGCAGGTGACGTTTTTTCGTGCGCGATGTTTACTCCGGGTAGTGTTTGAACGTATCGTCCCCGAGATGTTTATCTTGGGGCAGTACCGGCAATGTTTGCTTTTGCATTTCCTGTCAAGGGGGGTGCTGGGAGCGGGACTGTCGGTAACCTGTTCAGGGAGTTTGGCTCTGACTAGTGTGTTATGCAGACTTTTTGGTTTGCGATAACCCACTCGGAAGCCCCGGGAGTGTACATTCCTGGTATTGCTTGCGCGGTCCAGGTAATCCCAGGTTTTGTCGACCTGCTTGCGGAGGTCGTCTTCATGTGGGTGGTAGTCAGTGGTGAGAAAGGTTGGGTACACCGTCCCCGGTTGCGGGGTCGGTTTTGTTTGGTGTAGTATTTCTGTCCTATCCTTACTAGCTGCCCTTAGGTAAGCTTCCGAGAGCATTTCGATGGGATACCCTTTTTGGACAAGAAGGGCGCCCTTTCGTGCGCAATGTGTCAGGAAGTCTTCTTGGGCGCTGCAGATCCGTCTGATGCGGAGGAATTGTCCATAGGGCAATCCCTTTTTGCAATGGTACGGGTGAGCCGAATCGTAAGGCAAGTAGTTGTTTCTGTCTGTCGGCTTACAGTATAAGCTGGTAGTCAGTTTGCCTTCGCAGATGTTGATGGTCGTGTCCAGGAAGTTTATGTTGCTCGTCGAACGTTCCTCGGTGAATTTGATGGTTGGATGGCAGGTGTTGAGGTGGTTAACAAAGCTGTTGAGCTCTGTTTCACCGTGCTGCCAGACGCAGAAGACGTCGTCGATGTAGCGATACCAGGCTAGCGGTTGCAGTTTGTAGGAATAGACATGCTTGTTTTCGAACATATTCATAAATATGTTCGCGTATGACGGTGCAACTCGGGTGCCCATAGCTGTCCCGCCCACCTGTAGGTAGTTTGTTCCATTGAACTTGAAGTTGTTGAAGGTGAGAACCTGTCCTAGTAGTTCTACAAGGGACAGGTTGCTTGGTTGTTCACCTGAGGTGCGGTTCTCATTAAGGGCAGTGAACACCGCCTCGCACCCTTCTTGGTTGGGTATGTTCGTGTACAGTGAGCTGACATCCAAGGTGATCAACATTTCGTCTCCTCGAAGGCCGTTAAGGCCGTCGAGTTTGTTGAGGAAGTCAGTGGTGTCCCGTAGGTAGGACCGTCCGGTCTTGACGATGGGGGCCAAAAAGTGGTCCACAAAGGCAGAGATCCGTTCGGTTGGGCTTTCGTTGGCTGACACGATCGGTCTGCCAGGGACTGGATGCACATTTTTGTGGACCTTCGGCAGAAGGTAAAGCTCTGGCGTGCGGGGTTCCACTGTAACCAAAAAGTCTTTGGTTTTTTGTGTGATCTCACCCCGTATGCGCATATTTTCCAATTGGGAGATGATCTGACCATTGTGTTCAGGAGTCAAGTCGTGATCCTGCCACTGGTAGAACCTAGCGTCACTGAGTTGGCGTTCGCCTTCAATTATGTAGTCTGAGCGATTTTGTACCCGGCAGGATCCCCGTTGACGTTGGCGGAGGCTGGGCTTTCATTCATATTTTTATACAATTCTGCCCGATTCTTTCGAGTCGAGGAGGATATGCTGCCCTTCGTGGGCAGTTGGACTGCCCCATTAGGCATATGTGAACAATTTGGATCTTCGTTGGAGCTGTAGGAGGACGGGTATACGGGGAGAGAGCTCCCCGTCGGTCCGGCTCGGTCTAGGCCAGCCCCGGGAGGCTGTCCGTTGACAGTGGCGGAGGCGGCGAGTGGAGATGAGCATTCATTCGTATTTTTATACAATTCTGCCCGAATCTTTCGAGTCGAGGAGAAGATGCTGCCCTTCGTGGGCAGTTGGACTGCCCCATTAGACATATGTGAACAATTTGGATCTTCGTTGGAGCTGTAAGAGGACGGTATGCATACAGGGAGAGAGCTCCCCGTCGACCCGGCCCGGTCAGAGCCAGCCCCGGCGGGCTCCCTGTTGACAGTGGGGAGCGCGGCCGGCGGGACAAAGCCATCTTTGGTATTTTTACATATTTCTGCCCGATTCTTTCGAGTCGAGGAGGAGATAATGCCCTTCGTGGGCAGTTTGACTGCCCCATTAGACATATGTAAGCAATTTGGATCTTCGTTTGAGATGCAGGAGGCCGGGTATACGGAGAGAGAGCTCCCCGTCGACCCGGCCCGGTCAAAGCCAGCCCCGGCGGGCTTCCCGTTGACAGTGGGGAGCGAGGTGGGCAGGACAAAGCAATCTTTGGTATTTTTGCATATTTCTGCCCGATTCTTTCGAGTCGAGGAGGAGATGCTGCCCTTCCGGGGCAGTTCAACTGCCCCATTAGACATATGTAAGCAATTTGGATCTTCGTTGAGGATGTAGGAGGGCGGGTGTACGGGGAGAGAGCTCCCCGGCGACCCGGCCCGGTCGAAGCCGGTCCCGGCAGGACCCCCGTTGACAGTGGGGAGCGAGGCGGGCGGGACGAAGCAATCTTTGGTATTTTTACATATTTCTGCCCGATTCTTTCGAGTCGAGGAGGAGATGCTGCCCTTCCGGGGCAGTTCAACTGCCCCATTAGACATATGTAAGCAATTTGGATCTTCGTTGAGGCTGTAAGATGCCGGGTATACGGGGAGAGAGCTCCCCGTCGACCCGGCCCGGTCAAAGCCGGTCCCGGCAGGACCCCCATTGACAGTGGGGAGCGAGGCGGGCGGGACGAAGCAATCTTTGGTATTTTTACATATTTCTGCCCGATTCTTTCGAGTCGAGGAGGAGATGCTGCCCTTCCGGGGCAGTTCAACTGCCCCATTAGACATATGTAAGCAATTTGGATCTTCGTTGAGGATGTGGGAGGGCGGGTGTACGGGGAGAGAGCGACCCGGCGACCCGGCCCGGTCAAAGCCGGTCCCGGTGGGCTTCCCGTTGACAGTGGGGAGCGAGGCGGGCGGGACGAAGCAATCTTTGGTATTTTTACATATTTCTGCCCGATTATTTCTAGTCGAGGAGGGTATGCTGCCCTTCGTGGGCAGTTGGACTGCCCCATTAGACATATGTGAAAAATTTGGATCTTCGTTGAAGCTGTAAGAGGACGGGTGTAAGGGGAGAGAGCTCCCCGGCGACCCGGCGTTGACAGTGACGGGGGCGGCGAGTGGGGCTGAGCATTCCTTCGTGTTTTCAGCTCGGTTTTTAGTAGTGTGACTAAATGTGCGGCATTCAGTGACCTTATGTCCCTTAATGTTGATGAAGGGGGTACTTACATAGGCTGGAGCTGGTTGTGGTTGTGCTGGGAGCTTGATGCCCCAGTCGCCGAAGTCGATGTGTGGGGGGGCTGTGGTGGTGTCCATGTCCGAAGTCTCCCCTTCTTCTTCCTGGTAATCCTCTGTTTCTTCTGGAGTCTGAGCCCCATTTCCTTGGTCTCCCATTTCTGGGTGAAAAGGTGGGGTGGATGGTGTGGGATGGTTGGTCGGTTGGGTGGCAGAGACCCGGTAGGGTAGGGAAAATAGTGGAAAACGATCAGGGGTCTGGTTGGTACCAAGGCTACCGTGACAGTGAGCCGGTAGGCTCACAGTGACATGTGACCTCTAGAATCTCATGCCCTGCCTGCGTTTGAATCCTTCCTTTTATTATACAATTACTGAGTCCAGATATGTTTACAGTTGTACAAGTTCGCTCGGCTTCCGTATGTCCCCAGCGCGAATAAAGCCCGATAGTCTGACGTCACACAGACGCCGCTTGTGGCGGGTGGTTCCATACCCGAGGGCCGGGTGTCATTACTGGGGCCGGCCTCAGACCCCCAGCCGGGCACACTGACTGGCACGTCTGTCACTACTGCGCATATCGAGTCCCCCACCCCCACCCCGACAGCCCCCTCCTTCCCCTTGGGGGCACCCGCGAAACCTGCAGTTTCGAGGGAGCCCCCAGACTAAAGCTAACACCATTGGCCCATGTTGAGTCCCCACAAAAATCCCAAATCAAATATGGGTCAACCCGTGAAGGGCCTAGACCAATAAGGGAGCCAGAATGAAGGGAGGCCGTTTTGTATATAGTATGTAATGAATTAATCTATTGTGGTGGAAACAACGGCAAGGTATGGTGGTCTAACAAGTAGCTACTGGGAATCAAACCCGGGCCAGCCACATGCAATGCCAACACGCTAATGGCTAGACCAACCCAGCCCCACCTGACTGATAAATAAAATGGGTATTAAGATGTTGAACAGATTGAACTGTTCATCAGCATAATTATCTTTTTAAAGATTCTATACCCTTAAAATCCGCAATTTATAGGCCCATGTCTTAATTATTACAAATAATTGATCGTTTGCTATTATTACCATCATTGCCTTCCTTACTTATAGTAGATCTAGAATAGATTAAAGCACCAAGAGCTTCAACATATTTTACTGGAATAGATGTCCATGTTTAAAACACAATCACCTGTTAAATGTTAATGTTTAAGTAACAAGAGCTTTTCAGTCTTCAACATATTCAAAAGGTATGTCTGGTATCTCCTCAAAGTAAAAAGTGTCATAGTTATAAGTTTGTGAAAGGCATAATAAAGTTTGTTAGGTTATGTCACATAACTGTAGTATTTTCATTCTTTTATACTTCTATTATAGTACATGAAAGAATAATGTGATAATTTGAAATAGAAACTGCTGGAAAAAATATTAGTAGTGGAATTCATAATTATTATGAAGCCAAGGATAAAATATGTTACATGCAGGTAACACCTGCTGAAGAGTAGGGTAGGTAAGATGGGATTTATAATGGATTTTTGTTTCACAAAAAAGTAACCTCCCCCCAAATTAATGCCTTTCTTAGTAAAGAAAAACCTCATAAGCCTAACAAAAAAGGCAAGGTCTGGTTACCTAATTCAGTTACACCTATTTAAGAGATGAAGTCTAATGTTTGTCCTTATCAAGCCTATTGTTATTGCTGATTAGTGTTTTTATACAAGAGAATTGTAAATAAGGTAATGTTACCTGTGGTAATGTTTTCTGAAGCAGTTGGAATAGTTGATGCCCCCCCAGTGTTTGGACCCGGAGTACCATGGGCGGATAACATGATCACTGTAAATAAACAACATTTGATCAAAAGAAGAAAACATATATCAGTTTGGACTGATAATATAATCAAGTAATGTTTTTCCAAATGGGTTATCATTTTTAACAAAATCTGCAAAATGTTGTTGTTTTCATGGTAACCAAATATATAATGTTAGGTTATATATATGGGGAAAAACATTCCATTAACATTTTCATCTCTATTTTCCACAAACTCAATCTCCTTTAATAGTAGCCTTAGAGCTTAAGATATAACCACCTTGGAGCCTTCTTTCTCTGAACACTAGTGTTTGTTTAGGGTCTTTGTATTAGTGCATTGGGGATAACTAGATCTCTACCGCTTATATCTCATCATCAGTCCAAGGTGTTCCATGTATGCTAGCTAGTGGTAGAACTAGTCCACGGTCTGGGTGTTCAGGTCCAAAATGCTGACAACACTTTGCAGAGAGGAAGTTTATCATGGAGTATCGGAAATGCAGATGTAATTCACAATAGATGTACAGATCCTACGTACAGGTCAAGTTCCTAGACCACGGAGGCAGGCTTCTCTCTGTCGCTAGTCCACCTGTCTCCGTAAGGTCCCACAGACTGTAGTTGTTCCAATAGATGTCACCAGATTATACGTCTCACTACCAAGCTCCCCAAATCCCTAAGACTCATATTGATCCAAACGTGTATCGGTTCTGCTTGATACTAACTATATTGCCATTCCTTTATACCCATGATTATTGATTTCCCCAGGTAGTTTTGCCACTGATAGACTTAGACCTTCCTGCCGTTACTGGGTGCAGGTTCGGCATACCTATCTGAAGCGCTACCCATTGCTTTTATTAAGCTTTATTAAATTCCTTTATAATTCCGAACTATAAATGAGATAGCCCTTTGCAATCTGGTAACCTTTCCTTTAATTCCAAATGTCTATCGATCTATTCAAATGTGACATTAATACATAAATAATGAATTAAGGTCTTTATAAGTCTTACTTTTTCCAACATTTTTCATTGTAATTAAAGTTTGTTAAATAATAGAATTACTAACTAGTACAAAACACTTCCTCTGCTACAATGAGTGGGAGACCTTTTATTTCAAATTGGATACCCAACTTGTCACCATGTTTTTAAATAATTTTAAAAAGACATGTCAATTCAGAGTACATTTCTCAAAATTCACTATGTTAGTTTTGTCACTATTGCAAATTTAGAGAACTATCATCTGCCATGAATTTTGAAAATCAACCAAGTATTTTTTGGTGTTTCAAAATGCATTGCCACATCTAAGACTTCAATATGATTTCATTAGGAATCACCGTACACCAACACATCTGAACTGATAAATGACCATCCGTTGACAGAGAAGGGTGGCCTGTGATGGTCTTGCACAACTAACACACACCAAGGTCAATTGTGAGGATATAATACAATTCTTAAAAATAAATATCATAGAGGTTAAGTGACCAGTGGGCAGGCTATTGAGATAAAGCCTGTATACTAAGGCACAATACACAACTGACCTATGCGAAGCTGGTATTGGTTTGATAGGCTGGGGCTAGGAGGATGATTTGGCACACCAGAATGGTTGTAGGGAAAGGAGGAGATGAGCGGGGAAGTAGGGCTGTGCTACCCTGGTAGATCAGAGGGAACATATGTACTACTTGGCTAATTTTTTTCAGCCTCTTTGATCAAAGTTAAAACACTAAATAATTAATAAGGTAACATTTAAAGAGGATGATTATAGAAATATTTCATAGTTAATCAAAACTCAAACCTATGACCAGCAGTATGATGATGACTGATGACAGAGCTGCAGTCAGTAAACACCAGAAACGAGGAGGCTTCCTGCAATACGATGCTGGCTCTTGTACATCTTGCAGACCATGCTTTGACTCAGGCTCTAATGGTGAAGCTGTCATTGGATTTTCTTTTTGATTGTGAAGGGATATATATTCCGTGTCAGGAATTTCTTGATACACATCAGGAATTACATAAACATTCTCTGATTCATATACTTTTTTAGTTTTTTGCTGATTTGCTCTTTTCTCTCTTCTTTGGACCTTGTTGCCGCCAGCCTGGGACCTTTGCCTTGGTTCTTCATCAGCTGCATATGCTTCATTGTCAGTATTGTTATATGGACCCTCGGCATAAGGATGAAGGTATTCACCTGGATCCATCTGAAAAATGCGAATACAGTATTTGCCAGAACAGTTGCAAAGTAGAACAAAATGTGTCAAACCACAAGAAAAGAAAGCTCCGAGGGGGTTGTATTCGATGCTCAATGGGCAATATTTACGGAGATTTAGTAAATTTATGTTAAATTATGATTAAATTGCCTTGGACTAACTTTTTGTATATAATTCAATTACCATACCCTGAATATTCTATTTTATTCCAAAATCGCATTATTCGGAATGTCAGTGGAATGTTTTTATCCTTAAATATTACCATACAATGGTCATTTGGTTTCCATGGAAACATGAAAACATAGTTTGATAATACCATCAAATATATCCATAAATACTGAAGATTTCAATATATTAATAATTCCAGGATGTTTCAGAACCTATAACTTTATTGTTATTCAACATAATTTTATATGTTGGGTATCATTTGAAAACTAAAAGAATGTTCTCAAATGTTGAATTCCTGCAAGGAGCATCCTTTCCCCATGGTGTGTCACAAATCATGTAGATCAATTTATTTAATTAGATGAATCATCTATTCAGGTAAGAAACACTACATATTTTATACACAATAATAATTTTTTTAAAAGATAATTATAACTTAAGTAGTTAACGGTTCCAGTCAGTTGACTTGTCCGCTCCATTTCTAACCCTTAGTCTTGACCAAGAACAGGTAAGATCCGCTAACATATCCAAAATACAGTCAATATGGAATGCCACCAGCGCTAGTGTAAAATCCACCATGCTCCACTACCCTCTGTATGGGTTCAGTCTAAGTGTTACTTTCCAGTTCCCCCATCCTAGTGATTCCTTAAGGCTGTATTCCAAATACTGAAAGTGCGCTGCCGATTTCCATCCGATACAATTTCGGCACTGCCGGTACATAATTGGCAGTATTGCCAATCAAATTTACCAACATGTTGATAAATATTTCCTGCCAATCATGTATTAGCTGCCAATATTGTACTTTCGGCGACCAATATCACACTTTCCCCGCTGATATCGTACTTTCACCAGCCAAAATTGCGGCGAAAGATGATGTTCTCGATATAGAACGTTACCCTGGAGATGCTCAATATCGGCAGCGCATACTTTCAATATGTGGAATATGGCCTTTATATACACCATTCCCTATTGATCAATATGTCTTAGCCCCTAGCTAAGCATACTGTGGGTAGCCGTGCTCACCACTCGCATACCCCCTAAATAGGGATTGTGATGATGGTCTCATCCACCTTTAGCCCCTGCTTACTTTACTCTCAACACTTGATATTTATTACTTGAAATACTTTGTTGTGCTCATAGCATAACCCGGTGACCATCATTAATGTGGCATCCTCTGGGATAAGCAGCCTTATGACCTGTAATTTTGAAGAGGGAAGATATCTTGGGGATTCCAAAACTGAAGGAATTATTGAAATAATCCAATTAGAAAAAGAATTTAAAGACACAAAGGTCACGAAGGCTAAATATGGTATAATGGGCCCGCCTTTGATATTCATTAAGGTATAACTAACTAAGAAATGGAAATGCTAGATACAATTTCACGAAATATACTCCTGTTTCATTTCTATTTGATGTATTTCTGCAGAACATAGCTAAGGAGGCCCTTGATTCAGAATTCTATTTTCAGAAAACTAGTTTTATTCTATGGTTACCATATAACAGTAGTATACATATGTCTGGGTGGTCTGTCAACATAACTTCACGGCTCGCCTGTTGGTCGGGATCCCATCCCAGCCCCACGTTCCTGGTACCTGCTGAAAGGGCGCGAAGTAAACTGGCCAATCACAGCCTCAGATTTTGAATTCGTGCCTGCAAGGACCAATCAGAACGTGTTTTCCCAATCGTCGTCCCGTAAACAATCGTCGTCAAGGAGGTCACGTGTGCGGAATGTAGCGTGCTGATTGGCTGAGAGGCCTCTCGTGCCTTCCGGTTTCAGTTGTTGACTAAATTTAAAGGGATGCATGGCGAGCAGGACGGACGAGTAACATCACTTCTCCGACGGATTTAGCTGTTTTAATCTTGGATCACTGCTGGATTTTGATGTGGATTACCTCCCAACACTGTCTGGACGGACATGGATCGAGAGGCAGCTGTCGCTGATGCCCTGAATACCATAAATCGGGCAAATTTACATGGTATAGCCGAGCCACAGCAATGGCGGACTTTGGTCGACAAGTAGTTTGTTCAGGAGGATCTAGGGGAACTGGAGGACGATGAAGATGAGCCACTGGTCATCCATGACCCCACGGACGACCTTCTACAGGCACAGTGGGACAACTGCGAAAACTTCATGTGAGTTTTGAAAAACTTTATAACGGCCAACATGCGGTCGGTTGCCATATCTCTAAAACAAGTACGCAAAGTGCCTAAATCCCTTTCAGTGTTGATGAAACTGCCTACGATTGTGCCCTAGTATGTATTGTAACCACCTAACTAGCTTTTATCAAGTTTCAAAGTTGATTTCGTGCCATAAACAGGGATGATCCGTCGGGGTTGTCCCGTGACCTAATTAATGGCGTCAGCTGATCCAGCCGGTCTGTAACGGTTGTCAATCATGTCTCATGACATTGTGGCCCTCCGAAAGGTGAACTAAGTCTGATATCATGTATGTTGTTGTCTTTAGATGTTCCTGCAAGCACTACAAAGACGCGGCGTGCAGTAAACAGTTCACGACATCAGAGCTGGTCGCGCGTCGGCAGGAGGTCTATCAGCTGTCCTCAGGTACATTTTTCATGAGATACATGTTATGCAAACCTGTCGCCACAACCATGTAGCTATGTCGTTCTCGCTCAAAACTACCCCATAATCCAGGACAGCGTCTTGAAGTATAATAGACAACTATTAACACTCAACCAGACCGTTTTTAAGTTAGTATTTAGGGTGTGTTAACCTAGTTCATGGGTCAAACCAGATACCTCATTCTTTGAGTCACATGTATATCATGTACAGATTATTAATATCCTTATCTACTTTGTTTTTTAGGCGAGAAGGACATGTTGCTACTGGGCATCATCAGTACCTGCACAGACAATAGCAGCAGGCTGTCCACCTGGAAGAAGAGGATTAAGGGAAGAGGGGAGAGGCAGCACCAACGAAGCCACTACCTCGTCGGTTCTCCGCCAGTCTGCAGGGACACTTTCCAGTTCATGTATGCGTGAGTAGCTTTGATATTCAACTTCTTTGCTCAACTAAGGTCTACCAAGATATCGCTACTGTTATTGTACTACTTAAAGTAAATTACAAAATGAACTGTAATGAATTATAACAGAATCTGATCATGGCACTTACCTGCATAAATTGTCCATATTAATATTACAATACTTACCTGCACTTGCTGCCTATCTCCAATAATTATGGGCCTAATGTAACTCTTACCTTGTGACCTTTCCAGCATCAGCCAGAACAAGCTGACGTCCATCATAAAGTGGTACAAGTCCTACCGGGTGGTGACCAGGCAGAAGAAGGCTGGCGGGCGACGCGCAACTGCAAGGATCCTCCAGCTGGAGGGTCGTGGACTTCTTCAACTCCTATGCTGAGACAAACGCCCTCGTCCTGCCTGGCCATGTGTCTTCCCACAAACGGGATGACATCCTCCTCCTCCCCTCCTCTTCCACAAAGGCAGACATCTACAGGTTGTACAGAAACGCCATGGAGGAGGCTAACTTCAGGTGTGTGACTGACTCAACTTTTAGAAACCTGTGGCTCCAACTCCTCCCTCGTGTAGTGTGTTCCCGCCCTATGACTGACCTCTGCAACAACAGGGATATCTCTGCCTCTAGTAACCTACCTGACATTGTGAAACAGGCCAATCTGAAAAATCAACAACTTCACCTCGAGGTGGTCTGCCAAGGCTGCCTACAAGGAAGCCGAATCCCCTCCCCCTGGCCCCCACCCCCCTTGTTCTTCTGACACGAAGGTCCACATCAGTTTTGATTATGCCCAGCATGTCCACCTTCCCTCCTTTCCTATGCAGCCTGGCCCAATGTATTTCCTTGTCCCCCGCAAGGTCGGCATTTTTGGTGTCTGTGCCGAGGCCGTCCCCCAACAGGTGAACTATTTGATCGATGAAAGCCATTGCGGTAGTAAGGTGTCAAATGCAGTTATTTCATACCTGCACCACTATTTTGAAACGTATTCCCTGGGGGAGAAGCAGTGGACATGCACTGTGACAACTGTAGTGGTCAGAACAAGAACAAGTTTGTGCTAGCGTATCTTCTCTGGCGGGTCCTGACTGGCTGGCACCAGTCCATTTCCTTAAACTTTTTGATCACAGGGCACACCAAGTTTGCCCCAGACTGGTGCTTTGGATTGCTTAAACAAAAGTTTCGTCGTAACCCGCCTCGAGCCTCACGGAGATGGAGGAGACTGTGGTGAAGAGTACCCAAGAATGTGTCAACCTTGCCCAACTTGTGGGGGAAGAGAATGGGAAGGTGTTTGTCGAGTCATATGACTGGTAATCTTTTTTGACCCCTTTCATCAGACCAGTCAAGGGCATAAAGCAGTATCATCACTTTGTGTTCTCTGACCAGAACAAGGGCCACGTCACCTTCCGGCAGTATGCCGACTCCGCCCCTGAGACCTTCAAGATGCTGACTGTCGCCCCTGAAGCTGTCCCCCAGGAAGGCCCTCAGCCCACCCCATCCCCTGGCCTTCCGGCCAAAAGAAATTGGTATCTCTTCAAGAACATTCGTGATTTTTGTACTGAGGACACAAAAGACATCATGTGCCCCAAGCCCTCTGTACCTGAACCAGCACCGGGCCCAGGTCCCAGTGACGTACCTCCGCCGGAACCAGATGCAAAATCAGAGCCAGTGGCTGGTGAGGGGGATGGGCCAGGCAGGGGCAGAGGCAGGGGCAGGGGCAGGGGCAGAGGCAGGGGCAGAGGCAGAGGCAGAGGCAGGGGCAGAGACAGAGGCAGAGGACAGACTCCAGACACATCATCAGGATCGAAGGGGGAGGAGGAGGAGTTGGTCAGACAGCTGGTGAGGCAATTCTTCTGACTTAGATGAGGAAGGCACCCCACCCCCACCTAGGGGCAGGGGCCGTCCTAGTAAATGTTCTAAACGGGGTTGTGGCAGGCCCAGGACCACCTGAGAAATCTATTTGAAATCTATTTGAACATTGTTAACTTATTTCAGTTGTTAAGACTTTTTATGATTTTACCTCAGTGGCTTTTCACTATTTTAACAACCAAAGACAATCATGAACATTCCAAGATCTTTTATAGACACATAATGGATACCCAGGGTACATAGGGTCATCACAGAGTCGTTTTTAAGCTGCCAAGATGAGGTATTGTGATCCTTTATGCTTGCCGTTCTAGGTTAAGTTGTTGTTTCAGATCCGGATTTTTGTCACTTTTTGCAGCACCGGCATGAATAAAAGTTATGTATATAAACGCATGAATTCCTGGTATTTGTTAGCTAGAATAGTGTAGAATGACTATGTAAAGTTTTAGGAACAAGGATTGATTACAAGTATATGTTGCTAGAGTTTTAACGGAGGACCGCGGTAGCGCGCGGTAAGAAAAACTTTGAACTCATTTTTCTCAGTTTCTTATACCCGCATAGGCGCAGTTCTTTTTATTTTCGTCGCAACTTATCTCAGGCCCTAGATATCAGATCTAGACATGCTATACCTCGTTTTAAAGCTAATAATTGGTATTTTCTGATGGTATACCTAACTAAAACTCGTTCCCGTGTGACATCCGACTCAATTCTCCAAAACAGGTCACAAATGTGATGCAATCTGACATAATGAGTTGCATGTCACTGAGAACTGAATTTGAGTTAGCTGGATATGTTGTTTACCTCAAAAAAAGCTTCATTTTGATAACAATATTGTGTTCTATGATAACTAGGGGCTGAGTCACCTTTTTCCTGTAGGCAGGAAACTTGATGTTTAGAAAAACGAGGTTGAGGTTTTTCTAAGCAGTTTTCAGTACACCCAATAGGAATTCCTTGGATACCTTTAGAAGTCTTATTCCCACCAACTTGAGACTCAGAATATATATTGTAGACTAGTCTAACTACCAAATACTCTGACATTGTACTTCTATAATGTGAACTTTAATCATGCCAGAATTGTAAGCAAAGGGTACATTTTCAGTGATTCTGCATCTGAAAAGGAAAAACTTAACCTAGAGGGCAAGAACAAACAGTCACAATACCTGTTCTAGAAGGCTAAATTAAAGTCTGAATGACTTGTAAACAGTCTATGGGAATGTTCAAGTGTCTCTCCAGTCTATGTTACTGTGAATATGACTTTCAAAGTGACATAAAAGTTACATAAAAGTTACATAAAAGTTCAAACATCACAAAATATCTTAATTGATTAAGATTGGAGTGTAAAGCCACTCAAATGGCACAAAAGTACCAATAAAATAAATAAATAATCAGTATTTACAGTTTCATTCTAGTCTATGATTCTAGTTGCTAGATGTTTACCGGCCACGCCCCCTGCTTCATCTGTGTGGCAGTTCATGTGGGGGGTGTGACTTTTTGGGATGTGTCTGAGTCTGTGTCTATTTCACATTGAATTCAGGCTGCTGTGTCTGAGTCTGAGTCATCTGTGCAGAAGGCTCTTATGTTTTTGGAGTGGTATCACTGAACTATAGTAGGTGAATTATCTGTTAATATGAGGTGTACTTTATTAGTTGACTTGCCTTATGGATAATAGCTAGCTCCTATCGCAGTCTCCAC
This sequence comes from Lepidonotus clava, assembly GCA_936440205.1. Lineage (NCBI taxonomy): Eukaryota > Metazoa > Annelida > Polychaeta > Phyllodocida > Polynoidae > Lepidonotus > Lepidonotus clava. The sequence goes on along the minus strand of OW387140.1, from coordinate 45,683,139 downwards.
CTCCTTCGACTGCTGTCGTCCAATACATAATAATAGTTCCGTATTATGTAAGACATAGCACTCGCGTGAAAGGATGTTCTTTATTTATTCCTGTGTTATTGTACTTCCATGACAAGATCTCAATTGACAATGAACAGCTCCAAGGACGGAATCCCCTCAATCACACTCAGTCAACGCTCCTGCCAATCAAACAGTCTATCAGCTTCTATTCCAAATCCAGGACTCAGCTTCTAGAACACAATCTTTCCAGGATGGTTACTCACAACAACGTTCAGCTAATTCTGACTGAGCACCGGCGATGCATGCCTCTTTTGTATGGTGATAGTAAATACATCATACCTAGACTCCTCCTTACTTCAAGACACTTGACAGGGAGTTATAGCTAAGACGTGTGCTGGTATAAACACTACCCTAAGCTTACAGAGCATGGACTGACCATCCGCATCAGTACACCACTGCCACCAGTGTTTGAGGAGGCTGAAGCACCAGTTGGGGGCAAACTTGGTGTAACTGGTGATAGGGAAGTTCAAAGTGATCTGCTTATTCAAACCAGTCAGGACCCACCACATGATATAGCTGATCATGTATTTGTTCTTGTTTTGGCCACTTCAGTTGTCAGAGAACAGGTTGAGGAGCTGTTGACCCAGGGAGTTGTTGGCAAGGTAATGGTGAAGGTAGGAGAAGACCGCATACAATCCCTTGCTGATGCAGTGGGCCTCATCGAAAAGGTAGTGAACATGATGGGGGATGGCCTTGGCACACATGCTGAAAATGCTTACTTTGCATGGGACAAAGAAGTAGAAGGTTCCTGGCTGTTGAGGGGAGGTGCAACTGCTGTGCATAATAAAAAGGTATTTGCACCCAGATGTCAGAGGAGCAGGAAGCATGTGGCCTAAGTACTAGGGAGCCCGCTTTGGCGTAGCAGTCATTTCCTGGTAGAACTCTTGCTCCTTGGCCACCACATCCAGGTGCTTCTGCTACTTTTTTAACTTTGCCTGCTTAACTTAATTGGGGAGGTTGGAGGAGCAGGAAATGTCATGGTTGTTCCTCTGAATCTCTTAGCTCAGATCAGTCATGGGGTGAGAACATACAATATGGGTAGCAACTGGCACCAGAGGTTATGGAACATGGTTGAGGTAACAAGACAGTGGGCATCCCTGATTACCTTTTGATACAGTTTACGATTGGGCAAATGTTGTCAAAGTTGAGGGCATGGGTGTTATTCTTGCACCCGCTGGACATCTTTGTACTCAATTTGACCTGTGCTCTCTGTACTACTGGCTGACTAGAAAACAAAAAACAATTCTAGGAACTGTACACTCAGGTCTAGTCATGTGGTCGCTGATGCTGCTTGGCTTAAAATCTTCCATTGTGTGAAATAAACATTACATCCATGTCTTAGAATGAAAGTTGCAGCCTCTGGAAGGACATCCCAGCAAACAATTTCACATTGCTACAACGTTCCTACAACGTTGCTACAACAATACCTTTTGGTTGTAACAATGTTATTAATCTACGTAATTACAACGTAAATTTATGGACTGCGGTTACGTAAATTTATAAAGTTGTAATATTACCATTTCACAACCTTTTTACAACCGAAAGGTATGCTTTTGTACACCATTAGTTTTTTTCATTGATGACATATTCAAAGTTTAGAATATATTTCAATTCAGGTAATACATTTGTACAGATACAGTCCTCTTCCCTAAAGGTGTCATAATATATTTTGTGTTTTCCCTAAACTATAATGAAAGAATATTCTGTTATGAAAATAAATCTAAATCAAGTTTTTTTTTATAAGTGATCCTACAGTTTTGATTTCAGATTGCATGTTGCATCTAAAAACCAACATAATGATCATATATTTTAGATCATGTCAGGTTGATGACCTGTTGCATGTGCAATTTACGACTCTCAATGCTAAATGGCCTGTACCATGTACAGAACAAACAAAAAAGGTGTTTAACATGAGCTTTCATCTAAATGTCCTTCCTAACACCAGAATTTTAAAACATTTTGAACATAAACAATACCCTATATGTAGTATTTATGTTGTTCTACAATGTTGTGACAATGACAATGAATTTTATTTGCAACCTCTTCAGTGGAGGCATAGGAACATATATACAAAAAGTAAGAGTAACACTGGCAATGATAAATAAGTAAATATGTTTAAGAGTTACAAGAGTGAGATTCCAAGTTATTAATGTTAGGTGTAGCACCAGTTTTTAAATGTTTAACAAAAAAATAGAAATAAAAGGTTTATCTATTAATGTTAGGTGTAGCACCAGTTTTAAACGTTATAAGAGGGAAAACTTTTATCTAGACTAATCATATGTACATACTAACTAAGCTACCACATCAAATTAGCCATGGCCATTGCATTTGCTTCTGTAGTGTGGCCAAGTGGTCTAATAGATTTTGTTGTTTTGCATTTCGGTAGGCTAAAATATTAGTGTTGTTAGGATAAGCAACATTTGACAAATTGGTTAATCAGCATAATGTACTTGTCCACATATGACTAGACAGTAATAGCACCTGCTAATTTGACAGTGGTTAACAAGTTTTCATTGCATAGTTTACAAAACATGCTAGGTTTTGCAAGTGGACGGTATTGGTTGTATTGAATATCTTTTTCAGCCTTGATTCTACATGTTCATCCATATACATTTGGTCAATCAGTTGTTCTCTTTGGTTTGAAAAATGGGTACATTCAAAAATATAGTGGTATTCATCCCCGATTTTGTTTTCAGCACATAGACTACACAGACGGTCTTCCCGGACGAGCCCGGAATAGCGTCCCGATGTGATTGGGAGACGGTGGTTCCCTGCTCGGAATTTACAAAGGATTGACGAGCTTTTTTTCCTTAGTAGTGTTAGGTATGGCTCAATTTTCAACTGTGATTTAAATTGTCTGTAGGTATGGCATTGGCCAGATGTTTTATTTCTGCGCTCCAGACAACGTTGTGAATGTATAGTTGTCACAACATTGTGAAAATGACGTTGTACGAGCATAGTTTTGTAATGTTGTGTGCACGTTGCAGCACAACGTTGCATCCTGACGTTGTGGCAACATTATTAGTATCTAATTCTATAACATAACCAATTTACAACCAAATTGCAACGTTGTATTTACGTTGTGTGTTTGCTGGGATACAGTGTTATGGATGCATAACTGTCTGCTGTGAATACAGAAAATGGCATGGAGATCTGCCATACCTGGAGTCAGCTGGGCCACCTTCTGCCATTTGTCAAGATGCTCCACTGGCATAAACTGCACACAACATGGGCCGTTGTACTTACATAAGCACCTTAACATGACAAAAGTCCACACTAGTGTCATGAACATGTGGGGTACCTTCTTAGATTAAATTTGGTTCATTAGATGTCCTCTAATAACTTTTCTTTGGGCATTAGAGAATGTAACAGTTGACACCATCAGTGAAATATGTGGGAGACACCATTAAGAGGTTCACTGCAGGGTCCTGTCAGAAATTACTGATTTAAAAAATGACTTAAAAACAGTCAAAATTATGAAATTGGCTACAGCATTTCTTAGAAAAAATATTTGGGCAACTTTTCATGGCAGGACAGGTCTCACGGTTAGATATACCTATAAATTCGAAGGTGAAACAACTCAGACCAATTCAATCACAAATCATAAATAAGTTTCTGCTCCTGCAGCAGTTGTACTGCCAGATCGTGGATAATCAGGGGCTCATCCTCATTGTCCTATGGATCATAAGGCAACTCCAAAGCCTCTATAGCTCCTTCTCAGGCAGGGTACAATCCTCCTCACCCTCCGATAAGTCCCCCCTCATCCTTGGCAAAGACAAAGTGAGTAAGTTCTCACCATTAATCGGTGCTCCCAGCAAACACACAATGTAAATGCAACATCGGCTTTGAGTCGCATGTGGGGATACAGGGATGGGGCTTCTGCTCCTAGGAAGAATATAGGCCCACAGTAGCCCCTGCTAATCGTAAAAGGCATTGACAAGGGGAGGACACAGCTCTGACCAAGTGGTTCATTGGGTTTAATTCCCAGTTCATGGAGTTTGATTCCTGGTTGGTGTCTGGGTTCACTAAGGGATAAGGTACAGCAAAAATAATTGCCAGGTTTTTTTCCCCTGCTGTTTACCCACCCTGTCACCTTAATCTCATAGATATGATCACCAAAGACTGACTGTGTCTGAAAAGTCAGAATTCATCCTAACTTGTTTTCACCATGAAAATGACCCTGGCTGTCGGTACAGCACAAAACATCCATCACTCACTCACCTGGCTTTTAGTTGTAGTTTGGTAATGCTGTGATGTTGCATGCCGACAATGCTACATGCCAACAATGTTGCTACAGCATATGGGACCAATGTTGTGGTGCAACATAAATACAATCACCAGATACAACATTGTTAACACGTTGTAGAGGTTGGTAACTACGACATAATTTAACAACATTATAAAATCGTTGTAGCAACGTTTTATCATTATCAAAGGAAGTGATTACACGACATCCTGTCTTATTTAGGTAAGGAGGGGCAGCCTAACCCTTATATGGGTAGGGACATTATAATAACATCAATATTCTTTCTTTGGTGGCCCTTGTTATTGACATGGCCAAAAGAAACAATACTCACTGAATCCCCACCCCTCTAAAGATCCATGCAACTGTTCAACATGATTAGGAATGACCAATGATATATCTAGATATTTTTAATTGGCTTTTCTCATGGCTTTAAAAATACAAATCAAAAAGAAAATTCAATATTCACTGTTTCTGATAGCAGATATTGACCTTTAAAAATTGAGGCTAAACCATTGATTCAATGTGAAAAATCTAGAAAAATGATGCGTAGAAAAAACTACCAATGTTTTATTATTGAAACTTGCCAGGTATCTTATATCGGTATTAAAGTAGATACTGAACACTTAAGAACTAATGTTCACCTTTTCTAAAGAAGTTATGGAGCAAGAAATTTAAAAAAGAGGGCAATTTTGTTCATATAATGCTTTATTATCTGATTCTAGATTAATCAAATCAGGGAAAATCATAATTAAATAGTATGTCCTTAATACCAAGATACTAACTTATAAGAAATCTAAATCACCAGAAATATGTATTTCTTTTTAGTTTTTAATTCAGCGTCCAGGGGGCACCCTGAACAGTTGTTGGTACTTATTATTTACATTTGCGGAGAATATAGGCAAAAATGTGTATGGATGCAAATATGACCAAATGCATTTAATTGTTTTCACATTTATTTCCAGCGATAGTATAAAAGCATGAAATTCATCAATCAGGCACATTTCATGAGAATCTACCATGTGCTCATATATAAACTCTTCTGACTCTTCCGACTGAGGTTGAGCATGCCTTTTGGAACCTCGTGATATTGAAAATATGAGTAGTGTGACATGTTTATCTTGAGACATAGGCTTCAAAAGTCCTGAGGAATTGTTTACTAAAATATCTCTCTTATTAATACCTACAGACCATTTTTATTTTAGAAATTCTACCAAAAATGCTTAAAAAGAAGACCCCTCTGACATCAAACTATACCCTGTGTCTGATTTCATGTCATATTTGAGAATCTAGACTGCATTCAAGCAACACAACTCTGGGCTGTAAACACTAGTCAGGCTAGTCTGGGTTTCCTGCCACTGTGAACATGACATCACTCTTTTTTTTCTTTTTTTTTTTAAACCACATGTAAACGACAATGCATGTATGCAACAGAACACAATACAAATCAAATACATGTTTCAGTACAAAACATCAATCAAACACGTTTGTCCATAATATAGTCATCGAACCTTTGTGGGGTTTTTGCGCTCTCTCTGAGGTCGAGCATGAGGCTGAGACTTAATGGGGCTCGGAACAGTCATCATGGGTTGGGACTGGTTCCCTAACAGCTGTCTCGCTCACTGTTGGTTCATCGCCAGAGATTTCGTCTCCCACAAACCTCTTGACATGGGTGGTATTCCTAGAATAAGTCGCACCCTCAGGACTCTTCACCACAAGACTGTTTCCTTGTTTACTGACCACTGTATGCTGGGTTGGGTTGAAGTTAGTGGTCAGCTTGTTGGTCTTATCCTGTTGTACAAGCACTTTGTCACCAAGATGCACGTCGGAATACTGCGCCCTTCGGTTCACATCAGCATACATTTTTGCTTTTGCCTTTTGTTCGTTGTCCCTATCACGAACCTCAAGATCACCAGGGTCCTCCCTCTGAGCACTGCTGGAGAGATCGAAGTCGGGCAGTTTTCCACGCATCTCGGGACCAAATAACAGTTCTTCCGACTTCTCCCTGTGGTCGGATGTACAAGACTGCGATAGGAGGCTAGGTATTTTCACAACTCCTGCCTCCAAGGCATACCTTGTGCATGAGCAATTTGAACCTTTTTGAGAATGGAGTGGTTCTGACGCTCAACTTCGCCATTCGCTTGTGCCCATCTGGCAGTCACCTTGCAATACACAATACCATTTTCAACACAGTAGGCCCTGAACTCCTCAGATCTGAACTGCAGCCCATTATCAGTTTTTAATGTCACAGGTAGGCCGTGCCTACTGAATATATCCTCAAGTTTGTCAATTACTTTCTCAGTTGTCGTCGACTGGAGTACCTCTACCTCGTAGTAGCGACTGTAATAGTCAACTACCACTAACAAGTTGTGTTCTGACAGTAGGGGACCCATCAAGTCAGCAGCTAGGTCATGCCAGGGACCTTCGGGTAGTACGGTGGAACGGATCGGTTCAGGCGGATCAGGTCGTGCCACCAGTTGACATCCGTGACATGCCCTGCAGTGTTTCTCAGTAGCTTTGTCCATACCTGGCCACCACACTTTAGTACGCAGCTTCCGCTTGGTCCCTACTATCCCGAGATGCCCTTCGTGTGCCAAGGCTAGTGCTTTCGGACACAGCTTACTTGGAAGAATTATCCTGGTCCCACGTAGCACGATTTGTCCTATTACACACACTTCACTGGCTATCGGCATATACTGTTTACACTTGGAGTAGTCACCTGTGGTAACAGCGTTTCGGAGTTCGCACAGTTCTTCGTCGATAGAGGACGCCTCCTCAATTTCATGTATCATCAAGGCACTAGTTGTCGCATTCTCTGCAACGAAACGCACATACTCCTCGGCTTCTCTGTGGTACTCTGTAGGCTCTACTTTAGCACTCACCAGACATGACAACGGGTCAGCTATGTTCTTCTTACCAGAGATGTGGACTACTCTGAATGCATATGGTTGGAGACGAAGTACCCACCTTTCAATTCGGGCACATAGTTTTGAACGGGGACCATAAATCACCTCTAACGGTTTGTGATCAGTCACCAAGTCAAACTTCATTCCACACACATACGGGTCGAACTTTTCGCAAGCCCACACAAGTCCCAAGGCTTCCCTCTCTGGTTAGGAGTATCGTTTCTCGACATCTGGTAAGCTACGGCTTACATAGCACACAGCTACCAGTTCACCTTTTTGTTTTTGCACCAACACAGCACTGAGTCCTACCGGACTTGCATCAGTTTTGACCTGTGTCAGAGCGTCCTTGTCAAAATATGCCAGAGTACTGGCCTTTGCCAAGCTCTGTTTCAACGCATTGAATGCTTCCTTCTGTTCCTGACCAAATACAAATGGTACATCTTTCTTTGTCAGCCTTTGCAACGGCTCAGACAATGTCGAGAACTGAGGAATAAATCTACTGCTGTAGTTCGCAAGGCCCAGGAAACTACGTAACTCAGTCACATCTTCCGGTTCTCTGGTCTCAACCAAGGCTCGCACACGTTCCTCAGTTGGACCAATCCCCTTTTCAGATAGCATGATCCCCATAAACTCAAGTTGGTTGATGCTAAACATACACTTTTCACCGTTCAGGGTAAGTCTACACTTCTCAAGTCGTTTGAACACCTGGTGTAAACGTTCATCATGGGTTTCCTGGTCCGGACCGTGCGCAATAATGTTGAATTCTCCGATTGGCATCGGTCAAGCACATGTTGATTGGGAGTGGGGCATTTGCAAGAAGGAAAGGGTCTGCACCTGCCCCCCCTCCACATTTTGGAAATGATAACCTAAATGGATACGGGTCAGTGCATCTCCTGCCCAGTCACTGCTGTATATACCACTTCAATTGCTGAAGATCTTCGGTCTTCAGTCCAAGTGTGCCCAGATGTGTGTGTCGAAAAGTGAAGGACATTGGTCACTTTTCAGACTTGAGAGAGTGAAATGAGTGGCACTACTTTCACTCAATATGGGTGTCAGATGAGCCCAGACCACTCAATATAGGTAAATTTTGCGAAAGTAGACTCCCCACTACAATCTTTAAGGGGGTCAGATTTGATACTGATACAAATAAAACATGAGTAGAAAAGCATAAACCCCTCAATATGCATATCTCTAACATAATTATGATCACTTCAAAATGGGTATGTTTTGTTATGAACAAAATCCTTCAATATCGGTCCATATCTGAATCCTTGACACACACCTTGGAATTTTTTTCTGAAATAGCTAAACATTTCAGTAGTCCAATAAATGTACATGGTATTGAAATATGTAAACAGATATGGTTCAAATCTTACTGCCACAGATGCCATATTTCCTGTGTTTTACATGCAGGCTAGTCTAAATGAAGGCGCATGCTGGGAAATGTGATGACAAACAACAAAGCTGCAGGTACATGGCCAAGGTTGACTGAAAATGAGGTTAACAATGTTTAATAGAGGGGCCAACCTACATTTACTATACACAAAGAAATTGTTTGAAAAAACCAGTTGATATGATCCATGAGCTGAGGGAAAAGAAAACCAATCTTGGGCTGACACATTTTTTTGACTGATATTGGGCCGATTTTGAAATCAGTCCACTGTCAGTCCATTTTCATACTGTTTTGGATCGCCAATATGTAAAGGGGGGGGGGGGGGGCGATTATTTGTATACTTTAAAGTCGAGTTCCATTTAAGGTTGGTTTGTATTTGGTTGCGACGGCAATGTAATTACCTCAACTACTTATTGACCAAAAAGGAATATAAAGTATAAAAATGTGTATTTATTGTGAAGGAACATATTAAGATATTTCGAGGGTTAGGTTGTGATATGTGAGGTAACCTGGGATCTTTGTTATAGCTGACTTACTGCCATGTCAAGGTTGCTAAGCACCCAGAGGCACACATTCCATAGAGACAACACAACAGCAATACAATCTTAAATCATATTTTATTCCTCTCTACACCCTGTAACAATGATACTAACTTCACTTATTGGTAGCAATATATTGGCTGTAGTGCCCATTATATAGATAGTAATGACCGAGTCTTCGTCAATAATCAATCAATTTACTTGATTCAAAAATTGTATTAAAGAGATATTAGTGTTTAGAATATTGATTTCAAATTACAGATTTATAGGAGTTGAAATAAATCCAGTAATGACCTCTGTGAGATATCTAAAATATTATTTCCCTGGTCGTCAAGGTCTCTGGCCTACGCTACGCTTCGGCCCTCGACCATGAAGACCAGGGCAATAACTTTTTAGATATCTCACAGAGGTCATTACTGGATTTATTTCAACTCCTATAAATCTGTAATTTGAAATCAATATTCTAAACACTAATATCTCTTTAATACAATTTTTGAATCAAGTAAATTGATTGATTATTGACGAAGATATTAATCTAAAAGAGTTACGACAAAATGTAAACAAACGGCCGCATCATGCGACCTAGCAACGCAATCTAGCACTGCAATCCAAGGTCTGTACTGGATTTATTTCTTCCCCCCTAAATCTATAAATCTGAAATCTTATTAAATACGTTATTAACTATCTATTTCGGTTTTTAAATCATGAAAATTCACTAAATTTCAGCAGAGATATCAATAGACAAAAGTTACGCCAAAATGTAAACAAATGGACGAATCAAGCAACTTAGCAACGCAACTTAGTGATGCAACTTAACACGACCTTGATCTCAATGCTACGTCCTGATTGGCTTAGAGTGTAAGGGGGCGTGGCCTAAGTAAAAGTTATTGCCCTGGGTCTGTGGATTCCTATTGGTTGAGCTTATAAAAGGGGCGTAGTCAAATGTTTCCTTGGTTTTTCCAGGGGAATATCTTTTAGTTATTCCCCTGGTCTCTGTACTTAAGAGTTTAAACCAGGTGAATATCATTTTTGTTATTCCCCTTGCTGAATAATGTTACGTTTAAATAGGTTATGTATGAACACTACGCCATTAGGGGTGAAATAAAACACTAATAACAGACTGCGGATAACTTTATTCAGTCTACCATAATAATGTTATGCACATCTCAAAACTGGTGGCTATCTTATTTACACCACCCAGGCCTTATGCCTGATTCAACAATATTCAAAAATTCCTTTTAAAATACTTTATTAAACCATGGACCATAGATCAATCCTAACTACTAAGAATATAGACAGGCATAGCCCAATAAAAACATAAATCCCAGGACTATAAATAAGTCCTAGTTACTTAGAATATAGGTAGGCATAGCCCAAAAACAACATAAATCCCAGGACTATAAATAAGTCCTAGTTACTTTGAATATAAGCAGGCATAACCCAAAAACAACAAATAAGTCCTAACTATTAAGAATATAGACAGGCATGGCCCAACAACAACAAATAAGTCCTAGCTACTAAGAATAAAGACCAGCATAGCCCAACAACAACCTAAAACCAAGGATTATAAATAAGTCCTAGTTATTTAGAATATAGGCAGGCATAGCCCAAAAACAACATAAAAACAAGGACTATAAAAGAGTCAGTTACTAAGAATAATTATTAATAACACACCCATGTACGTATAGGTATATTTGGTTGGTAAAGGTTACAGAAACTGCTTCTATCACTGTGTGTTGGGGGGTTGCTATGGTGCCTCCCCCTATAAAAACATATAGTCAGGCATAGCCCAGCACATAAAACAAGGACTTTAAATAGGTCCTAATTACAGAAAGGTTACATTTATATTTATGTTAATAACACAGCCATGTACACATATATGTATATATATATATATATATATATATATATATATATATATATATATACATCTACACACACATTCACCTTATATGAATGTAACTGAGGTAACCTATCTATAAAACTCAGGGATTGGAAAGAAGGAGTAACCTGCCAGGAGGTTGGAGCACACAATTAAGCTTAATGTACCAGGAGGAAAAATCTGTCAATAATATAAAAATTCTTGTCACAATACCTGTAAACCAGAGGTGGGGAGAGAGAAAAGGGAAGGCTCCTTCTGAACTCAGCCTGTTGTTCACTCCTTGGCTGCCCCGCGCTCTCTGCCGCCCAACCCAAAGGTCCCAACAGTACAAAGGGTGGCCTATCAGGAGGTGTTATACAACTAGTGTAATCTCGGGTCGTAATGGAAAGATTCCAAGGGCGAACGGGGCTTTAGCGGGCTTGCCTGTGCCGTGGCAGGTGCCCTCCCAGCCCCGAAGACGGCTGCCAGTGGCCCTTTGAGTCAGCATGCTGCCGCAATAAGGATGATTATAATGATGGGGATAATGACCAGTACGACATACACAAGACAGCACTTTCCTGCCGACCACTGCGTACACACCATTGTTTCAAATTTCTTTATTTTCTCCTTTTTGTCCCTAATACAGCCCAGTAAGTCCATCATATCCACTTGTCGTTTTAACCATGACTTCAACTCTGCCGGTAAAGGGTCTTCTGCAATCATTTACGGGGCTTCCAGGTGTTCCTTGTTGACTTCAGTAATGGTCCATGTTTGAACTCACAATCAAGCATTGAGGGATATATCCTTTGCATATTTGCTGATATGCCATTCTTATCAGGAATATGCCCAGGCAGGCAGCGATGTAACAAGCACATTCAGCGACAGTATTTTTTTGGTTAGTCTGTAACCTGCCCAATTTTCACATAATAGTTACATTATTTTAGGTAAGGTTGAGACTTCCAAAAAAGAATGTTATAATAACATTATGTTTTAGTGAAGTTTAGACCTTACAGAAAAAGAAGGTTACAATAATGTTATTATAACGTGAAAGATCGTTACAAGATTGTCACCAAAAGAATGTAACAAGAACTGAAGCAGACCTAAACAGAACATTATAATAACATTATGATAACGTAATATTCTTGCTTGGATGGCCCTTGTTGTTGACATGGCCCAAAACTCCCAATAGTCACTGATCATGAATCCCCATCCCTTGAAAGGTACACGCAATTTTTCAACATGATTTGGAATGACCAATAATATATCTTTTCTCATGTCTTTAGAAACACAAATCAAAAAGGAATTCAATATAAACCATTGATTCAATGTGAAAAGGATGTGTAGAAAAAACTACATATGTTTTATTATTGAAATTTGCCAGGTATCTATTGGTATTAAAGTAGACACTGAACACTAGAGAACTAATATTAATGTCCACCATTTCTGAAGAAAGTTATTGCAAGAAATTTGGGAGGGTAATTTTGATTATAATGCTTCCTTACCTGATTCTAGATTAAGCAAATCAGAGAAAATTATAATTAAACAGTATGTCCTTAATACCAAGAAATCTAAATCGGCAGAAATATGCATTTCTTTTTAGTCTATAATTCATCATCCAGAGGGCGCCCTGAATAGTTGTCAGTACGTTTAAAGAGGTTTCTAGTGACCATAAAGTTAGGATATGTCACCTAGACAACTATCTAGATGGATGTTAGACTAAAGTGTCACACTGCTTTTACTCCTGACTATGTCTTTGGAAGATCTGAGGTGGATTGCACTATTGGGGTCAAACCAAAATGCATGTTACAGGGTTTGATTGTGAAGATCACACGAGGTCCTTTGAACAGTATTTTGTGTATGCAGTTTCCTAAGATATCTACCTTGTGTATTATAATGACTATTTATATACACGAGGTTGATTAATATCCTGGTGAATTGTGAAAATCCTCGTGCATGTAGACCTTATGCAGACAGGGACCCGTGACCCGATTTTGGTGATCACCACATTGTTGCCACACCCACTGGCTATCTAATATACCCATAATTTAAAGAAATAATTGTTAATTATGATTTGACGAACTTTCTCCTGATGAAATAGACAAAAGTCTAATTTGGTAGATGTGACATCATGTGCACAATGTCTATAGAATCTTCCTTTAGTAGAGGCCTAAGCTGGCCAGTTAACAGACTAAGGTGGCTACCTCCACCGGGTGCAATGGTTGATCATAACCTTATTCTCGGATTCGGGACCCCTCCGTTGCCAGGTAATATGCCTTATCTCCGCCATTTTCTTTGGTGCAAACAACATCTTAGATACCACTGATAAGGTAAAGGGGCATGGGAGGCGGGAAACATTCACACAGTGAAAAGACATACAAAAACAATTCAATAAATTCTAAAAATTTCACAATACATCTTTGCATATGAGATGAAGTACGTATCCTTATAAGAAGGTTCGCACTTTCTCTGATTATCGTAAATGTGGAAAAAAGAACAATCACACCTGACTGCAGTGCCACCCACAGCAGTTGTCCGGATAACCGAATCCGAGAATTGAGTGCGATACCGATGGCCCTGCTGCAATACCCGTGGCGTGAAGTTTTCCTTTGATGCTGCAGACCTGTCAACTCTCCCGGATTTTCCGTGAGTCTCCCGGATTTTGACCCAATCTCCCGACCTCCCTGAGAGCAGCAAAATCTCACGGAAATCAAGGGGATGGGAGAATAATATATATCTAATGTCAGGGCTGTGAACTGTCCGTTCCTGCCGGGATTGTCCCGTTTTTGAGACTTTGTCCCAGTTGTCGTGTTGGACACTAAAATTGTTGTTTTTTAAACAGGATTCAAAATTGCCTTGTATGGTTTATTAGATGCTTAGAATAAAGGAAAATGTATCTTTTGATCAGAATTTTTCCCAAAATTTTCTCAGAATTCTTCTGTCAATACTGAAAATCCAGGTTAGTTTTTTCTGAAAAATTAAGTCATCAGGAAAACCTGTTGACTTTGGAATGAATATTTAATATCCATATGATGGTATGGTATGTGAAAATTAATTCAAAGCTGAAAAAATGTCCCATATTTCAAGAGAAATGTCCCATTGTTTATAAGGTCTTTGTTGTCTTGTCCCGTGGACTTGTAGCAAAATGTTGGCATGCCTGTAATCTATATCTATGAGGGGAATGAAGGATTTCTAGTCCGCAGGTGAGGCCCTATAGGCCTACCCCTATAGCCTAAAAATAAAAAATATTATTGTTGTGTTCAGGTAACCCGACCTACCCTCAATTTTTGGCCTTTCCCTAATCTCTTTTTTCTTTTTTCTTTTTTTAAAGGAATTTTTAGAACTTTTTTTTCCAAAAACCATAAAAATTGACCAAAAAAGCATGGAACACCCTTGAAAAGCATTAAGATGCTCAGGGCATGTATTTTGAATGCTCGAAATTCATATTTAAGAGGTTGATTTTTCAAAATTTTCCTGGCACCCCCCCATCCCTATGCACTAGATCACTGGGTTAGCTCCTTGTCATTTGCACTAGCCCGGCTTTGATTGCACTAGTACCAATATAACCACCTTTGCAAACCTCAACATACATATGTATTATTATGTAGGGGTAATTTGGGTAATTTCGCGCATGTGTCTAATTTCACTCACTGCATTTGTTTAAGGCTTGTGCACTTAGTGAGTAATTATATCATCAAACTGTTTAGGGCAAAATATGCAGTATCACAAATGATTCAGTGGCAACTATGTCTTGCGTATATCTAATCAAATTAATTTTCTATGATAAATTCACAAAATATCTTTTTCTTATTAAATTTACCATATCCTTTATAAGCTAAAATGTATGTTATGCCAAGATAAGAATAATTATCTTGTCTTGAAAAATAATTAATTGCAATAGATGATACATAGTCCAAAATACATTTCACGAAATAATCTAAAATTTCAAGGATTTTCATAAATTTTGTTATTTTAAAATTTGGAGATCAACATGACAATGACTCAAGCCTAATTTCAAGCAGACAAGGTCTAATTTCACGCACTAAAGCCTATAATAAACTATTATGGTGCGTGAAATTAGATCTAATTAAAATTAAATTCAACATTTCTTCATCATACCTTTAATTTTGATTTATTTCTAAACTTTTTCCTATAACATTTAATGCTTTCTTACATTATCATAATTATGAGTCTACAATACGACATAATTATTATGTAAAAATGATTACAAAATTGTCATGTTAGGTCTCTTCAATTAGTTGTTATTTAGTAATATGCAAAATATTCAATAATTTCTCTACAATTTGTAAACGAAATAGATATAAGTATTGCAAAATACAGGAAGACTGTGGAAGATTGCTGTATAATGTCAAGAAAAATAATGGTAAGAATCCCTTATGTCATTATTGAATGGGATACATCTGACTTTTCTCTATTTCTCCCCATTTTTTTTTTTTTTTTTTGAAAATCAGTGTTTATTAACAGCATCATGGAGTACATGGTATTCTTGTTGTTACACACTGTAATTATATATGTATACAATAGATGAGCAATGGTGATGAGATGATAATCTTTCAACGTATACCGTTAGACAGTCATAATATCACAATCCAATTCATTTCCTACAAATAGGTTTTATCATCTGTTTAAATTTTACCTTTGTGGTGGCCCGTTGGATGGCCGAAGGCAGTGTTTGCCAGATCTTGTGACACCTTGACAGAGGACTCTTCAGATACAATTCATATCGCCTGTTTCGTTTCTCTATGAATTTCAGTTTATTATGACTTCTTAAAAATACTTTTGGTCTTATAACATCTATTTTGTCTGGTAGTTTACTCTGCCGGTACATTAAACATAAAATGTGTTCCCTCCATCTAGGCTTTAGATATTGGATATTATACAATTGATAAAGTTCTTCAAGATTCATGCAGTAATTTTTACCATTATCTATCAACTTTACCGCATTGTCCTGGAGTTTTTGTAGCCGATCATACCTGTATTGGGCAGCATTCTCTATCATAAAATCCGCATAGTCTATTAAGGGTAGGATAGTTTGTTTAAATATAGTGCACGCTACTTGGTTTGTCACATAAGGGCGTAGTCGTTTAAGATGATTAAGACGAACATTCACCTTATTATATTTCAAATTAACAAAATCATTAAAAGAGAGTTTATCGTCCACAATCACTCCTAGATAATTATATTGACTCATATTTTCAAGATGCTTACCACCAATAGATACAACACTTCCAATGGCACCCGCAGCATCCGTACCATATATTGGGACAGTCATGTGCTTTGTCTTATTTATATTAATACTAAGTCGATTTTGAACACACCATTCATGAAGTATATTAACAGATCGCTGTGTTTTCATAACGGCATTCACCATACAGCTGTCACTGCCATATATGATGGTGTCATCTGCATACAATATTAATTTAGTTTCACAACGTGATAATGTATATATTAAATCATTTATATACAATATGAACAGGAATGGGCCCAGTATCGAACCCTGGGGTACTCCCATCTTTACAGTTTTCCTATCAGACAGCACTTGATTAATTCTAACCAGTTGTTGCCTTTCAGCTAGATAACTCTTAAACCATTTTTCTACTCTATTACAAACCCCATATAAGGACAGTTTCTTAATTAGTATAGCATGATCTATAGTGTCAAATGCGGGACTGAAGTCCACAAATACGGAGCTTGTGTTGCGTAATAAATCATATTGCTCATACAGAAATTGAGTGTAATCAAAGATAGCACTGGCAGTACTATACCCTTTACGAAATCCGTGTCGATTTGGGAACAATAAATTATTATCATCAAAGTGTCTCAGAATTTGCATGTACACTACCCTTTCAATTATCTTACTCGGCAATGGTAAGACCGATACAGGACGCCAATTTGATGGTAATAAGGACGGAGGACCTTTTGGCAGAGGAGTGATTATTCCTATTTTCCATGCTTCTGGCATAACCATAGCCATAGAAATGCACTGTGCGTGAAATTACAACATCTGCGTGAAATTAGACTAAATACATGTTCTTATTTCACCTAGATGTATCAAACTAGGTAAAATCGCAATGTTTGTGTATTCTCTATATCCACACAGGACGGGAAGTACAATATCCCATAAAAAAAATCTGTATTCTATACCCTGATACGCCCTTGATAAAGTTATCTACCTTCATATACTTAGATTTATTAAATCATTTTTCACTTGTGAAAATACCTACTTAAGATTTATGTTGATTCTTTATCAAGTCTTATTTCGCGCATCAGGTGTGCGGAAATACCCCCTAAGCATTGTGAAATAACATATATCAATTAGGGAAAAAGATTTTTTGAGGAGGAGGGAGGGGTTTCCATATAATTTTTCACTAGCCCATCGGGCTAGGGGCTGTCACACACAAACACCCTGAAAAAGCGTGACATCATTTATGGATGGCCCCCTAGCTGTTCCGAACATGCACTAGCCCTATGAGATATGCACTAGTGTCAGTACTAGCGGGCTAGTGCTGAGATCGACTACTGGATTATGTGTGTTAGAGGGAGGGGGGCCGACCTGTGAGGGCTGGCAGACCTTGGATGTGTATTAGAGTGAGGGGGGCGACCTGTGAGGGCTGGGATACCTTGGATGTGTGTTAGAGGGAGGGGGGCCGACCTGTGAGGGCTGGGAGACCTTTTTGTTATCCCTCCAGATCACCATAGTACCTCAGAATGCCTCAGACTGCATGATTGAGAATGTATCTTTTCAAAATTTTCTGGCCCCAATACCCTCCAGTGCATAAACATTCTCAATGGGTAGAAATACTTCCAGTGATTCCCAAAAACCACCAGACAGCCGGACATGTCCGAGATTTTTCTATCCATGTCCGATGTTTGGCCCTTGAACTTCGGACATATTGTCGAGCAAAATTTCTGTACTTTATGACCATTAAATGACATATTTTATAACATAATTTTGCTGAATTGTTCTATATATCTTTTTGATTAGAACATGTCCAGTATGGCAGGGAAATGTCCGATGTAATTCCTATAAATCTAGGACAATTTGTCCGCCGTTTCAGGAAGTTTTTGGGATACACTGTAATTCTCAACATTAAGGAATTGATGTCCTCATTGAGTAAGAGTGCCCAAGATTCTACAAATGTGAAGTTATTCTCCTCAGATTTTAGGTATCTGAACTCACTCAGACTGTCCCAGATTTCATATTTGAGAGGTTAATTTTTCTAAATTTTCCTTGGGTTGGCCCCCCAAACCCCCCTCAGGCGTCCTTAAACATCATAAATATAGCCACCTTAAGGCTTAACCACTTTCTGATGGCTCCAGTTTTTCTCCTCATGTGATACATATCTAAATTCACTCAGAGTGTCCCAGATTCCTTAATTGTGAAGTAGATTTTTCAAAATTTTCCTGGGGGTGGCCCCCCATACCCCCCCAGTGGGAGGGGAGACCCCTCCCACACCCTCCCCTGGGACGGCTATGCCGTCCCCAGTCATCTCTCGATTACGCAATAAATCTCACTGATTTCAATTCCAAAAAGTTGACAGGTCTGATGCTGTGATTTGAGAGTTTGAAATCGCACTCTTCAGTGATGAATTAAAGTTAACAAACTATCACCTGCAAGCAAGTTTGCTCTTAAATACTGCCCTTTTATGCTTGGATTGTGACTTCACGCCAACAAAAATTAAATATTGAAAGCCTCGATTCATCTAGTGACTATTCACTATAATTATTTACATTTACAGAGAATAATCATAGTAAAAAAAGTGTATGGATGCAAATCTGAACGAATGCATTTAATTAGTTTTCATATTCATTTCCGGTGATATTAAAAAAACCAAGAATTCATCAATCAGGCACATTTCATAATTTACCATGTGCTCTTCTGACTATTCCGACTAATGTTGAACATGCTTTTTCGTGATATTGAAAATATGAATAATGTGACATGTTTTTCGTGAGGCATAGGCTTCAAAATTTCCAATGAAGCTGTCAATGTTTACTAAAAATATCTTTCTTATCAATACCTACAGACCATTTCTGTTTTAGAAATTCTACCGAAAATGCTCAAAATGAAGATCCCTCTGACATCAAAGTCATATCCTGAATAGATCGAATAGAGATATACATGATCTTCCCCTCATATGACTGTCTACCAAATTGACTCCCATCATTTTCATTTATCCCTTATCAGTATTATGTAATGACCTCCCCACCAATCAGATATCCACGGTTGAGTGGAGGTATGACAAACAAACCCACGTGGATGGAATAGCACGACACCTGATTGGTGGGGAGGTCATTACATAATACTGATAAGGGATATAAAGAGATATGGTTCAAATCTCCCTGCCACAGGAAATGTGATAAGGGACTGAGGGGCTCTCTCATTGGCTAAGAAGTAAATCAAAACGTTTAATATTGAAAAATGTTTATAAAATGAACATGTACATAATCAGTTGCACGCAATTTTTTTGACTGATATCGGGCCGATTTTGAAATCAGTCCACTGGTGGTCCATTTTCATCTTGTTGTGGGTCACCAATATAACAGGTTGAAACATATTGGTTTTCAAATAAAACTTAAAACTCTCACTAAACACACTCTTTACATTGATATTGTGGCATTTCAACCACTTTGAAATTTAAGTAACAAAATTGTCTGTCACTGTTACTTGGAAAATGAGCAGCTTTTAGTTGATCGTTTGTGCCGTATATAAGTTTAATCATATTCAATGTTTTCTCCTGGGGAAAACATGGAAAAATACTGGAAAATATTTTTTTCCCAGGCTCCTATGCCTGGAATGGAGAGCACCTTTTGAATGGTGACATTGCTGTCCAAAGGGTCAAGGGAAACAAAATCCCTTCTCAAATGAAATCTTTTGATTCTAATACTTTTCTAAGCTACATATCAATACCATTTGATTTTTCAAAATAGGTTATTTTGACTTTGAGACAGCAATGTTCAGACACCCACGTATCCATGAATGACCCAAATCTCAAGCTAGCTAAAGGTCTTCATATCTCGCATCTTAATATTAGGAGCCTATTCAAACAAGGTAAATTTGAAATTGTCAGTCAGCAAGTGGCTGAGAGTGGCGTCCACATCTTCTCTATGTCGGAAACCTGGCTAACTGCTAAAATACCTGATAGCATGATTGAAATAGCTGGCTACACCCTAACAAGGCTGGATAGAAATTGGAATGATCATAGGGAGACTGATGTAATCAAAAGCGGGGGGAGCTTAATCTTATATGTTCAGGACAGTCTTTTCTTTTCAGATTCATCTTATGCTCGTCTTAACTGTAGTGAACCTGACATTGAAATGCAATGGTTATCTCTGCACACACCAAACATGAGAAAAATAATTGTAATTAATGTATATAGGCCACCACAAGGCTGTTACAAAGTTTTCTGTACCAGAATTAGGGATGCTATTGCGGAGGCCAACAATACTGATATTTTCTTACTTGGTGATATGAATATCAATTACCTAGAGAAGAAGTCAGTGGCGACAAAAGAACTTATATTGATGGCTAATGCGCTAGGTCTGAGACAATGTATTAATGAAGTGACAAGATACAATGCAAATTGAGGTACCTGCATCAACTTAATTTTCACCAACTCGGATATGGTTAAAGATTCAGGGGTAATGAACTTAAATCTTAGTGATCATCAAGCTGTATTTATTACCAGGAAAAAGTGTCCACAGAAACGGCCTAGGGTGGAATTTGAGGGGCGATCCTACAAAAATTATGATAAAGATACCTTCCAACTCTCACTGATACAGTCAGACTGGGATGCCTTTTATAACTGTGGGGTTCCGAATGAATGTTGGGAGATTTTCATAAATAAAATCCTACATGAAATTAATGTGACATGTCCGACTGGGAAAATGCGGATTTTGATTATCAGGACCCATGGATCACCCCTGAAATTTTAGAGCTGATTCTTGATAAGGATAGACTTATGGTTAAAGCTAAGAGAACCGGGTTGGATGCAGATTGGAATGCAGCTAAGGCAGCCAGAAACAGGGTTGGGCGTCTCGTTAAAAATCTTAAAACTGAGTACATAGAAGAAGAGTACTTTAATAATGTTAATGATCACAAAAAATTCTGGCGGGGTATTAAAGAGGTTCTGCCAGATGGGAAGAAATCTAAGGCTCCAATCGAACTAGTTGATAAGGCCACCAACCTGCCTGTTCCTATCTATGACACAGCTGACTATATTAATACCTTCTTCACCAATATAGGTCCCAACTTAGCACAGGGATTCAATGAACCCTGGGTCTACAATGGACAAACTAGCCAAGATGAATTACCCCCTTTTAGCACTCATTTCGAAGAGGTTCACAGGATATGTAAGGCAATCAACATAGGTAAATCATCAGGTATTACGGGTATTTCGTCAATGGTTTTACGTGATGCCTTCTTGGTGTTGATCCCGCAATTGGTGTATCTTATAAATCTATCATTTGATACTCAGATGATGCCAGACGCCTGGAAATCTGCTACAGTTGTTCCTATTCACAAAGGAGGTGACAAATCTGAGGTTGGCAACTACAGGCCTATATCCCTCTTGCCACTGCCTAGCAAAATTATTGAAAGAATTGTGCACACAAGAGTCATAACTTTCTGGGAAACCTTGGGAATTATTACACCCCTCCAGGGTGGTTTTAGACCGGGTAAGTCGACAATTGACTCAATCTCAGGCATCACTAACTATTTGTTTAAAGCAGTTAATGATGATAAGTATGCCATGGCTATATATCTTGATGTTAAAAAGGCTTTTGATACTGTGAATCACAGGCGACTATGTGTAAAACTTGGTGAACTTGGTGTAAGAAACTCAAACCTGCGATGGGTTGAAAACTACTTATCCAATCGTATGCAGGTAACCAAATTACCTAATGGCACCTCAGACCCTAATCCTGTCACATGTGGAGTGCCTCAAGGCTCGATTCTCGGACCTCTCTTCTTTCTGGCATATGTTAATGATCTCCCTAATATTTTTGACGATGTTGAAATCAAACTGTTTGCTGATGACACAGTACTGTTCTCAAGTGATCAAGATTTTGAGACCCTTGAAGCCAGGAAGCAGAAGGCCTTATCAAAAGTAGAGAAATGGTGCAATGCTAATGTCCTCTCATTAAATGCCTCAAAAACTAAGCTGGTCCTATATGGTACAAGGCAAAAAACCAAAAAGGCGGGTAAGCCCAAGCTCTATTTAAACAATAAAATCATCCAAACAGTTCCATCATACAAATATCTAGGAGTCACGCTTGACTCTACCTTGACCTTCAAACCTCATATCTCATCAGTCATTAAGGCGGTCTCCCATAAGCTCTATTTACTGAGTAAAATAAGGTGCTATCTTAATCAAAAAATGGCCCTACAGATCTACAAAAGCATGGTCTTGCCACTCTTTGACTATGCTGATATTATTTATGGGAACTCAGATACCATCATGATCGGTAAATTACAAAGCCTGCAAAACTATGGATTACGCATCTGCACCAACAATTACGGTAGAAATCAAAGTGTGCTCTTGCATAAAACTGCTGGAGTGGCTACTCTCAAGGATAGAAGGACTGCCCACATTCGAAATTTCATGTATAAGGTAAAAGAAAATAATCCAAGCTGGCTAAAAAAGAATGTCATGAGTACTAGGCTCCATGATGGTCCTGTTTTTAAAACCTGTATTCCTAGGGTAGAATTGTACAAGCGAAATACCCTTTATGCGGGAGCGATAGAATGGAACTCACTTAATGCTGATACTAGAAATATACCTAATCTTATGACCTTTAAGCTAGCTCAAAAGAAATGGTTAAAGCAGTCAATCCAACTGCTTGGAAGAATTTAATTGAAAATGCTGAGAATGTCTTGCTGACTCAATTTAACCTTTGTTTAAATTTTTAGTTTTTTCTCTCATTTATTTTTTATCATTAAAAACTTGTATATTAGTTTTGGCTGCTGAGTAATCAACTACCAATAACTCTCATATTACATTTATCAAATCCCTGCTTTTATTGTACTATATTATGATATATTATATTTTACTGTACCATGATATGTCAAATATGATATTTTATCATACTAAGTCATGTAAGTTCATACTATGCTTTGAAACATCTATGGAAACCAAGCATTGTGTAAAATGTTTTTGACCATTGACTAACGCATTGCCCCTGAGTGACTGGTCAACGACTGGTCGTACAGATTGACATTCCGTGTAACGCGATCATGCAATGCTTAGGTAAGCCTTGGTATCCAAATGTCAGTAGCCTGACACCTAGAGTTTAGATTATACTGTTGTTCCTGTAATTGTAATCTGTAGCATGGCTCTGGTGATTCAACGAAGACTGTTGAACCAGTTGAAATAAAGTACAAAAAAAAAAAAAAAATGCTTCAGACTTATTATCCCATGTTTATATTGATAGTTATAAAGTAACTATAGTCAAGAGTGATGACTGTATAATCATCTCATCTAAAGCCGCGTCCCCACGTGGCGACTAAACCTCGGCGATTAGTGGTGTATGGTGGCCCAAAGTAGGAAGTACATGCATTCCCCGACGCCTACAGCTGGTGAAAAAAAAGGTTAATCGCCACATTGGGATGCTCTTGCTACAAATCTGCCGGCGATTACTGGTCAATTTAGTTCCCCAGCCCGACGATTAACTGCACTAATCGCCGGCGACTAAAGAAAAATATTAAATATGTCAAATATTTCGCCAAGAAACCACGGCGACTAGTGGTTTAGTTGCCAGACATCCCAGCGCCAGTGTATAGTAAGTCGCTGGCCGACTAAACCACCGATTATCACATTGGTCGCCGTCATATTTTTGCAAACTAATTACGCCATGGGCTTATCATCAGGGATAGGATGGGTTTGGTACTTTGGGCCACCATAGACGTCTAATCGCTGAGGTTTAATCGTCACGTGGGGACGTGGCTTTAGATGTCAGTAATTATAAGTTGAAGATCTGTCTCTTTTTCCTGCAACACAACCTTATCAGGAGGCATATAAAGTTTGAAGAGTCTAACTTATCACAGAGGATATCCATGTCCAAACAATGAAAGTTAAAAAAAGAGTGAGTGAGTGAGTGATGGATGGATGTTTTATGCCCTACCGACAGCCAGGGTCATTTTCACGTCGGAAACAAGTTGGGACAAATTCTGACTTTTCAGACAGATGTGTGTAGGGATTATACCATAAATTGGCTTACACCCATTTGGAAGACAATCAAAGTTATTAGGGAGAATAAGGAACCATGACACTTCACCTCGCGTAAATGGAACATGTTTCCCATTTCAGTTATCCCTATGCAGGCTAATTCTTCTTTTTTTTTTTATTGAATCAAACAAAAATAACCCACATTATTACAGACGCCCTACTTGTAGAACCTTTTTTAGTTTCTGGCCTATTTTGATCAATATCAAGGAGTAAAAACACACAACAATATCAGATGATGTAATGTTTTTCCGAACAAATGAACTTAAGTATTTTTTATTCTGAGTAGCGTGGTTCTGGTAGGAATGATAAATATTATTTTTGATGCATAAGTCATGAAAATTGTGGTTTTCATGGCAACAGAATAGTAAAAAAACTAAAATTGTTGATTTTTGTTACAATGGAAACCAAAAATAACCTTTTACTTCAATATTCTGAAAACGAAATTATGACGTCTGAACTTTATCAATAATGTCCATAGGCTTTTTCAAAGAATATGATGTTCCTTTCGTAATATTTTGATGAAATGAAGATAACCTTCAATTGACTTCTAATGAGAATATTTTCAAATTCTTTCAGATTCTGAAAGCTATATATCTGATTTGCAGTAATTATGTTAAATATGACCAAAAACCAAATTTTGTATAATTTGGGTTAAAAAAGCACAATTCTCCCTCGTAACTCAGCAGTATGTACATATCAACAAATACAAGTTGCCAGAAGACCTATTCCTTATTACAAAGTGATATTACCATTAGCGAATTTCGCTGCCATTGTGCACTGCAATGTTCATTTTCTGGAACTCTATTTCAGTCCCCAAAAATGGAATGAAATACCAGATGACAGTAAAGAGTGGTTATTTTTACTAATTTTTGTTATTTAAAACACAAAAATATGACCCTGATTTTAAGATATTTGTTACAGAAAAGAATTGCAGGTGCCTCGACCAGCTGCAAAGAAATTGAAGTAAGTAATGTATTACGAATAATCTTTACAGTTTACATGGTAATTTTATCCCACTTAAACTCTTTCTTGATAAAGTGACATCACTTTCTCGTATTTTACAAGTATTCACCTTATAACTTTTAGAATGATAAGTCTGCAAAATAGCCATTTTGTGGATTTTATCAGGTTTCTCTCTATGGGTAGAACCTACTCTGTAACCTTTACACGCGTGTTAACTCGAGTTAGGAATTTGTCGACAATTGGGATTCTGTGCAAACCTCAAATTGATTAAATTATCCTGCTCAGAATGCTCTTATATAAAGAAAGTAAGGTAAAAAGGTATGGTGAGGAGTATTTTGCCCCAGTGCCCAATACTACATATGAGTCACAAATTTAGTGACATACTGATTACAAGAACCAAGATTCTTTAGGAATTTAGTGGGTTTTGTCAGTTGTCAAATGCATATGGTTTGGCCGTAAAAAGATTTTTACCAAATGAAAGAGTGGTTTTAATGCGCAATGTTTTTTTCCTCTAGGGCACGGGCATTAGTTTATAGACCATTTTTTGAATTGCATTATACTACTGTTAGAAGTGTGATTGTTTGTTTATGATTTATTGAACAGCATAATGATAATTCTATAACATTACCTGCACGGCAGAGGAGTGGTGTGATAATGGTGAGTGTGTATTTGACAGGCCATACGTACCGCTCCTTCTTTTCAGCATTTTCAAGACCTTGTGAATATTGTCATGGTGATAAAATATAGAATAACCTTTGGGGTCACATATTAGATTGTACATGTGTGACCTCTTGCTTTTGGTTCCCTAGCTAGTTATGATCGAATCTCAATTCCTATGCATCTTATGACTTTTTAATGCCAATGGAATGTGGATATCGATCAACATGAAATGTAGAGTTCTAAGTATAGATTGTAATGTTATAAACATATCATGTGGATCCCAAGCCCTTGATTGGCACACTGCAAATATAATGTTGCCACATGTGACAATTCTCCATAGCATCAAGTGACATGGGATTTTACCACCAATGTCAAACTGTTATTTTCATTGACTTCAAATGACCCAATCTGATCTGTATGTACTGACAAGAAAATATAATTATATTTTCATATTCTGGATTAACATATCATTGTCTGAGTATTTGAGGTATTGGAATTTCACTTTTAACCCCACACTATTTATTGTGATAATATTTCCCGGTCAAACATGAACGTGCATGAAAGAAAAATAAATATATATTTTATAGGCTGATTGCACAACAATTCTCCTATAGTCGATTGATATACATGGATAATTTTACAATCATAAGGTGATATGATCACTGTGAAGAATGATGAGAATCAAAAAGGAATCCTGTGCTACTTTGACATCGATAAAACAAATCATGGTGTAAAATAGAGGGAGGGGCGTGTGTCTCCCCCAACCCTGAATTTGCTACTGGAACAATGATATTCAATTCAAGAAATGCCTTTCCAATCGAACAGGTGTAATTTTCAAAGTTACTCATAGTTTCGATGATGACAGTCCAGCATCATAGTCAATGTTCGTCCTCTCCATCCAGGAGCGCATGAACCTGGCCATATCCTCAGTGCTCTCCGTGTTCTTCACCACTGCCGGAACCTCCTTCATGCGTCCTAACCACGCCCACAACTTGGGCACGACATCTCGCGGGATCGCGTGACCTCCCATGACGTCACCGCCCTCGCGAAGCTTGTCGCGGTGTGTCACGATGAAGTCCCACAGCGCAAGATGGGGATAGGCATAAAAGTCAAACATTCCTGGGGTTTTACCTGAAAATATATTTGTCACTCAAGGTATTAAAAGTTGCTAAGTATTTGATATTTATTGATAAGCAGATTTGTAGTTGATGTTTATAGGAAAACGATTAAGGCAAAGATTTAATCCGTTGCACTTAATGTCTTTTAAATGGGAGGATGAGCATAATTTCTAATGATCTACAGCTTATGTATAGGTTCTTCAGCCAACAAAGGTATGCTAGTACTTGTACTGGTGCCTCTTCCTAGTATAATAGTCTAATTAGTATACATGTTGTTAGGTCAATGATGGTTTCATGTGACTGCTTTCCCAAGTAAAATTACAATCCATTTCCTCATGTCTGCATGCAATCATATAATTCTGCCTAGACCCATACAACCATCACAGCAACACAACCATTCTTGAATATGACTTCACATTATACAAGGAATGAATGCCATAAAATAGAGAGTAAATATCATGATGGCATGCAACATGGGCAATTCCTATAATCAACATATGACATAACAATAAATAAGTGACATGAATATGCACGGGCCCATTTCTGTGAAATTTGAATCCCAACATGAGCATCCCTTCATCTAGAGCCCCTCTCACACAAAACAGACACTCACCTCCAAAGAAGTCATCGACTAAGTGGACCTCCATCAGTTTCATGGCTCTAGTGATACGCTCCATTGCACGCAGCTTATCTTCAGCAGTAGGGGCAAAGGCAACCCGGTAGAACCCACGGGCTATCTGAGCATTGGAAGAAGAGTTGCAATACACTTAATACTAAATAATTAGACCTGTTGTTCTGGACAAAGACAATCTGACTGACAAAGGAACTATTTCAGCTACAACGCTTCCCCAAAAGTAGTTATATAGAACACAATAGGACAAAATATATAGCACTTGAATATTGATCTATAACAATGTTTATAACCTTAAGGCTGTATTCCACATACTGATTTTTGCTGCCGATTTTGAAAATAGGCAGTGGAAATAATGGTCAAATATAGGTATATTATACACCAATAGAAAGGTGTTACAATTCACTTTTGAATGGTATATAACATTTAAGGTAGCATATCATATTCTCAGAGAAAATCAAACAAATACGAAATCGGCAGCATCAAAATCGGCATGTGGAATAAGGGCTTTATATATACTATTACGGTTACTTCTTCGCCATTTCTTTGCGACTCTATTGTTACACCTACAAGGAAGAACATATTGTATGATTGTGGTTAAATAATAAAAAAAAAAAAAAAAAAAAAAAATACTAGGACTGACAGCTTTGTGGAAAAAAAACAGGTTTTTCATTAAAGATTTTTAACTGATGTGGGAAAAAAATACTATCAAGAATACAATAGAGTAACTGAAGCAATTTATAATGGATAATAGATCTTGATGTACACTAAGAATAAGATATTTTAGACATTAGCAAGATTTCTGGTGTAATAGTTAGCAAATGTAAATAACAATTCAAGTTCTTCATAGCTTTGGAAGATATTAATTCTGGCCATTATAATAACCTACTGGTGTGTAGTGGTCCATGAGCATCTGTTGTCGTGCGCGCGTATAGGGATCATCGGGCAGCAGTTTGGCACCAGGGTACACCGAATCCAGGTACTCGTTACAGATGATGCTCTCATACACAATCTTATCATTGTACTCCAATACAGGCACAAGGCCTTTCGG
Source organism: Lepidonotus clava (assembly GCA_936440205.1). Lineage (NCBI taxonomy): Eukaryota > Metazoa > Annelida > Polychaeta > Phyllodocida > Polynoidae > Lepidonotus > Lepidonotus clava. The sequence goes on along the minus strand of OW387140.1, from coordinate 45,654,470 downwards.
GTTCTTCACCAAAAACCAGTCTGGCTTGGAGAGCAGGTTGATGTTAACTGTTTCATGACTGAAAGAGAGATTTGATTGAATCATTGCAGAAATGTTTTACTGATCGTAAGGTTATTCAATTTTATTCATCATGTGTGAACAAAAAAGAGGTACGTATATTTGTCCATAATCAAAAAAATCTGTTATAATTTTCATTTAACAGTTATTGTTAAGTAGATATTATGAGATATCCATGCAATATTTTATTTTGATCATGTTTATCATATCTATATTTATTTTTTTGGTTTATATTTAGGGTATAGTCTGCATAGTCTACAGGAATCCTGTGATACTAGAGGAACAGCACATAATTATAGACGTTGTGCAGATGATGTCACACCTTTCAAAATGCTTATGGCGAAATGCCATATTGGTGATCAAAACATTATCAGTATCATTTGCAATTTGTAAGCATTTAGAATACTTTTTTTCAAAATTTAATTAAAGCCATCATAAATAACTATCATTGTCAATTAAAATTGATAAATTTTGGATTTATTCCACAGCCACATGGTCATGATCACCACGTAATGATCACCAAAAACTGATCACGGCACCACATCTACACAATGTCTATAGGAACAGTGCCTATATATAGCTGGAACAAAAATAACCACAGCCATAAGAGAGGAACCTTCAGCATGGAATTAATCTGACTACAAGATGAATACAATATCAATATGAAAGTTTAATTAGATATTTCTGAAAATTAGAATACTTGCCTTATGTTTTTGTGTGTCAAGACCAGCCTTGTCCTGAGGGCGAAGGGGCAGAAGCGCATACTGTACAGCCGCAGGGTGTTCGGGGCGAGTGGGGGACATGTCGACCCTGAGAGAACACACAAAGTGAGTACAATAGAAAGTCTAGGAAAGTCATAGAATCGGGCCAGAGGATTCTCCGTATTAAAGGGAGAGCAATATTTCTATTTCGTTGTGCAACGCAGCTCACAGTTAATCTCAATCTTTCTTTCAAACAAGAATGTACCCTATTAAAGTGTATTCCTGCTTCTACTGATGAGTGCATCCAGCAATGAACTCAGAACTATTCCACATAATATTATTCAGTGTTCAAGACTAAGATGTTTTGCCTTCAGCCATCATAATTCAGAAGGCCAAGAAAAAAAATCATATGGCGGCCAAAAAGTTGCATAAATGACAGCCGAAAATAGTATATTCAATGGCCAAAAAAGGCATCGGCCATCCAGGCCAATTCAACGACTATTCCCCTATTTTTCAGAGGCCGTGATACCACATTGTCAGCTTTTAGCCAATGGGCAGGCATTAGTCTAAAACACTGCATATTTCTATAAATATCCGATGTTATACACTTCAAAAGCAAGCATCTTTCCTTGGACATTTTTATATTTTCATATTTAATGGCAATCTCTCACTAATACCTTGCTGAGGTCTTCTAATCATTCATCTGCTTATTATATCAATATGTCCTATATTGCATAAAAATGTCTGATACAATTGCCTTTAACGTCAGACAAAATGTATGCCATTTCAGACAGTTTTTTGAATACCCTGATTAATGCATGATTATTTATTACAATAAAGAAATTGAGGGTGTTCTCTAACTTGGTACCATTTGCGGTCTATGTATTTCAAATTGGGATCTCAAAAAGAAACATTGATTTCTACTGGCCAGACGATTGTGTCACTGGCTATGAGGCATGTGTATGGGAAACTGACCAATTTCGCAGACTTCATTGTGTTTAATTGTTACCTAATTATAGTATGAATTATAGTATAGCATTTTCTGTTCTTAGGTTTTGTTCATCTTGTATGTTGATCAATTTATGGAAAGTGAACAAACTGTTTAATTCATCTCTGTATTTACAATACCATACCTACTAGGTTGACCCAGCTTTTAACCTGTGGGCACACTCAGGTGATAAGGACTGATAAAACCTGGTTAGAGATACAATACACCAATGTCTAAATCTGTATTCATTTTGACTTTGATTTTATGAATAGTCCATCTATTGTTTATCTACAACCGATATGACCTAAGCAAATGGGTCTATATAGATCTATACAAAGTGTTTTACTATTTCATTCCTTAAAACCCCTTTTGAATACTCAATATCATAATGAAAACGAGGATATTAGGTCACAAAATGATGTTTTATAAGTTAATAGATTCTTGATAATAGTAGTCTTGATAGTTATGTCCCATCCACTGCATAATATAGATATGCCTATCTCAAAAGTCAACTATACTTCAGTTAGGCCTAAGTAAAGTATGCTATGACTTATGATGTTAGTGTACAGTTAATCTTCTCTGAAATTCATAAAGTAAACATTTTAATATGCTACAGTTTTAAATTGATCTTATTGTAACATAGAATAAGAATGATAATTCATAATTACCCTCCTTAAACGCTCTCTGTGTGATCCCCATGGTGCTTTGCTGTGAAAACCTCCTATTCAATAATGACCTATGGTACAGCTGGTGCTGCCGGCTGGCGAGAGAAAGAGGAACTAGGGCGTCCTTGTTTAAGTGGAGCTAGCCTGCGCCGCATCCCCTCCTGCTCCCTATGTCCGCTACGGAGGGCATGCCTGCAACCCCGATTCAAAGAGGTAGTAGATGCGGGGCACCGGTTCTGGGAACTCAATGCCAATGCTGTGAACTTATAACTATTGGAAACTAAAAAATAGTAGCGGGGCACCAGTTTTTGAGCAACTTATATGCAGAATATCTTTGCCCCAGCAGGTTAAACTTTTGAATCGATCACAAATTCAAACATGGCGCCTGTACAGCCATAGGATATCCCACTGCTCCTACCCGTTGCAACGAAAATTTTACTTCCGATTTTTTGGCAGGGTTCTGTTCGTCTCTGGAATGGGAATATCCAGAGGCGAATACTTTGTCTAAAGTGGAGCAGACCAGAAATGTGGGCAAAATGTCTGCTTCTGGTTAAAACGGCGGACATGACAGATATATCTCGTACTCCTCGTCCTCCTTGGGTCCCTGATAACTCATGTATCCCCTCTCCAGTGTATGTAAACCTTCCAGTATGAGCTAATCCTTAAAAAAATGTGTCGTCAACAAAGATCTGTGCCACCGCTGTGAACTTTGAGTGACGTTAATGTTTGCCGGTAGATGGCGACTGACAGAAGTGTGAGTGTTTTCTACCAGGTGGCGCGACATTTTTGTCTCTCACCCCATCAGTTTACAGGTTGTCCCTATCTATCAGAGGTGAAGTAGAAACTTGTAGTACATAATTGAGTTTGACAGCAGAGACTTGTAGCTTTTCAGTTCTTGTACAAAGGGGAGTTGTACAGGGTGCGAGGTTTATGTGAATGTGAGGGTTACAAATAAAACCAAAGGAACCTATAGGCTTTAGGCCTAGGCCTATAGACCTTGTGCAGACGTGGTCACGTGACCACATTTTGGTGATCACCATGTGCTCATCATGCCCACGTGGTTGGTAGATAAATTTAATATCTATAAATTCTGAACGATGAAAATAGCTAATTATGACTCAGTATGATTATATCAGATATATTCAGCAGAAATATTTGCTCTAGATATTCTTTAATTATGAAAAATTATACTTTGAAATTGATCACCAATATGGCATCCATGTCTTTTCTGGGAATTGTGACGTCATCTGCATAACATCTATAGCCTCTAAAACCCTTCATAATTGTCAAATATATTACCCTCTGAGAGTCTGACTAATTCATGTGAAGACTATTTCAATTACATGGAATTGTTCTTTTAAAAGTATACACCTTGTATAAGGATACTAATACAAATAGAGGAAAGATACTGTTTTGAACTTAAATAATGCTGTGATCATAGCTATTTCTAAATGAATAGTGCACGTGAGTCCTAAAGCATGTAGCCTCTTCTCCATAGTTATAGTCAGTTCTAGTCCAACATAAGGGTTAGATTTATAATTATTCAAAGAAGGATTTTAAGAGGTAACTATCATGCGCTGAAGCTATTCCAACATAAATATAGAATTGGTCACATAGTAGAATACTTTGGTAAGGTTACTCCACGATAAGGGTAGATCCCTATAGGCATACACTTTTGTTGTAAACTGCTAAGCATAGTGACAGGATGCCCAAGTCCTTAAAACCTCTATGTTATATGTGAAATCAGCTAAATGAATTGAGACTATTACCCACCAATCTAATCATAGAACTGTTGGATGAAGATCAATGATGTAACAAAAAGACATTGAAAATATGTTCCAATTTAAGACTAATGTAATATTTCTGAAATGTGACATATCGAAAGATATACAAAACAGAATATGAATTTATCTAAAATCAATTTGATTCCTTTTATTTTATTTTCATAAAATTATTAAAATGTCACCCTTTCTGGATTACCTAAATTATCAATATGTTCAAAATTGTGAATATGAGGTATGTCATTGTAGGAAAGAATTATAGTGAAGTAACACTCAGAGTATCAATTCTTGCCTAGAATTTCTCAAATAGATAACGATCAGCAGCAATCAAAAAGGACTTGGGGAAAACAGCCGAGAAAAAACAAATCCACATAAATATATTTTCCTTTAAGATTTATAAGCGCCATGATTCTGGCACCTTAAGGCCAAGCCCACCCCCATACATCACTTTAAAGCCCCATACCCACTAAGCAACTCTAGCGGTGACGGGCGATGGGCAACTGGGAGATTGGGTTATCAATAGATCACCGGGCAACTCCCCCATTGGTATGGTGTAATTTCTGGGTGACGGGCGACGTGGGGCAGGATCACTGGTAAAATCGCTTGTAAAGTTGCCAGTGAAATATCAAACTTACTCGATATTACAGTCAAGGATGACGATTCTCCCAGTCGCCCATCGCTCGTCGCCACTAGAGTCACTTAGTAGGTACGGCCCTTAATTAAGCCCCATACCCACTAACCAACTTATACACAGTTCAGCAACGGATCGGCACTATAATCAGCCGATTCTGGTGATCGCTTGTTAGTATGGTAAATTGAAATGTGCGTGTTTAATCTGAATCAGTGCTAAAATCGGCCGATTCTGGTGATAGCCTGTTAATATGGTATATTGAAATGTGCATGTTTGATCTTAATCAGGTGCTAAAATCGCCCAATTCTAGGGGTAAAATCGGCTGATTTTAGCGCTCATCTGTTGCCCAACTGTGTAAAAGTTGCTTAGTGGGTATGGGGCCTTAAGGTGCCTGTGATATGGCCCTCCATCTGTCAGTAAGTGATCCAAGACGGAGGTAAGTGTGGACGGCCCGGGAGGGGGTGGGGGGCCTGCTGGGGGGGGGGGGGCAGGTATGTAGGCCTACGTGGGGCCTAAAAAACAGCTAATACAACATGTATATGGGGCAGGCTAGGAGGGGTGGCGAGGGGTAGGAGGGGGCTACCTCAAACTTCAAAACAACATGGGGATCTGGGCTTGGATCATATGTACCATTATGATGTTGCCCACCATGGAGTTTCTCTATTTCAATGAACCTGCAGAAAAAATGAAGTTGCATTCTGGGAGAAATGTCGAAAGTCAGTTTCCTAACAAGGCTTAATCATAGGTATCTTTTTGTAGTTTTGGCATTATCTAACCTTCAGCATTCTCAAAACCTATAGCCTTTAGTATTTTTCATTCTTGTTTTGATAATTTTGTGCTTTGCATATTTTTTATGCTGATCTGGACATTTAGGTACTAAACATTAGTATGTCAAATGTCTGCATAATTCCGTTTGTCTTTGACATGTTTGGTCGGTAAATTTGGTCAACTGAAGGTGTATGATAAAGGGAGACGGCTATCCAAGGATGGGAGAGTCCTCCTATGCGTATAGTTTACTGCTTCATTGTATGTTGGAGATATCTGCAGGCTAAATCAACGTGCATTATGGGCATTATGCTCCATCACAAACCATGGGCATATAGAATTTTTACTGATTATTACAACTTACATTGTTATAGATAATGGGAATGAAGTTTTGGATAGCCCTTTCTTTTTGTATCGGAGCTATCCAGACTTCGTATTTCATAAGTTTGTATAACGTCGGTGCATCGGTGATATCTGAAAGTTCTCTTGGCAAGAGATCGCAATCTTGACATCAGATGACATCAATATATAATTTCATTCTGCAGATTGTTCAAATTTTCTTATGGATATGAGAGTCAACCATTATTAATTGCTTTATTTTCCGCGCTCTTCATTTCCTATTCAATCAGAGGGAAGGACTCCGACGGTTTCGGCTCTTCTGTCTCACATCTTTGAATGATTGCTGTGCTTCTTTACTAGCCTAAGAAGAATATATTTATAGGAACAGTAAGGAGGCCATACACCGGGGATCGTATGTCCCAACACCGTTCTACAGGAAATGTATGACTAGCCACAGAATAAATTCAACACATTTAGTAGCCTATAATTCTCTGAATTACCTCTAATGTTAACTATAGTATGTAATGTTTTGTGTTCGTGAATAAAGAACCGGGTCCTCAAATAGGAAATGCAACAGCAGATTTAGTTTACCAGTGAATGCAGAAGTAATTTCAAAGTCGATGGCAAGCAGAACGTGTTTTTATCCATAGCATGTTGAGCGGTGCGTATTGGGGGTACTTTGGGTGGTTTGTACCGTTTTTCCACACATTTTCGATAATCTTTGGGTAATAGGGTAATAGAATATCACGTCTTTGGGTGTCAATGCTATACCCTTACCCTTGGGGATCATACAAACCAATCTGGGTCATATGGCCGCCACCCTTGGACGTCCCGTTTGATTCTTTAGTGTATCCAGGGCCGGCGGATCCAGGATTTAAAGGTACTTGGGCAGGGGCGGATCCAGAGTCAGTGCTCTAGGGGGGGCAAACCCTGACCCCCCTTATAAAAAAATAAAAACACCAGATTTACACGGGTCTTCTAATTTTAAGATGCTAAAATTCTGTCACCAAGGTCTAGGTGGCAATTGCCCCTTTGCCCCTTTGCCCCCCCTGGATCCGCCACTGTTGGGGTAGTTTCGCTTAAATTCTTATTACCAATGCAATCTGCTGTAAATTTGTAGGAAGTTTAGCTTCTATATAGAGGAAGATATAGAAACAATATAGACAATTTTCACTGTTTCTGATAAAAGTTACAGCCTCATGAAGAATTTGATCTCTACTATTGATTTCAATGGGAAATATCAGTTTTTTCTCTGTGGAAAAAAAACTACCAATGGAATTTTCATGCAACTTCTGGAATATTTAGCATTTACCTCAGAGTATTGAAGCCAAAAAATTAAAGTTTTTATAATACTACTACCAAGTTTTTGAGACCCCCCGCCCGATCCCCATTCATCCCAGTGTACACACATTTGCACACATGATATCCAAGAGACACACATACTGCATTTCACAAATCCAACTGTACCCGCCACTAAAACGTCAATTTTCCCAAATGTTTTCGATACTTTTCAAATTACACTTATAACATATAAAAGCGGCCATTATATAGCATAATATTATAAATACAGCTGGTTCAATTTCGTAATCATTGTTTTAAACAATATATCTGTGATTCATATTGAAAGGTGCAGGCCAGCCTTTGAACTCCTTCAATGTTAATTAATTAGTCAATTAATGATTCATAGAGCCCTAGAGGGATATCCTGTGGAAATTTAATTATTTGTAAGGCATTCCGTTGGATAGATATAACAAGCCCTTCCCACATTGGCTAAATCCTAGGGTTAGGCAAGGGTTGGACAAAATAATTGTATATTTTGATTATAATGATCTTTTCACTGAAACAACTACATCATATTTTTATAATAAGCTCCATAGATTACATCTGAGATGCCTACGGAGGTGTCTACTGGACAATCAAACATACACTGATGATGAATTGTATTTCCTCACAGGAGTCAATAGTATTAGAGACAGGGCCGAGAGTCATTTGTTAAAATTGATGTATAAACGTAGCAAACAAGAAGAATATATTTGTGATCAAGAGAATCGAACCCGGGCTTATGATGCTCCGATTTTAAGGGTGCCTTTTCCTAATAATGAATTGTTTAAAAAAAGCGTGCTTTACAGGGGTCCTTCTAGTTGGAATGAATCTCCTTCTTTTTTGAGAAATATTGGTACGTTCTCTGCTTATAAGTGTAATCTCAAACAAAGACTTAAAAATAAATTAATTTGATTCATAGGTTATTACTGGGATTGATCCTTTTCATGGAATAGGTTGTGAATGATATGTTCGTCTATTTTTAGGGATTCATTTTTGTAGTATTAACTATAAAAATCCTTTTGTTAGTACTATCTAGTGACTAAATATTATTTAGTCCAAAAATAACGGTCATAATATTGAAAGAAGCTTTGTCATTTCATTTGCCCTAAATTGGGCCAAAGAATGTATGACCAATACTATATTTTCTATAACATTGTAAAGGTGATTTCACTTTATTTGGTTTATTTATAACAACTTATTCTGCTGTTAGAATTTTGTGCTGGTATGAAATGAAAACCGAACTGCTTATGTACGATTTCATGTCAGAAATAAAAATTTGAACCAAAAAAAAATAATAATAATAAGCCATCCTTGTTTTAAAGAGTTGGGTTTACTGAAATAAGCAAGAATAAGGTTTTTCTATATCCTCAAGTGCTGCTTGACCATCATGGTTTTTAAATTCTATCAATTGACAGATTTACTGGTTTGCCAACCAATCAAAATGCTGTATTTCAGGGCAAAATAGGGTTGGACATTATAGGCTGGGCTGAAAGGCTTTAACATCGATTCTTATGGGGAAAATGCCAAAAATATAAATCTGCATTTTACAAATTTCAGAAGGAATCTTTTAACCAAATTGCTTTGGTTAATTTTGTATCATACAACTGTCTTTGGGGAACAAGCATGGAGGTAATTTTGAAAATATTTCTCATCAAACCTTAATGCTGTTGTAAACTGGAATTGGCTTATTGTTTGCTATGGTGACACATCCGCTACTTTCTACACCCGGTATGCCAATGTCTATACAGTCAATACCTTAACACACAAAACACCATATGCCATGTATGCAATAATATAAACCGTTGAGTAGCAGGCCTTCCTGCTGGCCAGTTAGCACTGCTGTATGTATGTATGTATGTATGGGGGATGGAGGCATTACCCCATGGGGTAGGAATGCCACCTTAGCAGTTTGTGGGATGAGCGATGGGGCAGTGGGACCAGGGCCGACCTCCCTCCTACGTCCTGTGGGCTGACACAGGGGGAATGAGGGACCCAGACTTTAGGGACCAAGTGGGAAGGAGGGCTCGCACTTTGTATGGAAAGTATGAATGTACCCAAGCAAGAACATGATGTTATTATAACGCTGCAGCAATGTTCCGTTTAGTTCTCTTTGGTTATCTTTACATTATTTTGATAGCACCCAAAAATGTCTTTAGAACTTAACATTGTGACAACAAACTGTAACATTATTGTGACATTCTTGTAACGTTGTTTCATGTTATAATATCATTATTATAACATTTTTTATCAGTAAGGTCTCAACTTTACTGAATATAATGTTATTATAACATTTCATTTGGTAAGTCCCAACTTTACCTAAAAAAATGTAAACTGTTACATGAAAACTGGGCAGGTTACAGACTAACCAAAGAAGTATGGCCGCAGAACGTGCTTGTTACATCACTGCTTGCTTTGGTGTCTATCATCCTTGTATGATAGTTCTCTGTATGTTAATTTTTGGACCTTGGTAAACAGATTTTGGCTATGGGACATGGTTATGGACCACTGTATGTTTATTTTAACTATGTATTATTGCTATATTTACCTCGTACCATAATCAAAGAAATATCTTCTATGGTCAGTAGCAATGCACTAGCTGTTATAGTATACATTATATACGTATATATTTCCAGGGGGAATGGTGGAGTGGTTAGAGTCATCGCCTCGCATTTGGCCGGGCGAGGTTGGAGCCCTCCTTTTGCTGGACCCTAAAGGCCTTATTCCACTATACGGTATTTGCTTGCGGCCACGTGAACAAACGGCCGTAAACGGACGCAAACACGTTTGCGGCAGTCGCAGATTCGTTTGCGGTAGGCTATATTCCACTTCCTTGCGGCCACCAGATGCTACCAGATGGCCGAAAACGCGTTTCTGGTGGCCGAAAACGCGTTTTTGGCAGCCACGAATGTGTTTGCTATAGGGTTCCGCAAGGTGAAATATGGGTGTTTGTGGCCTCTGTTTTCGGCCTCCATTTGCGGCCTCTGTTTGCGTCACCTACACAGGGATACCAACATGTTGGTATCTGGAACGCAAATTGCTTGCGGCAGCCTTAAATAGCGGCCGCAAATGCACCCTACCGCAAGATGGAATATGGCCTTAAAACTACAAAAAGAGGGGGAAATGTTGCATGCATATGCGAAAATGCATGCGGTTTTAATACTTAACCTTTATGCTGACCCTCTTGTGTATCTGCCCCTGCAGCGGGATCCATGAGCAAATGCGAACCTTACTGTAGCATTTCAGATTTAAATAGTTCGAGTAATCAATATATGACTTTACTCCGTTTGCACATCAATGAACTAAGATAGTTACGCCATTGTAATTTCAAGTGCTGAATATTTTGCTGTAAAAACAAATCCTTAATGTCCGCTACTACTACCTATATACCTCACAGTCACTATTGAAGTTTATCTAGTTTTGAATAAGTATGCAGAAAAAAAGGATCTTAAATAAAAAAAAAATTATAATTTATTCTATCTCTCTTATACAGAGCTCTTCCAATAGCAGTTGCAAATACACACATTATGTTGTCATCATATATACAATACTATCAACCAAATATTTAATTCCAAACAATGTACAAAACAAACAAATACAAATACAAATACAAATACATACTTCCATATTTAGATGCTATCATCACATTTTCAATCTTATGTGCAGCTGTTAGAACCCGTATATACCATCAAAGTTCACCTGTTGCATTTTTTTAAAACGGTCTATCTTGTTGAAAGAAGCTTCTTTTTGTAAGGATTATATTCAGTAATGTACGTAAGGTTCCCCTAGTTTCCAGTAGAATTAGAAAAATGATATTAAATATCAGAGTATATATATATATACATATAGAATTATTTGAAAGATTTCAGATGCTTTTCAATATAACCATTCTTACACTAGTTTGACAATCTTCTAATGAGCACCACAAGAGATAATGATGAAAACCATAATATTCAAAAAATGAATAAATAGTCTCCTTGTATGTATGGTATTTCCTTTAGTACCAATTACATCTCTAGGATGTCTTCATTTGGACGTCCGTTAATCCCCTCAAGTTAACTTTAGGCCGGTCGACCTCTGGCCCTCCCATTATTAATGCATCAAGGTCAGTTTAGTTACTTTATTGTACATATTATTATTATCAATTAATTTTTGAAAACGTAGCTCTCATCAAAAATCATTTCCAAGCAATATAACTAATCACCACCCAGTACAATTTTGGGTTCAACCATATGCATATCAGCCTTCTACCTACTTAAATCCAAAATAATATAGAATAAGACCTCATAGCCGAACCCAAGGGGCTGGTGGCCACACACAACCATCAAATGATTTTTATTCCTTTCATACCAGACTGCCTCCTATACTGCCAACTCCTGAAGCCTAGACCTATAGGCTCGTCGCCAGTAGGGAGGGTAGGAGAGCTGTAAACGACCTCTCCTCCCCTCCAGGTAAGATAAGAGAAAAATAAAATATATCAATTAGAAAAACTGTTTTCTAACCAATAGCACTAAAAGCATATTATTTCGATTTTCTAAAACAACATGAAATAACAATTTGTAGAGATGAAAATCTCCTACAGAAATTTTGCTTTCAAATAAAAACCTATCCCAAAGATCCAATGTTATTCAAAGATTCTCTGATAACAAAAACGGATCCCCTTTGCAAAAGTGTCATATGACCGTCTAGTAGCAGCAGGAGCACTAACATAGCACTAACATTACTTGTAAGTCTACCCCTCTCTCTTGTCATTTTTTTATCAATTCAAACTCCTTCCATTGCTCCTATAAAACTGAAAGAAATCTGGAGTTGATAGAAAGAAGAGACCCTCTCTAAAGTTTGCGATGGATTAAAAAACCTCAATAAGAAAAGAGCTCTGCAGGGGCAGATACAGAATTTCAAGTAGGGGGAGGGACATAATTATAGACGAAGTATACTTAAACAACGTGCATTTGCGCATTTTTTCTGGCAAGTTTAAGTCTCCACCAAAAAGGGCGGGGGGGTCAGGACTCCCTGGACCATCCCCCCTCCCGTCCCGAGAATCCGCCCCTGCTCCCCTTAAGTTGTAGAATTAATTCCAACACACGCTTGAATTCTTTGTTATCCTGGCTTGCACAGCGTAAATTATTACAATGTCATATGATATATCATATAATGACAATGATTTTATTCACTCCCTCATTAAGAAGCATAGGAAAAATATATTATTTTTAGATATAATATATATATTTATACAACATAAGCATACATCACAATTTCAATGTTAGGTCTTATGATTGGGAATATTGGAGACAAGTCTTAGTAAACCCCGTCAGTGTATAATGAATATTAGTTATCACATTTCAACATTTTCACATGTTCTTTAAATCCAATAACACTGTAATATTTCTCACACTCTGGCTTATTTTTCCCCATTGACACAATAATTATAATTATTGTGTACATGTGTCTGAAAAGAAAATTTCTCAATCTCTAATTGAAATAATAACACTTCCACCCCTGTAGAAAACACTGACTCTGAACCGCTAGACTCACTAGTCAGCAGTAGCCCCACCTCCAGTAGAAGCAGCTCCTGTAAGCAGCCCCAGCACCCCCCAGGCCGGGGCCGGACCCGCCATGGCCATTTTTAGCTAACGGGAAGAGGCAATGCCTGGAATCTGCCACTGGGGAGCGTGGGGGTGGAGGAGGTGGAGGAGGCGGTGGGGAGAGGGGGTGGTCGGGTGGTGGGGGAGGGGAATGGGGATCCTAGCTCAGGGGGGGGGGGACCCCAGCCCTCAACTACCCCATAATCAACTGATTATCACTCAATCAGCCTATAACTACTCAGATATACTTAGTATATAGGTCTAAGCAGAGGGGGGATACCCCCAATATCGACCTAGCAGCCAATGACGGAGTGGATGGAGCATCAGAGCTGTGGTGTTTCTAGTCCCATTTCTAGATCTCCTCTGTCCCAAAGAGGAGTCAGGTAATGATGTGGAATGTAAATCAGGTCTTATGTAGGTCTGCCTGCCCTGCCTACAGCGCCCTCCGTGGTGAGATGTTGAACCAGGGAGAAGGGAGAGAGGGAAACATGGAAGTGAAAATGGTCTGATATAGGGGGCTTCTTGTACACGCCCTTATTTCATGAATCCGTTTCTTCTACTAAATTGAGTTTAATTTGTTGTTACATTAGCATAATAGTGTACTTCAGATTTCAGTAGAACATCAGCAACTTAGAAAATAAAAAAGTGGTTAAACAGTGTAACTCCATAAATTTTGGTGGACAGGTTGTTTTTATTGGAGAATCACCTCGTGTTAAAATCTACATGTTTCGAATGGTTAAAGCCTTCTTCAGTAGCAGAACATGTATCCTACTTCTTTCTTTCTCTTATTACAGACAACAACAGTTCTTTGTCAGAATAGTAAAAAAAAATAAGGGAAAATAATTCAGAGCTATCAACAGAGACCTTGTATGTATGTATAGATATATCGAGACTGGAAAGCTCCTCTATGTTACTATGTGCCTGTTTCCCTGGTGGCTGGTTGGAACCAAATCCAGTCAACAATGTCCAGGGTCTGACCATTAGCAATGAATTTTTGGAACAACTGGTGCACCTCTAGGGTTATTTTACCAATAGACATAATGGTCATATCAATATGGTTCCAACCAGAGGGCAGGTGGCAGGCCTGTAGTGCATATCAGGTTTTCCTCAAGGTTTCCAGTCTCGATATATCTATATATATATAATTATATATATATAAGGTTTCTGCTATTACCATGAATAAATAATTGTTTGGCGTTACAGTTGGACACCCACAGTTGATGGTGGTTGTAGTAAAGGTGGCGGTGGTGGCACAGTAACGTACCGGTGGTGCCGGTGGTGCAGGGTAGTGGTGGTTCTAGGAATGGTGGTGCCCTTCCCTGCTGACGACCAGGGATCTAGGCAGGGTCTAGAGCATACAGCAGTTAGGGACTAACTGGGCTCCAGAGGGAGAAAGTGGTGGAAATTTAGCAAATTGGGTAATCTTGATTGCAAGGTTAATTTGTCTGTCTTTGTTTCTTATAGTTTACTCCTGGCCTTGTAAGATGCCTATACTTGTGTCTTAAGTATTATTTTTCCTTTCCTTTTCATATCAAAGGAATATTGAAACATTAATACACATTATTCGAGATATGCAGAACAACTTCTCACATACAAACCTCACGAAAACCCATTTGTGATAAGCCCATCCCAGTTTACACCAACATTAAGGTTCGCTATGAAGCATTTTCAAAATTGCTTGTATGCTTATTCCCTGAAGACAGTTGTATGATACAAAATTGACCAGAGCAATTAAGTTGACAGATTGCTCCTAAAATTTGTAAATGCAGCTTTATATTTTGGCAATTTTCCCGAAAGAACCAATGTTAAAGCCTGTCAGCCCCTCCTATTATGTCCAACCCTATTTTGCCCTGAAATACAGCATTTTGATTGACTTGCAAACCTGAAAATCTGTTAACTGATAAGATATAAGAAATCATAATGTTCAAGCAGTAATTGAGGATATAGAAAAACATAATTCTTGCTAATGTCAGAAACCCCAACTCTTGGAAACAAAGATGGCTTATACAGTTATTTTGTCCAATCCTTGTCCAACCCTGGGAAATACTAGATGTGGAATGGGCTTATTGCACCTTACTTATATGAACCATAAGCCTAGGGCAGCAACCATTAGGCTACATTCCACAATTTGAATCATCATTTGAATAGATTTAAAAAAACATTCATTTGCACATGAGTTGTATGTGTCTATAGCCTTGTTGATCCCAGCTGACAAGACCCATCCCCACCAGCTGCTCCCATCCCACCATCTGCTGCCCCACCATCTGCATCACCATCTGCTACCCCAGCCTCAGGTCACCCCCTCCCCCCTCCCCCCGCGTCCTAATACTTCCCTGACTCCTCCTGCACAGAGTGGGGAGAGCAGGAGGAGAGAGAAAGGCCCTGAGTGGGCCTGGTAGTACCCAGGAACCTCCGGGCAGACTAATTATAGCCCACAGGGAAAAGCAGGTCTCTGCTGCTGGAGGAAGGATGGGGCTTTGGGGAGGCAACTGTGACGTCCAATGATCAGGGGAGACAATATTAATATCAACATATGATGGTTATGTTGATTTTTATATTGATTTGCTCTCAAATCATAACTCCCAACCTATACAGGGAAAAACACGATAAGGTAGTTTGGACCGAACGACTTAGTCTTAAGCCTTTGAAAAAATAATAACAATAAATCAAGAAGATGCAATGGTGATAGTTCGACCCATAATGAAGGTCTATATTCGAATTGCTTCAAAAAGGTCCTATAATCGAATTGTTTCAAAAAGGTAGCTAAAGCAAGACTGAATTAGTCTTGAATATTGCTATTTTGTTGTGTATCTTGTTGCTGTTGGTTTAGTTGTTTTTAATGTTGTTGTTGCTGTTCTTTAGCCATCAGGGAATAATTTTGAACATTTGCTTGTGTTTCCAGAATACCACCCAATAACTATAAAGGCTGCATTCCACATACCAAAAATGTGCGCTGCCAAAAATGAGCCTCTCCAAGGTAGTGTTCTATATCGGCGGCCCTTACTTTCGGTGCATTTTCAGCTGCAAAAAGTGCCATATCGGCCACCAAAAGTGCCATATGGGCAGCCAGCACAAAATCGGCAGGGAATATTTACCAACATGTTCGTAAATTTCTATCAGCAATGCCGCCGATTATATATCGGCAATGCCGAAAGTATAGAGCTTCGAATCGGCAGCATACTTTCGGTATGTGGAATATGGCCTTAACGATATACAAGCAAAATTAATACAGGTAAGCCCTGCTGATCATAGAGCTACAGGAGGGGGAGGGGGGCACAGGAGGACCAGGAGGAGGAGGGGGAGGAGGGGGAGGGCTCCGGGCCGGCCGTGGAGGAGGTGGAGGAGGTGGCAGGAGAGTGGAGGCGGTGAGGTAGCTTGTCGGCCCCCAGCCTGCAGGAGCGGTAGCAGCACACTACCACAGACCGGTCCGAAAACTGCAGCCCGGGCCTTCCGCCTTTCTGCCTCCGCCTCCTCCCTGCGAGTAAGGCCGTCCATTTTCGTCACACTTTCTACACCGTAGGTAGGTAGCCGGCTTTGTTATAGCACCTGGGATTTGGGGGGTTTAATCCCTGGATTAAGGGTGGGAAAAGAGGGTAGGTTCCTGCACCTGAGCATGGAAGGTTTAGCTGGAGTGCTTCTAATTGCTTGTTGAGGGGCGTTGTAAGAGAGAAGCCCCACCGGGGGCCCCTCCAAGAAAATCTGAGCGATTTCCAGGGCCGTCTGGAGCACAGCAAGGGGGCAGATTGCCTATCCATTGAATACACCTCTATCAATCTACACCCAAATGCATTCCCAATGATGTTTTCCCACATGTGCCCTTTTGACACATCACACCCATACCTGTTGTAACCTAGCAACCAGAGGTCCTTGTGCCCTCTGGGGCTTCTGGGGAGACCTTGGAGTTTTCCTAGAAATTTCCTGGATGTGGCCTACAATGGCAGGCGTCTGCTATACACCCGGTGCTAAGAGTTTTCCTACCTAGCTCCCAGCTATCAAAGCACCGGTTGATCGTCACCGAGTTAGGAACCACAAAACAAAGTGGATACAACATGTGGACATGGGAGGTTTGATAAGGGGTATGTCTGCCACCTGCGAGCAGCTCCAAGTAGCTCTGAGCAGCTCAGAACAGCTCTTACACCCTTGTCTCAGAGTAACAACCCACCCGCTTTTTGTTTATAAAACAGCCCTGTTAATCGGCTGTTTTTGTTGATATAACATGCCGCTACTTCTCATATCGAATTGGGGTGTTAATGTATACATTCAGGGTACGAGAGGGGTAAGGGGAGAGGTTGTGTCGGTAGGAAGGGGGGGGGGGGCAGTCAGACTATGAAATGGATCCCACTAGGTTACCTTGTTTAGATCCCTAGATGCTTCTTGTGCTATTAATAGATGGGTGTAGATTATATTGAAGAAGAGGTAGGAAAACACTTAAGCATACCTGTCTATTACAGTTTATGACACCTATTATTACATAAGCTAAATTTCTCTTAATAAGACACAACTTCTTCTTAATGGGACATATAAGACATTTGCTTTTACCTTTATTTCTATAAATGTTTCTTTTTAGATTGATACATATTGCAGATATGAAAAGATATTAGCCTGATATACAACGATATGATAGATATGTAAGAGATGCAACCACGATTTTTTAAAATTCAAACCCAATTAATTAAGGTCAGACATGGAAGTAATGCAGGTAATTATATCTAATTGAATCTAAGTTTTGATTCTTTTTAATTTAGAAATGAGGTTTAGTTTCTTGGGTATGGATGTCCATTAAGGGTATATAGAAATATTATTAAATTCTAGCAGTCAGAAAGTATTACTCATGGTATCACATTCCTCTGCTATCACAAACTGGCTTCTGACCAACTTATTGGCGGAAGTGGCTTCAGTACGGGAGGATTATGGGACGGCAGGGGGTTGTTTGGACAACCCCCACAGCGCATGCGTACAGCGTGCAAACCTGGTGGGGTGACAGTATTATACTGAGCTTATATTATTGTAATATTGAAATCTGAAATGTTAGATACGTACAGGTATATGCAATTACTGATAATGTCATAAGTTGAAACCTTGTTATTTTTAGCCCTCGTTCATAGGAAAATTACCATTAAACAGATTTCGGAAAACTTTTGATATCTGCATTGAATTTAATTTGTATAGAGGTCAGGTAATAACATGTATTGTCCTTCATTTATACAGGACCTTACAAAAGTGGTGAGTCCAATTTATGAACCGCCCTTAGGTTATAGAAAACGTCAAATTTCATTTAAAAAATCCAAGTCAAATCATTCTATTATAAATCAAGGACAAAACCTCTAAAAATAATCATAGTTATTTCTTAGAAGAAAATAGAGCTTAGACACATATCCAGGGGAAATAGAGAAATATAAGTACTACGAATTCACAAAATACATTGTGTGTTTCCTTCTGAATATCAAAGTAAGAATCCCCACATAATATGGCAAGCATGCCAAGATATACATAGGTGGGCCTTATGATAGCACTGATCTTTTTGTGTGTTAGCACTATCAGCAAATTTATAACCTTTACTAACATGCCTACTCATCTGCAAAGAATTTATCCAAGTTTTATTCACATATCAATCCAAGAATATACGAAAATTTATAAATGTTAACAAAAATATTTTTGTAGATTTTGAGCAAAAACTCTTTGAGATTATTGCAGGTTATGGTAGATGTGTTTTTGGGTTATTTCAGGTTTGGGTAGATCTTTCTTTGAGATTATCTGTAAGGGTTATCTATAGAGGACGCCGAGACCCAGCGGGAGTACCAGACGTTAACAGGTGCTTTGTTTTCGCTGGTTCTCTGACGTACTTATTGTCTTCACATGGGGCCCTATGGCTGACCTTTTTCAAGATAGGCCAACAAAAAGTGAACTTTTTTAGTCTTAGGCCTTATTTTTTTTGATATATTACTTTCATATATCTTTTGGTTTTGATATTAGATGTGATGAGGTTATAAAAATCTTGTTTTTTGTTACCAGATATGTTCTGATATTTCTGTAAGTGGAAGGACTTAAATAGCAATAATTTCGCTTTCTCCTATTTCACTCACAGTTACGTCCGATAGATAGGTGATATTCATGACTTCTGAAACCTTCCCAAAATACCCACTAGGTTACAACTATTTCTTATTATTCAACAAATTACACCGAACAAGACTTTATATCAGGTTTATTATTTTTCACACTACCTACGGTCATTGAATTATGTTTCTTAGCCTTAAAGTGCATACTGACTTTTTCTGATTGTTACAGATAATTCGTATAATTTAGGCTTTCCATGGTACTTTATCCAATGTTTTCGTCAGGATCCATGTCCACCTAATTTATCTGTTGGTTCCACAAGCATTATCCTGACAATTCATATGCACACAAGTTGATTCTATACCCTGGAGATTGTCAGCCAATTCAATAAGTATTGTTGTTAGAAAAACAATATTGCTTAATATTTCTGATTCACCGATTTGTTGGTACAAGATTTATGGTCCGCTTTGTTAGTGAGGTTAGTTACTAGATGCTGACTTGGTGAAAATATCCACATGGGTATGCTACTTATTTCATACTGCCCTACATTTCTAACCTTCTTAGTGCTACTTTAGGAAACTATTTAGAACCCTTGAGCCGTCCTTAACCTTTGCAGAAGCCACAAGGAGGCATTCAGGTTCCCGTACTGTCTGCAATACCTCAAAATATAGCAACCATTCTTTTGGCCTACAGCCTATAATTGCTTACCTTTTTCTAATTAATCTACTTAATGATAAAGGGATAATATTGCTCAAATTTAGTTATATTCTGTGAAGCCATATGATTATGGCTTCCTTATTATAGTCGAGAAGCCATTTTGGCCGGCCAAACGTGATACATACTGTGGAGAGTTTTTTTTTATTATGACCCAAGAAGGACTCACGATTTTGCATTTTTAAGTAACACCATGCCTAAACCCACCTCTCTGTGATATCAAAAGAAAGATGTATAAAGTGTTGAATTACACCATGCAGCCATAAACTTATAAAACATTTTTACCACCCAGAACGGTTCTATATTACATACAAAAAATGCTTGCCATTTGGAAAGATATTTGCATCTAAGTCTATGTATTTTGTGCATTTTTTAAGTATTCAATGACTTCATCCTCCCTCCATTTTCCTACAACACTGCCCACACACATACCCCCAGGACATCCCCTCCCCCTTCCCCTGCCGCCACCTTTGACGAGTCAGGCACATTATGGGACCCATCATCCCACAACTAGACAAATACTCCCTGCGCCGTCAGATGTTTTCTGCCCGTTCCCCGGCTCTCCCGGCATACACTGGAGTCTTTTTCACGGCCCCACCAGCCACAACACGCCGTGGAGGAGGGCAGGAGGAGGCTGGAGAAGGAGGGGGGGGGGTTGGAGGGGTATCGAGTATCCAGCGCCCCTCATGTCTATCTATGGCGCTCAGCTGGCCCGACTACAGCCTCGTTCTGACCTCAGACGCCGGGACGCGTTTTTACTTCCGGGTCAAAATTAAGGGGAGGGTCGAGGCAAGGGAGTGTGGAACTAGGGCGATTGGATTTTAATTAGGGGAGGGAGAAAGTGGGTTGTTTGTTGATCTATGTGGGCAATTTCTTTTGTGTAGTTCAAGAACTAAGAGTGGCTTCCATGCTAAATCCTTGCAGCCAATAATAATAATATGGGCCTGTAGAAAGGTATATATCCATGTCGTCTATAAGAACATGGATCAACTATGTTATTGATTAACCTAATTCTTTTTTTCAGTGGATGACTTTTTGTCAGTAGAGGGTACGTATCAAAGTGACCCGTGGGTTTGTTTGAATTGTAAAGCAAAACAATCCAACAGAATAGTTTTGGATCAAAATATGAAGTTGTCTGATATTATTCAACCGATTTTTCATAATTCAGTACCCAAATAGGTCGTTATAACTCTACATGAAACTATAATTAGCAAGTCAATATTATAATTATCTAGGAGGGGTTAATCTAAACTTTACATTTAAGGAGACATTTTGGTGTCGTTTTCAAGATTCATGGGTTGTTTATAGCTATTTTCACGTACTAAGTTCACAAGTTATGGGCTAGGTACGTTAGAAACACATTGAGAACATAGGTGTCTGAACCCTTTTTCTATCGCCTCAGGGATGTAAGTGGGAAGGTAGACTAAACCTGAGGGGGTGGCCACTAAATTGTCAGGTCGCGTTTCACAGTGTGGATCGTTTTCTGCAAATATAGATCCCTCTGCTCGACTGCCAAGTTATAGGAATGTGGGGCACTCCAGACCCCACACATAAACCTGGAAATCCTTCGCCTAGAAGTAAGATCAATGATTATTTTTCAAAAGACTGCATGACTGTATAGTATACTTTAACTTCACAGTGAAAAAAATGTTTTCAATATAAAACTGAGAAGAAGAAAATTGAGACTGATATGAAAAGATTTTTCATTAGAAAAAGGAAAAATAGATATTCACACATACTACAATCACAAGAAAATCATCAATCATAAAGAAAAGAAATTTTTCCATCTAAAACTGATAAAGAAAATATTTTGTTACCTTCAAGCCTCATAGTTATAATTTCCCCATGAGAAAATGCCATATTCTATGATAAAATTATATCTATATAATAATGCTGCACTATATTATATTCTGTTTACTTTAGCATTGCCTCTTGGATGGGGTGTAGTCCCCTCTCTAAAACCTTCCATGCTAAATTCTGATGAATCAACAAAGTTGTTTCTAGATGTCCATTACTCAGTTCACCTGGCATTTGGAGAAGGCAGTTTCCCAGATGAATTCACTTACCTCAGTGAATATCACTCTTCCCACTCATCTCACATATACAAAATAGCATCTAGTCAGTCTAACCATTCTGTTTGTGTCTTAAGCCTGGTTTGCACCAGCCGATTTTAACCGCCAGTTATTTGGTAATCTATTACTTTCAACTAGTAATATGACAAAGGATTACATATCTAACATACCATTTGAAAGAGAATTAAAAACTCTAGATCTGTCTAAAAGTATATAACATGTTCATGATTAACCAATGTTCCCACTGCAGATTACTAAAATCGGTAGTAATATCAGCTAGTGGAAACAAGGCTTTACCCTTAGCCCACCCAACCCCCTGTGGGACAAATGTGAACTAGCAGCAGCCAGAGAGGGTCTGACAGCCCTATATATAGACGGTGTCCTCCGAGGTTTTTCTCATAAAAATACTCAAAACTGCCCCCATAACCACCCTTAGTGCCACTTGGTACGAGAGTCTGCCTGAGGGCTGTAGTAGGTGATGAAAAGGGGTGATGAAAAGTGAACTCAACCTTCAAGTATTTGAAGGAAGAATATTGCTCATATAGTTTTACATAGTTTAAATAGTTTTGAATACTAAGCAACATGTTTACATCGATAGAATAGGTGGGACTGTATCTTGGAGAATGTATTATATATATTATATATCTGATGTCCTATTCTAGTATCAATGTTTTTTATTTGTCTGGCTCCCAGCATTTATGCTATAAAAATGGTTCCTGTTCTATAGCAATATATATTTTGTAACAAGACGGCCGTATAACCTAGGATCTTTAGCTTGTTTCAATATTCGATAATTTGTGCAATTTCATTGAAAGTTACTTCTTGCGGATATAATGATCATAGGATTGATTAGCACTTTTTTTGATTTGTTTTGATAATTTCGTTTCCTGGTCGAATTAATGTACCTGTGTATTAGCTACAATTGTCAGTGTCCGTCACAATGTAACAACTTCGGAAAAAGGCTTGATATGCTGTTAAGATAGTTAGGGTAATAACAGTAATGTATACCTCAGAATGTGTACGTTAAACTGTGGGACATAATGATGAAAACAGTATTTGAGAAATACAAATACACGTTTTCGTAATGAGAAACAAATCTTGGCCACACTGAAAACACAAAGTCGTCAGAGAGCCACTGCAAGGTTGTCAAAGGGTTGTCACAGGTCACTTTTGGCCTCTCATATGTGACTTTTGGGTCATCACATGGGCTCATTTCAGGCCATCAATGCTGTGTGACTACCTTGTGACAATCCTTTGACAACCTTGGGGTGGTCAGAGGGTTGTCATTGTGAATTTTGAGGCTGGATGACAACCCAAAGGTAGTCATTTTCTCCCGACTACTTTAGGCCAAAAAGGTCATCAGAGAAGCAAAAATGAAGATCGGGTTGTCATAGGGTTGTCACAGAAGAAAATGAGAAGTCAAAAGTCCTGCCTGACTACCCTAGGGTTGTAGGTGAATGGTGCCTAAAGTGACAGCCCAGGGTTGTCATGGCCTCTGTCTATATCAACCCAGTGTTGTAAGTGAATGGTGTCAAAACCATACAACTCATAGGCCTCCTATGTGTAATGGCCACACCTAATAACTAGTAATAACATAATAGGATGCCATTATAATGACTATGATATCTACAACATGAAAATATTCATAAATAAGATTTTTTGTCTAACAGGCACAGACACAGCCTGTGACAACCCTGGGTTGTCGTTTTTGGCACCACTTTTGACAACTCTGTGTTTTCAGTGCAGGTGTGCGGTTCGTCAGGTAACAGACAGTTTTTACCTGTTCCTCCTGCACCTCCCCCACCATTACCCAGGTAAGGGAACACCTCTGACTTAGAGTCTACATACCTGCCAGCTGTGGGGTACCATGGTAACCAAGGGGTTGGGAGGGTGAGAATGGGGGGGGGGGGGCATGTATTGAGGTTTATTAACAGGAATGATTGACCTGTATCTGAATAATTATATTTGATACATATCAATGAATATTAATTTATGTAGATGAATAGACAGATAGTATAGATGGACAGATATATGTATATATAAATAAGCCTATATCTATATGTATATATAATATATAATATAATATACACATAGATATCGGCTTAACACTTTTTTAGGTAAATATGTATACATATTAATTTTACCTAAGAATGTGTTCTCATTGAAACTGTTTGAAATAATATATTTTTTCATAATTAATGCAAGTTATCCAATGACAAATCTATCAATACATTTGAACAGTCTTTTCCTTCATTACTTTTAGATATTCCATAATTTCTATTTTGTTCATCCCTGCCCTTCCTTATCCTCCATACTATTTGTCCCCGCTAGTCTCTTTTTGTGCTTAAGACCGCCCCGCCCCCCATATCTCTGACCGATCTAACCAGTGGCAGGTGGACTTGTTCCGTGCCATAACCACTTAACCCTGGAGCACATCAGACATGGCACAGCTGGAGCGGATTCATATATATATATATATATATATATATCCTCTAATCCTCTAATGATATATATATATATCCTCTAATCCTCTAATGATATATATATATATATATATCCTCTAATCCTCTAATGATATATATATATATATTTATATATATATATATATAATAGGCAGAACATCTCTATTATGTTAATCTGTTTATTCTAGTCAATTCTCATTAGCACTGACTCACCGGACGTGTTTTCACTGAATCCCTTTTCATTACCATTATTGATAATTTTTTGGTGGATACCAATATGCTGTTTCCCGTAGTTCACTGAAATCAATTAGAAGTTCATGGGATCGATTGCTAAAGTAAACCAGTTAAATGCACTGATATCCATTATATATTCATGAGGCCCATTGAGAAATCCATTCATAACACTGACATTAGAATCAATAATATTATAATGACAGAAATACCACTGAGTTTGATATGTTTTGAGAGGAACGTTTATATCTCAGATAAAACATCTCAAAAAGCGCCGGAAGTATTAATGGAAAGACAAAACAAGATATTAATTACAACTAACACATCATTCGATTATACTGTCACAATTGACGTCAATGTTTCAGGATATTCATGATGCGCATTGATTTTTCCCCTCTTTACAAATCTGAAGCTTCTTCTGGGTAGTTGGATTGGCAGTCTACACGGTCAATATACCCTAAAATACCAAATATCATATGGCCAATATATCTATTGACCAGGATCACCAAGGGTTCTAGCCAATGCATCCATATGATGAGCGGATTAAGCATTCTGAGTTCAAACGGCAGTTAGCAGATCGAGGGTTAAGCTTAACTTTCAAGCCGTTCATTATGATGTCTTTCAAATTTCAAATGGACGCGGCGTCGCTGTAGGTTTAGCGTTGAAAAGTCGCGTCCAAGAACTTTTGTATTATGGCGCACATTGCCAATTCAGTAAATATGCACATTATGTACAAAAATGAACAAATAAATAAGTAAGATTTAAGAAAAGGCATTCCAGATGTGTAACATGCTAGTGTCTGGTGGAAGGCAGTATAAAAGGTTCGCACCCCCACGCCCCCAGAGATACGTTGGTAGAGAACTAAGCAACACTATACTGGAAAGAAATGTATCCCTGGAATCCTCTTATGATAAGGTGGACATAGACTTATTAGAAATAGGTTGAATTCCATATATCATTTCTATAGCTGATAGATCAGGAAAATGATAGGAATGTGGCCTATAGGCTTCTTCATTCACTCCTCACTGCCCCCCTGGTGTTTTAGTGAAGGTAAACCGCCGCGGAGGCGGAGTTTATGCTATATAACCTCCGAGGCGTTAGCCGAGGAGGTTCTATAGCATAAACTCCGCCTCCAAGGCAGTTTACAAGCTTATACTACGACATCTAAAAGTCATAAAAGTACACCTTGGTATCGATATTATAGCTGTATACAATATCATATATATAGGATAAGTATTAGCTGAGATATTAGGGTTAGAGTATGCGGATTTTTAACATGGGAGCCTATGGCATGCGCGAGGTCACTCTGCAGCAGCATGCAGAGCGCAGAGTGCAGCACGCCCAGGGCGGGACAGTCAGGCTCACTCTCCAAACACACTACTCCACTCTGTTTCATAGTGGATCTCTCTTGGTTGGGCTTCCTACAGAAAATGTGATTGGAGCGTACACCCCTGAGACGACAGCCTGTCACTAGTGGGAACCTAGACCCTTAACTTTGACACGGCGACATGGCCATTTTGTAAAATCGACATGCTACATTATGCTTAGTGACATGAGGAAACAAATAAATGACACAACATAGCTTGTTTCAACATGCGACATGGTATCATCATCTCGACTCATCTTAAAGGTGACATGCAACATGGGGAGTTTCATAATTTCTCAAATTTGTCCTTGCGACATACAGCCCCCCCCCCAATCAAGGGCCCCACCATGCAGTCTACAGCCGATACACACTGGCCTCTGTACGCACCGCTCCTCGACCGTGCAGGTAATGAATCAGCTGCCACGGTAGGGTAGTGGTTAGCCTCTTGGACTTTAAATCCCAGGGTATGGGTTTCGAATCTAGGCAATGTAGTAGCCAAACTTTTCGGAAATTCGAAAGTGAACATAGAAAACTGTTGTGGATATATCTCAAATAACTCCATATAACCTCCGGAGGTTTACCACATAACCTCCGGAGGTTTACCACATAACCTCCGGAGGTTTACCACATAACCTCCGGAGGTTTATAAAATAAACCAACAAATAAACCTCCGCCGGAGGTTTACCTGGTCAGACACCGGAGATTACGCTCAGAAACCTACTAAGTAGACAATAGAAGCGTGGACCAGGAGTAGTATAATAACTATGAACCAGCAAGCCCTCTCTCATAAAGCCCCATAACAATTTTTTTTTTCAAAATAACTTCCCCCCCCCCGCTACTCATCAGCAGATTGCATATCAATCTTTACAGGCTGAACCCTCAATCAGGGTTGCCCATCACGATCTTC
Source organism: Lepidonotus clava (assembly GCA_936440205.1). Taxonomy (NCBI): domain Eukaryota; kingdom Metazoa; phylum Annelida; class Polychaeta; order Phyllodocida; family Polynoidae; genus Lepidonotus; species Lepidonotus clava. The sequence continues at coordinate 45,627,832 of OW387140.1, read as the reverse complement.
CATTGCGCCACATTGCACCTGATTTTATATGTTCACTGTGTAACAGGGAGGCGAAAAAAAAAAATTAAACTTTAGTATTTACAATTTGCATCGCCTTATATATTCTATAAACTGTCGACCCAAGTTCATGCCTCATTGGTTTATTCATACCACCGGCCAGAGAACTGATCACTTAAACCAACACTGGAAGTGATCAGTATAAAATACGCGCATGCACATATGCACGCACAAACTCACACAACTGTTTCGATTAGTGGTTTTCCTTTGCATCTCTACAGTAAGATATATAATGATTATGAACAAACCTATTTAGATTTATGCACGTAGACTAACTTAAGTCCATGGTCTGTGCCTGTGCCACGTACATATATCCCTCTCTCTCCCCACCCCTGTCATGACCGACTGACCTAACTCTGCAGCGTGAAGCGAAGCGTGACGTCCCCACCGTGGCCACGTTCATAGTGCACGGACTGGTAAAGGATCCATAATATGGATCCAGGTGTGTATTCCCCAGGTGGCTTGTTGGTCTAGGGGTATGATTCTCGCTTTGGGTGCGAGAGGTCCCGGGTTCAAATCCCGGACAAGCCCATACTGTTTTAGTTTTTCTACTTTTTCATGACATTGGTGTTTTTATTGAAGGTACTTGTCCATATATTGAAAGATTGAAGTCCAAGTAGCATTTCCCACATATCATGAACTTCCAGGCGAAATTAAAATTCATGGTTTACTTTTTCACCGAGAGGATTGGAAATGATTGTAAACTTTCGAGAGGTTTCTATGATAAATATATCATAATCTTTTCTTAAATGATTTTCCTATTAGCAAGGAGGCAATAATTTTATATCATGTGGTCTTTGCTATTAGTATTTCGTAGGGAAAAAGAACAATGCATATTTTTCTTCATATAATACACACACACACACACCTTTCTTCCTTATCTTCACAATGTTCTGGGGAAGAAAACTGTTCAGATTTAACCGTCTCAATCATGCACCTTCCATAGCATGTCATCTCTATACTAACTATTGACGTGTTAACTGTTTCGAGTAGTTGTATCTAAAATAGCACAAACTGGTGTCTATTAAAAAGCACCAGGTGGCAGTGCTGAGACTAGGGAGACCAGTGAGAAGAATCTTAAATCTCATCAAGCACATAAACATGAACGCCTCCTTATCTACTATAGGCATAGATAGCATGAATAAACTGGGGTAATTCTGGGTAAGTAGTTGATAGATAAGATAGTGTCGGGATTTTGCCTCCTATATTGCAAAAGGCCATGTATTCTTGCGGCAAATATAGGCCCGGTCTATACTGTTAATAGTGCGTTATAGTGCGTCCTTCGGGGGATCCAGTTAGGAGTACGATATTGAATCCTGCTGTAATTTGTGCTAAGTTGGGACTATGTCTCTTTTCGCTGTATTGTCATTTTCTGTATTGATTGTTATTAACCGCCGGTTAAATTTCATGTCTAATAAGGAAGTGCTTCAAGTCATCCACACGAATTTAAGGGATGAAGCTTTATGAGAATGCCAGAATTATAGGATTTTAGCAATGTCAGATACAAGATTCCCCTCCAACCTTTTTTTTTCTTTTTTTTTTTATTTGAAAAAACATCATCAGGGTAAGCCCCTGGTCTTCCAGACGTTATACAATAGGAAATACAGTTGTGTAATATTTTGTACAAAGAAGATAATAATGATAGGCTAGGTTAGGACATGTCTGACATCCAAACATTTCCATACAAAAAAGTTATGCAAACAAATCTAAATAAGCTTTAGATACATTCTATTTCGGGATCTAATTATTCGTTTAAATTCTGAAAAAGTTGGGGGTATAGACCCTTAAATTTGCGATGCGACATGTCCATTTCTTAAATTCGACACGGCGACATGGCCGTTTTTTAAATTCGACAGGCGACATTGCAAACAAGTGACAAATGACATGGCCTTTTTCTTAAATTCGACGAGGGACAGGGGTTTTAAAAAGATAACGACAAGGGACATGGATGTTTCTTAAATTCGACAAGGGACATGGGTCTAGAATGAGATATAGTGACAGGCGACATGGCTATTTTTTAAATTCGACACGCGACGTGGGACCCCCCCCCCCGTCTATACCCCCATAGTTGGACACATTTGAACATCAGCACATAACTCATCCCATAACTTCCCTCATGATAAAAGCTGAGATTCTTGTACTGTTGATTTAATTTGATATTGGAAAGGTCGAAAAGATAACGCTGATGTCGAAATCAAATCCTTAAAAGCCAATCTTGTACTAACATATAACAATAATACAGTTACCTGATTCATACAGTATATCGTGTGCAGCATACCTCTGATGCAGAATACCTGGTGATAACCCGGTCCTTAAGTGGCAGACGACATTTAGAAGAAACAGACGACTTTTCTCTCCGCCATCTAAAACTGGTTCCCGCGCTTTTTGCCGGCGGCCGCTCTCTGCTCGAGTTAGCGCGGTCGGCGATCAGGGGAACCAGCCGGAGTTTGGGGGTAGGAGGGTAGAGGGGGTTGGGAGGGGAGTGGGGGTAATGTAGGGGGAGGGGGAGGGGGAGGCTGTACTCTCCCTCTCTCTTAGCTTAACTAGTCAGAGTTACAGGCAGCACTGAGTGGAAGAGGATCGAGCTATGTGGTGCTGGGTGTAAACCAATAGGCAGTTTTATCGACCACCACACATCCCTTTATGTTGAAATATGCGAAATCTTTCGCTGAGTTGAAGCTGAGATACACTTCAAGTTATTGTAAATTGCGTGTTTTTTTGTTTCTGAAAGTCCGCAATGATATATTCTGATTCAAGGTACCATTATGACATCAATCTATTGAAGGTAATGTGTTCGTCCATATCTTTTTATCATATCGCATTGTATTATTTACAGATGGTATTTTGATAATTTTCATATATTGCACTGGTAATTAGTTCTAGAATATACCTTAAGCTTAGAGAGCTGCGGAATTGAATGCGTCTAACTGCTTAAACAGAACTCCATTGTCCAGGTCGTTGGAGTAAGCCATCGAGAACCAATGGGGCTTTCCATTGTAAAAGTCATAAGCACCTATTAAAGAAGCCATTAGATAAACCATTGGGAGGCCATAAGAAAGGTCATGTTGGAAGCCATGGGAGAACCAATGAATGGAACTATAAAGGGAGCCATGCCCATGAGGGATCCCTTAGGAAGGTATGAAGGATGCTATAGGAAGTGCCATACAGAAAACCATGAGGAAGCTATTAGGAAGTCATAATGGAAGCCATTAGGGAGGCCATGGGAGACACAAAAGAGAAAGCCATTGAAGAAGCCATTTAAGAGTTTGTTAGCCGACCTGTTGAGTTGAGGAAGCTGCATGGGATGTCATGGGGAAATCATTGACAGGCAATTGAGAATAATTGAAAAAGTAACAATTGGGCTTACTCACAAGCAAGGTAGAAAAGCAAGAGGTGACCATAGAGAAAGCCATGGAAGAGGTTATGGGGGAAGCCACAGAACCATGAGGGAAGCTATAGGGGACCATTGGGAAGCCATGGGGAGAACTATGGGGAATGCCATAGGGCAAACATGGGGAAAGGCATGGTGAAGGAAATGGGGAAGCCATGGGGGAAACCCTTGGAAAAGCCATGGGGAATACCACCATGAGGGAAACCATGGGGGAAGTTATGGAGAAAGTCATGAGGGAAGTCGTGAGGGAAGCCATATGGAAGCCATGGGGGAAGTCATGAGGGAACCAATAGGGGAAGCCATAAGGGAAGAAAAGGGGAAAGTATCAGGAAAGCTATGGGGAAAGCCACGGGGGAAGTTTTGAGGAAAGCCATGGGGAAGCCATGGGGGAAGCTATGGGGAAGCTATGGAGTTGTGGGAGAAGTTATGGGGGAAACCATATGGGAAGCAATGGGATAAGCCAGAAGGGAAAATATGGGGGAAGCCATGGGGAGGCAAGGGGGAAGCCATGGGGGAAATCATGGGGGAAGTCACAAGGGAAGCCTTTGGAGAAGCCATGAGGGAAGCCATAGAGTATGTCAATGGGAAGGCCATGGGGGAAGTCATGGGGCAAGCTATTGGGGAAGCCGTGGGGAAAGCCATTGAAGAATCCATAGGTGGAACCATGGAGAAAGACATGGGAAAGCCATGGGAAAGTCATGGTGAAGTCATGGAAGAAGCCATGGGGCAAGCCATGGGGAATTCACAGGGGGATTTATGGGGGAAGCCAGGGGGATAGCCAGGGGGAATTCACAGGGGGATTTATGGGGAAAGCCAGGGGGGGAGCCGTGGGGGAAGCCATTGGGGAAGCCATGACAGAAAGGCATTGGGGGAAGCCATATGGGAAATCATGGGGGAAGCCATTGGAGAACCTTGGGGGAAACCATGACGGAGACCATGTGCGAAGCAATGGGGGAAGCCATAAGAAAAGTCACAGAGAAGCCTTGCATGGGTAATGCCCTGGAGAGGCCATGGTTATATCTATGGCTATATTTCAAGCTACGTGGGAAGCTTAGGGGCTGGCCGTGGAGAAAGTCCTGGTAGAAAACAGTATGCTGAGGCTTTGTAAAAGGATCCCGTGTTTACAAGGGGTATGCCTTGGTTGATACTAGGCTCTGCTACGTCTGGCTGGCCGGGTATACTTTGTCACTTTGTTGACTTGTACTAAGGTCTGTTCCTTGGACAGAGTGGGTGGTGCTAATATGGTGCACCTACATTGTAATTGAATAAAACGGTGTGTAGGTTCCTGATGACTTTCCGGGAACATTGAACTGATGTTGCCGAAAGAGTGATTTTCTTTACTTTTACCAATAAACTGAATACATTTTTTGTTTAGTCAGAGTTTGAGTAAGGGGAGACTTGTCTTATTATATATAAGGCATACGTATTGTGTATAGTTCTCGGGAATGCCTCTACACAACTTCTGACCTCAGGTGCTGTGCAAACTAAGGTTTGCATGGGGGTTTGGAAAATGGGCCACATGCTTTGTGCCGAAAATATCATGTAAATATACTGGCTCATATATGTTTGAATTCTTATTTATGTTTCATATTGACCGGTTTTAGAATACAACTACAACTACACATACATAATATTATCCAGGGTCAAACTCAATAAGTTCGTATTTTTGAGATCCAAAGTAGTTGCAAATTGCAATATATCAATGAATGCGCAAAGTGACAGTTGGCGCGCTATAACTGAAGCCAACAGGCAGTAACGAGAAGCCAGCAGGCTCTGGCCGAAGGGGGGGGGGGCTGGTAGAGGGGAGCAGGGGCACCAGGGCGTAGTTTACTCCGGATCCACGCCGGACCACAAACACTGGAGGAAGGGGGTTGTGTTTCCAGGGCAACGCTGCCAGCAGTCGGAACACCTTTTCGTAGGGGCGGACGTAAGGAGGCTGCTCTCTCTCTCTGCCCTCTATTCCTCCACGGTTTGAACCACTCTCCTCAACACTAAGTACCCTTATTATCATGAAAGGATACGGATAAAGCTAAGGAAGCACTAGGAGGATTTACACTAAGAAGACACCAGAGAATTTGGTGCATTGGAATAGTGAAAAAGTCTAAGCAGTGAGGTGGATAAGGGGGATAAATTTCAAGGATCCACTGAACGGATTTGTTTCACTAAGAGGATTTGCACTAATGGGAGAGAAATGCCCTTGAAACAGTGTACGGTTCTAAGCAGTGTAAGGGGTCAGAGAGATCAATAGCATAAAGCATTGGAAGTACCAGGAGGATCTAGCACTAAGAGGATCTTACACTGAGAGAGATATAACCCAAGGGAAGTGTAATCTTCTATGCAGTGCAGGCCGTTGGTGATATAATACAACTAGATTGCAAGTTTCGCCAGTCTAAAGAATTTTATAAATCGTTCAAAATGGCTGGATCTAAGAATTGGGCCGATAAATATAAGGGTAGTGACCACCACGTAGACAGGTTTGTGAGGGATAAGATGAACTATGAACAGAAAACAGGACAGCCCTATCCAGGTCAGACAGTTAACCTTTACTTTCTTGGATCATTTCACACTATTGTTTGTAAATAGGCAATTTTTCTAATTGAGAAATGTCATTTCATTATAAGAACATGAACATAAGTACATACAATTTTATGTGATTATGGCTTAGACCTCAGAATCGTATTAGGTAAATTCGTCAAGAAAATCCAATTATCACAAAATTATTTCTTTGTGTATGCCTACATGAATGGGTTATATTGATATATATCAGCTTTTCAACATCCTGTGCCTATCTGAGAACTTTATCTGAATGAAAAAAGGGATGGATACAGGGTTTTCAACAACTTTCGATTAGACTCTTCCGAACTACAGTTTATCTTGTTACTACTGCAATTCAATGTTTGACCAAAGTGGAATATTTACTCCATATTTACCCCTGTATCCGCCCCAGTAATGTCCTTTATAACCTTGAATTACTCCAATAGCGACTGTTATATGCTTAGATGGGGGGCCGAACTGCATGCTGGGTCGGCCCATTAGGTGTATGTCAATGTTATTTCGGGCTGGATGTATGTTGTGTGTAGGGGGATAGGTAAAAGACCAGAGATCAAGTCTAGAGGCAACACTATCAGTGCAGAAGGATAGGCCGGTCGTTTCACATTGACTTAGGCCGCCAGAGATAAGAAACACATGGAGGAGCGGTCTAAAAATAGGAGGATTCCCTTTTGTCTGATTAGTGAAGAGATTCCTGGAGTACCATTGGGATACTTGTAAAAGCATTATGTAAGAAATATACATATCTAAGCACCGGTAGTAGAAACCTTTTTGAAGCATGAGTCAGTCTGTGATCATCGCCATAAGTGCCTGAAGCCACATGACGGCAGTTATTTTTTGATATAAAAGATTTGTGCCAACAACCCTTCTCTCAACATGATATACGGCTTAAATGTAGATTAATTTCTAAGATATAAATCTGTTACAATAACTTTGGACTATAATGTTCCGCAAGTTTGTTTTATAAGATCCCTTTCTGGCCTAGGTATATGAAAGTGTCCGATGATTGAAATTAATTCTTTGGGCTTCTTCTTTTTTACATCATTAGACCATATTCCTACTAATTCTTGTTCAACCTTTTTTTCACATTTTTTATATAAGCCCTCTAATTTCAAGAGATACTGATTGCAGATTGACATTACTTTAGTAAAAACAATACATTTTCCTAAGGATGATAAACAACTATCTTTGATCACAGTTGAGGGTGATATCTACGGCTCTGTGTTGATGTACGTTCAGTGGCACAGACCTGATGTTCCCCAGGGGGTCCTCAGTATGTATGATAACCAGTACACTGCCAAACAGATCTATTCTGGTGCTATCAGCGTTCAGATGCCATCAAGTGGCCTACAATCAGGGATATCCCATCTGTTGATATCACAGGAAGCTTACAACCTCTGCTTCTACCCACTATACGGGTCTGTACGGCTAATGGCATTTCTGTGAGGGCAGTGGTAGATAAATCTCCTACGTCACAAATAGTGTTGTTCTTCTGCCCCATTTGAGGTAACGATATCGCGATATGTTCACATGAACCCCTTTAGACTGTAATTCGGCCATATCCACCCATGGGTATTCTCAGAATCATAAATTGTGAAGAAGGCCACAGTTACAAGGCTTGTCACTGTGTCTGGAGGGGGGGCGATGACATCTGAATTGCAACATGAGCTCTATTCAATAATAGTTCTGGTGGTATCAGTGTTTGGATGCCATCAAGTAGCACTTGGTCAGGCATACTAATATAATTGTCTTGATATTTTGGTAGATACACAATTTCTGCCTCTGTCTTCCAGCCTCTGAATTGGCTAATGTGATTTCTGTGAGGGTTGTGGGGAGATAAATCTCTCACTTCACTGAAATTGTTGCTTCTTATTCTGAGTCCATTCTTCAAATAATTCTGGCAGTATCAGCAATGCTATGCCATCAAGTAGCCTAAAGTCAGGGATACCCCTTCTGTTGATATCAGGGTCGGCCACCAATCTCTACTTTTATCCACCATACGGGTAAGGTCCTTACAGACTAATGGTATTTCTGTGAGGGTAGTGGGGAGATTAGGTCTCCTACGTCACTGAAAGTGTTGTTCTTCTGCTTAATCTCTGGTCACGATATCGGGGAATGTTAAGGGTTGGTACAGTCTATGGCAGAAGGAAGCACTTCTATAGGGTTGTATATTGGTATACTCTGCAATCAATCAAAAAGCTAAAATAAGGTATCTGAAAAAATTCTGTAATAGAATTGTATGATTTCACTTCCGATTCTTGTGGGACTTCAAATTTCTAACCTAAATAATTCCTTTTGGACTGTTCACTTTTATATTTTTGTGCCCGATTATGTCATTAGCCTTATTATATGAGGCTTATTAGAAGGGATAAAAATACATTGAAATTTTAACAGATATAGCTTAAATGGAAAATTTCTACTTTCAAATGGATACATGGCAAAGTGTAGTTCTTGCTTTTTCGAAAAACATGTCATGAGACTAGAGAGAGTAGTCCGTTTTGAATAATTCGACATTTTTATAAATAGAGAATGTTGTCTACTGCCAAAGACTGCACAAGATTCTGTAAGTAGGATTTCCCTCGAGGGTTAGCATATTATGTGATTGGGATTTGAATAAATGGAATCTAAATGAAACAATCTACAATTATCTCCACATTGCAGTGGAACACACAGGTGACTATGCAGTTTAAAATTCATTTCTAACTCTGAGGTTTAAAGTGCCTTTCTCTATGAGTGTGCTTGCTTAGTGTTAATCTGATTTGTTTTCACTTCTAACGGCCAATGTCATTGACCACGCTATGAAATTTCATCAACTTTTCTACGTCTTTTCTATAATTTCCAAATATTTATACTGATTCTTCTCATTTATTTTAGTTGTGTGATTCCCCAAGTGTATCATAATTATGTGTATATGTCTCAGTCAGGTTTTCCTGGGTCCCTTTTTTTGTTTTAAATCTGTCTTCTGTCCTTTTTCTGAACTATGACTTTCGCATTACCTTTTTTGTGAGATTTCTATGCCTTTTCCCATAAAAAAAAACATACCTGTGTGCAACTCCTTTACTAAATCACGATTCCCTAGATATCCAATATAGAATTGTAGAGTGATGGTATTCTACTCTTTCATAACTAGAACAAATGTGCCCCTTATGGGAATATTAGTAATACCCCTATGTGCAGAATATATATGCATCAGCATAGTTACATCTACGTATTTATTCATAAAAGTCTTTGTGCAAAATTGATCTCATTTCCAATATAAACTAAGACAAGTCCGTCTATTCTTTTAGTATATATCAAAACAACCAACCTATAGAACGTCCCTTATAAATACAAATGTGCACTGACCTCAACATTTCAATTTAGATCCCACCGGTGAATTAAGAACTGCACAAAATCAGTCAGTATCCTCAACACCTCTTTTGCCACATAAAACTTATGTATGTCGCTTCGGACATCGCCCATCTTAAGGTGGGTCCCCATAGAATGACAAAACAAACTTGTCGTTGGTCATCCAGTGATAACTCGTTCCATCCTTGGAGAACAACATTTTTTTATGTGATTAGAAAGGGTTAACACTGAATGGTCAATGACGAACATGGTTTGTCATTCTGTGGAAACCCGCTGAGCCCCAAAAGGCTGTCAACTGACTTTTGTTGGTCTCAACCCTTTTAATCCTCGGTGATCAGCACTTCATTGAAGGCTCTAGTCACCGTGGATGGAAAGGGTTAGGCCAGATTTCCATAGAATGACAAACTATGTTTGCGGGGGCCATTCAGATTAAACCAATTCGATCCACAATGACTAAAGAATTTAAGGCGGCATTGGCCTTTGTGGTTGGAAAGGGTTAAAACATTTGGTCAGCTGACTAAACTTGTTGGATGGATTTGGTCATTCCGTGGAAATCTCCCTACAAAGGCGGGTTTCCACAGAATGACAAACCATGTTAGTCATTGACTTTTCACTGTTAACCCTATCCATCCTCGCTGACAAACATCACCTAAATAACTCTGGTCGTTGAGTATGGCAAGGGTTAACACTGACAGACCGCCTACAATCATGGTTTGTCGTCCTGTGGAAACCCGCCTTAAGACCAACTAAATTTAGTCGGCAGCTTTTTGGGGCCTTTGGGGACCCGCCTTAAACCATTGATTTCCAAACGCTTCTAACAGCCGCCTTACTGACCTTCTGTTTCCCTGCCAGTGCCAGACCCGTGGGAGGTAAAGGACAGGCACCAGGCACAGGTATGTATATATCAACGTGATTTACCTAGAAATAAAAACAGAGAATTCACCATAAATGTGTGGCAATAGTGTAGGTTTGATGTGAGCTTGTCTCAGACGCTCAACTGAAAATACCAGGTATGATACACCAATGGTGTCAAATGTAGGGTGAAATACCCCTACTTCAGCGTGATATTTGAACAAGGTGTGAAATGACCAGTGCAATCGATGTGATTCACTTTGAGATGTATGGAGAATTCTGTCCATACCCACTAATCAAATTTTACACAGTCGGCCAACGGATATGCACTAAAATCGGCAGATTCTGATGAACATTTGTCAGTACACTTTATTGAAATATACATGCCTAATCAGAATCAGTGTTGAAATTGGCCGATTATTTGAGTATAATCGGTTGTTTTTAGCACCAATCAGTCGGCTAACCTGGGTGAAAATCACCTAGTGGGTATGCTGTTTTAGCATCTGCCAATAGAGTAGGTTTGATGCGAGCTCTCACACCCAACTGAAAACCCCATCTATGAACCCCAATAGTTTTAAACGGAGTGTGAAATACCACTCCAGCAGTACAAGATTCCAACCAAGTGTTAAAGTGAAATACCAACTCCCAAGATCGTAGTGCCGCGAGACTAGGATCGTACTGCCGCGAGAATTGAAGAGGTATTAGGTTGCTTTGAAAGCTATCAGTGACCAAGAATTATGTGTTACAAGGGCATGTGGTTTGGGCATTGAAGGATTGAAAGTTGTTTACTGTTTGGGAGCCAGCCAAGGATCGTATTCCGGGAAGGGTCACTGCTGGGGCAGAGGGGTCTATTCCAGGCATGGTATATATCATATATCAATCAGGGAAATATAGTTCACCTGGGGGTGATTTAAGAGCTGAACATTGATTGATACATTGCCTAACACGAACAACCTCCAAGCATAGTATGTATATTAGCAATACACCTTTCCCACTAACCTGTGCAGACCTTTGGCAATTATGCCACTTTACTCCATAATGTATTGCATTACTATTGGAAAAAAATTCCAAAGAATTGTTCACATGTATAACACCAGGGCAGCGCCACGTTATCGGAAATATGTATTGATTTATGTTATGCCTTTCAGTGTGTTTTGCACATGATTTATGTTAGTAGGAATCTGAAAAATACAATTCGAAATGGAAATACATAGTGTGGAAGAAAAGGGTCAAATGGTGTTAGAGATGAAGTACCAACACCCTCATTACAGTGTTTGAAGAAGCTTCATTGTCTGCACGAACAAACCAGATCTCTCTGCAGAAAACAACTATGCTTGGAGAGTGAAAAATGGCAAGCTAATCTCTTCTTACAGAGTGAGTGACGGCAGGCTGCTCTCTGCTTGGAGATTGAGTTATAGTAAGCTGCTCTCTACTTGGAGAATGAGTGATAGTAAGCTGCTCTCTGCTTGGAGAGTGTGTAATACCAAGCTACTCTCTGCTTGGAGAGTGTGTAATACCAAACTGCTCTCTGCTTCGAGAGTGAGGAATACCAAGATGTTCTCTGCTTGGAGAATGTGTAATACCAAGCTGCTCTCTGCTTGGAGAGTGTGTAATACCAAGCTGCTCTCTGCTTGGAGAGTGTGTAATACCAAGCTGCTCTCTGCTTGGAGAGTGTGTAATACCAAGCTTCTCTCTGCTTGGAGAGTGTGTAATACCAAGCTGCTCTCGTGCGGGGGCGAGAGTTCAGGTCACGTGACGTGTGATCTGCAGTCACGTGACCTGAGGTCAGAGCTGCTCAGGGTGGGCTATTCCTGTCCCGGGGTCAGAAGTGTCGAGTCAGCAGTCTGCTGAGATAACACACCACCTCTTCAAGCATGTTATGACATCTCGAGTCTTAAGCATGCTAACATGCAATCAAACTTCATTGCCTAGATCTACTCCCCTTGGGATTGTAACTGGGAGGTCTGTTGTGGCATCTTGAGTCTTACAAAGCCTAAGATGTAATCAAACCTAGATGACACTGGATGTCCTGAACCCACCCCCTTAAGTCCTACCTACGTTTTGAACCGAGATTAGAATTCATCAACTCCAAGGTCCATCAATTCCCCAAATATTGTTAACCAGAAATTCCAGTTTACAACAGGGGCAGGCGGGAATTCAGAAGTGTGAAAATGTTGGTTTCCCTATACTCCAACAGATTCAGGTCATTTGATTGAAAACTCCATGAGGTGGCTTCATGATACATGAACTCGAGCGCCACAAACGTTTTATATATGATATGGGGTTGCCTTAAACAACTTGATATATAACTTTACTTTACTGTATGTATTATATGTCTGCATATTCTATTTCAATGAATACATTTGCGTGAAACATTTCGATGAATATGTTTTTGTGAATCCTGATTCAAATTCATTCATGTTCAATTCGACCTTAATGACCTATCCTTTTTATTTGTCCCTATTTTGGTATTTTTGACCGAGAACATGTCATCTGAATAATATTGTACTGAGTGGATGTATAACTGTCCCCTTTTATCTGACTCTTATCTGACCTTCATCTGACATTGTCCTGGCCTGCCACTCTTACATGTCCAGGTGTTATCTTGACCTTTACCTGACCTTCCCCTGTTTTTGTCCAGTTGTAATCTTGACCTTTATCTGACCTTCCCCTGTTTTTGTCCAGTTGTAATCTTGACCTTTACCTGACCTTCCCCTGTTTTTGTCCAGTTTTAATCATGACCTTTACCTGACCTTCCCATTTTTGTCCAGTTTTTATCTTGACCTTCACCTGACCTTCCCGTTTTTGTCCAGTTTTTATCTTGACCTTTATCTGACCTTCCCCTGTTTTTGTCCAGTTTTAATCATGACCTTTACCTGATGTTTCCCTGTTTTTGTCCGGTTTTAATCATGACCCTTACCTGACCTTCCCGTTTTTGTCCAGTTTTTATCTTGACCTTTACCTGACCTTCCCCTGTTTTTGTCCAGTTTTAATCATGACCTTTACCTGACATTTCCCTGTTTTTGTCCAGTTTTAATCATGACCTTTACCTGACCTTTCCCTGTTTTTGTCCAGTTTTAATCATGACCTTTACCTAACGTTTCCCTGTTTTTGTCCTGCAGGGCTCGCACTCACCAGACAACAAGATGGTGGTGATCACTACCCGGAGGTGCCGGTCCGTGCCGCCGGCAATAGGTGAGTCACTCCTTATACGACCTCTGAGCTGCTCAAACTGACCTTTATTTGACCTTCGTCTGACCTTTATGTGACTATTTTAACATTTGGTTTGAAACCAAAAAATACTATTTATAATTATGCCCGAAAATGTGAATTCGGGGGAGACATCAAAATTCGCATCTTAAAAATATCCCCATCATAAAAATGTCGCAAAATTCACATCTTAATTATAGTATCAGTGTAAATATTTTAGATTGCATCATGACTTCATTATTGAACAACCCTTTGTGGTGTCTGTTCCTTCATTAGTGTACCAAGTTAAGTCCAGTCAGTTTTGCGAGATGTAAATATTTGTTTCTGATCCTTTGGAAGACGAAGAATTCGGATATTGATGTCTCTCCTTCTCAGAACAGGGGTCCTTTTATAGATTTATTCAATCACGTAATTGAATAACGTTTCAAGATTGTAAAATGATTAATTGCAGGCAAGCCCTTTTGAAACAGATACCATTATCATTTATTTGTTGAATAAATTTTAAAATGTTTGAAGTTTAAGATTATTTGATCTTCATCCTAATGATATAGAAATTATCTTGATTTTAAGGGCTATATAGAAGTACCTCCCAATTAGTTTTGGATGCATGAATCAGTATTGAGCAGTAAAAATATTATTGCTATCACGTTTGTTTTCTTTGCCGTTTTCATAGTGTTCCTTTGAGAGAATATATGTATTAAAGACCAGCACGCTTTGACAAATTCGATACTTTGCAATATGTGTAAATATGGATAACTTTAGTGCACTTTCAGATGTTTTCTTCAGTTTTACTTGGACATGTTGATGCTGTAGATATGTAGCTATTTGTTTGAGACTTTTGCTGTAGCTATCTAATATATTGCAGTGTGCCTAGCTGTTTGATTCTTATTTATACTTTGATCAAGATTATTTTCAGCCAGAGGTTTTCTATGACCAAGGCCAGCCCATCAGTTGTTTTATTTTCTATTGAGTTTGGTTAAATTCTTTGACTCTTTCTAGTTGTGTTCAGGTTGTTACCAGTTAGGTAATCTCAATTTATGGGCCATTATTTCTGTAACTGATTAGACTAATCTGACAAGAATCAATATGATCTGATAAGTGATTCGGTCTATCACAAAAAGTATTCATGCTCAATTACCCGTCTTTGCTGTAACTTTGTGCAATGAGGTTACTTCTATTTTATCGAAAGACGCTAATGATAACATATTGATGAGTGTCCAATCAGCCTGATCAGTTACACAAATATGGGCCCAGATGTTTTAAAGCTAATATTAGCTTTTGTCTTGATGCACATGTCTCACAATGTATCTGATTGGTTAAAGTCTACGGAGACTGTTCCCTCTTATTGATTTTGTTGCACTGTTATTTCCATATTGTTTCTCTTTTATTCTGTTTATTATCACATTGATTTTTTCTTATACATTGTGTTATTGTTTAACTTCATTTTCAATGTCTGGCTGTTCTCTACAGCCTGTTTTCTCAATGATCATGGTTAGCATGCTGCTCCTACAATGCATTTCACCAATGTTGAATACGTAAGGTGCTTTCTCCTCTGACGGCTTTTCACCAATGTTATTGTGAATCTTACATGTTGGGATTCCAGAACACATCAGTGTGTCAGGCAATGAAAAAGAATCTAAAAAACACTTACACATCTCTCTTTTAGTTACTTCAACAACATTGGGTACATTTGAGGCCTCTAAAAATCGTTTTTCACAACCATCACAGGTCATGAGAACTTCCCTTGAGTATTTCTGTATCACTTATGATGCAATCTAGTGAAGATAAGATATCAATAAGCAGAATTAACAATGATCATTGAGAAACAAATCCCACATTTTGTTTGGTTTTGCTGCTTCTTACATTTATGTTTAACCTCCATAGTCTCCTATAACTACGACTACTCGTACGTGCCCGGCCTTCGGAGGTCCTACAGGATGTCACCGCATTCTAGATACCCATGTAATTAACTTTACTAATACAATTTAGAAAGTAGATCAGTGAGGTATTGTATGATGCATTTAGTTGATCACTTACAGATTTCCAATCTATTATCAAATAATCCATAAGAAATGACAACTTTTCTATTCGTCTACTAAATATCTATAAGTATACGTTTTTAAATATTCGAGGCAATGCACGCTACAAGTACTGCTAGCTTTTTGATTGGAATAGTTTGCTATATTTGATTGAATTGATATCCAGAATTTGATATAATTTTTAAAATTGCTTTTGGCCAAGTACTTGATCTGCCTCGATAAATATGTAAAGCATTGGCAATGATTTAAATCTAACCCCATTAAGGAGTTCATGCTTCAGAGTTTCTGTTAATGGCCTTACCTTTCTATGCCTTAATGCAGAGAAATAGTTAAAGAACAACAAATTGGTTGAAAGCTTCCTGAAAGATAATGATTCCTTAGAACTAAACATTTTTTTAAAACTCTGGTGAACAACAATTATACACAAAAGGTGTGCTGCTATGTTGTGTTGTCATGTTCTAACCCTTATAGTCTCGTATGCGTTCGGCCGTTACCTCATGTACGTGCCAGGCCCCCGGAGGTCCTACCATGTGTCACCGTACTATACATACCGACGTAATTAACATAACTAATCCAACCTCCTATATGTGGGTGTTCAAACTGAATCATCAGTGTCTGTAATTCTTCTAGCTAATTGATAAGATTAAAAGTGTGTTTTGTATCTCAAACGAATAATCGGTGCAGTAATAATTGTGTCAGTGTATTGGTGTATTCTCATTGTAAACAGCAAAATATTAAAAGAGGTTGATCATAATTCAGTGGTTTGTCAATCCTGTTGGTAACCTGAGAATTAACAGTTTATACAGTGGATTAACCTGCTGATAACCTGAAATTAAACAGTTAATACAGTGGATTAAGTTGGTTGTGCTCCATGTGTACTATGTTCTAACCCCCCTAGACACCTATGACCATGGCCATGGCTACATGTACATGCCCGGTCTTTGGCACTCCTACTGGATGGCACCTCTGTATAGACAATGTAATTAAGTTTACTATATCTCAGTGGGGCAAATAGGGGACTTATAACTTGATGTTCTGGGAACAGCTTTAACCAGTATTTCTAGTTTGTTAAAACAAATATATTCTTGAGCCTTCATTAAAACTGCATTGCCACCTTAATACAGAAATTGGGTCAACATTGTATTATTCTTTGTATTGTGCTAATAATGTTTCCTTCATTGAGCTGGTCTTAAATCACACTTTGTAGATCCAGAGCACTGTGTATTCTTATATATTGCCTCAGCTTTTGTTGACTCAAATAGGAACCTATATTCATGCATAGAAGTAAGACTTGGGCAGCCAGGAATCTCTGGAATTCCCATAATATACATATATGTGTTTGGTATGAAGATTGCTGACTGAAACTCTATTACATAAGTAAATGGGTGTGCCAAGATGGCAGTACTAGTCCATCACATAATTTCTTTTACAAATTGTGAGAAGTGCCATGAATTTGACAAACTTCCAGATTCTTTGAACTCTTGGAAGCTACCTCAGTCCCTTGTTTGCCTTCCTGACCTATAATTAACTACAATTTTGAACAATTAATCTGTACTGATGCATTTCAAAAGAGGGTAAATCATCAGAAATTGCAAAAGGACTATATCATATAAGAGGTGGTTCACTAACATTTCCAAATTGATACACTCCTGATTCACATGAGTCTAACTTTTGCATTTATATTCTGTTCCAACCCTTGTAGTCTCGTCTGACTTCGGCTACGGCACCATGTATGTGCCAGGCCTTCGGAGCTCCATCCGGTCGACACACATGTATAACTACCCATGTAATTACCTTACCAATTAATTCCTATTCAATAACATGTCATACCTAAAGCATTTAAAGATTGGTTCTTACAAGTAATAAAAAACAGTATTGAATATTTATGTATATTCTAGAGCTGTGATCAATTTCTCAAGACAGCTATCAGTTATTTCTGGTCCTATCTTTAATTTCAGTTAAACTCTTAAAGGCATTGTTGGCAATCATAAGATATTATCAGTGAGTTTCTTAGGAGCTAGGTCACAAGTAAGGTCACTTATCCTCTTCCTGGTTACTTAGAGGCTTCTTCCCTCTTTTTATAAGAATGATTAAGGGTTAAAATTTATTTTTAAAAAATTGAAAATACATGTTGAGGCTATACTCTACCAAAGTAGTAATCAAGTGTTTTCACACTCCTAGCTAGATTAAATATCTTAAAGGCTATAGTAAAAATAGCTTGATATTACCCAATGTTGCTTTTCTTTATGGGGGGGGGACAAATAATGTTTACGTGTTAGATGTTGGTTAGGCTGATGAGAACTACCTGTCACCCGTCTGTCCCTCGTGTCCGTCCCTACTTATATTACTCTTAACATTCCCAGACTTCTATGACTTTGGCTCTGGCCACAACATCATTTACGATCCAAACGTTACGCAGTCCTACAGATCACCACCATATCAGCCAAGTAAATATAGTGTGAAAGAGCATGTAGGATAGAGTGTCTATGGAATGAGAACTAGGAGTTGTTTTAGTTGTAGACTCTCATGAAGACTTTGAGTGTTTCTGTTATTGTATGGTCTCTTTTTCTGGGGATTGCATTTTTATTCATTTTTGCAATATGAGGCAATGAACAGTATGGATCTCTCTTATTTTGAATTATTTTTAGTTCTTCAAAGCACCATACCCACTAGGTGACTTTTACCCACTTCGCCGACTGGTCGGCCCTAGAGTCAGCGATTCTGCCCTTAAAATCGGCCGACTCTAGCGCCAATTCATATCAAACATACACATTTCAATATAGTATACTGAAAGGCAACCTTAAGAGTCGGCCAATTTTAGCACCTGCTCGTCAGCCGACTGTGTAAACGTCGGCTAGTGGGTATGGGGCTTAATTCTCCTACAATTAATGAAAAAAGTAAATAGTAAACAAAAACATGAACAAAACATTAAAAATATAAAGCAAACAAAAGAAAATGACAGTGTAAATATGATTCTTTAAGGCAATCCCGGAAAATAGCCCTGCATAAAGAAATAAATTCAGGTACACAAGACATTAAACGGATCTAAAGTTCAGCGTTACAATTGGTGCAACTATGCAACACAATTCATGTTCAGTCAAAGTTTGAAAAGGTCACATATTTTCTAAGTATGGCCAGTTCAGGCATTGATGTTCATCGCCTCATACTGCAGAGTGTCTTGTCGTACGAAGCTATGAAGTGAAATTTCAATATTATTTATTTGGATGACATGAAGAGAGCATGGAATAAATAAGCGATGATATGAAGTCGTGCCAATTTGGGTTTTACAGAGGAAAAAGATTTAAATGTTAAACACAGGATAATGTAGTATAAATATCATAAATTACACTTTGATTTTAAGCAGTTGTTGTTATATGGTTACATCTTTTGAACTTTGAGGTTGCAGCATTTGACTGTCTGCAAATTATTTTCCTTTGTTCTTTTTTAAGCTGATTACATTTGCATTTGTAATGTTATAGGTCTATTATAGCTCTTCTATTAGTTGGTTATTCCCTTTTGTTTCCAACACTGCAGTCAGGCAAATCAGAGACATGTCTCTGATACCTATATGCAGAAATGGCAGGAAGAGCTCAGACTTGCTTTCAGTTTGTCTTAGGTTTAGTAGGATTATGATAAGGACTATTGGAATTATCAAGAAACATATGACAATGAGAACACTCAGTCATGAAACTTAAGGATTTTATAACCCACAGTGACAGCCTATTTTGGTGTCTTTGATATGTTTTGTGATATTTTCATTAAAATATTCACAGTCTTCTTGAAGGTACTTAGTAAATGTTGATGCCAAGCATCATTATATTTTTACTTTGTATCAAATATTTTGGGTAATTATAATGAGGTGAACCAAGATCCTTTAGGTGTATATCCCTTACATTTGCTGTTTTAGTTTTGCTTCTTCTTATTTTGTGTGTTTAACCACCATAGATGCCACTGGTTACTACTATGGCGACTGGTCGGTGCCAAGGCGTACAAGAACACCATTCTATGGACTCCCATGTAATTAACATCACTAATATTTTCTATCCAAGACCAAATCAGTTAACAAGATATTACACTGAATGGTAAATCTGATATGACTGCACAATTGTATATACTTCCTGTTTTCATGAATGTTCATGTAATGTAATAAGTACTTGGCAAATGTTGATGCCAAGCATCACTATATGTTTACTTTGTCTTAAAGGGAGCCAAAAGCAATACAAGGTCAAAATCTCGCAAATTCTATTAACTATTGAAATACATTCTATGGCCATAACTTAGGTCCATAATGAAATATGAACCATGAAAAATGGCTGAAACATCATGAAATACATCAAAACTTGTCCCTGCTCAATTTCGGTGACCCACAAAAATAGGTTTGTTTAAAAACATTGCAGTCTACAAACAGTCAATGTCAATGGTTATCTGGAATTTAAGTGAAATTAAAGTTAATGTTCATGGTTCATTAGATACCAATAACTCAAGTTGAACTCATAGAATGTACTTTTATAGTTTTTTGAGTTTGCAAAATTGTATCTTTTTTATTTACAGAATATTGCTTTTGGCTCTGTTTAAATATTTTGGGTTAATATAGCAAGATGAACCAAGATCATTAGATGCATAGCCGTTATTTTTGGTGATTTTTGTTTTGCTTCTTATGTGTGTTTAACCACCATAGACGCCCCTGGCTACTACTATGGCGACTTGTGGGTGCCAAGCCGTGAGAGAGTCAAAGAGTCACCATCCTATGGATTCCCATGTAATTAAAGTCACTAACGTTTTCTGTCCAAGACCAGATTGGTTAACAAGATATATATCACATTGAATGGTAAATCTGATATGACTGCACAATTGTGTATACTTCCTATTTTCATGTTTATGTAATGTAATAAGTTGGTTCATAATAAGTAAAACATTTGAAGTAACATATTACATTATGTATAGCTGATGAAAAGGAGAGAAGTCCCAAATATTATATTTTGTTGGTGATTCTTTATTTTGAACTCCCATAGACCTCTATGATGACCTGCCAAACCTTCGGAGGCCATACAAAGCATCACGATTCTATGAACTTCCATGTAATTAATTTTACTTTTTACAAACCAATTTTGTGTTGACAGCAAGATGTTTCACAAAGAGTTATTTTTAATAAAAATCCTTGCATCAAAGTGTAGATGGGTTAAAATCCCACATAGTATAAGACCATCAGTATCATATCATAAGACAATACAAACATTCAGAGTAATACACCAATTTTATTGATATAGCTATGAATTCTCTAAGAACAGGGCTCAACATTGATGCTATTGTCTTTAGATACAAAAGACAGCAAGCAATGTAAGAGTATTTTCACTGTAAACCTTTAGTTTTATGTGAACTGGAGTGGGCTTGTTCAAGTGTAGGTGTCTAGAGTAAACAGTCAGTGTTTAATGTTGAACCCTGTAAAAGGACTAAAGGCCGTATTCCACATACCGATTTTGCTGCCAGTTTTAAAAATCGGCAGTAGGAATAAAGGTCAAATATAAGTATGACATAATATAGATATGTCATACATCAATGGAAAGGTCTTACAAGTCTCTTTTGAATGGTATATAATATGTAAGGTCTTATTTTACAATCTCAGAGAAAATCAAAACAAGTACAAAATCGGCATCATCAAAATCAGCATGTGGAATACAGGCTTAAGAATGTCATTTTGAGAGTTTCCTTTTATTCACAAATATTATGTTTTGACTCTCTTAGTGTCCTACGATGACACATACCTGGAAAACCTGAAGAGGTTCTACAAGGGATCCCCTTACCTTGGACGTCCATGTAATGAATTTTACTGTTTGAATAACACTTTCTTTTGATAAAAGGATGTTACATGTATTAAGGTCAATAGAAAATCTGTAACTCTGCAATTTGGAGTCACAACAATCAATGTATTAAATTAAGTTATGTTTGCTTGGTAAGGAAAACTTTAGAAATCAAATTACCAGGCAGGGCAAACAGAATTGTTAAGAAAAAAGAAAATATGTCAAATTTAAATTTGGTAATATCCATAAAGAGCTATGCCTATTTTGTGTGTAGCTGACATTACTTAAAGAACAAACCCTATTGAGTAAAAGCCATTATTATACAGTGAATGGAATAGTGAAATATGAGGTTGAAATTATTGCTTTGGTTATCATCTCTTTTTCTGTTTCTTATATCATGTTGTAACTCTCATAGACTCGTATGATGTCATGTATGCGCCGGGCTTTCCAAGGGAAACCAAGGTGTCGTCATACTTCGGACTCCCATGTAATTGGCTTCATTGCTTATCATACATTTTAATGTTGACAGATGCTTTAAATAGCAAGTGAGTAAGCTCAATTGAAAATATCAGACTAAAGGATGAATGGAAAAGGATAACATGGGAACATTCTTGTTGTGTATAAAATTGTTGTCATGAAATATAAAGTCTCTAGTGCAAAACTGCAAATGATATAGGAAAGAAAATATGATAAATATAAATCATGTGTACAATTGGGATGTTTGTGTATTTTGGTTTTTTATAAGATCTCTAACTCCCATAGACTCCTACGATGACTCGTACCTGCCAAAACTTCGCAAGTTCTACAAGGTGTCACCATTCTATGGACTCCCATGTAATTAATTTTCCTTTTTAAAGAATGTATTCCAATGGGGATTAAAAGAATTTAAAGTTATTCAAAGTCAAGTAATACATGGTATGCCAATGTATGAAATTCTTAAAAGAATATTTCTCAGATACTGTGAATCTATGACCAAAACATTGATGTATATTATTTTCTTTGAAAAAGAACTTAAATTAACATATATGGCTGTTGTGTTTTTTTTCTGATATAATACATGATTGAAATATAGTTAAGTAAGTTAGAACAGAAAGAGTTACCCACAGAAGCTTGAAAAACATTTTATGACTGTTAGCATTTTCTGCTTCTTATACAATATTCTGACTCCCATAGACGCGCATGATGACACGTACACCCAAAACCTTCGGAGTTTCTACAAGAGGTTACCATATTACGGGCGCAAATGTAATTAGCTTCATTATTCATATTTATAATCTTGTTATACTTATCATAGCGAACCTCATCAAATAATTCAGTCATATAACAAATTGTATTTATGTGAAAATGAAAATCGATGAAATTGTAAGAGCAATATTCCACCGAACCATGGTGTGATGTAGTAAGGGGCCATCCATAAATGATGTTACACTTTTTCAGGGTATTTTTAGGACCCACCCACCCCCCTGTCACACTGAATTTTCAGTTTTAAACATGAAAATAAGGCCTGCTTTCAGGCAGGGTCACACTTTTTCAACCTACCCATCGACCCCCTTGTGTGTGACATCATTTATGGACAGCCCTTAATATATATAATCAGCAACAGTGTCAAATTAGAAAAGATTATTTGTAAAAACATGTTATTCTGGTGGTCCTCTTACATTATGCTCTAACTCTGATAGACTCCTATGATGACATGTACGTGCCAAGCCTTCGGATGACCAGCAGGGCAGCGCCATACCATGGACACCCATGTAATTCACTTTCCCAGTCATTGGACATTTCTCAAAACCATTGTAACAACATTAGGTGGTTTAGGTAGTAGCTAAGTTTAAACCAAAGTTTTCCAAATGCAACAGGTGGTTATACTGACCACCAGCTACAATGAAATGTCCAAAAATATGTCACTGCATTTTGATATTGACACCCTATATATAATTTTACTCTTTTTTGGGCATTTGTTATGGTGTCAAAATGCTTAAGAGAGTGTTACAGCTCACCAGTAAATGCCTGATTATAAAACAGTATATACAAAATCCTTGGAAAGGTTCTTTGAATATCTAATGTATTACTGTAAATAGGGATACCTATGGTGCTATCTAACCATTCAATGGTTTTTAATGTGAGACATGTATAAGTCATTCAAAGCATTAAGATTAATTATCTTTACTTCAAGGCATTAAGTACATATAAATGTCTCCCAAACTCAATATCAAATAATCTATTGCTTCTAAATGTCCAATTTTCATACAATCAAAATCAAAATCAGGCACCAAATGGTTTGAAAGCATAGTGGGTCTCCCGTAAGATGTTGGTGAAATTAGGAGGAGAACTACTGTTTTTGGGCCACTTGGTACCAGCAGTGTGTTATTAGTGTAGCATATCGGGAATTTCTATGGCTGGTACCCAGTGGCCCAGAAAAGTTGTTCTCCTCCCAATTGAGTCCTTCATTTTAGGTGGTTATAATGTTGTAGCTTACCATCATTTACTTCTCACAGATTGGTATGATGACATGTTCGTGCCCAGTCTTAAGAGGGCTCACCAGATGGAACCAAGGGAAGTCTACCCATGTAATTAACTCTTTATTTTCAAATTGGGTGTACAACTCAGATTGTGAGATTTCTACTTTATGATGATCATATACTCTTACAAATCAGCAATGCTTTGCTGTTAAAGTAAAAAATGGGTTTTGTATGATGTTAAAGTGTAAAGCTTACAAGTATTTTAAGGCTTGGAAACAAACTGATTTAGCTTGTGACAGAAAGATACTGTAAATGATATAACATATTTCAATATTCTGAAATATTGTTGATTATCCTGTATAACAGCAATCAGGTTAAAGGCAATCAAGATAAATCTGGCAAATGTTTTTGATAGTTATGAATATACTGGATTTTGTTGATTGTCCAGCTCGATTTAATTTATGTTTTAACTTTCGTAGACTCCTACGAACATGACTACATGCGCTTCCCACACCTTCGGAGGTCCTACTGGATGCCAGCCATGTATAGATACCCATGTAATTCAATTTACTTTTTTGAAGATTTGATATGAAGTTACATAAAGGTCTGATGACATAACTCACTCTGAAACTACAATGGGTAAAATTAAAATCATCAATGGATTTAATAAGATACAAAGATATATTGTTCTGTGGTAATTATGAGTTTCAGAGTAATAGTTCTATAAGACAAATGAAGGTTTAATGAACTACAGTAAAATTCATAATTTTATTATGGAAGGTGTAAGCAAGCTGCAAAGAACATTGTTTCTTTTAATTTATGAGCTGTTCTTTTATAAATCACCGATATTGTGAGCTGTTTGAGGCAATGCACGCTATTAGTACTGCTACGTATTTTATCGCTATACACCATTCCTCTTATATGGATGATGATCATCTATGGACATGGCTTATCAATAGTGGTTTCCTCCCTTATTAGATCTAATACCATTCAAAATTTAACTGATGTACCTCCATATGCTAATACCAGTAATGGCAATCAAGGACAGAATGACACATCTTTTTTCATATTTAAGCTATTGATGAGTTGTACATTTCACCAGTGCCCTTCCAACACAAGATTATATAGCCATGTACATGGGAAAGCATTTTTCCATGTACCATGCAAATGTTATCTTGCTATATGGAAGGTAAAGCATGGAGAAATTATGCCACTTTGAAATAGCCTCTGATGGGCCCATTTCAGAAATTATACCTGAAAATTCTCCCCTATTGGTTGATTAATCAAAGATCTCAAAAAATTACTGGATATGTCTAAACTACCAAAGGAACCAGAATATAAAAATGTCAAAAGAATTTTAGTTGATTAGCTTCATAAAACTTGCTATGTACCATGAAAAATCATACACTTTGTAATTGAGCCCCGAACTATTTTCACCATTATATTCTAGTGGAAGGTTGGTGGTTTAAAAAATGCAAACATCTCTCTTCATAGTTAGAAAAACACAATGAACCAACAAAATCTCTTTCATGCTGAATTGGGTAATACAGAACCATTTCTACTTTCCCCTGAAAGTTTAAAAGACTTACCTTCCCAAAGAAGAGGAGAATTGGTGTAATTGCTATGTAGTAGTTGTTGTTACTGCTGCCAATCCAAGGCTGTTCAGTCCTGCCATCCCTTGTGTGCCTGACAATGCTCTGCATATGAATGGTTCCTCAAGGCATGGCTCCTCTACTTAGCACTTTCGTTTAACCGTTAATCATTGACAAGTTGACGTTACAATTGGTTACCTAACCCCCAAGTTCATGATGCTGCCACTAATAACCAAAAAGCATCTTCTCATTGTATTTTTACAAAGGAGAATAGTTTGAGAGATGGGTTAAGGTTAAAAGAGATTTCTATTTTATTTCATCAAGGGGTTGTGTTACAAGAGTAGGTCAGATTAGGCAGAACATAGACGTGCATTGCCTCTCATGGTGAGGTCAAGTTTTTCAGAAGGTTGTAATTCTTGTTTATCAGGTATGTGAGGTAATAAGCTTATGATTGCAGCCATGAGTAAGGGTTTGTTGTGATATACGAACACCATTTTGATAACCTTGATTGAATACCTCCAGACAACCTGAACAGTTTTAAGGTGTTTCTTATAATTAGCTAAATCTAAATGACTGTATGTTTAGTTTTCCATATTTTTTATAATTTTGTTTGACAATAATAGACTTTTGTTAAATAATGAAGAAGACACTGTAAAAATAGGAGTTATTGTAAGGTGTAAGCTAGGCTCAAGGTTGATGCACTGAAGTAAGAGTTCTAGAACACCAGTCAAATTCACACTTAGTGCCAAATACTGTCCTTTATGTGAAAGTGTGAGAGTAAGATGGGATAGCTGAAGAGAAAAAATTGTCAAGCGTCACAGACATCACTTCACCACTTGCTCATTAGATCTGTACTAGTGATCTTTAATATTTCTGTGGTTCAAGGAGCCCATTGGTCACACAACAATGGTTTCAGCCATTAGGCCACTAGGGCAGTGATCATGTAGGCTCAAGTTGGTCCTCCAGTTTCTTCATACTTATGAAGACACTCTATACATTAATTATGATCGTTAGCTCTGGACAAAAGAGGAGCCCATGATCATCAGGTTAGTTAACATGGCAACACAAGTTATGGATAGAGCACAAGTGAGATTTCTAATATGTTACTTCTCTAATAATTTAGGGTATCTGCTTTTAGCACTTTCAGTGAACAAGACGGCTGTTTTGCATGGCAACTTGTTTAAGATTTACATATTGATTCCAATTGTGTGTGTTAACACAATGGCCTTTCACACTTTTATAGGTTATGGCTTCTATTTTGCATCTAATTACTGTTTTCGTTTTACAGCAGTTTCATATTCAAATTGTATGGCTTCTGTTTGCAGAATGTGGATGCAGTCTTGCAGTTTTATCTTTTTTGATCAAATTGATAGCAGTGATTGTCTCAAGACAGAAGAAGTGAAGGAGGTAAAGAGGGCCTTTGTGGGCTGCCAGATCATGGCTACTTAATGTATGTGCACCAGCTGGATACAAGTGGAATAGGATAGATTAAGGCCTATTTGTAAAGGTCTACAGCTCCTCGTTGCCTTTGATAACTGATCTCTTTGAAGAATAATTACATTTCTAAATCAGGGAAATTATGTTAGGTTGCTGGAGAATCAAGAATTTAATCATAGTTATTTTCATGTTGTTTTTTTTAAATTGTTTTCTTTATGATTTTTGTTTGTTTGTTTTTTACTTTTCCATTTTCTTCCTTTGCAATTTTTTCTTTTACTTTTTTTCTTTTGTGTATTTTTCTTCCTTTTTATTTCTTTTCTGATTCTTAACTGGGTCCTCTGCCCTAAAATCTCAGGGGGTTCCAGGTAAATCAAGGGGGTTCCATGCAAAAGTGAGGGAGTTCTGACCAGTTATTTGATAAAATTGTCCTATATTTGTAGTTAAATTACAAAAACTTTGAGGAATCTGAGGGGGTATGCCACTAGGCTCCCCTTATGCTCAAGAGGTGCACTAATGGTAACTTCCCAATATTCTGGCAGCCCACAAACCCTCAAAACTACACTCCAACACCGCTCATACTGGCACACCTTATCCCACCATGACCCACTCCACTCACACATCCCCTTTTTTCGCTGGTTCCAGTCGAGGTGAACTATGACTACGGCTTCGGCCCGGCGTCCCGGAAGGCCCAGCGGATCTCGCAGTACCTGCACGACGACCATGACTCTCTGAGGTCCCAGTCCCGCCGTCAGGACGCCGCCCTGATGAGGGACATCACCTCCAGGATGGTAAGGGCAAAAGTATTATAGCTACACAAAGATGGACGAGTCCGAATGTTCCCTACAGCATTTTTGTGATCTCCTTGTTAGTGGCGCCATCTAGGAGATTCCGTGCAACCCGTTATGACGCGGCCGTCATTGTTACGGTTTTTGTGATGTCACAGACTCTTTGTTTATGAATGACATCACGAAAAGGGCAACAATGACGGCCGCATCAAAACGGGTTGCACGGAATTTCCTAGACGGCGCCATAATCAACGACATTCACGGCAAAACATTACGAATTGTATCTCTTATTTTGGAGGCTCGTTGGTAAGAGCACTTCTGGTTGTGACGTCATCAGCACTGACGTCACTTCCGGTTTGGTCACCATAATGATTTCTCACATAGGCTACTCCTTTCTCACTTCAGATTCCCTTGTAATAATCGCTCTGACTTAAGCATTCTTGGTTT
The DNA here is from genome assembly GCA_936440205.1 of Lepidonotus clava. NCBI lineage: Eukaryota > Metazoa > Annelida > Polychaeta > Phyllodocida > Polynoidae > Lepidonotus > Lepidonotus clava. Next base: position 45,599,867 of record OW387140.1, on the reverse strand, counting down.
GCGCCAGTGCCCAGATGTTGGGTCGACCCATTTAATAGGGGTGCGTAGTGATACCAACTTTTAGAGTAACGAAAAAAAGCTGTACTCAGAGCAGGTATTACTGTGGAATCCAACGCGACGTAGGAGTATGTGATTTCTCATACTCCACTTCTGATTCCGCAGTAATCAACGCTCCGCATATAGCATCCTGGTATAACGCGAGCGCCTGCCAAGTGGGTTTACCCAGCTAACAATGGTGTGTAGTGATACCAACTTTTAATTTAAGGAAAAAAGGCTATATTCACAGTGATGATTACTGCAGAATCCGAAGCGACAGTGGAGTATGATAATTTCTAGCTGAGTTCGATCAGATTTTGCGGTGTCACATCTCGAAAGTTGTTGTACCTCAGAAGTCGCTGATAAGCCCTGCACATACACATGGGAGTAGATTCTAGCCTCAAAGCATGTTATTCCAAAGGATCCATTGAAAGTTGTAACCGGTAGTAAACAAAATATATATCCCTTACGTCTTTTATCTCTCTAGGATCCATACCAAAATTGCTAACTCATCCCTTCTCCACAATTTGTAGAGGGGTAGGCCTACCTTTTACCGCTAGTTTAATTTGACCAATGGGATCTGAGATGCATGGGTATCTTTCCAAATGTGACACTGGGTTAAGAATCAAATCGGCTCTTTCTAGATCTTTGTTTATGTTGTTTATGTGGGATGTAGATGTACTTCTACTTTAAGTGCCTCATGTTTAAGCAGTGTTGTCAAATTTCAATAAACACTAAATTATTGTGAAATAGTTGATAGATACAAAGCATGCTTCTTGTAAGATAGACAATGACATTCGTTTTCTGAAACATTAATATGGTGTTCTAGGAATGCATCATGATGGTTGACAACACTGCTTCGGGGATGTTTTAACTTTTTTGACATTTGATTTTCAAGAATGTAATGATTTCGTAATCAGTAATTCTAAATATTTCTTTCAAATGTTTATAAATTGTAGTAATTCAGTAATCAGTCAATAATTATGCTACTTAAATTGTGAATATAAATTTTCATAGAGTAATTCATTGTAGATATATCATAAATTACATATTGATAATGATTCCTGATGTTCCATCCTTCCTCCGTTTTTGGTTTGATTTTTGTATAAAAGTTTGGTTTGAGATTTTGGAAGGGTACACCTTTAGGAAATTCATAGAACATCCTTTTTAAAGTTCAACCTTGTTGACCAAGGTGTGTCAATAGCGTCCCTGACTTGCATTGAGTGTGTTGTGTGTCTATAAACCTAAAGTAGGATACAAAGGTTGCATTCGGAAAGCCACAGACCCAAGATGGTTAAAAGATGTTGAAAATGTCTGGGTCAGAATTATGAGCAAATTTATTTTTATCTAGATTTACTGAACATATTTGGATAATGCTTTTCCGTAGCTGGTGGTACAATTCTAATATGTAGACAGTGATGTTGTACCCTACATAAAATAGGAGCTACTTTCATACAAAATCTTGTATCCACAGGTGATTTCAATAATATTGGAAATTTAGATTTTCCAATTAACAATTTTTCGAAGCCAAGGAGAAAAGTGGCTTTCCGAATAGAAACCTCAAATTAGTCCATATCTATTCCAATTGTGACGTTTTCTATGACGGCGAATTTGTTCTGTTCGTTCACTCTGTACAATACAGTGTAGAAAGAAATAACCATTTGCATTATAAGAATACTTATCTAGATGTAGAATAATGTAGGCCTTAATCTTTAGACATCTTGTATATGAACTCCAAAGTGTAAGTTTCAAAAGTGCAATTTTACTGATCCTTAAGGCAGAATTATATCCAAAACATGTATGTGAATCAAACCTCAGAGCTCGAAAAACACAATTGTTATCAAAATCCTCCATTGGATTTTTTCCTTTAACCTTCCCTGTGATCCGTGTGACGTATTGTGCAATCCCCGAGTGAGGAAAAGTGTTGTGGAGTTCTTGGATGATATATGATACACATCAGCATTGTACTTTGTGTGAAATCAATTTTGACCAATTTTCATCATCGCATGACACTTTAACTTAAATCATTAGTACAAAGACTATGACAAAAGCTAAGGATTCATGTACACTTCAATTTTACATGTTGTACTCAGGACTGACTATATATACATGCACAGTTTGTAGATATATACTTATCCAGACTGAACGCTCATGAAGATTGTCATAATTTATTATCTTGCCAAATGAGTGACATTATCTTATCATATAGACCCAAAAATTATGTACCTGGGATGTATCAATCTTTAGTCGGTACATGTGTTCTATGTGTATACAGCTTGTACTGATTAAATTGAAAATATTTTCTCCAATTTATCTATGAGTACCCTGAAACACAGTCAAGCAGCTTTGTTAGCTTTATCAAACAATAAATCAATTTAATCAAAATTATATAAGGTACAATGATGTTTTTACTGCATGATGCATGAGCGTAACAAATTGTATGTCAGACAAACCGTTATATATACACTCGAAATAAGATGGAATGGAAATTGTTTCTCGTGACTGTCACCGTTTAGTACAATATGTATTAGGTAGATGGTTGTGCTATTTGTTGGGTGTTTTCCATCTATGTGCGGGGCCTTCCATGCATTGATTAGCAAATATCCCGCTATCCATTATGTGGTTATAATATTTACACAGAACAATACACGTTTCTCTCAGAAATTGCCCCCCCGTGATGTTTAAGTAATCTATGGAAGGTTCCTATGTTCGTAGATTATGTAAGCTTTTGAAAGGTCCATTACACCCACTCCAATGTATTTATATTACTGTTGGAAAATCAAAACTTAAAGATTATGCTGTAACTTTTGGAACATTCTGTATCAATGCAATATATTTGTGTTATTTCACATTGCGCCTGCCCCAACGTTCTTGAAAGTGTTTGAAAATGTAAGTGAATCGTCATTGGAAAAGCCGCCATTATTACTCTTTGATGAACCAAACCAATCTATGCACTACTTCCAATTCAATGGTTAATCACATAGAATATTGTCGAAGCTATTTCAAAACTATATTTTTCTAAAATTATCAACTGAATGTAAGGAGAAAAAAGACAACTCCATATTTTTTCAGGATATTTGTCGGGATTTTTGGTAATGAAATCACATCCTTTGAATACAGATTAGGGAGGGGTTCACCAATAGTAGATCAGTTTGGTTCACAAGCCCCATGTTTCTGTATACAGTACAGGCTGGACTTTGACAACGTAAAACCAGATGCTGAGGTAGCCATGAAAACTGGCTTCCGCCGCCTCCTTTACCAAAGACAGCGCGCTCCTGTTAGCAAAGAGATGAAGGAGGAGAGGCGGATGGACCGACTCCGCTACCCCTGGGACTACACACATGACAATTTCTACCATAGGAAGTCATCTGCCAAGGACAAGGACAAGAAGAAGAAACGGAAGCCAAAAATCTGGGAGGTTGAGAAGCCAGCTGAGCAAGAGGACCACTACCCCCAGCATGACCCTATGGGGCTGTATCGCCCAAGGCCAAGGCGTGAACACAAACCAATTGAGGAATCAAAGGCAGAGAGAGAGGTCAAGAAAATGGTGGTCAGTGAGGTTCTGGTGAAGGCCAGAGCCAAAGCTGCCCTGGCCAAAACAGAGAGAGACCCAGCTGACGATGATGACATCATGTTCGAGCGCTTCATCAACCGTCCCCTTCCCAAATCAGATGTGGCTTCCTACGTCCCCGCGACAGGGGACCTTTACGACTTTTCTGCCAGCTACAAGGACAATGAAAAACTCGACCCTGCACTATCGAAGAAGATCGAGGACAGTCGCCATGAACTGATAGAGTTTGAGAGAATGTTGGACAGTAAATTTAGCAAAAAGCACAGGTTGATGAACCCTGTGGCTCCGCCCTTGGTGAGGGGCGCTCTGCGGTACAGCACGCTTTATCCTGCTGCGGGCATCACAAAGGTCCCCCTGGCCAGAGAGATGCGCGAGGAGGACGATGACCTGGAGGTAAAGAGACTCTATTCATGACCTCTGTCTGAGACCCTGGAGTGCCCTCAGGTGTGGTCTTGCAGTGACTCCTTCTCCATCAGTGTCCCCATCTATCTCCTTCTCTCTGCCCAGTAAACATAAGTTGTCCACCCTCTTTGTTAAGCCAGTACAGCCATGGTATGCACAGTGAAACACTAGGAAATGTAAGAAATAACAAGAAATGTTTGGGTATTATTCTGCAAATCTTCTCTGTTCTGTGATTTAAAGGAACACTCAGTCCAAACCTTTTAATATTGTAATTTGTATTCTGAATTGTATTCTGACATTCAAAAGAAAGTATCAAATATTTATTTCAAAAATTGAAATAAATGTATGGTTTGCCAAACTTTAAGAAGTTTTGTGGAGGGATATAATACACCTTAGATGAGTGTAGTCCTGATCTTATGTTCTTAGTTGTGTATACCATGGCTGAATTGGTTGTTCATAGACTCTGTCTCTCAACTGTAATACCCACCGAACCAACCAGCGCGCCCCTCATCACCCAACTTCTTCTATGGTGGAGAACCCTGGATCTATGTGAAGTCTGTCAAGCTGTCTGGTGAAGCATATCCTCCTGATATGAGGATCCAATGTAGTTGATGTACACTAGTCCTTTGATTTACTTCAGTTATCGGCCACTGGTCACCCAACAGTCTATGTGTCCAAATGGATTCTCATGTGTTTTGGTTTTTGCGGCCTCTGGCACAAAGAAAGGTTGAAAACAAAGCCTCACTGCATGTTAGCCTTAAGGAGAAGGACCAAGTGTACCCTTCCAATATTGATTTTTTTTTCATTCTTTTAAGTTCTTTACTTTCATTTATGATGAACCCTTATTCCATGTCACAAGTCCCAAAGGAGAGGTCTAGGTTGATTCAGATGGGAATCAACCTGAAAACCAATACCAAATATGTGGCATTATAAGAGTTGAGATCTTGGATAAAAACAGGTTTCCCTGCTGCCCTTTTGTTAGGACGATACCACTTCGCTCCATCATGCCCCTCCTGTGAGAAGGTCACGCGCACGCTCACCGGTCGCAGTCCACATGACCTCGCATGCCAGGAGCCAGCGTGCAAGCAGTGTCCCGCCGCACTTCGGGGAGACGAGGTTCTTGGTCGATGAGGCCGAAGACTTCTTACAGAGGCCAATGACTCGCTCCCGTTACCATGTGGAGGTACTCACACGAGATTAAAAAAGGCCCGCCTTTCCTTTGCTCGTGTTTATCAAAAGACAAAATTGCATCATCCGCAACCAGCTTAAAGCTTGGCTTGAAATCAAACATGCGCAACTATTTGGTTAAGAACTGACACCAACTGAGGCAAAAAAAACTGTTGGGATGACCCTTGATTTATTTTGGCATGTTGATGTTATTTTTCAAATTGTTGCTTATTCATATCATTTCATCTGTATGAACTAATCTGTTTCTCTCCTGCTGTATCCAGAAAAGGGTGTGATGTCCAATAGCCCAAGTATATTCTATAAAACTATCATTGATTTCCAGTGGTCTTACAAGTATCAGTGTGACTGGCAATTATGATTTTGACTCTCTGTAATATATGAAAGCTGTAATGGTTTATTGTGCAAGTGTTATGTTATCTCTGTCTAAATGTAGCTGGGCAAAATGTTCGTTCACCCTCTCTGTGCATGGCCCTTGTTGAATGTCTCTTTTCATTGGAATTTTTGGACTGCTTAAAAGGACTCCTTAGAAATAGAGTAATTTTGCTCATACTATTTGCAGAATGTAAAATTGCTCCTTGTTGGAGTAATGCATAACTGCATCCTTTTGCAAAAGGTGATAATTTTTCTGATGGGTCCTTTATTCTGCCCAATATCCAATTTTATGCTTAAAAATGCTTATATATTAAAAATGTGTCATTGTATATTATACACAATAATGTGGTTGGTCAAACAATATATACATACAAAACAGCAGAAACAGAAATGCACATTTGAGGTTTATGTGCAGTTGGTACAATTTTTCAACTGATGGATGGATGGTTTTGCTTATAAAACTGGGAAATATATATATATATCAGTTCCACGGTGTAACCTTAAAAGGGAGATGCCTTTATGATACTGGGTTTCATATGCAATGATTATAACAATTGGTGACACGGCTAGGGTAATCTAACATCTAACTGCATGTTGCAATATGCACACGTTCAATACACATAACACGTTCATACTAGCATTTGTTGATTAAATTATCATGATGTAGTTGACTCATACAAAGTTCACAAGATAGATAGAAAAAAACATCTCTGAATCCTCTTTGATAAGTGCATACAAATATATCCAACAATTCAAAGTTGGAGAAATCAGCCCTTGTGGGAGAAAGTTGTCCTCATGAGACAGAATGCACATATCAGGAAGGAGGACAGATGAGAAGAAAAGAGGGGAAAATTATGATATTTTCCTCTCCACACTAACATGCATCATTTTGCCTGTTGGCACTGCTTCATTCACACAAAGTTGCGACCAATGTTCCTGATGCGTTGCGGAACATTGCCTCGACCCTGTTGCTTATAATTTGCTGCTACATTGCGCTACATTCCGAATCGTGATGCATTTTGCGTTGGGGCAATTTGCGTCCTGCTTCCCGAGTTGATGACGATTGGCTGCTGCTGGCGTGGACTGGAATTGCTTCTGGTTTTAACCAAAGAAAATACTTGGAATGAGGAATGGCCTACTTGGAATTGGAGCAGCTCATAATGCATGGAGCAGGCTGAGCATGGAACGAGCATTTCAGAGGTGCTCAATACATTGATGCCCTACGGGGGAGCAACCATGGGACCCTTTGCTGTTTTTTATGACCTTTTTTCATTTTGGCCAACCTAGATTATTGAATTAACTTAGATGTGAAGCTTTAAAAAAAAGCTCAAGTGCTATAAAGACTATGTAAAGAGTTTATCAACTTATTCATAATTGAGATAATGATCATTTAAATGACAGCTAGGATAATGTAAGGGGAACAATGACATTTTCATTATTTGTAAACCTATGTAAAAGAGGGCAGTCGCATTAGCCCAATGCTACACTATTATGGAAATTCATAGCTATGGAATTTTACTATGAAAATAATATTTTACATATAATACAATAAATAGAAAAGAAAATAATTGAATTCAAATATAAAATTACAGAATTTTTTTTTTTTTAAATTAATATCCAAATTGTATCAAAATTGGTTGAATTCACAAAGAGGAGTAAAATCCAAAAATGTGCCTCGCTGGGTCCCTTGGTCTGCTCCCCCCGCCCGGGCCATACTCCGACACCATACTGACCGGGGCCTACACTCTCCCCCCACAGGACTACGAGCCGTACCACTACAAGCCGCTCACGTCCTACGTGTCCCACCAGGTGCGCCACCGGGCCGGGTCGGAGCCCCCCGTGGACCGGTCCCACCCACACCTGTACACGTCCAGGTACCTCCCGTCCTCCGACCTGGCCGTCCGACAGGCCCGCGCCTCCCTCGGCAGACTCGAGGTACAGTTTGCGAATTTTTGTTCTCTCTTTGATTATTCAAATTGTATTTCTGACAAGATTGGGAGAGCCTGTATTTATTCTATATTAGGATTCTGGCCCATATACCTTCCCCGGTCTGCCCACTGAAATATAAAAGCAGGACATCGTTCTTCAAAATAGAAAATATTACACTGAAATTTTATACAAAAAAGAATGACCCCCTTTTCTTCAAAACGCTGACTGTTTGTGGCCATAAGGAGGAAAAGGAAACCTTTTTTCCAAAATCACGGACATACGAAGTTAGAGAAAATATACCCCTTTTTCGCGTTGTTTTTAGAACGATGATGCGCATCCTTTAGACTAGGAGTGGATAGACCGGGATACCTTCATCATTGTCCTGCCCAAAATGTTTTGTGTCATTTGATATAGAATAATTTAAGTCCCTGATCACTGGCACTTTCAGCAGTTGTTATTGCCCCAGTTTGAACACACTCATGCCCTGGGCTAAAGCCCTCGACAGTGTGTGCGAACCAGGGCAATAACAATTGCTTTCTGCCTCCTTGGTCTTTATTATGTACGTGTATGATAAATATGTCTACATAAGTAAGAATTAACATATGCACGGTGTCTGCAAAGTTTCATTCATTCAGGTAATAGGCAAGCAGAAAATATATACATTCATTTGGCCTCTGAGCTGTGACGGTATTCAGTGCAACCAGTCAAATCCTGCTCTTATGGAATGTTCACCCACACTGGACACGGTGACCAGTGACCTAGTGCATTATTGAGTGCCTGGTGGTTTCACAGGCACACAATAGCTCAACATATATATATAATGGTCATCACAAAGAGCCAAAAGCAATGTAGGGGTCAAAATTCTGCAAATTCTGTTAACTATTGAAATATATCCTATGGCCATAGAGCAGGCCTATGGTGAAAGACAAACTGTGAATACAGACTTAAACTACAGTAAAATACATTAAAACTCATCTCAGGTCATTTTTTGGTGACCAAAATTGGTTTCTTTACCAACATCGCTCTAGTCAGGCATACATGGCAAGAGTATTAAAATTAGAGTGAAGTTATAGCTAGTCATCATGATTTATACTTACCAAAGGCTAAGGTTAGACTCTTAGAATAGTTATTTGAGTTTGCAAAATGTTTTCATATTTTGACACAATATTCCTTTTGGCTCCCTTTAAAACTAATCAACCCAGCCGTCAGGTGGAACAGCCGTGCCCTCTGACAGGTCTTACCCGGACTGTCCCTTCTTACTCTTAAACACTTTTTGACGGAGGTCAGAATATGTAAACGAGAGAACATTTCCGAATAAATAAAAAGGGCACTATTTGAAAAGAAGGAAAGGAAAAGGAAGATGAATTGCCAATTATAAAAGAAAACGTGTAAAACAGAGAATTCAGCAAGATACAACTAAATGTTCAAGATCCTCAGTACGAGAACCATGAGGAACTAATCTAATTTGCCACCAGAAATGTACACTCAACTTGCACTAGTTTCCCCCCAACTGGGTTGTGACGTACTGTAATGATGTTTACTGTACAGAGGGGATTTGGGTAAGCAAGGGCTCTCCATACACAACCTAGGTTTAGGTTAAACTGTATACGTCCAGGGGTTCTCCATACACAACCTGGGTTTAGGCCGGGATGTATACCCTCATGCCCTTGGCCATGGCCCTAGACCCCTAAATTCGACACTGCGACAGCACCATTTCTTAAAATCGACATGCGACATGGGGCTTAGTGACATGAAGAAAAAAATAAACGACATGACATGGCCTATTTCTCAAATTCGACACAGGACATGAGGGTCTCTTGGAGGCGACATGGGACATGGAGAATTAAGTGACAGTCAACATGGCGTTTTCTTATATTCGACATACGACATTGAGAACCCCCCATCTAGGGCCCCTATACCGGGCCCTGGATAGAATCAGGTGTCAGTCCCTGAGACTTGACTGCCCACGCCCATGCCTCAACCCGGGTAGGCCAGCACGCTGAAGGCAAAGTAGCCTCGTCTCATATACCCATTGAGCGATTCAACTAAAATTCTGTTTGTCTAAAGCCTGGTTTCCACCAGCCAATTTTTACTGCCGATTATTGATAATTTATTACTCTGACTAGTAATATGACTACTGATGATATATCACACATGCCACTTTAAAGAGAATTAAAACTCTTTCTTATGGTATGTTTCTGATTAAACAATATTCCCACCACCAATTTTTGAAATCGGTAGTAGAATTGGCTGATGGAAACAATGCTTAAGCGACCAGAAGTGGCCGGAAACGACCAGACCAGCTGGCAATCTCTAAACCGACCGGAATTTCAATCGAATCGCTCAATGGGTTCCGCCCTTCACTCCCAATTTCCATGGGGTGTTGAAGGGTATTTATAAGTCAAGCCCCTTCCAAACATATTTCATCGGAGGAATGGGCCAATGTTTCAGGGCTTCCTATATATGTTTCCAAAAATTAAGTACATTTATATAGACACATCCAATAATACATACATTTATGAATACTTACATACATACATTATATGCACACAGACACACCTGTATACGTACATACACACATAATTACATACATGCACACAAACATATCCCTACATATAAGACAGAAGCAACCAGAATGCCTGGTAAAAGACAAACGGATTTCTTTTTCGATCACCCCACATATAAAGAGCCCCAGAGAATGCCCCTCTGCCGGGCTGCTGGATCTAGGGGCCTGTTCAGACACAGAGTGAATTATGAACGCGGAAAAAGAAGCCACTCTGAAACTGCACCGTAGTAACGGGTCCAACATGGCTTCTGCAGCTGGTGCAACTTTCGCCCAGAATAGGTTACCATGACAACGCTGCCAACGGCAACGGTCTGTGATGTGCTGGGTGAAGGGGATTGGGGGAGGGGGGAGGGGGAGGGGGATAAGGGGGAGGGGCTACCATGCAGAGTGCATGGTGGGATGATAATCTTCGGCAAGGGGTCAGGTAGGGGACCAACAAACGGGGAGGGGAACTTAGGATTAAACTGAAATTGTCACACAATGCATTGCATTGGCAATCACAATGCCTTGGAAGGTATTTCAAGGCATTGCAATGAATTATAAGGCATCCCAAGAGGTCCGGTAATTTGTCTCCTTTGGTATGAAATTATAAGATGTAACCAATGTGACACAGCTTTGGGGGTCACTCAGATGATATGTGTTTTGTTTTGCACCGTTTTAAGCTATACGAAACATTCAAAACTTACATATTCTGTCGTCATATACCAGGCTTCATTGCTTCTGTGATAGCTTCATACTATTTCACAGTTAAAGAGTATACCTTTACTCCAATTCTTATCTTTTTTACCATAAGAAAGTTCTACTTTAATTTACATGTTCATATCTTTTAAAAAGGGACCAGATGCTCTTGCCAATGATATTATACCATTATTGTCCTTGAGTGGTACATCTGACCATTATGAAACTGCAAGCAGAGGTCCCTTATAAAATATACCATTTACAACTTATACTGACAGCAGTTCAACCTTTTCTGGCCACAGTGCCCCTCCCTGTCCGGGGAGGGGCAGGGCTAGCACCCCTCCCGTAATTCTCTACAGCAGGCAGCAGCGGAGGCCGTGTGTATGTATACAGACAGCTCCAACAGGGGGCGCCCCAAACAGTGCCCCTAGCGGCCGGTTCCAGCAGCAAAACCATCCATCCGTCCGGGGCTCAGGCGCACTCACACCTCGCACCCTCCACACCACCTTAGGGACCTCCACCTCCCTCCTCCGGCCAGCCCCAAGGACAACCGCCCTCTCAGGACAACTTTCACACACACCCATTTCAGACTGCAACTACCAAAAGGGACACACCTCAAAAAGTGTGCGCCAAATCTGAGTAGAGCAGGGTTGGATCCTTTGGGCTGCTGCAGCGGAGGAAAACCCACACACCCTACACACACCTCATTGATACATTGGGGTGTTTTCAGTGGAACCATTTCATAGTTCTTTTCTCTGTGGGGCAATTGCTGTTGGTTAATTGCTGTTGGGTGATTACTGTGAGGTGATTGCTGTGAGGTGATTGCTGTGAGTGTATTGCTGTGACGATGAGGAGGTACTACTCACAGTCCACCATCCCCACCTTTCAGCGGGAGCTGAGCACTGGTTGGGAGGACCCCTACCACGAGGCGTCGGAGTACCTGTACGCCCCTGTCCGGCCCTACAGGCAGGCTACCTTTGGAGGGGTGAGTACTATACACGTTTTATCAACCTCTTCAAGTTGGTATTACACTGCACGACTTGGACTGTGACATCAGCCGATAAGATGTCATTGCAGACAAGTTACATACAAGAGTGATATAATTGTTAAGAATTAGGAGGAGAACTACTTTTCTGGGCCACTGGCTACCAGCAGTCGGGTATCAGTGTAGAACGCAAGGAACTTTCTTTGCCGCTGGTGCCTGGTGTGTACACCAATAACCTATGGCTGGTACCCAGTGGCCCAGAAAACCTATAGTTCTCCTCCTAATTGGCAATTGGAGTTTCTCATATATGCATAATAAAGAATTTTATCTCTAATGACTATGTCTATGACTTAACCGATTTTCTCTGCAACATCATATCACAGCTCAAGTCGTGTAGTGTAATACCGCCCTCATTCTATGCTGCATGTGTTTGTGGATGTGTTTCTTTGGGGAGGACCCAGCTGGAGAACATTGCTCGTTTTGGTCCAGGCAAAATAAGAGAAGCAGAAGAGCATCCAGACCCAGGCAAAGCATAACATTCTGCAACCATACTTTGCTTATCAATATGTTACTTGTTACATTATGATGACTTTATCTTTTAGTGAAAGAAAATAACAAATGTTACAATGACTTCACAGAGTAATGTCATAATGGTAGCTTGCAACAATGTATTTGGAACCTTCAAAAATAATAGAAACAATAATCAAAACAGAACCAAAAAGAATGTTGCTGCCTGGGGACGGATTATTCTTTTAGTCAACTTGCAAAACAGAATTAAAGAATGTATTGCCTGTTTGGATAGGTTATGTTTCTTGTGTAAGTTTTTACACCTGGGAAAGAATCTTTTATGTGTTTTTTGTCATGTGTTTTGCTTTTACATTTCTTAAATTGTTAAAATAAAAAGTTATAGTTATGTACAAAGATGTCCATACCTGCTTACGTGGATCAAACACATGTTCATTGATTGCATTATTGCAATGTTTCTTGTTACGAGCCTCTATGTATCATACCTTTATCTGGTCACATTGGCGTTATGTTGGGAGAATTGTTCGACGTCTATATAGAATGAAAGTGTTTTGGTGAAGAAGCATGACAGGTATATTTGTATACGTGCGAATGATTATTGTTCATCTCTGTGTTGTTTATTTCAATGTTTTTTAACTGTTTAGTCTATGTTGTCTATCTCCGTGTTGTTATTTTCTATGTTTTCATTACATCATTTTCCGTATACAATATCCTCATGGACTATAGGACCGATTTTAGGTCACACTTTCTAATTAGTAAAGCCTATTGCATATTACAGAGTACATGCACATGTACCTTTAGAAGATACATGGTCATATCAATTCTATCAATTCTAGGCTACAGTAGTCCTATTACTGCTAGTTTGGATTGGCTCTTGCCAATCTCTAAGGTTGTCAGTCTGTCAGTTTGGAGCAGCCTAGAGCCCATTTAGAAGTACTTATCCAAACCTTTGATCCTGACCCCACTGTATCTTCAATTGGCAGTATTGCCCCTCCATAGGTAATGATCGTGTTACCATGGTAATAATGATCGTGTTACCATGGTAACCCGCCATGATGGGTCTGTAGGGCGTGGTCAGGGAGCCATTTCCGGTCTCTGACTGCTCCCACTTCCGGTCTCGTGATGACGTCATCATTGACGAGATCCCGCGAGACTGGCCATGGGATTCACACGAGATGATGATAATCAGATGGTACACGTCTGGTGTAATGTTTTACATGTGGGGAGCGGCCCTAATACTGAGATTCGCGAAGGACACATAAGGTTATGAAAACACAGATGAGATCTCTTTTTGAAAACTATCTAAAATTATTGACAAATCCATTACTTTTAATTCTCAGCGAAGGCGCTAAATGCCAAGCACGATTGGGACACAATCCATGAATTAAATACTTATTATATGAGTTATTAATTAAGAACTGGAAAAAAATATATGGAGAGCCATTACATTTGCCCCCAAATCTATGACTTATGTGAAATACATCAATTCAAATTTTGATGTAGAGCTGTTTATTATAAATGTTCTTCACAAGCACCTGAGCACTTGATTGATCTAGTTCCGAACTCTAAGAATTATTTTTTCTATTTAGTCCTCTTTCTCTCTAACATCAAAAAGAGCTCTTCTTCCCAGATTCCTGGGCCAAAAGCAACAAATCCTGTCTGGTTGCTGACTCTCTAACTGCGGGCCGAGTGGGTGGGAGAGGCCCCCGGTAACGACCTGGTACTATAAGTGCTGAGTTGGCAGGTTCTTAGACGCCGACTCATCCACCAGGGCTCTAGGTCACTCACAGTGCTGAGGAAGATTCAGACTAGCCTAGGATATTGTGAAGCATCCCCGAGCTTGAAAGAAGAATTGGGATAAAACTTATATTGCTTTTCTTTGCTATAGAGGTACTGTTGAACCAGTTTTAATGTATTTGGCTTCCCCTACGTTTTGGGGAAAGCAGTGGAACGTCAATATTGTTCATTTTTGTGTAAGTATTGTACACTCTGTTAAACCTTCCATTAGTTTTTTTTATTCTTAAACCAAACTGAAATTATTTGTCTTCCATAGGTGCAACAGAAAGAGCAGAACCTTGCAATGACAATGCTACTTTAAAAAATCAGCATTGTACGTTTTTTTCATGATACAGAAACAACTCATGAATGAAGGTCCAAATTTACTGAGGAAATTGTGTTGTAAATAAAATTTAATGTATACATAATCGAATTTTAATAAGTATGAAGCACAAATATTGCTTTCCGTTGCTTGAGAGTAAACAAATTGGAATTGAGGCACGAAGGGAAATTACGTGAAACCTATTAGGACATCTGGGAATAGACCAAATAGAATGAGCACAGGTGAGCGGTAATTATATTGGCATACTTCCCATTATGTGTCAGTTGTGTAATAACGCCCTCCCATTCCTCATTCTGGTAGTAGAACCTGCAGCCCTACATCAGTCCATCAAACCTTTAGATATGGGTCACCTTTGGGTTGTTGTTCTTGTCCTCTGAACCTGTAATCTATATTTACAGAGCATTCTGGGTACAATGACAGGCCTGTTTACATGACCAGTATCTATGGAGATCACCCACTACTTGAGGGTTCCAGCTCTGGAGGTGTGCCGTTTGCCACACCTACTCAAAAGCACACCTTACCACAATCATGAGGCTTACTGTAGGGAAGAAAGGGGGGCTTATCAAGAAGGTGCCCTACCTTGACTAATGTTTTTACATAATATTTTTATTGAATACCAAATTCAGTTACAGAATGTTAAAAACAATGATT
The DNA here is from genome assembly GCA_936440205.1 of Lepidonotus clava. NCBI lineage: Eukaryota > Metazoa > Annelida > Polychaeta > Phyllodocida > Polynoidae > Lepidonotus > Lepidonotus clava. The sequence continues at coordinate 45,584,845 of OW387140.1, read as the reverse complement.
TCCTCATGGAAACAAAACGGTGGCCAAAGCCTTCCAGGAAATCACTTAACGATTCTGGGTAAATGAGGAGGCAGCCTCATGATCAAAAGACTGGCTTTTCATTTTCAAAATTAATATGAGTGGAATTATATAGAAATTAATTTTGATAAGAACAATTAATTGATTATCTATTCTACAAATGTTTGCCTCCAAGACTCTCTTTCAAGAGACAATTTCAAGGGAACCGTGGTATAATAATGATATTAACTAGATGGGCAATTGGCCAGTTAGGGTAACTCATTAACAGTTTGATTAATGAAAACGACTTTTAATGTATGAGGTTTCAATAAGGTGTTTGGTGATTCCGTTTGGAGCCCCAAAAAATCCGATAGTTATCCCTAAGCAGCCGTTTGAAGCCATAAAACCTTCATTAGGGAATCAAACTCCAGTGGCTAATGATGAGCAAAAGTGGCTCCGTTAGCCTATGATCCTCAAATTTCTATCAACCACTACAAAATCCTTTATGACTCAGGCCGCTGATAGTGTTGTTCTGAGTTAAACACAGAGTGTTGTAATATGCGACTTCCTTTACCACACCCTGCACCACCCACAGACTGACCTTTATCTCATGTCACTTATAGCACCTGTCTAGATCTGAAACGGAGAACTAGCTTTTTTATTCTTGAACATTCTGTTCGTTATTTTACATAGATCGGAAGTTCGAAATGGAATGTTAAAAGAACTTTCAGTAGAACCATGATATGGTTCTACTGACAGGTTCTCTATTTTGCTTACCTCATAGTTCTTAGAAAAAGTAGCTCTCCAGTCTATGCAAAAACCTTTAAAATAAAAGTGGAAAGATCTACGTCCTAAAATTAGATTATTTTCACACTTCTTAAGACAGCTATCTTACACAGGTATTTTGTATATTCAGCATTTGTCTAGTAAAATGGTGTATACTTACAAATGGGCTATAGATGTGGTGAATGCTTATAAATGGGCTATAGATGTGGTGAATACTCACAAATAACCTATAGGAGTGGAGAATACTTACAAATGACATATAGAGGCAGTGAGCATTTACAAATGGCGTACAGGTGTGGTGAATCGTAACAAATGGCCTATAGGTGTGTTGAATACTTACAAGTTACAAATGACCTTCAGGTGAAGTGAATATTTACAAATAATGGGTTATAGTTGTGGTGACTACTTACAAATGACCTATAGCTGTTGTAAATACTAACGAATAGCCTATAGGTGTGGTGACTATTTACAAATAGCCTATGGATGTGGTGATCAGGGGTCTCCCCGACCCCCCACAGAGAAGGGGATTACCTTGGGAACACCTGTTCAGGTACATTAGGACCGACAGGTGATTGCCTACATGTCAAGGTATGCAACATTAGGGACCAGAGGCCCCATCTAAAATGAGTGACAGTTAGGCCATACATGCCTTAGATTGAAGACTCTCCTACACCTAGGTTCTGACCAGAATTTTGCCCATATCTTAGATATACTTCAATGTAGTTCTGAGCAACTTTGTATCGAAAAGCCTGAGGAATACAGTTGTTTCGAAAAAGGCTCAAATTTGATCCATTTATGTCGTGAACTAAACCTCTCAGCAGCCTTATAGAACTAAGTGAAGTGTGCAAACTAGCCAAACGTCCAATATAATGTAGAGAAACGTCTAAAACTTGCTGTACATTCTGCTCAGACATTACCAGACTTGAATATGTGTTTTTGCTGATGGAGTGACAGCATCAGTTATACCTCTCATCATCCAGCAATTTTCACATTTCTTTTTCACTGAGCAAATGTTCAGTTATCAGATTCAAAGGAATACACCTACATCCCAAGGTCAGAGTCCCTCTGCCCCTAAAACCATTCACATGTTGAACAGCCTCACTCAGGGCCGATATAAAGTTCCCCCCACCCCACCCCTAGCCTCCAGTGGGCGGGTCACCACTCGTAACCATAGTAACCTACTCCAGGGGGGCTATTTATAGCCGTGTGAGCTGCTCGCCGAGAAGCCAGGAAATTCCGGGAAGTAATGTGGGTCATGGGATCAACGCCGAGCACGTCATGCCTCGTCGGCAGGATTTGGGGGATAATCCCACACTAATCTACTTGAGGGAAGGAGGGGGAGGTTCTGGTTATTAAATGTGATTGTAGGGAATGTATTTGTGATTGTAGGTCACGGGTTTTCAGTTGAATTTGATTTGGGAACATGTACCTCAATGTCATATCGTACTCTTGTAATTTTTGGTGTGAGTTCATATTATGATATCAAAGGGATTTGACATTGAAATTATAAAGAAAAAAGATATTCAGCAATGGATTAAGTAATAAAGTGACAATGGATAGGGGTTTTCTTTGGAAATGAGGAATAGCTGGAGAATACATTAGAATACATTATATAGAAATCATACATATACGTCTGCCTACTAGTATCAGGCTATGCCATTATATTTTGCCATACCATGACCTGTTCATATTTCCACTGTAAATAGAAACCTTAGCATCAAGGTGTTTCCCCTCTGTATCTCTAGTCTGAATAACACGGGAGTGCGTTCAGAAGGATGAATAAGCGTGCAAGGTCCAAACCTATCTGATAGATTACACCTCAAATACTATTCTTGGGCATATCATCTGTGATTTAATCATCTGACAGAACTGCTACTTAGAGCAATTCTATTTCTAACATATATATTAAGTTTCCCATGTTTTTCATACTTATCTTAGGTCATAATTAAAAAATTGAAATAGGAATACAAAAAAATCACAGGTGATAGGTAGATTGTAATGTTTTTCTTGGCTGTAGGCCTATGTCAGCGAGATCACTGCACATTTTATCATGGGGATACTACAGTTGTATGTTCCTGGAAGTTCCTAGAAACCAGCCCAGGGTCACAGCCTGTGTCACCGGCCTGTTTATTCTGGAAGGCGTTTCCATGGTGACGGAGATAACCAGACCTGTCGGGCAGGGTCTGTTTGGGTAGGTTTGTGGGCTATATTGAGGTAACCTTTGGTGGGTGGAGAGGTGAGGGTTGGGAGGAGACAAGGTTGAGATATCTTTATGACATGTTGTCCTGTGTTTTGCTACTTTTAGTGAAACCAATCTAGAAAGGCTTTGGTGGTTATAGTACTGTACGGTTATTATCAGATTATAGGTCTGTTGTAGATAATTCCATTGTATTAGGAATTGAAAATACCCTAGTATAAACCCTTCGATATGAGGAGAAGGTCGTCCAAAATCTAGGGCATATCAGAGTTTATCCTATTCACTGCATTTTCTCTGGCAGTTTCAAAGTTATGTTCAATCTTCTGTAGAATCCTTGTGAAAAAAGTGTTATCCACTGACAGGAGTTCTCAATTTTCATCTTTTTTTCCTTCGCAATTGAATGTTCAGACACTATTTCATGGAGACTCTATATGAATAGCAGAGTTGCGGTAAAGTGCCCCCTGGCGGATTATCTTGGGTTTAACCTAAGGCTGGGGTTAGGCCTCACATAATCTCAGTTACCTAATGGACAGAAGTGTAGGGGCAGAAATAGCCCCTATTACAGATTACTGGTACAACATTCATACATATAGAAACCTCTAACAGTGAATGGAGCCAAAGGAGGGCCTTTTCAGAAAGTCATTGGATATTGAATAGAAAGATTCTTACTTTGAATGGTCCAAACACTGTAGAATGTATGATCCCACATGCTATTGTTTGTTTGTGGTTCCTGGATAAGATACCAAAAACTCATAGTAACAGAAGAGCTTAAGTCCCTGGCTAAAATGCACCAAGTGATACAAAGACATGACTGTCATATAGGTCAGTATAGGGGAAATACCATCATCTATAACATTGATCATATGGATTCATTTCCTTGAGGACCTAATCAGAAAATGAGGAAACAGAGCAATGTTCGGTGAAACTGGAATGCCACTAAAAGTTTCATTGATGTCAAAATGCTCAAATTGGACAGACCCTACGCTATAGCGAGTTACTATCTGCTAGCGAGTGAAGCTGTAATGACTAAAGGCGCTGGCAAGTGAAGCCAGTTTCTGGCCTTTCCGGATCCATCGGCGCTTTGAAGGAATACTAGGAAAAAAACAAAGTCTGGTAGAACTGAGGAAAAAATGGCCCACAAAAAGGCCCCACATAGAGTACGGATCCGGTGCTGGGGTGTTGCAGCCATCAGGAGAAGCCTGGAGGGGCGTTCCCCCTATGATAATGAGAGTTTCACTGGAGGAACTCCTGATTAACCCGGAATGTTTGTTGTCGTTCCCAGCCCTGGAGTGCAGATAGTGAGAAGGTGTGGGAGCCGCCGTGGAGGTGTAGGGGGCTGGGAGAATGGGTGAGAGGAAGAGTAAGGAGCAGGAGGGCAAGAGGGAGTCGAGCTCTGAGGGAGGGTGCTCTTGCTTTAAAACTATTGAAATGTGAGTACAAATATTGGAAAATTATTAATCAAATATGGGTGTAACTGTGAGGGAATAAACCAATGAATATTAGAAATATATGCAAATGGAGGAGTAAATGAGGCTAGCTTTTAACTGAGTATAATTGTTGTAATTGGGGCACAATTGTTACTATAATTGCCCCTTTAAAGAAATTCAATTTTCATATGCTCCCATTTTGTCACTTCATGATGTGAATTTGGGGGAAAATATGATCAGAGAGAATGAATATGGGAGGGCCTTGGGGAGAGGGCCGCTCTAGCCTAATTACAAAATTGACGAGGTGAGCAATGGCGGGATGATGGCCCTGGAACTCAAACCGAAGGAAATGATACTAAACTCCAGTCGTCTTGGCCATAAAGATAACGATTATTGGTCTAGCAGCCAGTAACATCCAGTAAAAAGAGCATAAAGAACCCAGAGCAATTGAAGTCATCTCCTCTCGGATACATCTAACACTTGTCAATTGGGATACAACTCTAGATTATAACAATTCTGGATAATCCCCTTCTTAAATATCAGCGGCTTGGTTGGTATATAACTTTGGAAGGTGTTAGGAGCAATGAGTGAGTGAGTAACTCCCCACCTTGAGTCGTTTGCAAGCAGACAAACAAGCAGACGGGCGGTAGAACCTAGAAGAAGCCAGCCCCAAGAGAGAGTAAGTGAGCGGTATGAGGGGGGCGACTATTTCCGTGCAGGCGGGCCGATGACGTCACAGCCCGCGCCTGCGCACTGCGCTTTTTCCGTGCGCCAGAGGTCGTCTGCTGCGGAGAAAGGTCACGGCGGCCTAGATGGGAGCCGGTGTGCTGTGAGAAACTCCAGCAGGAAGGCTGGGTACCAGTTCAGACTGAGGGGGGTTTGAGGCACTCTCCTGCCCTGCTGTACTCTCCTCGCCGCCTCCGCCGCGGAGGGTGGTAGCGCAGACCTCGGGAACAGGCAGCGGACAGTAGCATATAGCAGCAGCAGCTGTTCGTATTACTCAGAAACAACTCAGCAAGAACTCAACCTACTACCACCAAGAGCTCAGCGCTGCTGCTACTGCTGCTGGCCGGCTTCTACTAATAATGCAACTGCTTTTTCAAGGACGAAGTCGCCACCGCTTCGACTAGCTTACTACTAAAGCTTATTTCGCTGACCCACACACACACATTGGAGAGGAGAGGAACTTTGGAGCAGAACTTGGAGAGTGTGATATTATAACATTGGAGCTTCTCACTGTGTTCTAGGGGGCAGACAGGAGTAGCTCGTTCTCCGATATAGCACAGGACTGCTGAAGGTGGAGTATTTTCATCGCAGCCCGCCCCACAGCTGGCCTTTCGCTGAACCTGCTGTGGTAGGACGTGGTAAGGGGGGAGTTATTTCCCTCTGTGTCTCTCTCTCACTCACACCCACGCTAAAAAAGCAAGATGGTGTTCGTGGTGGCCTCCCACACTATGGTGGTGGACTCCAGGACCAACCCTGATGGAACTATGAAGAGGAAACCACAACAGAATCTACCTAAGAGCGACCTCAGGGGAAAATGGCAAAAGGAGGATCCAAGATTGGCAGTTGTGGCACCTGGGGGTCAGAAGCAGGGCTACACCGTGACCACTAAGGCTACCTCTGTGAGAACCCACGAGGACCACTCGGGGTCAGGGAGAAGGGTCAGGTTGGACCAACTGGGTTCAGGTCTTAACGATGATGCGATAGGCTACTCGACGATAGGTCGCGGCCGTTCGTTGACCAGGGGATCTAGTCACATTAGGTCGCAACCGGGATTATCGTCAACCAGTGCATTGCTGTCATCAGGGTTGAATGATGGTTACTACGAGCCGGTGAGCACGGTGACGGAGAAGTTCAAAAGCGTGACTACTCGCACGCCTATCTCAACCACGTTGTATGCCCCTACGCAGCCAGTGCAGCGCGAGTTTGAGTATCGTGAGCCTTTGTATACGTCCAGTGTGACATTTAAACCCATAACTGTAACCCCCATCACCCCTACTACAGCTGGCAAGCCACCCATTGCACCCTCTGCTCTGTCATCAAGTAAAGCCATGGTGCCTTACCAGAGTGCGAGTGCCCTCCCCCCGCGTGGCCGTACCCTCCTATGTAGCTATGCCGACAGGGAGCTGATAGGAGAGAGGCGTCATGGTGAGAGGGAACTGTCTCGTCGAACCCTCTCAAGGGACTATCTCAGGAGGGCCCCATCAACTCCATCTATACCAAGGTCCTACCGGGGACTACCTCTCGTCTCTGCAGTTCACGAGCGGGATTATAGTGATTATGAGATACCACGCTACAGCCTGTACTCACCGTTGTACCTGGGTAAACCAGCACCAGTAGCAACGGACTACTACAGCCCATACGAGCCACTAACTAGCGTACCTTCCTACACGTCTTCCTACATGCCGTCCTACACACCATCTTATACTCCATCATACACTACATCATATAAGCCATCGTACCCCGCTGGTTTCTACCGTGGTCGCCGCCATTCACTACCAGCGAAACCTATTGAACTGCTCAGAGAGTACGATGAAGAAGAATACGACATTTACACTGGTTCCCGGTCCAGGGACACATTTATCCCCAAGTATAGACCAACCCCCCAGGTAATGATTGGGTCTACAATCCTCCCCTAGAGTGTACAATTACCCCTTAGGTAAACCATTGGTCCCCCAGCTATTGAATGAGTATATACCCCCCAGGTAGACCATTGGCCCCATCCCTTTCCCGCGTGCAGTGGAGTGATAAGCACCAACCGGAAGCCAGTAGACGGAACCGGAAGTAGTATAGATATGCATCCCAGAGTGCAGTGCAGTGACCACGTGACCAGTATGACCCCCACGTGACCACGTGGTGTCCTCTGTGATGCGCGCGCAGTGTCCTTCACGTTGTCAATTGAACCAGGAAGCTTTTTACCTAAATACTTGGTAAAAACAGAAGTAATTGGTAGAAGTATAGGCTCCCCTATAGAATACATATTATGTATTCTCTAAAGAGATACGCTCCTCTATTGAATACAAGTATTCTCTCAAGGTAAAAGCTCCTCTATAGATAAAAGGTGTTCTCTAAAGGTATAGGCTCCATTATAGAATATATTTTAAGTCAAACTACCCAGTTTGAAATATTTGGCAGGTGTATGCACACATTTCAATGTTCACCTAATGGAGCCAATTGGTTGTCATTAAAGTGTTGATGGTTTTATTGTGTGCAACGTTTGTTCAACGGTTCCGTCCAATTGTCATCGTCTGTGTTAGCAATGCAGCAAAAGAAAGATGTAAGATTGTAAGGGAAAAACAATTGTTTTCTTTGAGTTTCTTCTTTTATAAGATAGGAAAACATAAGGAAAGAGTGGCCTTACTCTCTATTTGTTCTAGCAAACATTCCTTGGGAAAGCAAATAGAAATGAACATCTGTGTCGCAGTGCACAAACATCACCACTGCAGTGAGGTGATAGGAATAGCCTTTTTCTATTACCTGCCCAGCAGGGGGTGGACAGGGTATGTCACAGGGTGTGGATGGCAGGTAACGTTTTTAGCCGATACTACTCCTACCAGTCATCAGTTAATCCCTGACCCATTCACACTGGTAATAACACTAAAGGTGGTCCCAATGTACTTAATGTCAGCCTAAATTTGCACCTGAAACTAAGCATGGAAATTGCGGGATATTTTGGATCTGGTCTTCTGGAAAGGGAACATAATATGCCTTTTTATGTTAAACTACCTTTATTACAAAAATTAATGGAAAAAGCATATGTTTTACTGTATTATGAATTCTGACATTTCTCATTAGCCTTTATTAATTTATATTTACATATATAAATATATATGTATATAATTATGTGCATACATGCATACCTACATACCTACATACTCATATACATACATACATACATACATGCACACGAACATACATGTATACTTACATAACTGCCTACCATGTACACATACAACAATTAGACCTATTCTCATATTTTCACACTCCATGGCTCAGTATTACCGATGGCTGTGAGAGTAGCCTGTAATTTACCTCCATACTCCCCCTACATGATATATACCCCCCCCCCCTACAATCTGCCTTACCTGGCCCACCTATACCTTTAGGCCGGTGCCTGAGACTGCAGCGCGCCCCGCCTGGAGGAAATAGCTGACCTGTTAGCATTCTGAGAGGCGGGCAACAGGGGAGGCGTGGAGGCAGGGTAGGCCTTTCTTATGTAGTATGGGGGAGGAGGCATTCTTAGACGTTTGGTGGTATGTGTGAAAAGGTGTGTTCCAATAGCCAATTTCTGAGATTTTGAAAATGCTCTGTGACAATGTGTGTCAATCATATTCTAAAACATGCTTCCTCTGTAGTGTTAGAGGATTATGTTTGCCGTCCAGAGAGGCAATAAGTCAATATCTGCATCTCACAAGCTTATTTTGGCTATTTCCAATGCAGTAATTGTTATTTATTGATGAAGAAATACATATTTCGTCCTTTCTTTTAAGACCCATCTGGAAGTCATACACTGATACAAGTTAGATATCATTCTAATATGAATTTAATGGCCATTCTAATTTTCTAAAAGTATTTCCATCGTTGCTTTTGTTTCTAAAGACTTCCTACAAAGTCACGAGTAGAAATCAGCTTAATGCCTTCGTCTTTAAGAATACCATCCTTCATTTGGATCAGAATAGGTGATGATTAAATCCACATTGAAGGGAGGGCTTAAGCAGCCAAGAAATATCAATGTAAAGAAACATCACACAAAACCATGACAGTTATGACTTCATATCCGAAGCAGACAATCCTATGGGCTTATCACAATATGGTATACCCTACACCCCCTCTTTGCACCGAAGTGTTCCAAGGACACCCGCTTCCTATCAGCCATCCTCAGGGCTTATCCTAAAGCCTAAAGCCGACACTGATGGCTTCCCTTACCCAGAGTCTATTGATTTGGCTGTAACTCCAGGCCTGGGCATGCCAAGAAGGCTGGTAGCTGGCAGAGTGGGGTAAACAGGAACCACCCCTTACTCTGCCTCCCCACAGCCAAAGGGGCTGAGAAATAAACAGTCAAATCAGCAGAATTCATTTGCGGCTGGTATGACGGGAGGGGTTGGTGGGGTGAGGTAATCACTTCCAGACGTCTTGGGATTCTACCATGGAGAGACTGGGTAAAGGTAAAAGGGTTTTTTTGCTGCATTGTTGTAGGAAAACAGTTGTACTTAGTGTGAGATGTAAGATTCTAACTGTTGACTTTTCAATTAAGAGTCCACACATCTGCAAATGTTTCGAAAAGATTTTTCAAGGGAACTTTGTAAACATTTCTTTGCTTATATATCTGCAAATAATATCATGTTATCGAATTATTACGACTGAGTGCCAAAGTTTTTTTCGGTCAAACGAAAAGGCAATCGTCACCTACCCCATCAATGAAAGTAGATCCGTTATATAAGTAGATTTAGGGGGTTCTTGTCCTAAACCACAGATTTCATAAACATTTTCGCACAATATTGACAAACTTCCTAAAATGCCAAATTTGATTTCTTGGTAAACATGTAAACATGTTCCTAGTTAACCTACTTGGTATTACAGAAATGTCCCATGGCCCCGGTATGCTTGTTACAATTACCAACAGCCTTGCTATATATATATATATATATATATATATATATATATATATATATATATGCTACAATACCCTTTGAGAGGTGCCCTGTACACAAATGCAGTGAGCATATCCTACATTCTACACGTCTCATGATGAGAGTTGCCGGGCCCATCAGAAACACCTCGGGTAGTGTGGCGGCCACATGAATCTCCCTGTCACCGCCCTCCCATACGTCACAACATCCCCAAATACATACACCTTTTTCACGCGTCTGCGCAAACAGTTTTTGTGATTTTGGGGATGTTGGGATTGCTCCCGGTGAGGTTAGCTTAGTGTGGACATGTAATTATCCTTCCAGACGTAGCATAAACAGACACTGTTCAAATAAACAATTTGGGACCTAACTCTAGGATGGTATGTAAAACCAAATTGGCATGGATGAGCTTGTAGGATAGATTATTGTTTTTGTTAAAGTACCCTTTTTTTTAATTTGCCATGTATTATACCACAACTCTTATGCTACTTTTAGATTACATATCTCAAAACACTTTAAAGTTAGTTTCATCTTGCTTCATGGCTTCGAGTGTTGCTTTTGGAGCGTGTATATTCTATCAGAAGAAATTCAGAAATAGGTGTAGGAAAATATACCTGACCCACATGCAGCTTATTTTGCAAAGGCTTATCTACAACCCCAGTGGTTGCACAGTCTGACACCCATTGGCCTAAAGGCCCAGCTACCATCACATACTGTGGTGTAGTGATAAGCCTAGGGGTTTTATTTGTTGTTTTTTTTATGTTTTTTGTTTTCTTTTTTTCTTGTAGTGTGAGGGGATTCCCTTTTTTTGTTGCATGGGGTGTTTAACGTTTGGTAACTTTCCTTGTCTGTGGATACAATTTATATTGGTGACACAAAAGTTTGAAATATACCTTTGGTCAATTAAAGAGAGACTAGTGATCATCTTTGTACTGTTGGTACCAGAGGATGTCAGATATAATGTTTGATGTAGCTGAAAGAAATGGAAAAGGTGAATATTGAACCTTAATGGGCATAAATTCAAGAGAGGGAAACCCACTGCTATCTTATGCTAGTAGAATAGGTTAAGGTTGAATCTGAATATCAATTTAACCTTCCTTCGACCACTGCTGTTATTTCAGCTGCCATTATGAAACAGGTACTCGGAGTGTAACGTTGAGTTACTGATAGAATGTATACGTAAAGATTTGTAGAGAGTCAGTAAAGCCTACAGATCTGTTTGGAGAGAGTATGAGCACCTCAAGGCTTGGGAGCAGTGTCTGAGCAGTTCTAGATCCTGTAGATCTGTTTGGAGAATGTGTGAGTAGCTCAGTGTTTGGTGTGGGACTAGTTTATGAGCAGTTATAGATGGTGTAGATCTGCTGGGAGAGTGTATGAGCAGCTCAATGTGTGTGAGCTGTTCCAGACACCATTAATCTGCTTGGAGAGTGTATGAGCAGCTCAGTGTGTGAGCAGTTTCATGCCCTGTATATCTGCTGGGAGAGTGTATGAGCAGCTCAGTGTGTGAGCAGTTCTAGACCCTGTACATCTGCTTGGAGAGTGTATGAGCAGCTCAGAGCTGGGGGTGGGAGCTGCTCACTATAAATACTGACAAGCTCAGGTTTCCCCACAAAGAGCGCTCACACCTACACCTCTCTCCGCCCACCCCGCGCTCCACCCTTGTCCCATGTACCCAAAAGTACACCGCATACAACTCACTTGTCTCTGATACTGCAGCACCAGTACACCCACAGTGTAAAAAAATTCTCCTAGTTTCAGGACTATTTCTTTTATTATTGCTGCAAGGAGAACAAGAATAACACGTTGATGTTATCATGAGGGTAGTCAAGAAATATTTAGAGATATATTTAGAATTAAGTCTAGGAATTTGCCTAACGTTATAGGGAGCATATAAGCAAATTGAATAGTCCCCCCCCCCCCCCCCCAAGAGTATTTATAATTACTTTGATCTGAAGTCTTTGTTTTTGTTTTTGTTTTTTTTAAACTCAAGAATGTCCAGTTGCCTATCTTCTTTCATCTTTTTTTTTGTCATAGGTGGTATGCGAGTATGGCAGTTCACCAACTATAAGTCCGTTCAAATGGGCTCCTCATATCATGGTACAAAAATGCCAAATAGCATGCAAAAAAAAGAATTGAAGGCGGATACATTATGTATTCTCTGCTCTACAAATATATATCGTCCGTTTCTGTGTGTGTTCAGCGTGGGTGTTGTCTTGTATTGATTATTCTGGTATAAATGAGATGTGTGTCTGTCGTTATCAATCCTTATTAAAGAAAAGAACTACCAGAAAGTTGATGAGACCAGACAAAGGTATGATACTTCCCGAATCCCTACAATGTATACAAAACTTTACATGTAGGTTTAAGGGACCCAAAACCAATGTAATTGACACTATTCTGAAAGCTAAGATGACTGAAGAATTATGTTCCAAGAGTCTAACTATGGTTTGTGATAAAGAGCACTAAAAACATGTATTAACTGTATTTTTATTTGTTTACCTTTTTACCATAGGCCTATGCCTGGGTTAGGCTCATGTAATGTATTTACATAGTGATTTCGGTTTGAAAAATCTTGACCATAAATAGCTTTTGGTTCCCTTTGAAGCTCCATAACAAAATTAACATATTGATAATGGGATGAAAAACCATCCAAATCTGTAAGACCCAACTTTCAAACAACACAGATTCATTACACTGTTCAATCGTTCCTAATTGTTCACCACTTTGATCTGTATGACCCAACTTTCAAACAACACAGATTCAATACACTGTTTCCATTGTTCCTAATTGTTCACCACTTTGATCTGTATGACCCAACTTTCAAACAACACAGATTCATTACACTGTTTCCATTGTTCCTAATTGTTCACCACTTTGATCTGTATGACCCAACTTTCAAACAACACAGATTCATTACACTGTTTCCATTGTTCCTAATTGTTCACCACTTTGATCTGTATGACCCAACTTTCAAACAACACAGATTCATTACACTGTTTCCATTGTTCCTAATTGTTCACCACTTTGATCTGTATGACCCAACTTTCAAACAACACAGATTCATTACACTGTTTCCCTGTTCCTAATTGTTCACCACCTTGATCCCTTGGCTGTGCAGGTGACGACGTCGACTACACCGATCGCCCCGATCCGAAGCTTCTCGCCCGTCCGTAGCTACTCGCCCGTCCGTAGGCACTCGCCCGTCCGGTATTTGAGCCACACCACTCCCAGCCTCCCAACCCGCTCCAGATATGCAGACATTGAGGTAAGCTTGGCCATCTTTCTTTTGCATTTTTAAGTTCATACATCTTTCAGATAGTGTATATATGTATGTATATTTATTTATTCATACACAAATGTTAGGGGCGGATCCAGAGAGGGGTGCATCATTGTAAAATTTTCCACCGGACCCTCCGTGCCCGAGAATTTTACACACACAAAAATCAATATAAATTTTGGCCAAAAATAGTGGGGGTGTGCCCTCTGCCCCACCCCTCCATAAATCCGGCACTGAATGTGATACGTATGAGTGATGGGATAAGACATTCAGTGAAGATTTAATAGTGACAGTCTAGCTATGACCTGTGGAATAATCGACTGATGCCCCAGTAATTTCGCAATAATTAAGTATGATTACCCATAGATAATGTCCCTTGTAGCCCAGCGTAGTTATTTCTTTGTTTTCTTTTAAGCAAACTTTCACCCTCTTTCACTATTTCGCCCTGGGACAGTATTTCAGTATTCTTACTTCCCTCACATTGAATTTCAAATATTGATTCACCATTACTTGAAGTCACACTTGTTTATTTGACATCATATAAGACATAACAAGATACCCTTTCTCATGGTATGTATGATTATGTATGTGTTGTTATATGTGTATGTATCTATGTATGTAGATGTAAACCAAGTCAAAACTTAACTTGATTTCTACTGCATTCTTTCTTTTGGAATTGCTGGGAATCAAAACTGTAGGTAGTCAGCAAACTTGACCCTCTATCACACATAATTCTGACTCTTGTTTCCCCCCATGCAGGCTCACGTGGAGTCAATGGTGCTGCCGGAGACGGGTTCCTACTATGCCGGACTACGCTCCCGCGCTGCTGATGCCCGCAGCAAGATTGACAAGCACAAGGTGATGCTGGACCGCTACCTGCCCCTCAACCTGGGCACGGAGAAGGAAGTCGGGTACGAAGTGCAAAGAATGTATGACGAACTGGTCGTCAGGTAAACGCGGTAAATGCCAGGATGTTGGTGTGCCATCAGACGACCACCTGATACATGGGTCGGCGCGTCCTAGGACTCCTTGGAGTCAACCTGGGGGGACCTTTTGCCTTGTTTGGTAATTTCAGGGGAGGAAAGTTTCCTAGTAAATTTGGCAATTTGGGTTTTGAAATTTAGGTATCTTTTCCAAAGGTAGACTTGTTTCATTGTGTTAAGTAGGCAATTTTTACAACTCAGGGCTAAAGTTTTGATTTTCGCATTAAAAATTTGGTTTTGTTTAAGTTTAAGAGTAGAGTTATTCTAGAAATATTAGTATGAAATATGTAAATGCTTGGGATGAGAGTGCAACCTTTGTTTGGGGATAAAATGGGGATGTGAAAAAAATGGGGTCTAGATCTTTAGAAAAGTCATACCTTCAGTAGTTGGGGCAGAATAATATCACTTTACATATCTTATGATGATAAGTTTGGATTTGTTTTGGATTTGAGTTTTGGTTTGAAATAGAAATATCAATTATCAGTCTTAGATTAATCAGAAATTCATTTCTCAGCATTTCCTCCATCAAAATCAGTCTTCCTCTCCCAATAGACTTTTGACCAACTTCCCACTATCAAAAATGATGATTAAATTGGGGAAAACTCCCAGTATTTCTCTCAGTACAGTGTGGAGCAGCTCCGAGCGATTCGCGAGCTGTTCTTTACAAGGCCATCAACACTCGGGTCTCTATTTACCGTAGGGCTCGGTAAAGCCCGCGGCTTGTCCTGGCGGTTGGTTGATTTACTTCGGTTTATTTACTAATTTACGGGCTGGTCGCTTAATCAAACTGACCGATTCCCCCTCACCACTCTACCACATGCACACCAACATCCTACCTTGTTTTCTACCTAATCATTAGCTAGTGATAATAGAGATAGACTGCGCTATATATCATATATTGATAATAATAATACTACATATAAATAGAGTGAGATATGTTTTTAATGTTTAAAATGATTTAATTGAGTGATGATAAAATAATAATAGAGTGGACTATTGTATTGAGTGTGTATATTGTTGTGTTCTAAATTAGGATGTTTATAACTTCTATTGGGATTAACTGTTCTTCACATTGATGTCCTACAAGGGATTTAATGGTCTGACCTATGAAATTCGTAATAAAAATACTTATTCAGTAACATAACTAAAGATTATGACTAATTATTCTTACTGACTATCATTCAATTTACTTATTTAAACCATTTGGATTTTCCATTCATTTAGCAAATTACCGAGTAGTTTAATCATAATTATTCTAGCTTTTTAATCGTGATGAAGTAGAATAACATTTAAAACTTTGTTTCTTTCAAAACTATACCCAATTTATAACACCAACTTCAAAATTAAAGAAAAAATGTTCATGAAACCATTTTAAGATTCAAAATAAAAAGAGAAAAAGAAAAGAAATTCAGCATGTTCTCGTTAGCGACCCTTGTACATTATTACTCCTGCTTCTTTCCTCTTCAAAGCTGGGTTTACACAGAACGAAATGTCCCTTTACGATGCGACTATCACACTCTCATCGGAACAGAATCAGAGGCACAACTGAACAAAACTCACATTGATTAGAAACTGGGCTGCTCGCCATATTGGGGTTCAGCATTAAAAAAATCCTTTTTTCTAAATTGATTTATCATTATTTCTTTGGTATTTTTATATGAATAGTAAATTTGAGCTGTAACTTACAAAACAAAACCCACAGATCCGATTTTAATCATTATTTCACACTATCTCTAGTTATTCCAAAATGTTTTATTAGAACACTAATTGTATGAAAAACAATCATATTTACAGACCTGATTTTGTTACAATGATAGTATGAGTGTTGTCGTAGTTGGGACAATCGTAACGTGTTAACCAGCATGTTCTTGGGGAAGTCACGCTGGCCTTGTCCTAGTTCTAGTTGTTGTTGTGTCGCGCTTGTATCGCTGCAGGCCGCTGGACCTACTCCTCTAGCAAGGTTTGGGTACGAGTAACATGGACAATCTCCGACCGCCCAGCCGCAGGGAATGATTGTGGTGTATCATGTCCTTTCACATTAATTTGAGTTACAGTAGTATAGGCTCTCTGTAACATTTATTTGCTTCTTTTAATTAATCTGTTCATCCTGACTGTTTCTTTAGATCAGGTATTTAAGTTAAAGTTATGTCTCTTGTTTAATTTCTGTAAAGTCTTCTATGTACTTCTTCTTCCTTCTCAATTGCTCATTATTTCGAGTCCCTAATCTTGATTCAATTTTAAGCATATATGTCTACATGAGAAAATGTCCAGTGTATGGTAGGTTACAAGGGGCAGTTCAGAACAGTTTTTGTGATATTACATATCTAGATCTAAAGATGTTTGGCCTACTGATAAAAGGATTTCTTTTAACTCCATAAGACCTTTCACCTGAACAGAACTGCAGGAAATTCAGCAGCAGTCTCCAAGAAATATTCTTGGGCTTGAACATTGTAAAGATATGTGTTATGTATGCCTCTTGATACATCAAATGCCTTTTTGAAGCTATACGATCCCTTTTTGCCACCTTTTTCTAACTGTAAGATCAAACATATTGCCCTTTTGTTACTCAATATAAAGTAGAATCCATTGCTTTTAATTGTAACTGAAAAGGGAAAAACGAGTGTTCTGAAATGCCCCATTGGTTGCTAAAGCCTCATACACACTGAGCGATTTTGATCAACTCAACCAACTGGTCGGCGATAAAATCGACCGATTCTTCCACACAAAAAAATCGGCCGCTTTTTGGGTCCAAATCGCCTAGTGTGTACGGGGCTTAAAGTATCGACGTGCGTCCCCCCTGCGGCTGGGTTGTATCGGGTAGTGTGAGAAGTGGGAAGGTGTGTACTAATACCTGGCGTCTCCGGTGCGGCTTTCTGTCCTGTCTAGAATGCCCTCCCTGGAGCGGTACCGCGCGCCGGTCAGCACTCCCAGCAAGGTCACCGCCCCCTACCGGCCGGCGCCTAGAGCAGAGCGCAGGATGAGCCTGCCGTCCACGCCCACCAGGGTAAGAGAACTACACAGAGTGCTGACGTCATAATAGTCACAGAGTGGTGACGTAGTGCGCACAGTGGTGACGTACTGCGCACAGTGGTGACGTAGTGCGCACAGAGTGGTGACATAGTGCGCATATTGATGACGTAGTGCGCACACAGTGGTGACGTACTGCGCACACAGTGGTGACGTCAAGTTTTAAGTTGACCCAAAGGCCAAGCGTCTGAGTGACTGAGTGGTTGAGTTGTTCCAATTGGGTTTTCTATGATTAGAAGACCGTTTAGGATGTTTAGGTATGGTTTCATAAACCTATGTGTTAATATTGTTGTATGATTCCCCTGTAAACCATAGGACCTTATGAATTTTGAGTTACAAAGATTTAGAATCAAACTATGTTGTGTAAAATGCCTCTTTCTATGTACTACTAGGGTACCAAAGCTCTATAAATGCAAACATGTATATTATTGTAATTGAATCCTTTAGACCTTTGGTTAAGTGTGTTAATAACTTTTGTGTATGAAATCTAAATAATCATAGATATCCATAGCTATTAATCAAAACGAAAGCGAGCTCTGTAAGGTATTACGCGTACTAGCTAGGCCTATTGTCGCAAAAAGAAAATAATTAGTTTCCTACTAAAAGCATTGTTAACATTTGATTTAATTTCAATTAGAGATTTGTTCTTGTAAAAGGACCTATTATTTGAATAGAAAATGGCCGTAAATATTATAATGTAAAAACTGTTACTTATAGGCCTAATAACTACAGTTTTAAAGCATAATCCAAAGGCTGTGTTAAAAAAAATGATATTTGAAGAGTAGGAAACTGCCGCTCAACATGACTGCAATTTTTACTGCATTTTTGTTTAAGCTAGAATCGTTAGAATCATTGAATTTTTATCTGAATACAATTTTGTCGCCAAGTATTTATAAAGCAGTGTAGATTTTGTGTGGAACAAAAAAGTGTCAGACGAGTGTATGGACCCAGTATGAATGTGTACAGAGGCCGGGTCATGTCACCCGAATGTGACGTCATAATCAGGGTCATGTGACTAAATGTGACATTAATATAATACAGGATCATGGACGAACGTTTTGTAAAGCAGCCTCGGTTTTGGTAAGGAGCTAGAAATGATAAGTTGATTAAAACCATATTATATCACCCCTGATGCCAAGCACTAAAATGGTCAGTAAGGAAAAGGAGGAGAGAATTTTAGGATATCCCCGAAAATATAACTGTTCCCCAACTACAAGAATAAGTCTTTAAATGGCTTTAACAGTAGAATAGACAACATATCTCCTTATAACATCCCCCTTAATGATACCAGTTCAGAACTAATGTTCTTAAAATGTTCAAAATAGAAAGATATAACAGAAATTATACTTAAAAACTAGATTTTAAAAAAACAAATGAGTATTGGGATTTCATAGAGACTTCCAAACCGGAAGTAGACTTCCAAACCGGAAGTAGGATGTCCAGCGACATACAATGCTCAGCATGGCGCTATAGTATTTACTAAAGTTCACTTCCTTATTCAGTTTTCGGTTCTTAGTTGTAATTCTTTCTGGTTTTGGTCAGTTTTCCGTCGTTATACTGACGTGCACGAGGAGGTATAATAATCCAATGCTGAGGCTCGACTCCTATTAATGCTTTGCAAAATGTTCGTCGCATGATTAGTTATTATATTATTGTCATGTCGATGTCAAATGGACCAATAGGAAAGCGCATGTCCACCACACTGTTTCTTATTTATGAGCATGCATTGTTTTTTTCTTAGTACAAAACTCCTTGTACATTTGGCGTTGACATGTATTGCTATTTCCGAATATATTCTATTGTTTAATTTAGGTACAATTGAACTTTTGTAGCCAACACCAATCAAAGCAATATATGTAATATTAACACATGACATTGTCATTTGAAAACCCTATCTATTTCAGTTGTTACATAATTATATATTTTTTTATGCCAACCCCTCTATTGAAAGAAATCACCCTACATTTTTCGCTTAAGAAGGAACCTCTATTCAAAACAGTCTCAAATTGATGATAACGAATTGTTGCAATTCTGTCACGCCCATATCTTGCTCTCGTATCACCAAAAAGTACTTGAATATCACGAATATCAGAATCCAAAAGCATTGCTCTAAAACAAACCACATCTCCTTGTTCACCACCATATAGGCCTAAACATTATCATCAAACTTGTCAAACCCATAATCAATCTTTCCTACAAATCTCCAATGGATCATTCTCACACAATACCAAGATATGAAAGGGTCAACTCAAATTATTCTCCCTAATTATACCGTTGAAGAAGCCCACAAACCCTGGGGGAAAATGTCTTTTTTCTAGCTGTACATCGGTTTGACTAAGTTAGTTCCAATTTCTCCCGGCAGGTGGTGGCACCGGCACCTCCACGGCGGCCACCGATGTCGGACGCTCGGAAGCGAGCCCGTCAAGTACTATGTAAGACAAAACGTGACCCCGAATACTTCAGTTATTAAACTCCTCTACTCCAACCCACCCCACGGTAAGAATGATCACCATGCCTTGATTGAAATCACCCTCAATTTTGATATTTAGGCCTTTGTACTTAGCCTGTATTTCAGACCGATTTGATGCTGATTTGAAAAAAAGGTCTTGGAAATGAGAGTGAAGTATAGATATGTTTTATATGGATCATTAGAATGGTTATATATATATATATATATATATATATATATATATATATATATATATATCTTCTAATACCATATTTCTTGAAGGCGGAACAAAACAAATACAAAATCGCCATATTCAATCATAATTACTCATATGATTAGAAATGAATCAAGACAAGTTCAAAGATGTATTATTTCAAAATAGAATATTTGCCCAACATGTATTTATATATAGTTAGTCCCATCATACACTTTCATCTTTACAATAGTATGCTATTCAAATTGTTTTATAGTTTTGGCCAGTTGGCGGTAGTAATGCCTTCAGCTTTAACGTAGCTGTTAGAGCTCTTAGTGGCATGGCAAAAGCAAACGCAAAAGGTGTACCGTCAGTTAAGAATTATAGACTATAATAGGTATAGCTAGCATGATGTGCCTACACTCAATATCGAACATTTTACATTATTAAAAAAAAAATGACAAAAAATGTAAGTGCGTACACTCAATTTTAGGAAAAGCCCGTGGTGAGTATAATTATAACGTTAAGGCTAGCTACGCAACTGGTTACATGTTTTGTTGCTGTTTAAGTTCTTATATTGTACATAGTTTTAACCGTTCCTTAGTTCAAATGTGTGTTCATGTTGTTCAAGTGTAATGGAACTAACCTGACAGCTGCAGGGTTCTGTGCATGAAATTTCATCAGTACCCCTTCACCCGAAATTAACTTTATAATATTGTATTTTAGGTGAAAGGCCGAGTGAGTAGTCACCTTGAAATTTTCGCACATGCACAAATATTTGTCTGCACAGAAACCTTTAAGAATTTTGGGGGAAAGGGCTTTAGGGGTGGCAGGCCCCCGAGCCCCCTCTAACTCCGCCATTGTGTTTTGTCATTTTTCCATTAAAAATCATAAACGCAAGAACAGCGGTAGTTTGGTTCCACCAGTTTAGAATTCCCATTACCAAACCCCTTTTAATTGTGTGTTATGTTCGGTTTTATCCGTTTGTGTCGTTTTTAGCTTAAAGGAAAATGAGTAGTCTTTCCAACAAAATACACTAATTCATTTTCCTACATATGTAGGCTTTTCCGCCGTCCGTTGATAGATAGATAAATCATCTGTGCCTAGATTTTGTGATTTCTTCCTATAGGTTTTTCAAGATATATATGTTATGCATATTACCAAAATAAGCCTAGGCCTATAGAATTAGCTGATTATGATATCATTAATGACAATATAATATTTTCACCGTGTGAGTCCTTAATTGTGCCATTTTGTGTGAGAAGCACTCACCCTTGTCATTAATAAACTTTAATGAAAGCACCCAAAATGCCAGGTTAAGACTATAAGAGAAGGCTCTGGTTGTACCAACAACAGTACAAAGAAAAGATCACAGTCATATATATTGCCGTTTTTATGTCAATCGTGCTTGGACAAAATGGACAAAATCTAAGTGTAGCTTTCACATCTTTCATTATATCAGATTTCTGTCCCCAGAACAATGTAACTGCCTGCAGAATGGCCGTAAAACCACATTTCTGTCTACAGAACAGTGATAACCCCACATTTCTGTCTGCAGAACATTGATAATACCACATTTCTGTCTGCAGAACAGTGATAATACCACATTTCTGTCTGCAGAACAGTGAACAATGGTTATACCAAATTTCTGTCTGCAAAACAGTGATAATACCACATTTCTGTCTGCAGAACAGTGATAATACCCCATTTCTGTCTGAAGAACAGTGATAATACCACATTTCTGTCTGCAGAACAGTGATAATACCACATTTCTGTCTGAAGAACAGTGATAATACCACATTTCTGTCTGCAAAACAGTGATTTTACCACATTTTTCCCCACAGCGTCCTGGTGGTCGCCCCTTGGATACGTCGCCCACTCGATGAGAAGCCGCGTCCCCACCTACATCACGAGCATGCCCAGAGGTCGTGTCAAGGAGAGTACCAGCGTGCCTGACTACATCGTCCAGCGCAACACGGCCCTGCCCATCACCTACTACATGCGTTAACCCTAACGTCAGGGTAATGACGTCATCAAACTACATCTGCGTGACGTCATGACGTAACGTCAAATTGGTGACGTCATAGGAATCACGTCACACGTAATGCACGTTATTGGGCAGTGACAACGGCCTGGATTAAATTTACCAGCTGGGACAGCGGCATTGGAAAATCTCCCATTTTGAAGTTTTATTTATATGTTCCTTTTTGTTTAGTTTATATTCTCAAAAATGTATTTTTCATTGCGTTAGTGCCTGGGATGGGTTCCTCATCGTGTCTGAAAATGGAGTTTTGGGACTTAATAATCCATGGTAAGAGGAGGACGGAGAAAAGGTCGGCAGCCCCGAGGTCTCCGGCCCACCACGCGTGGATGGAGTGTAATTAAAATCAAACATGTTTATTTTCTCATTGAAAACTGAAAAGTCACATGGACCGATAATGGAAACTCAGAACAAGCACAAAAAGAAAAAAAGTAACAACTAAAAAAATACAAAAAAAAATAATAAAAAGATAAATATGTTTAAGATTGGAGGACGAGAGGATTTCTTTCATGGAAGTTAAGACGAGTATTGAGATAATTATTGAAACATATATTATATCAAGACTGTTATTATTCCTGGCTTTCACACACTGCCCCCACGGTCGGACCGTTTTTCCTTCCATTGTGTCTTTTTTTTCTTTTGTCAACAAAGGAGAGGAAGCAAGGACGGTTTTTGATTGTGGTCGTTCGATCAAGGACACTGTGTGGACCCGGTGAATGTTGAATAAACACTAGATAATCCCTAGTGTATGATTAACAAGCACTAGATAAGACCTAGTGCATGATTTATGGACACTGGATAAAGACCCACTGAATGAGACATGCTTAAACAAACGACGTGGCAAAATCTAAGAAAAAATCGCCCGTCTTTGAGAGTAGCAGTACCGGAAGTACTTAGCACTAGTTCCATCAAGCCCCTGAAGGTGGCATTATTGACTAATAAAAAGCTTTGCGCTTTATTATTAACCATGACAACTACAATGTCTTTCAAGGCCCCAGGCGTATATTGTACTGTGGCCCCCAAACCTAACCCTGGTACGGTGAATACGTCTTGAACTGCTGGAAATATCTGAGATCGACAACTGATCTTTTGAATATGTGTGAAAGGATTAGAGCAAACACACAGGATTAAGTGAGGATCATCAATCACCTACAGAACCAAGCACGACGTGGAAAAAAAGTTCAAGTGGATGAGTTAGTGGAAGTTGCAGTGGAACCACTAATTGTTGAATAACCAACATAAGAGATAATCATACCCTTATTCCTGCCCCCAAATAAGGGTATCATTGCATCTTGTGCATTGGTTGCCAGGGACCCAGTGTGGAGTGACATAGCTCCATGCTCTATTTATATATCTAATCATCAAAATGTAAAAAAAAAATCTCTAAAACAAGCCCGTTTTCTTGGTGTGACCGACACACGTTCGCTCCCTTGATCCAGCCGACTGTTGATCGCTCGTTTGCATTAATTGGTTCATGTGCTTTCATTCTATACACAACCATGTATATCTTCTAATGTATGTTTACGTGGAATAGTTTTTCTATATGAACTATGATCGCAGTAACAGAGAATGAGTCCTAACTGTGGCAGATTTGTGACCATCAAAAACACTCAGTCATCATAATGCATGTCTGCAGGTTGTTGAGAAAACAGAAAATTCACACGTCACATTGTATTTTTTGTACGTTCGAACTGTCTAAGAAGACGAAGCGGTGACCAGCTTCTAGAGAAACTGCCTGAGAATAAACTTAGTTAAGAAATACTGTGTTTGCATTTTTTCTCAACTTCTATAATATCTTCTGTTGAAAAATAACTGCCTCTCGTACATGTAAGATCTTTCCATCAAAAACGTTATCTTTCCTCTGTAAGATTCCAGTTAAAATTCAATGTATTTATATATATATCAGGTTTGCATTGGTGTGCTCTTAAAGCTCACCAAAAAAGAAATGATTCAACATTCAAATATCTAGCCATAATAGTTCATTAATGTCTATTTCAGTGTATCGCCCAGTGCGTTTTAATGACACTGTGTTGTTAAACAATAGATTTAATGTATCTTTTTCTAAGTGTGAAGCCAGTCTAACTTAAAGTACGAATCTGCAAAAGACAAGCTTTGTGACATCACATGAGGCACTGGTATTCCACTATAACTAATGGATAAATTCATAATGAATGTAGCTCAAAAAGTGCAAGTCAAAAGAATATGTAACTTTCAGAATTCGTAGGTACATATAATTTCTACTAAAATACATTTTTGCTGATTTTTATATGTAGCAGTTTTGGGCTTATGAATTTTGAAAGATGACCTCTGGTCCCGGACCAGTAAGGCCTTATGCCTCCCCTTACGTCATAGCCCATTGTTTACACTGGCATACACAGAGGGACACGTGAGCAGCCTGGCCTACTGTCATAATTCAATTTAGGCTATTTTTAGAACAAAAACTTTAATAAGATCGCTTTCCGAGTGCATTTAGATCATATATATATTGGTGTCTTAAAGTGCTTTTCGCATCTCCTTTGAATTAGAAGTAATCTAATGTTGAGGAAGAACAATATCAACAAATGAATTCATTGAAGCGATAAGATATCTTTATTATTTCAAGTGTGCCAGCATTTATTATAAGTTTTGTTCATATTTTTTGTCATGGACGGGATTGATGCATATTCATAAAAATTCTGCGTGAGGGAATCTAGTGAAACACAGATTCAGTTTACCAATGGTGGAAAATATGGAGTGGTAAATGCTAAATAAGTGTCTCCTATATTTGGTTAATAATCACTAGTGATTATAAACGGGATTATAAACAAAAAAAGGGAAGCCCTTCTAAATACACTATGTATAACTTCTTTGCAAATCCTGGATTCAATCCCTTTTCACATTCTGCAAATATCTTTATCATATATAGCACACCGGGTGAAAATGAGATCTATGAGATTAAATAAATGAAATAATGAAAATGATATATGATAATATGTACAAAGGCATTATGCAGTATATATATAAAGTTATGTACAAGATAAAAGCCTACATGGTCTTAAAATTTTGTCACTGTTCTGTGTTCTGTTTCTGTTGTGTATACAGCAGGGTAGTTATCGGGCACGTAGGCCATGTTGGCCTGACCAGCTAGTTTCTCTTCTTGTCCATAGGGGGCAGGCTGAACTGCATTACCATTGCCCTTTATAATCTCTGCCTCATCATCTTCGAGACCTTCCCTGTAACAGATGCCATCGCAGCACTTACAGAAGAAACAGCGGCCGAAGACCCGGTCCAGTGGCCTGAGAGAGCGCAATGGCTCTGGAAGCCACTTCCAGCTTCGAAGCTTTGCGGGAAGGCATCCTGGCTTCTTATCTTGAAGTAGGTTGACGATAATGATGAAGATGAGGATTAGGACAAATGGCAAGCCGACCCCGAGGAGGACATACCAGCCTGCCAAGGAAAGCGCCATGACCACCCCAGGTAAAGCGAAGAAGGTCATGACGATGTAGAAAATGGCGAACCACCTGTACTCTGCAGTGATGTTGCCCAGAGCCTTGGCCAGGATGATGGGACATTTCCTCAGAGGTGGGATAGGGTACCAGAGAAGGATGCCAGAAATATTAAAAAACAAATGGCACAGAGCGATTTGCATCCCCACCCGGAAGCTCTCTGCATCCGCAGAAGATGCAAGAGCAGCCAGGATGCTAGTTCCAGTTGTGCCAATGTTGGATCCCAAAGTGAGGGGGTACATTCTGTCCAGGCTGATCATACCTACTCCAACCAGTGGCGTGAGTGTGCTGGTGAAGATCGAACTGCTCTGGACGATGAGGGTGAGCCCTGCTCCTACCAGCATGGCGAAATATCCTGTGAAGTAACGCAGGCAGCCGGGGAAGTCGGCGTTGATGATCTTTTTGATGACCATGGCCACTTTTCCCTGCAGCATGGACTGGAGGAGTTTGACTATGAGGACCAGGCACATGGACAGGATGAGGAGGGAGAAGACCAGCAGGATGGCTCCAATCACCGTATCCGGCCAGTCGACTTGCGAGAACAGCGCATCACCTGTACAAACACAGAGTATAGGGTGGTCAGGAGTTGTGGGCTGGTACATCTTTACAAATCCCCCATTCTGGCCCCAGTGACCTCACACCTCTCACCAGATAAGGAATGTTTAGACAGAGGGATGATAAGGGTCGTAGACAGGGGTTCCCACCTCTCTGTTGTAGTAGCTCATGTATTCATGCATTGTCTTACTTGATGTCTTAACCCGTAATACAAGAGTCTCACTTGACTACAGATTAGACACTGTGCATACAATCTACTTAGGGGGTCCTGTGGGGTTTATTACTGTAGCTATTGAGATAAAATGCCAAAGATATCTCTGTTCAGATATTGCTGTCCTGCAGTAGTCAACTGAAGATAGTGGGTTTTT
Source organism: Lepidonotus clava (assembly GCA_936440205.1). Taxonomy (NCBI): domain Eukaryota; kingdom Metazoa; phylum Annelida; class Polychaeta; order Phyllodocida; family Polynoidae; genus Lepidonotus; species Lepidonotus clava. The sequence continues at coordinate 45,558,427 of OW387140.1, read as the reverse complement.
GGTAGCTTATCAGCAGTGAAGGGGTCTAGCTTTATTACTGTAGCTATTGAGATAAAATGCTAAAGATATCTGTTGAGATACTGTTGTCCTGCAGTAGTAAACTGAAGATAGTGGGTTTTGGTAGCTTATCAGCAGTGAAGGGGTCTAGCTTGTCCCCTGATAGGCCTGAACTGGGGAACAATGGCCGCCCCCATAGTACATCTCACTACAGACCTATATACTTGTCATCTCTGTCATGTGATTAATCACTTTAGTTACACCCTCTATTATCAAATGACCTAAAAAGATCCCTTATAGGTTTGATCTCAAAGGTATTTTTCAACAATATTAAACAATACACCTGCAGTATATGCCTTCAGTGTTCTCCTGACTAGTGTTTACTATTGTGTCTGTGAAGTATCTACCATATGAGTAGCATTGCATGGCCTTCTCACCAACTACTCTCTTATCTCTACATTCAGTTTTACTGTTACTCTAATTGATTTTCTTTGATGGCAATAACTTAAGTGATGCTCAGTAATGTTACAGCTTGGTCACATGGTGACTAAACCCCAGCAATTAGTTGTATGTGGTGGCCCAAAGTGCCAAGTCCGTCCCTTCTACAGCGACTAGTGCTCTATGGAGGACAAATTGCCAGGAATGGGATGGGTTTGGCACTTTAAGCCGCATCCCCACATGTGACTAAACCTCGGCGATTAGTTTATGGTGTCTATGGTGGCCCAAATTGCCAAACCCATCCTAACCCGGTGATTAGTGCCCCATAGAGCAATAGTCGTCCGGTAATGCATGGACTTGGTACTTTGGGCCACCCTACACAACTAATCGCCGGGGTTTAGTCACCACATGGCGATGCAGCTTTAGGCCATCACATACAACTAATCGTCAGGGTTTAGTCGCCATGTGGGGACCAGGCATTAGTAAAAGAATCTTTATATTGAGGTTAATGTAGGATATTTATTACACGAATGTACTCACATCTGTCGATGCCGACTTTAACTGTCATGTTCTGTATCTCAGTCTCATTGATGGTGTTGTTATTGATGTCCAGGCCAGGAACTGTAACGTTTTTAAAACCGCCCCATACCTCTTCAAACTCGCAGAACCTCTTGACAACGAGTTTATCTTTCCCTTGTGCTGCATCTCTTATAGCACTCGAGTCGATCTGAAGTGAAAGGTACAGTTGCTATATCTTCTGAAAATACTGCTTTAAATTATGTTATGAGTAAAAGTAAAACAAACAGTTGTAGAGAACGATTCTGGAATATTGTGGTGTTATAATTGATAGTTGTACTAAGTTAAGGATACAAAAGTTACAACGTATGCAAGATAGAGCTCTACAAACTATATCTGCTAGTAAAACCCGGCTTTCTGATAAAGACCTATTAAAACTAGAGAGAAAATTGAGGCTGGTCAAATTAGAGGAAAGACGAAGAAGGCAGCTACTACAATTGATGCATACTTATAAAATAAAAGGTCAATGCTTGGATACATATAGACCAGAAATGACTTTGAGAAACAATAGTAAAATTAAATTCATTAAGCCACCAACTGATAAAGAAAAGGTAATGATGAGCGCCTACTATCGTGGATGCTTACTATGGGACCAGCTACCAGAACATTTGCAACAAGAAGATAATAGACTGTCTTTCAAAAAACAATTGAAAAGGCTGAACTTATGTAGCTTACACTGGCGTTGATACCAACATGAGACAGAGTCGGATATCTCCGCCTCATAGTACTCATGTAGTATCAAAATTTCGGAATACCATGTCTAGTTATCGAGTTAATTAAACCTTTATACATGTTTTGTTCTCGTTGGGAGGACAGCTCCTTACCACGAGCTAAATTATAAGAATGGTAACTCTAAGATTGGATGTTAGTATATATGGAATATAACTACATTATTACTCATCAAACATATCATAATCACCTGTACCACTATTGGAAGAGCACATTTAATGTGAAATAGTTTTTGAATCAATAAAAAAAAAAAAAAAAAAAAAATGCCAATTGTAGTAAAAAGGGGAGTTCGCTCCCTGCTTTTAGAGGTGTCAATCCCCTTTTCCCCTTTAGTCTTTTGTCATTGACATTGTGCAGATGACATTACAATGTCCAGGAAGGGGTTGGGCGCCAAATTGGTAGTCAATTTGAAATTATAACTATTCACAATTACAGAACATCTGGGACACATATTTAGGCGTAATCTCTTTTAGATGATCTCATGTCATGACTGAGCGTTTTCACTTGTTCGTACTGATCACGTTGTGTTCACCAAAAAGAGGCTGGGTGACCACGTCTGCACAAGGTCTATATTACATATTTCAGACGTTTGATGTATCCTATTATGATGGACTTACAAAAGACGAACTGCCCTTAACCACTGTATTCCACATACCAACATTATTTTGGCAATTTTCATGTCATTACCTATCACAGGATGTGGTAGATTATTTAAGTATGCACTTTGGTAAATACCCTTCTAATAATTCTGCAACTGCTTCCTCCAGAAAAAACAATAGAATGACTCCAACTGGAACGTGGAATATAGTTTTATTTCTATTTAAATTCTACTATGGGGATAGGGACCGGATAGGTGGTCCTGGACCATCCTGATTTATTTTTTCGGCCAAGAAAAAAGGAAAAAGGGAATTCAAAAAAATATTTTGTCAAACAATTTTTTTTTCTACGGTGGAATATAGTTTAAGAAATATCTCTCTGTAGGTGTGTAAGATCACCTGCTGATGTCTTACCTGAATAATCAGTTTGGTGAAGGGTTCTGTGATGACCTTCAGGAACTTGACATTGGCTCCCTCTTGGCTGTGGAGCGCCTCAGGAAGCATGGCCTCCGTCATTTTGGTCAGGTAATCTAGAAGAAAAGAACACGTTTTCTTTAGGCCTAGTGGTGAGCATTAGAGGAAACTATAGATCTGGTCAGCAAGAAACAGTTCATTTTGCGTTCCTTTTATTGTGACATACCGTTAGTGAGTTCTGGCTGGATGTTATAAACCTTATTTCATTTGATGTTTTGTACATTAAGAGGACGCATATTATCATTCAACTTTGTATAAACCATTAGAGATGTATTTTGGTAAATTTTGAAGAACATAGGAAGAGATGAACTAACAGGAGGTGACAGAAAATGTTCAGGTTTTTCAATTGTTTCTTGTTCCAGATCTATAGTATCTTTTCTTGGCAATTAGCTAACGTTCTCAGCCCCAAATCCTGGTTTGGCATTGACAATGTGGCTTTGTATATAACGGCTATGATTGGTAAATCTACCAACTTCTTCAAGAATAAGAGCGAAAAAAGTCTCAGAATATGGAAAGGTTTTGCATTTAGGTAAATAAAGATTATATTTTCGTTTGTCTTATTGACCAGACATGTACCAAAACACATCGAAAATACACATACTCTTCATGAAAAATAAGAAAACTTCATTTCAATATTTTAGAACCAGTATAAAACCTAGTTTTTCACTATGTAAAACTCTGTAAATCCAAGTTTTTCATTATGCAAAACTGTAGATAATTATGGAAAACATATTCACTGTTTTCCAAGATAGGAAATTATAATATAGTTGTGAAAACACTTACTGCTGGCCCATTCAATTGGCAGGATGATAAGTACAGACAACCAGTTGAACATGTCATGCACAGTTGCCCCACCAAAGGCTCGCCGGAACTCGTTCTTATTTCCCGAGTGGCCCATGGAGACGATGGTGTTGGTGACGGAGGTACCGATGTTGGCCCCCATGACGATAAACACCGCCTGCTCCGGAGTCAGAACTGAAAGATACAATTAGTTACCAGTTAATAATCTTTATTTCTTTTATGTCAGAAAACCAATCTGAACTTTCTGATTGGCATGATGTGTATCCAGAAGGTGCCTTACTACATTTTTGTGTGTATTGCTTTGTTCTATATTCTTTTGCTGTTCATCCAATTTATGGATCTTTATGCTTTTCTAGAAATATCCAATAGGTTAATCGTATCATGTTCTTTGTGTACCCCTAAGAAAACCCTGTATAGATATGTGTTTAATGGAGATTATAAGAGAGAGCTTCATGTCAAGAGGAAGAGAAATTGTAGCAGAACCTAATCATTTGCAGGGGCGGATCCAGGGGGTGGAGGTCCAGGGCTCCTCCCCCTCCTCCCCCCTTCCCCCACTTTTGGTGGACACTTAAACTTGATAAAGAGAAAAAAAGTCACTTGTGTATGTCCAAATGCACGACATTTTATTATTAAGCCTATTATGCGGACCCCCTCCTTTCAGAAATCCTATATCCGCCCCTGCTTTTTAGTGAAGTAAAAGGAGCTAAATTTCAAGAAACAAAATAGTTGCTTACTTTGTGAGGCGACCATGGTGACGACGATGGAGGTGGAGGTGGAGGAGCTCTGGACGAGTACCGTGACCAGCACCCCGATCATCAGCCCACAGATCGGGTTCTCCAGGATCTTACTGTTCCGGAAGATGCTGCCTGCTGCCTTACCTGGAAACAAAGATTATCTGTTATGAGCACAGCCACGAACCAACGTGTCTATACATGGGTGGATCCAGAGGGGGGCTCCTGGGGGTCCTGACCACCCCCCTTTTGGTGGGGACTTAAATTTGCCAAGAGAAAAAGACTGTGAATGCATGCCGTTTAAGTATTCACCTATATGTGGACCCCCCTTTCTGAAATCCTGTATCCGCCCCTGCTATATTTGGAATGCAAGAAACCACCCAAAAACCTGAACAGTTTCTGTCACTGCATGATGGTCTGACTTTTCCTATATTCTTCTAAGTTCAACAAAGTGCAACTGTAATGGCACATGCAAAGAATACTGATAAGTATAGTGTTCTGTTAATGCACGTCAATTCATTTGTAATAATATATCTGATGTCAAACCAAAATTCTAACTTCGTCCACGTCACATAAAAAGAAACACAAAATGAGATGTTTCTTGCTGACCAGATCTATACTAGTGTTTCTGGTAGTTGCAAGTTAACTTGGACTAAATTTGGAAAATATACGAATAAAGTTATATATCTTTCTGTAATACATATTTGATTCAAACTATACATAACTTGAAATTAAGAAACGCTGAAAAAAGTCACAACTTTCAAGATTGACTTGTTAGGTTCATTAAAGACAATGGAAAGATCTCCTTTTCAAGAAACATCCAATACTTTTTCCTGATGATGTTCAAGTTTCTGGAAGGACATTGATAAGGCCACTTATCTTATACCTTTATTGATCCTTTCAAGGCAATATTTGCAACATTGAAGGCAATTGAGGGTAACATTTTTTAAGGCCTCACCTCCTAGGGCCTTGAAGGCTGAGCTGAGCAGGTCTATGGAACAGATGAACAGGTAGAGCAGGGCGATGAGACTGATGAACCGACCGATGTACTCCCATAGAATGCGCTTCACCTTCCCTCCTGTCGTCAGCTCTGTAAACAATGAGAGAAGTTTTGTAAATATATATTGACAAAGTATTGTGTGAAATTTCCCAAAGCAAAGTTTGGAGAATACATTTTGACCAATGGTTAAATTTCGTGTAAACCCCACAAAAATCTTTCAAACGTAATTATTACGTCCTAAGAAGAGCCCGAAATTTCTGTACTGTACTTGAGCATTGTGGTTTGTTGACATATTACCCATGATGTGCCTTGATCTAGGCTAGCCTGCAGGTAAATCACAGGAAATATGCTTTCCGTGGTAGTGAGAATTAACATGAACAGGAGCCTGTTGCATAAGTGCACAGTATGCATGGACGGATCCAGAGGGGGGCGCAGGGGGGCGCACCCCTCCTTTTCTCCGGAAAACTTTGTGTTTTTTAATGTAACACTCGGCCTAGAAGCAATTAAGGAAATAAATTAAACCTAACATGGTTCCCAGGCCCGTGAACCCCCCACCCCACCCCATTCGTCCCTATCTGCCTACTTGCTGATTCCGTTACATCACACAGAGATCACAAAACGTTCCTCTAATTCAACCCGAGCTCAATGTTTTAATCATTGGGTTCTGTCCAAAGGTCAATTAACCTGGCCAGTGGCTACTGAATCTATTGGTTTACTTCCCAGTGGCTCGTAATGCCCAGTTCAAAAAGGTTATAACGGCTTAAGCCCAGCTCTCCTTGATGCGACAAAAAGCTTGATTTTCTGATTATGATCTCAATCAAGCCATGATAAGTCCATCCTAGTTTACACCAACATAAATGTTCACCATGAAATATTTTCAAAAATTGAGTCAGTGCTCATTCCCTGAAGACAGTTTCATAGTACAAAATTAACCAAAGCAATTGGACTTGCAGATTGCCCTTAAAATTTGTAAAATGCAATTTTATATTTTGGCTTTTTCCTAATAGGAACCAACGTTTAAGCCTGTTAGTTATTTTGTCTAACCCCGACATATACCCAATATGGGAAGGCTTATTGCATCGTGGATTACCGCCTTAGGTCTTACTTGGCAAGGGCCCAGGGGAGTTGGCGAAGTCAATAGAAAATGGAGGTCGCCGCCTAAGATTGTGTCCTTGATTCCTTGATTGCAGTAAGGTGAAATTTTCCTGTACCCCTTGGCTAGTGTAAGCAGTGTATAGAATTCTCAAACTAACACAAAATATGGCTTTGTGTGTCGGTGTGTCTGTCTGTCTGTCTGTCTGTCTGTCTGTCTGTATACATGTGTGTGTATGTATTGCACATTTGTTAAACTCTCGGAGTTTGCAGTTAATTAATGGAAGGTCTCAATGTTTCTTATGGAGTGTCAACAATGTTATAGAAGTGATCACATTCTTTGTCCTTTTAAACTAAGGTAGGTAACATCATAGAGCGCTGACTCACCTCTCCAGGGCGTGGAGTGGATGACTGTGTCCGTCAGGGCCCAGGGGTCCTCCTCCTCCTCCCCCTCCTCCCGGGCCTTGACCTCCGGTAACCTCTGGTCACTCACCACCACCCCGTTGTCCATCTCGACGTCCGGCTTAACCTTCATGGCGACTCTTTGTTAGGTCACACGACTGGGCAAAATGGGTCTGAAAAGTGCAATAAGAGAGAAAACACTGATTTAGAGGGATCTAAAGGCTAAACTCTGTGGAGGTTCTGGGGAAGAATATAGGCCCCAGGAGCCCCTGCTGATCGTATGAGGCAACTATAGGGGGGACCCAGCACTGACCAAGTGGCTCTTTGGGTTCAATTCCCGGTTGGTGTCTGGGTTCACTAAGGGATGAGGTACAGTGAGGTACAATTAATGATCTCCAGGTTTTGATCCCCTGCTGTTTGCCTGCCCTGTCACCTTGATCTCATAGATATGATCACAAAAGACAGAATTCATCCCAACCTGTTTTCGCCTTGAAAATGACTCTGGCTGTCTGTATGGCATAAAACACCCAACACTCACTCACTCGCTCGAAAGACTAATGTGGTGTAGCTTCCATAATGATCACCTTAAGCCTGGTTTCCACCACCCATCAAAAATTGGCAGTGGGAATATCGGTTAATCATAAACATATTATACACCATAAGAAAAGGTTTTTAATTCTCTTTGAAATGGTATGTAGGATGTATGGTCTTTTGGCATATTACTGGTTAAAAGTAAGAAATTATTAAATAATCGGTGGTCAAAATCGGCTGGTGGAAACCAGGCTTTACCGAAGGACAGGGGGGTATCTTTGTGAACAGAATGTGTGATGATTATGAGTCATTGGTGTGTATTTGGGACATTTTTGTGACAACAAAGATCATATTCATGGCGAAAACAAAGGTCAAAAGGCCAACGAGGGCCAACAATAAGAGTTACGGTTGGGGGTGTTCCAATGAGAATGTAACAAGGGCCATAGTCATACAGAAAGGAAGGGAAAAAATAAGTAACTTGTGACAACTATACAAGTGCCAACCGTAACAACGTTGATTATCTTGCAGAGACACAAACCCATGCATTCCTAAATGACTGGCACCAAGCCCTCAGTTATGATTATTATGAAAACGAATTAAAATCTCAAGGAAACGTTGTAGATAACGAAAATAAATGGAAAGAAACCAAGTGAACAAATCAGGAGTTCCAAGTATCTGATTAGAAACTTTTCTTAAAGTGAGTTTATATATGTAATATATTTAACAAGCGCAATACATATAATATATATAAGGCTATCAGTGTGGGAAGTGTCAGAGTATCTTTCTAAGATCTATTTCCCCTTTGTCTTCTCTCATTCTCTAATAGATTTAAGATCCTTACACCATATAGCGACATGCGCATTTACGAAACTTGACCAAGTTTAAATTCTAAGCTTTGTTTTTAAGGGTATTAATTCTCACATGGAATTGAATTAAATATTTAGAATAAACTGAAAGATGCTTTAGAGTTAAAATGTTGGGTTCAAAGGGACAAAACGCCTGGCTTTATGTACAAGTGTTTGACCAAACCAGATGCAGTAACCGGTCTGGTCGGTTTGGGTCCGCAGGGGAGGAGGCTGGGCTTTTGAAAAGATGTTCCCATTTGGAGGACAAGTGCTAAAAAGGCAGCATGTACACATACTACCTTTACCGTAAAACCCCTAATTTGAGCCGCGGCATAAATTATGGTTAGTTTCAGAAAGGCGAGTCAATAATGGTTTAATTCTGAGGGTGGCTTAAATTAGGGTTTTACAAAAGCTTGAATAGAGTGGCACTTGGGGGAAAATGCTAAGAAAAAAATGCCAAAAGAAAAAACCAAAACCTTAGGGGTTTTACTGTAATTTTGCCATGTCCGATATAGGCCTATGCAATCTGAGCACAGATTCCTTTAGAGGGTAGCATAGTGCCTCGCTACTTTTTGTGACATCGTATGCTTTTATCTCTAAGAATCATCAACGGCTAACCAAATAAAAGATGCGTAGACAGTCCTAAAGTTAAAGGGGTTCCAGGAGAATCTAAGGGAGTTCAGACTTATATTTATAGCAAGTTTCGTATATTTTACTTATATTTTAGGAAACTTAAGGGGCTTCCAGACACCCAGGAACCCCCCTTGCTACGCCACTGGTCAATACTAACATATGTAATATGATGGGTTGGAACATTCACAAAGATTCTTCCAGCTAGCGACAGAACTACGCATCAAAACGTTCAGGTAATCACAATAAAAAGATAAACATTTCTTTGTCGTGTTCTGACAGATAACCGTAAGTAAACATTAAAACGATCTACCTAAGGACATTCTATCTATCAGTGGTGTCCACTATGCAAATAAAGTCCACTGAGAATTGCGCACAAGCAAATGGTTTGTTTGAACGTGCCTGGACAGAAAATATCTAGTGAAAAAACCTTGTCCAAATAATCCATACAACGAGGGATGTCTTCAACATCAAAAGCAAACAGTTGATAGAGGCTTCAAGACTATATCGAAATATGTGCATGCATGCTGTGATGGTTACACTTGAAAAGGATAACCTGGTGGGAAACCTGGCACCCCCCGCTCGCATCCCCAATGTATTCAAGGCTATCATTTTATAATTACCTGCGCAGCTACTTAAATGTTGAATAATCTTGTGAAGTACAGTGACTATATGCTTTAGTGAACAGTTATCTAGATTGTCTAATTTGTCGAAGTGCGCGCTTGCACACACAGCTATGTATGTTAAAAAATAAAGATAAAAGTTGCCTGTTATTTGTGGGGAGTCGGGAAAAGTAATAGTAGTAATTCTTTACTATGTGAAATAAAGACCAGGGTATCCAAAGAGGAATATGAGAATATGAACAAAAAAAATGATAAAACAAAGTAAAATGTGTTCTGCCATGGGGGTGGCGAGGTTCTCCAAGTGGAACTTTTGCCTAGAATTTCAATATTTTGATCTTAAAAAGGGGAATGGCGAGCAGTAGAAAGTAGAACTTTTAAACATTTTCTCACTAATTTAGGTATTTTTACATTGAATTTTCGGAGGAAAGGTGAAACTTTTTTTTTAGATATTTCCTAAGATTCCCCGCCACCCCACCCCCCTGTATGCGGGACTGAAAAAAGAAATCAAAGTTGAATATAGGTAAATCATAAAGGGGATTAAAAAAAACCTACCTGGGTCTTTCTTGATCCTCACTAAGTGGCTGCTTAGATCTGGTCTCAGGTGAGTCAAGTCTCTCTTGAGGTGTGACTACTGGTTGTTACCTGAAGACAGGTGTGTGTTCTGCCTCCTCCCCCGTCTTACCTGGGCCTTTATACCTGCCGCCGAGGCCTGAGATCCAAGTGAGGATCCAAGGATCAAGCGGCCAGACGCGCAGGGCTTCTCGTTGATCACTCGTCATGGTCACTCGTGATCCGCTGATAGTGATCCCTCCCACCCCACTCCCCACAGGAGGCAATTAGCATAGGTGTAATGTATGGTGGTAGGGGGAACGGGGGAGGGGGGGTCAGTGTTTTAAGTATAGCCTTGTGTTATGTGACGTTAGAGAAGGTATCAAATTAACCAATCAAAGAGATCGGAAGTAGATGGGTTCGTGTTTTATTATTCGCGTCTTTTTTTTTCATCTGTATTTCTTTTGCAAGGTAAGTTTGGAGAATTCTTTCAGATTGTTAACTTTCAGGAATAGGTTGATCAACCTGGTTAATCTATACCCTGAAATTCCGGAAAAGGTTCAAATGGCAACCAAGCGTTGGCACACGAGTGTTAACAAGTCGGAGTGCGCCTAAGTGGTATAGTTTGAGGGGAGGGGGTTTACTATCAGCAAATATGCAAACTTCAACACGTGGGAATATGGGGAAATGTTCCCTCTCTCACAAAGTACACCTATGGGGAATGGTGTGGAAGGGAAGAATACACCCTGTTACATATCATGGAAATACCATTAAAAGTAAATAAAAGAAGGACAATTCCATAGTCCACAGCTGACTTTCTTTAAGGTGAGTGGAAACTATAATCTCTGTTTTTTCTATTCTAAAAAAAAAGAAATATAATGTCACTCATGGCAAAAGGTTTCCTTAACCAAAAGAATGCATAAACTATTTAATTAAATCACTGGTTATTTACTGCCTCGGGTGAATGTAATTAAATGTGATTATTGTTGCAACATTGTTTCAAAATTGATAATGATTGCTAGGCTACATAATGTTATAAAATCATATTGATGTGTAGCCAGATCTAAATCAATATAGGTCCACCACATAGTAGTCATGTTCTAACTTGAACAATTTTAAATTAGCTAGCGCTATTCGTGTCTTAAAAATGTGATATATAAATCTTGATAACCTAAAGCTTTTCCTATCTGATAATTTTTAACATTCTTAATTCCTCTCTTCACCGAGTGGCTACAATAAGTACTGTAGCTATATATCACAGACTTAGAAATTGGCTATATTTTTTCAAATTTTGAATTTACAACTCTATCTAATTAGTAAAGTGGCTAATTTTCCAAGATCCCTAAAAAATGCAAGGGGTATTATTCCGTCTATCCTGATATCTTGATATTATGGCATCTATTTAATTTCCATTCCATTCAAAATCGCTATGTCAAAGTATCTTGAAAGCTGTATGGAATTAATTGTCATTAGTGTGGCTCACTGCTATAGTGGCTACGCCTGAACCATGGTTTGGGGGTCAATGGAACTGGGCCTAAAACGGGGTTTACACAGTCATACCCACTCGGCGATTTTGACCAAAGTCGGCCAATTATATGTGCTAAAACCGGCCGACTCTACTAGAATAGTTGGCCAATTTTAGCACTGACTCATATCAAACATGTACATTTCAATATTACATACTGACATGTAATCTGAATCGATGACGATTTTACCAACGATTCTGTCAGTTGCCCGTTGCCCACTGCCAGTAAAATCGCCTAGTGGGTATCGGGCTTAGGATTGTCCCCACAGTTGTCCTAAGCGTCCCGACAGCCTTAGGATAACCCCGACAATGTTTCAAACAGTATGTGTTCTTATGAAGGGTTTACACTACTTTTTCATAAAATTCTCTCTCGTCTTCTTCTGAGATCACTCTAATCAGTATCGTTAAGGACTGTATAAACCAGCAGGCTTGAGATATGTTCTATTCTTCGCAAACCCGTGAAAAAAGGTGTTTGGTATCCAACAAAATTTTAATACCGTCTCACTAGGTTTTTACTTCAGTGATCTTGAAATTTGCCCCTGCATGTTTTTACCTCATTAAGTTCGGGTATACTGCCGTCTTTGAATGGTTTTATTTTCGTAATAATTTGACCATTAATTAGGGTAATGTCAGAGGCAGTGGCATTGAATTCGAGCCAGTGATTTCTATGCTTATAGGGTGAAACCGTACAGAGCTCTCGGGGTCGGTGAATTGAATCTGGGTCCTAGCCAAATGTCATACCGATGAAAACTTGACTGTCCCAAGATAACACAATTTGCTAACGTGAAATTTAAGCCAATACACGAAATTTCGTAGATTTATCTTTAAAAAAGTTTCAATGTTTTCCAGTTCCAAACTGTTCCAATGTCCTTCATTAAAATGTGATATATGTATGAAGACATGTATATTAAGAATGATTTCAGTACAGTTTTTCAAGATCCCGGAAAATATCGCTCATAAAACATTCATGATAGTCCAAAAAGTATCGCAAAGGTTTCAAGATAACACCTTGAAGGGTTGATATCATCTTCCATAGTCTCGAGGTAGATACCTGTATAGACAAAGTTTGACTAAGAAAAGGTGAACTCATGTCATGTTTGCGATAACTTTATTACTATCGACAATTATTTTCAAAATATTAAGCGCGAATGTTTTGTAGTCACCACTTCCATGGGTGCTGACTAAAAGAAATTACAAATCGAAATACTCAGAATAGCACTATCCATTATTGTGAGAAATCAAAAGAAACGAAAATTCTGCTGGGTTTTTTTGTGAGTGTTTTTTTCCAATGTGTTTAATTGTTCTTCAAATACATGAAAGATCATATACATATAAATATTAATACACTGCGAATGGTTTTTGTATGACTTTAGTATGACATGTTCTGCCCATGAAATTCCATTTGTTGGCCAGTATTTTATGGTTGGTTGGTTATTGGGGTTTTACACCATATCGACATCTATGGTCATATCACAGTGAAAGCAAGGTGTGTCAGTTCTGTCTTTGATGATCGAATCTATGAGATCAATGAATCTATGAGAAGGTAGAGACCATACCCCTACACATTTACTGAGGCAGGTGTTCTTTAATGTGCATGGTCCCATAGAGAGGGCCATACACACAACAGCCAGTGGCCCTATAGGAGCCTTTGATAATCCAGTCGTTGCCACTGGGAGACAGACACACAGAGGGGTATAGCAGTAGCCCAGCCCAGGCCAGGATCGAACCCAAGCCGCCCGCATGCGAGTCCGTCGCTCTAACCAATTCACCACCCCATACGCCTCAGTATTTTATGTATCGTGGCCGTTAATCCATGAAATTTCATGGATGTTTTTGGTCGTCCCACCAGGTGTTTCCTATGCATGTATGTTCACTGAGACCTGCCTGGTCTTAATCAGTAATGTGATCCGAGCACAGAATCTGGACACGGACCTGTGGTATCTGGGCCCATATCTTCGTAACTGAAAGCGGTGATCCACGTTGCGACGAAAATGAAGCGATAGTGGGCCGATTTTCAAAATATTTTCTATCTTCAAAATCGGTCCAAAATCGGTCCAAAATCGGTCCAAAATCGGTCCAAAATCGGTCCACTTTGAAAATAATTGTGACGTGGATCATGTCAACCGATTGTTTCCAACCGATTTCCAACCGACATATGTGAAAGGGGAATTATTCCAACCGATTTCCAACCGACGATGGTCCGACAAAATTATTAAGCATGTTTAATATTTTTGGACCGATTTTGGACTGATTCTGGACCGATTCTGGTCCATGTGTTTTCAATGTTTTCCCATTCATTTTGGGATATACGATCATGCAAATATAATCAAAATATATCAAAGTAAATGTTCTTTCATATGATATATTTTTTAATGCTTTCTGATACGTATTTCCTATTTTCTTTTTTACTAATGAAATAGATCAAATGTTATATATTTGTGGTCGTATTAAATGTATCTAGACAGAAAATGTAAAATTATTTGCACAATTTTGGTAAATAAGCCAACCGATTTTTTCTTATAGTATTTCTATTAATTTATATTCTAGAATGCAAGAAAACAATCGTTTTTCAACATCACAGTGGATCATGCTGAGGGGACCGATTCTGGACCGATTTTAGGTCCAACAGGTTTAATTGCCCAACCGATTCTGGAGTGACAAAAGAAATATCGGTCCTACAATCGGTTTGCTCCTAGATTTTATGTCGGTTTTGAAAATGTCGCAACGTGGATCACTAGCTTGATTTGGCTGATCAGGGAAAAGGAGATCAGTGTCTCACGATTAGAAATTCTGTCTATCATGAATAAATTTTACATCTGAGTATCCTTCTTTGATACTATTTTGCAATAACACTACTTATTTTGGTAAAACACAAAATTGCTGATCTTGAGACCCTAATCAAAATTTCCCTAATCAGCCAAATTAGTAGCGAAGATATGGGGCCTGATTGAAGTGGGTTCTTTCCTTTTTTCAAAAACTTTCTCTTTGCAATTGTGAATTGCTTGAGTGTTTATTTTACATCCAACTTTACAATGCGTTGCATAGAAAATTATAAAAAAGAAAATATCTCCATATTTTACACATCGGGTCTTTCTTTAATCATGATAAACATATCGATTAGATATTTGGCTTGAACCCGATGTAGTTCCGACCAAAACCAATCTGGTTTCGGTGAATCCGTTTCGCATCGTTGATCAGTGGATGCCTGAGGTGGCCTACAGGCTACACCCCCTACACTTAAAAAAGTTGAGAGAAGAAAGTTTGGTGCAGTGCCGACCAAAATGTTCGTAAATGAGAAGGAATTTACATTCAAAAAACATAAATATTCCCTCAAAAAGAAGGAGCGCGTCGACTTGCCCCGTGACTTGACCCCCCCCCCTAAAACCCCCATTGCTCTGATTAAATTTGATTTGTTTTGTAGGCTCAATGCATTAAACGATAGGCCACAGCAGAAAACATGTACATATATATAAATATATGTGTGTGTGTGTGTGTGTGTGTGTGTGTGTGTGTGTGTGTGTGTGTGTGTGTGTGTGTGTGTGTGTGTGTGTGTGTGTGTGTGTGTGTGTGTGTGTGTAAGTTATCTAATGTGGTACTCCTGTTGATCATACATAGTTGGCAACCATGTAAAAGGTTAATTCGTTTGATAATAACCTCCGGGTCTTATGAGGTTTCATTTGGCCTCATGGAAATTCGACGGGACGAAGGCCTCTTATATAAAGAGACTCTCGTATAAATACATTCTTAACTCTTAACTGAAAAACACAAAAGCAAGCCTAAACTCCCGTATAGCTACAACAAGGGTAAAATGTGATCGTAATCTATGAAACCTAAGTTTTCGCATCTTTTTTCCAGTTCCATTACGAAACACCCCCCCCCCCCAGATCTTGTCCATGATTGCATACTTTGACACCTTTTTAGCTGACGAGTTTCATAACCGTTGATCACTCATGTTGAGGTGGTCAGTGGTCCGACCTTGTCCCACTGACCGCCCCCTCCCCACGTGCTGATGTGTATTATCATGTTTCCTGTTTCCAGAAACCACGTGCAGATAAGGGGCTAATATACACCAAAGTTCAAGGCTGCATACCTCTATCCGATTTTATTCGTAATTTCGGGAATCACAAGTAGTAATAATCGCTAATCCTATGCATGATGTATAACATTAAAAGGGATTTAGAATTCTCTTTTAAATGATATGTAGCATGCATGGGCTGCTCTTACATACCTCGTGAAAATTTAGATATTATCAAATACTCTGTGCTCAAAATTGCCTATTGGAATGTAGGCTTATGATTGACCCATCCGCCCTCTAACAAATACACGGGTTTTTTTTATGTATTACATTAACCTATTGTCAGTATCATAATTCCGTACGTTATTATATATATTTTTTGTAGGTAATATCTAATCAAGAGATTAATCTCATGATTTATCAAAATAAGTAAAATTTTTCATCAATTGATGTTACATAATATGAGTATTTATATTTTATCATCATATGTATTATCATTGTTTATAGAGTTTACGGTAATACGGCATGGCAACCCCGTCACCTGCCCATTGGTCAGTTGACCCTAGACGGCCAGCCAATCAGGTGAGGGACAGGGGTTTACGTGGTGAACACATGCATGTTGGTAGTTACATTCTGAGGTCAGAAGCAGAAGGTACACACATGTTTAGGTGTAGTCTTAAATGTGATCAGGCTTCAGGGTTAAGAGGGAATCGTTATAGGAATGGGTATAGACCATCTAACATGTAAATAACCACAGGGCTATTTCCCACATTTAACAAGGTGTAAAATTAGTGATTGGCTCTAAATCTCTCGAGGGCAAAGGTTTCGATAACAGGTAACAAGAGCTTAGAAATAATTTTCAATGGCCGATTTAGAGGGGGACGCGGGGGCACCCCCCCCCCCCCCCCTCCCCTTTGGTTTTTAGACAAAATTTAGAGATTTTTTAATGTAAAATTCAGCCAATTCGCCCCCCTCCCCCTCCTTTTCAAAAACCTAAAATTATACTGATTTGCGGCATGAGGATTACATAAAATTAAGGTGGTGCTTCGGAATCCACTAGAAACATCAATTGATATGCAACACGAGCATTTCCTTTATAAGTTCGAGTGGCAATATGGCAAGTCCACGACCACATCCCCCTATAGGAGGTGTGGTTGGATGTTTGGCCAATTGCCTGACGATAAGGTACATTACTTTCAATTTATGATAATCTTAATTCCTTTAGTTGATACTTTCACCAGTAACAATTATAAGCAGTGTAACTTCAAGATCGATTGAATACGAATTGACTGTACATTGATATGGCACTTTGACAGTCATAACCCATTAGGGGAATTCTTGAATGTAGATATACTGTTTTTCTTAGAATTAATGAGACAGCTATCAGATTTCACCTGATTCACCTTATTAATTCAGCTTCTTTTCCCCTTATTGATAACCAAATAATATTATAAGACTTAATCTAAAAACCATCGACGTTCCTTTTCCGAATCCGCTCTTCAAAATTAGGCCAAAGAACACATATTGCAGAGTTCAAAAGGTCGATTTGTATCTATAACTACCAGAGCATGGCAGCGGTGCATGGTTGCAACATAAAAGTAAAAAAAAAACGACCCCCTTATCAGTGGTGAAGAGGTTTCATGCCCGTCACACGAGTGAACTTCACGAGTGAGCTGGCCACTTCTGGACATGCAGGGCTATCTATATATACTGACCAGTGAACACTCCAATGGGATAAGGTAGCTAGCTTTATCAGACATTCTGAATTGATCTTTGTCGTTTGTAACTATTTTTGGCTCGTTTCATGCAGTGGGTTGGGATACGTGTGGGCTAGCGTAAAATGACTATATAAGCGATTGGCTGCAGTTTGGTAAAAGATTAATTTACAAGTTGTAAAATAAATATTATGAGTAGATGAATGGATGAATGAGGTAAGGAATGCATGATGGAAAGAGGTAGTGAATAGATGAATGAATGAGTGGATGAATAATTGAATGGATAAATGAATGAATGGACCGATGTAAATAAAGGTTGTTTTTTTTAGATATTAGGGTTTGTAGTATGTCAGGCCAGGGCTATTTATACCGACTAGGGGACACTCCGCTGGGATAAGGCGGCAAGCTTTATCAGACATTCTGAATTGATCTTAGTTGTTTGCAACTATAAAGTTTTGGCTCGTCATATGCAATGGATTGCGTTGCATGTTGCCTATTGCAAAATGAGTGTTTACTTAATTAGGTGCAGGTTAACACAAGGATAAATGCATTAATATATTTAAGAAAAAGATAACTGACTGTATCAGAAGGTAAATGGATGAATGGATGAAGGGAGGAAGGAATATGGGAAAGAATCAGTGAATGGATGAATGAATGAATGAATGAATGAATGAATGAATGAATAGATGGAGCAATATAGATGTCTGACCGTGCGGAGCTATCTAAACTGACCATACATGGAACACCCCACAGGGATGAGGCTGCTAACTCTATTATGTATTTTGTATCGATCTTTGTTGTTTGTAACCATTTTAGTCTCGTTACATGCAGTGCATTACGTTCCATGTATGTGTTCTATTGCGAAATGACTATGTAATCAATTCAATATTATTGGCTTCACACTTATAAAGTTGAATAAATCAGATAATAGATTAAGGAATGCAGGAAGAAACAGGGAGTGAATGGATGACTGACTGAATGAATGAATGAATGATATAAATGGAAGGATGGATGTAAATAGAAGGGAAAGGGGATCCTAAATGACTGACAAAGCTGACATTTGCAAACATTCCAGGGAATACTCCACAGTGGTAAGGCTTTAACTTTATCACGCATTCCAAATTGATCTTTGTCAGTTGTAACTATTTCAGGCTCATTACACCCAGTGAATTGCATTCCATCACATATCTTATTGCAAAGTGACAGTACTTTCAATTGGGTGGAGATTTAAATAGTAAACTGATAAGTAGATAACGAATGAATGAATGAATGAATGAATGAGTGAATGAGTGAATGAATGAATGAATGAATGAATGAATGAATGGATGGATGAATGTCGCACTATCTAAACTGACCAGGGAACGAACCACTCAAGATGATATAGATACTTTATCAATCATTCCATATTGACCTTGGCCGTTTGCTACTATTTTTGTCTCGTTACATGTGATGAATTCCACTGCACAAGGCTTTTTGCAATGTTACATGTACTGTATTCGGTTGAGTGTTGGTTGATGCACCACATATAAAGTAAATGGATGTAGGGGTAAATGAATAGATGAATGGATGAATTGGTTGATGGCAGAATGGCTGAATGAAGGAAGGAATGAAGGAAAGAAGGAATTAGTAAATAAGACAATGAATGAAACAATGAATGAATGGATGGATGCATGGATGGATGAGGTTAGAGGGGTGTCTAGATGTCTGGCCGTGCCAGAGTATCTCAACTGACCAGGGGGACACTCCATACAGATATAACCACTTGGGAACTACTTCTACTAGACATTCTAGTCATTCCTAATCGTTCCTTATCGTGTACTATAGTTGTCTCGTTACATGATGTGTCTTGGATTGCATACAGCCTATTGCGAAACGCCACTGCCTGTCTGTTGCCTCCCCCAAAGTCCAATAGACTATTATCGACTGAAAGCTGCTGGTTTGTTTCATTTATTGGGATACCGATGGTGATTTATGTATATACGTGCTTTGGGGTTTTTTTTCGTATTTTTCTTATTGATTGTCATCTGAATACATCTGATATTCCAGACAGTTCAGTGAATATATATAAATCCATCAAAATTTAAGATACATAGTAGTTCCAATTAACATATACTGGTATGAGTGGTGATGAAGTAAATAAATGTATATATGATGAATTAATGATGATGATATATAATGTTATTCTTATTTGTAAATATATGTATTTATTCACTTATCCATTTACATGTATCCCAGTAAGTCAATAATTGCCTCTATGCATTTATCATATTAAGTGGTTCCTCTGCCAATGTGATAAATAGTTCCTCTTTACTTGTCTGTGACAAAAAATGCCAAACTAGAAATTTATGTTTTTCTATTTATCTATTCAACAAAGTATATAAAAAATGTATGCTTGTTGTTTCATGATTGTCATGTTTTATAATCTCAACTAAGTTTTGTAGAGATGAATACTGTATTACAAATGTACTTGTTTCAAACCTCAAAATGTACTTCCTAAGTGTATGGTGCCGATTCCAGGCACATCATCAAGCCAGTATAGAACTGTGTGTATGTAAACTGAGGTCTAAAATGCTGTAATAATATGACCTGATCGAAAACAAAATCATGTGGTTGAATGAATAAACTTAAAAATGAACATAAGTTTACAACCACTAGAGGGTGTTTATAAAAAAATAGAAAATGTATTTCTGACCAGTTTTAGTGAACCAATACTATAAAATATTCCTAGTTTGAAATCATAATGCACAGGTCTATGGATTTGAATCTGGGAATGGCTACCAAGATCCACCAAGAGTGTCCCGGCTGAGCTCACAAACACTCTTTTTGTATCAGACACTTTAAGCGCTAGATTTGGTGAGGATTGAACATTGATCACGATACCTTTAATCTTCAACTTAGTAAAACAAATATTGATAAGTATTGATTGACATTGTACTATAAAGAAGTGAAACAGATGAAAGCAAACACGTATCCACCGGTGATCTCATTGCAATATAGTAAGACTCATATTAATCATATGATTTGATGCGGAAAATTGTACATTTCGTGTCTCTCCATGATTTTAACAAAAGTTACTATAGGCATTCTGCTAAGATATCTTGAGGCTGACTTCAGTGTTGGATACAGCTTTTGGAAAAGATGGGTGGCGCGGTATTAGAAAGGGGGGGGGCACGCCCTCCTTTCCCAAATATTTACATCAAAATAATCCAATTTTGGCAACAACAAAAAGGGGGTGTATGTGCGCCCTCATGCCCCAAGCCAGTGTTATACAATGGAATATAAATCAAACATAAAGTTTATTACGTAAATCATAAATGGGATCAACGTGAAACGTACATTTAAAGTAAATCATAATTCATATTAACGCGAACAAACGTTAAATATAACAATATAACGTAAAATCAGAAACTGACAGCAACGTTAGATGTTATTCAAATACTCCTTTATTGTATTTTTGATTTATTACGATTTGCATTTAATGTATAATTACGTATTTATGGACTTTGTAAATTGCAATGTGCCATGATTAAGGAAGGGACCTGCGAGCATTTTGAAAAGAAATACTTGGAAATTCAGGGCTCAATTGTGCATTCTCGCTACAGATGTCACAAAATATTTCAGCTATTTATCAATTAATCAAATTGAATTGCTGGCGTCTAAATCAGTTGACGACCCTGTCAGTGTTTGTTGATTGTTACACAAATAGGATGTTCAAAGAGCGTTTTTGTACTGCCACATACCAGTTATCTATAGAGAAGAAAGCTTCTAAAAAGATTTAGCCAAAGATCAATGACCTTGACATGTTCAGATCTGATAAACCTTATCAACAATTGACATTTTTATGTCTGATCTTAGATAGACTTCGATAAGCACATATATTCTTTGACAGCTCCTTATCTCGTGAGTCTAATGCTCCCGCCCTCGCATATTTGTTACGCATCAAACATAAGGGTTTATTGGGGCGTCGCCCATGCACTAAGAAATGACATACAATCATAAAACAAAATGCTTAATCGGTGATTTCCACAGATGGACTATGGGTATTTACATTGGATTCTGTTGTCAATTATACTAAGTTGTATTTTTCTTAGTTTTTTTCGCAACGAATTATAAATACTTGGTCACAAATGATAAACTTTATGGTATCAACGATTCGAGAGAAAGCGCGTTATTCAGTAACGATTTTTTTCGATAAGCACGTCTATTCTTTGACAGCTCCTTATCTCGTGAGTCTAATGCTCCCGTCCTCACATATTTGTTACGCATCACACATAAGGGTTTGGTGGGGCGTCGCCCATGCACTAAGAAATGACATACAATCGTAAAACAAAATGCTTAATCGGTGATTTCCACAGATGGACTATGGGTATTTACATTGGATTCTGTTGTCAATTATACTAAGTTGTATTTTTCTTAGTTTTTTTCACAACGAATTATAAATACTTGGTCACGAATGATAAACTTTATGGTATCAACGATTCGAGAGAAAGCACGTTATTCAGTAACGATTTTTTTTCCAATTCCATGCACAATTAAGGTAATATTCTTTTCAGGGAGATGGAAACGTCGGCTTGAGGGCACTGAACGGCCATGTGGAAATCACAGATCGGGGATAACGAGTTGTAAGGAATTACCTCCCAAAAAATGTTTAATTGTATTCCTTATATCAGTGAGTTATACTTTTACGTTACTTGAAATAACCAGATGACTTTTTTAAAACGTACAAGGTTCGCGCGCAGAATCGTCGGATATTCCAAACGTAACAAGTAGTTTTTCATGTGCATGTATAAAATTCTCTTCTCTAATGTTATTATTTGAAATGAAGAAAGACAAACAGTGGATCTTATTTGTATACGTGCATCGGGCAAGATATCCTTAAAATAGTTTTTGTCCCAGAAATAGGGAAATAATCATTGAACGAATTATCAATGTATGTCTCAGCTTACAAGGGGGAGAATTGTTTATAAGGCAGAAATGATATAAGCTTAAAGCTCCAATGCTAAGTCAGTCATTGCAACTTGATTTTTTAAGTTTTATCAAGTAAAAGTACTGGTAAAATATAGGCATAATTCCTCTTCAATTAAAAGTCACGAAAGCTAGAGTATGTAAAGGTGGTTTGAATTATACACTGAGATCTTCTCAGACACATCGATTAAATTAGAGTACCGTGTGGACCGTCTTCTATATCGCATTTGCGGGTTCCGCTATCTGCATGGTTTGCTCTCACTTTTTCTTACTAAACAGAGGAAAAAGGTCACTTTCTCTGCCTCCTTTGTTGTTATCAAATTTCGATAGATAAATAATTCGTTTATTGTATTCTGCGATTTTCTTGGAATGGCTACCAATTTAGTTCTAATTTAAACGATCTTTTTCCGGCCATTCTCATAGCCATAATTGAACCCCCATGTTGTCTACGAGAGGTCCTAGACGATTAATCACACGTACCAGGTGGAATATGACACGCCGAGAAAAAACACATTATCTCCTCTTCTTGACTAAATGTGAAGGACTCTCGTGCGAGTCTAGTCTGATCCGTGTTCAAAGTTTACTGGTTTCCAACATAAACACTCTCCATGTAGCAATACCCACCTAGAAATTAAAACGTCAACAACTTAGCATGGAACGGTAACACCTTTTTTTTGGTGTTTGTGTTCGCTGAACATTCCGCAAGTGGGAATAGTTGTTGTTTTTTTAATTCAGCTGCCTTAAGTTCAGGAACAGAAATTAACCAGCAGTTGCTCATACTAGGCCTAAGTACTTTTTTTTTCATTTCATAGCCATCGATTATCCGATTAACCCTTACTATGATTATTATTGCGTTAGGAGATTATGTCATATAGTATAAACTGATGACCCCTATCTGATTTTATCATACAATTTTGAAAAAAGTGAGAAATTTGGATGAACGCGCCTGTGATAGCTATGCGAATGATTAACAAATTCCACCAGTCAATTTACAATCAAGAATAAACATGGTGCATGTGTTTAGGCCTACTGAAAAGGGCCTAACACTATGAGTTTCCGGTGGAAAATAAGCTGTGACTTGAATTGTAGCTTTGCAAATATTTCTCTGTGAAACAACAAAAGCGTATTTTGTTTTATTTTTGTTACTCTTTTCGGTGGACCTGAACAACTGAGAGGGGAAATTGCCGCAAATGCATTTTCTCTCTATGACCTTCCCCTTTTTGGACACCATAGATCTTTCGCCAATTTTTCTATCATTCTTCATGCATTTATGTATGTATTTGTAAAGGGAAAAAACTTCGCATTATATTGGAGATGATCAAAGTCTCTAATCAATAACCTTTTACCTAACCCTTCGATCCTGTTTAACAAAGCGGGCTTGGGTGTGAAAGAATTCTTTGTCAACCACTCAGAGATATCGTACAAAGTATCTTCTGTTTTTGTTGACATTGCTTGATTAGAGCCGGATTAGAGATCAGATATGCTCCCAGGTGTTTTATCTCACCTCCTTAAAATGTGATTTATTGACATGTTCCATGAACAAGAAAGAGATACGTTTTTTTTGTTACTTTGAATTAATTGATACTATCACGCCTCTACGAATAACCTATACAAGATGACTATTTTATCTACTTATTTTACTTCGTACCACATACAATTAATACAAAATCTAATTGCTTTATTTGATGAAAATGTAAATACCTTAGCTCCCAAAATTAGGAATAACTATGCAGTTTTTATTTAAAAGTGTTCATGTATAAAAGTAATATTTTAAAATTGTTATTTCCAAGAGCTGGTGCATGAGAGACTGACGTAGCTGTTCCATAACCATGGTTATCCAGATCTGTTGTCATCCGTCTACATAAACTCGCCACGTAAATGTTATTTTCAGTTGCTCCCACACCACCGACCTGTTCATGTTGTCACATTTTAAATTTTAGCTTGTTGTAATAGGAGGATTTAATAGATATTTCCCATATTTATCTTTACGTACAAAAGAAGCTTTGAACGAGGATTAGTTGAATAGGTTATTTATTAAATTATATAACCCGTCGGCCCCTTTCAGGGCTGGTAGTTAAATAAGTAGTAGTTAAATCAAACAGAAGTAGTAGTGAGTTGACACCTTGAGCAGCCCGCACTGGCCTCAAGGTGTGCTTAAATGGTGGATTTTGGGCAGCCCGCGCTGTCCCGACTAATTGGGTGATATATGGGAAACCCCTTCTCAGGCGGCCCGCGCCATCCCTGATTAAGGTTTTATGGTTGTAGAGAATGTGGATACCGGGAATGTTAATGTGGAATGTTGATAGTTGGGCAGTCTATGCGGGCCCCAACTGGTTATGTTTCAGTATATATGTACTCCATGTCCCAACTCCCCTTTTAGGGTCCTCCTTGTATACCGGTGTGGTTGGGCAGCCCGCGCTAACCCCAAGCAAACCGTCTCGATGAATATGGTATTGGTGTTCTGGGCGGTCCGCGCCGTCCCCAAACAATTTACCGGGTATGTCTATATATATATATGCTTGAACAGCCCGCGCTGACCCCAAGTATAGCGTCTGTCCATTGACTATGGCTTGAAATGTCTGAAAAGGTTCTGACCCCACTGCTCAGTCAGGATGTCGGATAGCAATATTGGTGGCGACAGAGGGCACTAACCGACATGGAACCATGGAGGTGGAGCCACACTAATAGGGCAGGCGGATGTATTGCCGGAAGGCGTCCGAGTGCCAACGCCCCATTAGCCGTATCTGGGCATCCGAGAACCCTCTCAAGGCCGCGTCTGATGCCGCCCCGATGCGAAAGCTGTGGGTCTTGTACCTTCCTGTGCTCAGGCCACAGAAGGAGAGGACAGACGAAAGGTCCGTTCTTGCTGCGGCTGTGGAATATGGCGCCCCCCCAGGGAGGGAGAAGAACGGTCCTGGGGATGTGCCCCGGAGGATTGAGAACTGGCGAAGTGTGGGAAGTGATCCTGCTCCGTCTGTAGCTCTACTCTGTGGGGCGCCTTGGAGTGTTTGAATGTGCATAGGATAATGGTTACTGACGAAGGGGAGAAGGTGACATCGGAGTATTGGATAGGAGTTGTGCCAGACTGTGACGTAGAGGCCTCCCCAATGCGCAGGAACCTGTGGAAGAGAGTTAGATACAGGGACTGGAGGAGGACCGACTTGTAGATACCCATGGCCATGAGGTCGATTGCATTGACCAGCCTGTGAAGGATGGCCCTTGTTATGGGTAGGCGGATGTCTCCTGCTCGCGATGTGGTGTTGACCAGTCCTTGTATGTATTTCTTGATAACAAAGGTGGAAGCGGGATCTGGGAGGCCTCTTATCTTATGTAGGTAGGAGATGGCTGAGTTAGCCGCCCGAATGGTGGTTGCGGCCAAGGATTTTCCCCGTAGGAACGCCAGAAACAGGAGGAGGTCGGGGATGGAGATTGGGAGGGTGGGATGGGCTAACAGAACGGTTAGGGAGAAGTCTTGGTATGCTGCCCAGGTGCACGAGTAGGAGCGCCAGGTCGATTTTGCCAATGACCCCTGCAGGACTCTCCTCACCTCGTTCAAGAGTGCCCGGGCTGCAGGTGTTAGGGCACTGGCGTCGGATGTATGTCCGCCATAGGATGGAGGGCCTTGAACTTCCCAATCTGTTGGCGAGACAAAGCATCGGCAAGGACGTTCTTTGAACCCGGGACGTGGATAGCAAAAAAGGTGAAGTTAAATTCAAGTGTGGTTAAGACTAGGGAGCGGACGAGAGACATGATATGTGGCTTTTGTGAGGAGCAGTTATTGATGATTGAGACAAGGGCTATATTATCGGTATGGAACTCTATTGTTTGGTTGGAAAAGAGGTTGCCCCAGAGGTGCGCAGCCAGGACTATGGGGTAGAGCTCAAGGAATGAAATGTCGTAGGCCTTCCATTCTGGGGGCCACGCGCCGTGGAACCAGTGTGTGCCGAGGAGGGCCCCGTACCCTAAACTGCCTGACGAGTCCGTGAAAAGGCGGACCGCCGTGGGTGTTCCGACCTCATCAAGCAGGAAGAATGTCCTCCCATTATAGTCCTGGAGGAAGGTATCCGACATCTGGAGGTCTGACTGTGCTCCCTTTGTGATTTTGATGTGGTGATAGGGCTTGACCGCCTTGTGCGTCATGGCGTAGAGACGCCTGAGGAAAGCCCTCCCCGGCACAATGACGCGGCACGCGAAGGCCAGGTGACCTAGGAGGGACAGGAGACACTTCAGGGTGACCGTCTTCCTAGACAGAAAATCATGTAGGAGGGCCCTGCAGTTGGCCAACTTGTCGGGGGGAAGGATGGCAATGGAGTTCGGGACGTCGATGGTTATGCCCAGGAAGACGAGGGAGTGGACGGGTCCTTCGGTCTTCTCCGGAGCTATGGGGATCCTACATTCCTTGCAAAAGTCGAGAAACCGGGTCAACTGACGAAGGGCCTGGTCCTGCGTTTGGGCGATAATCAGGAAGTCGTCCAGAACATGTACCATGTTGGGAATACCCAGCTTGTTGTTGGCTATCCACTGGATGGCTGTAGAGAATTGCTCGAAGATGGCACAGGAAATCGAGCAGCCCATCGGGAGAGTGGTGTCATAATAGAATTCGTCTTGCCACCGGATTCCGAGAAGATGTACTGAGACGGGTGAACTGGGATAATCCGAAAAGCTGACTTTATATCCGTCTTGGCAAGGAACGCCCCTCTTCCGATTGCCTTGATGTGACGGATGGCATCGTCCAAGGTGTTATAGTGGACCGTCACTTTGTCGCGTGGGATAGAAGTGTTGATGGCCTCCTCGTCATAGGGGTACGACAGATTATGGATAAAACAAAACTTCCCCTCTTCTTTCTTCTCGGCGACCTTGATGGGGGAGACACGAAAGTTTTGGAGGGGGGGCGAAGGGAAGGGGCCCAGGATCCTGCCTGCCTCGATCTCGTTGGTGAGCTTCTGGGTCACTATGGCTTTCTTGGCATCGTCCATTCTGGGGTTCGGGTCTTGTACCCTGCTGGCTTGGAACCCACGTGACTCCAGTTTGAAGCCGTCAGTGAAGCCTTGGACGAGGTATGACGACTTCTCCCTGTCTTAGCCATGAAGGTTCCGCTCCAGGGCCTCTACCCTAATTGGTGTTACCCCCCGTCCCCTTGGTCTGGGGACGGGATCGGTTGCGGCCCTTGCTGGTGCATCCCTGTGCCGGGTGACTGCCACCACAGCGGTAGCAGGAGTGCTTAAAGTCGCACCCCCTGCACCGCTTGCCATTGTGGTAAGTGAAGCAGTACCCCGACGGGTGGGCGGACCTCTCATTGCGCTGGGACCCCCTGGCCTCTTCCCTCTCGCCCCCTCTCCGGGAGGGGCGAAAGTGTCCCTTCGTGGCCTGGAGGAACAGGCCCAGGTTGATGTTCCTGTATTGTTCCGTGCCCGTAGCGTGTTGCCTACGGAAGCCCTTGTCGTAGTGCCTCCAGTTATGGCCGTCCCCCGCAAGGTCGGAGACGAACTCTAGGTGGTGGAAGATAGCCTGGACTTCTTCAGGGAACTTGCGCGTGTAGACAGTGGCATACCGCCTAAATGCCCTTTGCCACTCTTCGATGGTAGTGATTTCCTTTTTATGCTTTGGAATCATTTTAAAGGACGGAATGTCGTCCCGATTACAGATCCGGAGCTCCATTTCCTGTTCATCCTCCAGGAGGAGCGCTGCCAGATCGATGAAGTGGCGCCCCCAAATCCTGTTACGCACCTTCTCAGGGACCTGTGCATCCAGGGGGTCTGCCCTGGCACTATATGTAAGGGACGACTTACCCGGGAGGGTCATCGGAAGCGTCGAAGGGGGGATGACGGCTATTTCCCCCGGCTGAACCTCCGAAGGTCCAGCAACCGCTGGGGGGGGATTCGCCTGGGGTGCTGGAAGGGGCTGCTGAGTCGGCGGCGCCACTATGGCTGTTGGGGCAGCAGGAAGTGGAGTTGCTGCCACGATCGGTGTGGGCTCTTGGTGCACGCCCCCACCCTGGGCAACCCGCGTTGACCCCTGGGTTGGTGGTGGGGTTGGAGTCTGGGGTATGGCCAGCTGTGGTTGTGCTGCGGCGGCCGCTGGGACGACGCCAGTGTCCTGGGCAACCCGCGTTGGCCCCGGCACTGGCGGAAGCTGCTGGGCCTGAGGTACTGATTGCTGCTGGGATGTAGAAGGCTCCGGCCGGCCGCCCTGGGCAACCCGCGTTGACCCCTGGGTTGCCGGCAGTAGGGCCTCCTTGATGTCGTCCCGGATGCCTTGCATCGCCTCCCTCAGGATGTCGCCGATCCCTGCTTTGAGCCCCTCCGCCACTGCCGACACAATTATGCCCCTCGTGTTGGAGGGCGGGGGAACCGGAGCGGGGATGGCCGGAGCAGGTGCGGCCTGTTGAATAGGGGCTGGGGCGGGGTTCGGCATCGGGGCGGGAGGGGGGACAGGGGGTTGAGGGGGACGGTTTGCCCGAGGGCCACGTCCGGCCTTGGGCGCCCGGTTCTTCGACACATGTTGCTTCCTCCTCAAAGCCCCTGTCCTAATCCTGGTCTGGACGGGAGGCATGGCTGGAAGAGACTTATTATTTAGTGGTACAGGAGAAGGGTTTGGAGGGTAAGGCCAGGAGTGCTTGAGAGGGGAAAAAATAAGGCTGACGCCTAACATATAGGCGAAGTGAAGCTGAGCTGTGAGCTTCTGGTCATGACATGGTCAGACACCTTAAATTCATTAAAATTGCGATATAATTAGTATCAACAAAATAACCAATGGTTAAATATAGAGTAATATATGAGCTGTATTAATTACCAGGCAAACAAATTACTCTCAACTTTTTTCTAATGAAGATAGCTACAATCTTTTTTTTGTATAATGTAGCATGATGGTTCTACTATGGGATTTACTAATTCTAGAATAAAGATCACGTGACCTGATTTCCATGGAAACCAAATGCTTCAGCATAGCAGTAATTCTAAGATTTGACGTTTGATAAACATTCCAGTTGCCATGGCAACAACATCTAAAATTTTAGAAAATTTTAAAGTTTCATATTAAACTACACAAAATTTGATTTTTAGTCAAATTTTGGCTTATCTTATCATTTTTGGTCATTTTCTGTCTAAATATTGAACATAGACCTATCAAAATATATGTTATTAGGCCCCAAATTCGCAGAGCTGGTCACATATATTATACACAAATAGTGTAAACTCCCCAGATAAAAATGTTACTTTAGGTCTTACTGTACAAGAAAATTGTGAAAAGGACAAGGATTTGTTCCTAGTCGGTACATTGTACTGCACACTTTGCTCCACTGGTAATTCCTTTTAATTTCCTTAATATCTCATAAATTACGGTATGTAATATAAGGAAAACAGTCCTTGTTTGAAAGTACAACCTTGAAAACTCAATGGACCATCAGAAAAAGTTATAGCCCTTAGCCTTACAGCCTCGGGCAGAAATTCATCGATGCCCACCTCATATTCAGCGTTGTATTTTCAACCTCTATTAGTTTTCCCTCGAATCGTATTTGGCTAAAGTGCTGCCACCTAGTGTTGAGTTACTATTGTAATACAAGCAATTAAATTTCAGTAACCTTTGCAAAGGAATGTACTAATAGCTTAGTACTTTTAATATATTATCATCTTTTATAATTTAGTTAGGATCAGACCTAGCAAGTCTACCTCTAGGTAGAGACATTTTACGCTCCTAGCGCCACCTGTTAACCAGTATAAAAGGTGTTGCAAAGGTAGGGAGCGAGTTAGTTAGGAGTTAGAGTTTAACCATAGAGCTAGAAGAACTGCTCGGAGTAATACCTACGGCTCCTGCGCAGTATACTGGAGTTTACCAATACCAACAGCTTCGGACAAAGGATTGTGATAGAGCTAAGCACTAGGGCGGTCTGGAATGCGCTGGAACAACTTGTATTCTAAATGTGGTTGATCGCTGAGTAGGAGATGGGAAGGTGGACTGATGGAGACTTATTCACTGTGGCTTTGACTCGGGATGAGATGTTTACTTCAATAAAAATCCTTTCATATTAAGAGCTTCCTCATCGTCCATTTCTTTTGAACTATTGGGGAATGGATGTATTAACTTTAAACGCAGGCTGATCGGCTCGATAACCTGGATGAACGACTCATGGATAAATTAACTATACACATCAAGCAGTATTAAATCAAAAATTAACAATAGTTCATTTGGTGGAGAACCCGGGTAAAATTAGTAATAACAAAATTAATAAAAGAGACGTGCGGCTTCAAAGTTGACCGCCGTCGAGAGAAAAAAGAAAAAAAGAAAAGAAACATTAGTCTCGACCGCCGTCGTGGCGCATAAAGTAACCGGGTCTCCGCTCAACAGTTGAGCTGAGGAGGGGGGACACGGACTACTAATTCCCTGACGAATGGCTGCAAAAACTTGGTTAAACCCTTAGCAGATAGTCTACCCGTCCTATTAGTAAAGTCAAAATTCTAAAACTGTCTTTAGCACACAAAAAAAAAATTCCTGCCCCTCGTGCGCATAGTTAAAATAGGCTGGGGGCGGAGTCCTTTCAGGAGTAGTCTCGGCTCTCCATAAGAAAAACGGGCAAAGACCTGAACAGAATACGGGTTTAACCTGGATCTACACATTGAAAAAAGGCCCGACTAATTAGGTGCTGTCTTTCTGGAGAAGTGCATTTACACATCTCTTAGTTGTAAAAAGGGGTAGTATGTATATTAAAGGTAATATACATGCTGCTCCTGATTGTAACAAATGTGGGACTCGGCACTCGACCCCTTTAGTTTTACAAAACAGGGGAGGGTGTCGACGACCAGGTGTAGCTGATTAGGTTGGTGTTCAGACCGGTAATAAACCCGGGTCTGAGCCCCGATCCTCTCAGGTGATAATTAAGCAACTTGTAACCAACCAACTTCCATGTACAGTTAATACTCGATGCCAGCGTAAAAGGCACGAAGACTTACGGAATGAATACTCACCCCACCCCCCATACTGTGTGTTGTACAAATTGAAATGTTAAGTTATTACTGTGCATGTAGACAAAATATTTGTATGAAAATATCAGGAATACACCCACCTACCTAGAAGCGGGATGTTAACTGACCAATGTAAACAGTGGAGCTGACGTTCAGTCCCAGTACAAAATTATGAGGATGAACGCCAAGCTACCACTCTGTAATTCAAAATATATACCGACCATATTTATAAAAAAAATATATATATATATAAAATAACAATAATAGGACATACCGTTCAAGCATTGGCTCTTCATAAACCCAAGAGTAGTTTTTCTGCAAATAATAATAAACCAGTCCGAATAACCATTATTTCTCCCCCTCCCATCTGGACGACACTGCACAAAATATTATCTACAACACTTATTCTAACACAATGACACTGACGCAGTCTTGGTGTTAGGCTAAAACGGGATGGGTATTTGTAGCCTTTTGCTACGCCCTCTCAACTTACCATGGAGTCGCTGGCAACCAGTCAGATGACTCTACCTATGGTGTCGCATCATGTGATCATCAAGAAGGTGTTTCCATTACCCAGTAAGGGGGACAACTAATCAAAGAATTCTGCCACAGCCAATCTAATGCTATGCAGTCTAGACCAGAGTACTTGGTCACATGCAGTTCCTAAAACTTACCAGGGGTAACCCCATGAAGCGCCTCACACCTTATGGCGCCGCCAAGTGGATTGTTTCCACTGTCTTGTACGGGGAACATCAAAACAAAGAATTCTGTCACAGCAAATCCAGTGCTGTACAGTCCAGACCGGAATGCCTGGTCATTCACACAATTCCATTGGTGCAGTGTCAGTCAACTAGTAGACAATAATCATAAAATAATACTATAAGGCCAATACGGCACACCCTACCTACACACTGAAAGCCTGCTTGAATCGGTAATGTCAACAAAACCATTAGTCAAGAAAACCCTCTATTATCGCCCAACCCATGCGCGAGATAAAAATGCTTGATCATGTTCGCCTAAACAATTCCTCCCACTAAAATCATATAGCCTAACGTCTCTCAGTGCCCAATACTACCATCTTACACCATTCATGTTATTATAACCAACCACAGGACCTGGAAAAGACAATAAGTTTAGTACACAAGGTCCTAGTTTCCGGCCCGCATCCACCATCTTGTAACCAAAAGTAAACACCAGGTGGCCACTCACGCTACCCGTTACAAAAATCACCAGCAAAATACAATCTCTGGTTCCGGGAGTGACGTCAACTTCCGGAATACAACCACATGAAGGCGAGCTGAAAACCACTAAGAAGAATTCCGGCCAACAATCTCCTTAAAAAAACCTACGGGTTAGTAACCTACCTAGCGTGCAAAAACAGTAAAGAAGAGAAGGCTGAACTTACCCGGTCTCGGAGCAGTCGGGGTGTGGACCAGCTCGACGAAAGAGGGGCGACACCCGGCAACGGACGAAGGAGAAAAGAAGGAACAGTCTGTAGTCCGTAGATCCCATAATAACATTCCGGCGTGGCCTCTGGAGTAAATAATGTCCGGGGTTACTAAGAAAAGAAATTAGTGTCCTGGGCCCCAACCAGGAATTGGACCTGAAGAAATTGATTGTTAAATTACTACAAATCACTATTTACAAAAGGGTGAGTGCCGGCGGTCTATGGCCTAACCAACGGCAGGCGGGCGACCAGACGCCCTAGGACTCGGGCCCATCGCCGAACCAGGCGGTCCGAGGGCATGTACCCGTCTACTAGCTCATGAAAGTCGTTGATGGTCACCGTTCCATCTGCTACCGCCTTGACCACGTGAAGGACGCGGCCTGTCTCTGCAGTCGGCACCCCGAACCAGTTGTTCGCGCGGCGGACTTCTCGGCTGACTTTAGGCACTACCCAGTTGATCCATTTTTGAAGGGAGCCGTCACTATCAGTAAGGTCCCAATGGCGCGCGTCAAACCCCGAAGGGGTCGTGAAGATCAACGTAGCTGAAACTGGGTGTGCTTGAATGTTCATGAAGGCTCGGCTCAGGGCTTCCGCGTAGAATTTGGTCACGGCGTCCACGTTGATAAAAAGCGGGATGTAGAGCCCGAGATCCTGATCCCATGTCAATATGTCGAGAAAGTTGCACATCACTATGAGTATGTCCTCCGGAAACATGACATGATGGGCGAACGCGTACCCCGCCAACTCGGCGGTGGTCGCGTCGAGACAGGAAAAAACTACTAAAGTATGATCCGTTCCTGCTAAAATAATGTCCGGGTAGGCCTCAATACCCTCCTCACGGTTGGAACAGAAGATGGCGACACGCACCATGATGAAATTGTAGATGAAAAGGGGTAAAAGACGAAGAGTTCACAAAACACACGTCTTAATGCTCCAAAATTACCGCCGGCACTGATTAAAATGACGTCATATCGAGGCTTATTTGGGAAAACCCCTTTTTGATCCGAGGGATCCAAATTTTGAAATTGGCTAGCATGATCAAACCATCGTATAATTTCTTACAAAATCTGCGCTAAACTAAAGTTTAGGTCCCCAGCCAACATAATTAGGCGATAAATTTCAGTTATCATGGCATAATAATTCATATCGGGCGCGCAAACTCGCTAAATTCATTCGAAACAGAAATTGCCATCCGGGCACTTATCACCTGGAGGAACCCAGACCGAGGTCGGGCCCTGGATGGGAACTCCAGTCAAGCGTCCCGCTAAGTACACATGTACTAAGGGTAACTGATGGGCGCGCGCTGGGTATGATAGTTTATAGGTGTCAAACTGTTTAATGCTAACCGGTCCACTACAGGGACCTTGTATTTATTGTAAATAATGACGTTTTAGTTGAAAATTGGTTGAAAATCAACATACATTGTATAATGAAACCCGATCATTCAAAATGTCCGACTTCTCCGAAGTCACTTATTATTGTGTTAACTTGTTCTAGAATTGAATTTGTTGTGCATCTGTTAATTTTAGAAGATTAAGACAACTTCACACTGTATATATGTTGAATTTTGTTGACTTTTGTTCAAAACCGCATAGAGCAAAATCTGTACATGTATGTACTAAGTTAGTACTGGACATAGTATTTAGAACACCTCCCAAACTTACCTGTTTTCTTCTGTGTTTTACTGAACCGTCAAGTAACGGACCTTACCCTCAGAACAATGAGTACTGCCACAGTAGGCAGAATCATCTCCTTTACCTTGAGGATCATTTCACAATCCTCTGAACTTTCCTTGTCAGGGTTCGCATGACAATTCCCATCACCTCGAGGATCATTTCACAATCCTCTGGACTTACCTTGTCACTGAATGCATGACAATCACCTTCACTTTAAGGACCATCTTACGGTCCTATGAACTTACCTTGTTACTTTATGAACGGGTTCCGCAGTCCTTGAGCTCAGTGCGGGGCTGATACCATAATGTATTTATGTAATAGATAATTCCATTCATGAAATTGTACCTTTGGGTCACATCTCTGAATGACCAGAAAATGGAATCTATAAATATATCAACACTGTGCTGAATGTACCACGAGAGTCAAAGCCACCCAACATCAATTTGTTCTAATAATAATAAAATATGTCCAATAATCAAAATTGGGAACACATCACATTTGACTGAATAATCTTTATTAGGTTTGAGCTATGTCGTCCACCTCTTCAATCTCAAACATCTGACCGCCGTCAAATGTACTAATAGCTTAGTACTTTTAATATATTATCATCTTTTATAATTTAGTTAGGATCAGACCTAGCAAGTCTACCTCTAGGTAGAGACATTTTACGCTCCTAGCGCCACCTGTTAACCAGTATAAAAGGTGTTGCAAAGGTAGGGAGCGAGTTAGTTAGGAGTTAGAGTTTAACCATAGAGCTAGAAGAACTGCTCGGAGTAATACCTACGGCTCCTGCGCAGTATACTGGAGTTTACCAATACCAACAGCTTCGGACAAAGGATTGTGATAGAGCTAAGCACTAGGGCGGTCTGGAATGCGCTGGAACAACTTGTATTCTAAATGTGGTTGATCGCTGAGTAGGAGATGGGAAGGTGGACTGATGGAGACTTATTCACTGTGGCTTTGACTCGGGATGAGATGTTTACTTCAATAAAAATCCTTTCATATTAAGAGCTTCCTCATCGTCCATTTCTTTTGAACTATTGGGGAATGGATGTATTAACTTTAAACGCAGGCTGATCGGCTCGATAACCTGGATGAACGACTCATGGATAAATTAACTATACACATCAAGCAGTATTAAATCAAAAATTAACAATAGTTCAGGAATTCGTGTTAAATTTTTGAGAAAAAGTCCCTTGTCAGATTTTATAGAATTCCATGAAGGCGGATTTGTTTTTTTTCCAATTTATTCACAAGGTATGTAGGAAATTTTACCCTCGTCTAAAAATGTGCTGAGAATTTATTTCAATTGCTATTATTATAGTTAGAGATCAGAGAACGTGAAAAACACAGAATTCAATCATGTCACTTTCCCGGATCTGAAGTAGAAAATAGCTAGGGACGAATACCCCTTAACATGCAAGTACTGACATTCTCTGAGATGCAGAGGTGGAAATATTGGACATGAGCAAACATCTATACACTTACATTAAATGTTGGGACAAATACCAAACAGTGAATACAGAAAATATATGATTTTATTAAATCGCTACAAAAATACAGATATATACATATCATTATATTACAGATAAACAGAAACAAGTCATAGTCCAGACCATTCATATGTCGAACCGCTGAAAATATATGGCATATTCATATAATATTTACACTTTATGGTTTGTTGCGTGCTATGCCTCCAGTCACACGAACTCTCAAACGTACCCAAACATTAACTAGGCATTCTTATTGAGACAATACTTAAGTTCACCATGCCTGTAATTTGAGATGTATCTGTTTTAGTTTTACAATTGGTTTTTAGATGTATTCAACAGTGAGTTTTAGTAACTTTTAGTAAGCCAAACTCATCACCTATCTTATCTGTGCAAAGCTGGTAAAGTAATCCCTATAAGAGATGTTTTCCTTTAATTCAGAAAACACTATAATTATGACGTTATTGTGACCTAAATGATATAGCTACCAAACGATAATTATGCTAATCCGACCGTAGCCTATGTGAATTTCGTGACATTGTTGTTTGTGGCGCCCTCTAGGAGAGTCCGTGTAAAGTAAGTGGTGTGGTAAAAAGAAGGGAAAATGGCATCTCTGATTACGTTTTTAAACCATGTCTCAAAAATCACAGAAGATGTGCGAAAATGTATGTAACGATCGCAGTCTTACTGTCTAGATGGAAGTGTGCTTGCCTTTCTCGGCCTGGTAATATTGTTAGGCAAACAATGATCTTATCAACTATTTAAATTATGAGGTTTAGATTAATGGAAAAGTGTTAGTTTCCATGACGGTCAAATATATATATTACATATTGACAAAGTGATACAGTTTATTGTAACTAGAGAAATTTACATACAGAAATCAAAGCCTATACATTTTCCATGGCAGCCCTCTTCCTCTTCCTGTGGTTGAGTACCATGGTTGAGGTGGTGAGTTTCTCGACTCGTCTCGTCTCCCAGCGCTGGAAGTCGTTGAGTCCAATTTGCCCCGCCCGGAACACCGCTCGCTCGGTCTCGTCTAACTTGGCGGTCAGCGAGGTCGTGTCCTCATTGTATGTGTTCTGAGATGAATCCATGATGCGCCGAAACCGATTTTGGAAGGTCTGAAAAGAGCACAAATTTATGTTAAGCTACACCTGTGACACAGTGATAATAGTGCCTCTTCCTAGGGCCAACTTATAATCATAAAGCACTGCCCTACCCTCTAGTGGTTACTGTAATAAAGATCACAATATCCATCCAGCTATTGTTCAGACCTCAATCCTTCCACTCATGACCATCAATCCAACAATACGTCAGTCTTAAGTCTCAGATAAAAGTAAGATAATAGCAGAGATGCTATCCTTCATACATGTAAAATACGGAACTACGAACGGCCATACTTCTGTTTCTAAGATGCTACAAATGAGTGTATGCTTCAGTATTAAAGTTCTGATATTCAAAAATACGACATATATAAGCACTTTCTGTTATCTGATAACAAATGAAATATGATTCTTCTGAAATCAAGGGACTTTCGAAAATTGTTTGCCAGAATTTCAAATCAAGTTTCTACTGGTAAGTGTCTGTATACTACTAGTAACAGTACTGTCTAAACATCAACCAAGTCAATGATCACAGACCAGGCTTTTGAGACCCCTAACAAAAATATGGCAATATTAACATGAGGCCTGGGTTTGGGAAGAAAATCATCTAACACAATTAAACCTTTTTCATAAACTCTCAGCTTTGTAACCACCCGATTGCAATCGCACGACTGTATCGACTTCCCCGCTGCCCGTACCTGAAGCATGGTCTTGGCGATGTCGGGCGACTCGGGGAACTCGAAGCCCAGGAGCTGCGTACCGAAGGTATAGAAGTAAGGACCCATCTTGTGCAGGTCCACCACTGTGGCATCGGCATTTAGGATTTCTCTGAGAGGGACAGATATGATATAATTAACCATAATGATCAGGGTGCCCACGCTTTTTCAGAAATCAAAATATGACCTAAATAAGACCTTTATAATACCTTGGCGGTTACCAAAATAAGACCTTTTCCACACATTTTTAACAAGATTTTTTTTACCTATTTAGACATTTATAAATTCTACCAAAAACAAGTAAACATTGAAATGACAGGAGGAAAAACCACATCTTGAGATTGACCTAAAATAAGACCTTTCTAATAGCCTTATAAATGGCAAAACCAAAATAAGACCATTTAAGACCTTATAATACCTGCGTTGGCACCCTGATGATACAGGAGTATAGTTTTACTATAAATCAATCTAACTCTCTGAAAGAGACAATACATTTAATGAAGGATCATATTACAGGTATATAGTTTTACTACAACTAAATCTAGCAATAAAGGACAAATCAAAATTTCACGCATTTAGTACTTAATTCTATTTGTTCTTTAGCATTTTATATTTTCACAAATCTTTTGCGACTTGAAATCAATGCACAAAAATGCATATTGAATACAAAGAGTGTCAACGCTTTTCCTGAAATATAAGACCTTAATAATACCTTGTTGGGTACCAAAATAAGATTTTCTGACCTATTTAAACATTTATACATTCTACCAAAAGTAAGTGATCATTGACATGACAGGAGGAAAAATAATATCTTGTAATAAATTGAGACTGACCAAAAATAAGACCTTTCTAAGACCTCTGGACCAAAAATGAGACCTTTCTAATAGCCTTATAAATAGCAAAACCGAAATAAGACCCTTTAAGACGTTATAATACCTGCGTGGGCACCCTGATACACTAGAAGTTATCAGATGTATTTCAGATGAAAAAAATTGGTTATCAGACAAATAATTGAACATTTGATTGAATTATGGACAATCTAATTACATTTTAAGCGGGATGAGTAAATAACAGATGAAAGTGTAATGCAATGGAGCGTTCAACCTCACCTGTAACCCTCCCTGTACTGCTTGGGGACGTCAGCCGTCACTGTCGGCTTCTTTCGTGAACCCAGCGCACGCGCCATCCAGAACGGGAGCTCCATCTTAGTGCCATCTGCCACGTGCTCCGAGTCGGTACCGGGGTCCAAGAAACCTGGGGTTTGAAAACATTCATCAAAAAAACGAGGATAGTTTGATTTAAAGTAGCAATACCAAAACTTCTGAAAATCTATGGACAAAATAGGAAAATCGCTTATTTTATGGGGTTGGCCATAGTAATTTGACTGTAACTTTCTAAATCCTGACAGCAGAGAAAAACCAATACCACCATGAGAAAGATGAGGTTCTTGAGCATGGATACCTAAGCTTTTATCAACATTGGGATAAATTTGATATATATTTTTTGCACAAATATTATCAGAAACGGCATACAATTTCGGTTCACCAGTATTCAGCCAATGTGGGCCACGTTTTTTAAAATTTTGATTATAAGGTTATATACAATAATTTTATTTTTTTCCCCATAATTTGAAAGCAATGAAATATGGCAAAAGTAGTGAGATCCGCGGAAATAACTGCTCTTTTTAATGATATAAGACATAATATGATGCAGTAAGGAAGAGATCCGTGGATTTAAGCATAAAGTTCACATTATAGAGTGAAAATTATGGAAATTTAAGCCATTTAGGGGGTCCGTGGCTCTGCTTTTGATTTATTGTAAAGTTTATGCAAAAACATGCTGCTTTTTTCAATACATTTTCTTCAATATCTTTGGAATGCTACACCCGATTTTGATTCTGTTTTAAGTTTTATAAAACACTGGATAATGCGGATCTTATAGGTATTGACAGATAATTGAAAGTGTAAATACTATTTTTAGCGTGGTATTCTCGTCCTTGCGACAGAAGTGAATTGATACGTTGTAACTACCTAAACGCTAAAACGGTGCGCCAAATTCACGACGTGACCAATGACATTGCGTTATTACGTTCTAAAATTGCAAAACACAATGCCGGCCGTCACGTCGTTAGGTTAAAGTCGGCGTATGTAAGCTTAACAACGGCAGGACGAGACCATCCCTTTAAAAGAGGTTCTTGTTACAGTCTTAAAATCTATGAAGCTCCTATAGATCTAGACTCGGGAAGATCTGTAACCTGATTTTTGTTCTATTCAATTTGATTGGTCCACCTACTTAACTTTTCAATTTATAGTTGAAAATAAGGAATTTTCTATAAATTGTCATTTTTGAAGTGAAATATCTCTGTGAATAATCATTATATATGACCCTGTATTGCTGTAATATCTGCTCCATACAGTGTCCACGTATAAATGTTTCAACGCCTTGTCTAAATAAGGTGACAGAAATTTGGTACAAAATCCTGCCAAACCTTTGTCACAAAGTTTGTGCATTAAATTGATAATGTCTCAGAAAGCTTCTCACTTTGGAAGCTCAAATTTGAACAATGCCATTGGTCCCACATATCTTCGAAATTAGTGAGCGTTTTAAGGAAATCTAAAACAAAGTGCTTGGGAGCGTGGCCCATGGATAGGGGTGTTGATGGGGGGTCCCGATGTCGCATGTCGAATTTAAGAAATGACCATGTCCCCTGTCACTATAATTTGAATTTTCATGTCGATTTTAAGAATTCTCCATGTCCCATGTCGAATTTAAGAAAAGACCAATGTCATGTCCCTTATTTTTTTCTTTATGTCACGAAGACTCATGTCGCATGTCGAATTTAAAGGGACGTTCTCATCTGTGTGGTGGCCGTAAATTGATACGTTGTAACCCCCTGCCTGCCACGCCAATTTCGTGACGTGACCAATAACGTCGCCGGATTACGTTCCAAAAGTGGAAAACACATCGCCGGCTGTCGCGTCATTAGGCTTACGTTGGCAGATGTATCTCTTTGAAGTCACGGACGAGAATGTCCCTTTAAGAAAAGGCCATGTCGCCCTGTCGATTTTAGGGATCTATACCCATATGGATGATCTGACAATTTATATAGGCGTCCAGCGGCGCACCATCAGAAAATGTTACTTAGGGTGATCTACTCAAGTGGTTTCACTCAAGAGTCAAGTCAAGTTACTGGGCAATTAAATTTTCTTGGTTGCAGTCAGTAGACCAAGTTAAATCTATAATATACATGTATTGGAAGATGTTTGGGTCCCGGGCTGGGCAACCAGATCTGAAATTGATTTGTGAAGCCCCGTGAGTGTGACACGGTATGATCCCAATCCAATGACACTAACTTGATACTGATAGGCAGAGCTGCAGAGCCACACACAGGGTACCAACTGAAACTCCATTTTCAAATTCCAACCCAACAACAAAACGTCAAATTCCTAATATCTTGAGAATGAGGAATTTCAGAACCTGGCCAAATGAAATTCCCTGTGTTTTGGCAAAATTTCCAAATTCCCTGTGTTTTCCCTGTCAGGGATTTTTTTTGCCATTTTCCCTGTTTTCCCTGTGTGGTTGGTACCCTGCACACAGATGCACAAGTGTCTTGAAGTGAGAGAGTGACTGAGAGTCTCACTGACAGTGACACTGTGAGAGAGTTTGTTTTTCTGGATTGTCACTCACCTAAATTGTACAGCGGCACGTCAAATTTGCACGGAATCCGTTCTTGCGTAGCCAGAATATCATCTATATTAAAGTAGTTTTCTTGATAACCAACTTGGCGACCCTTTGGCGTGCCTGACAACGACATTTTCAATATTTTTCTCCTGTCAAACACCACAAAGAAATCCGAATCGCCCGCCTCGCCGGAAGTGGGCCAAGGCCATTTCCGGCGACGGACTATTTCTGAAGTTTTAGAATATCACTCCGCCGTTCACTTTGAGACTTATGCTTTCGTTCAAAGCAAAATGTCTTTAGAAAGAACCCAATCATTGAATATTTCAAGTTATTCTAATGCAAAATACGAGACACTCACCATTTATCTTCATTGTTTTTACAAAATATTTTACGAACTAGATTTTACATCGGCAGACCACTTTTTGCTCGGTCTGTGGTTCGGTCGCCCCTGCCATGTTTACATGGTGGAATACACGATCGCGTCGTCTCGACTTTTCCATGGATTTTACCCATTAATTCAGCTTAATCGCCAAGAAGACAGACATCAAAATGCCGGTGGTGTTGTTAGAAAGGCTTCCTTTGCCTTCGTTGAGGACATATACGTCGGTTAGCGTGGTTCTTTTAGGATGTGCCGTGTATTACGCCTCTCAAGTTGTTTACGAGCGGCAGGCGGCTTTGGAGGAGGAGGCTAAGAAAAATGACAGTTTGAGTGTA
Organism: Lepidonotus clava; assembly: GCA_936440205.1. NCBI lineage: Eukaryota > Metazoa > Annelida > Polychaeta > Phyllodocida > Polynoidae > Lepidonotus > Lepidonotus clava. Next base: position 45,516,409 of record OW387140.1, on the reverse strand, counting down.
GAAGCTGCCCTAAATGGATCAAATAATGCATCCACAGTGTTTGACACGGGCCAAGCGTACATTAGGAGTGCAGTGGACGTGTTGCTCGAGGAAACTTGGTGTGTCTGGGTGAGTGTAGTGCACGTCATATCTTTTAGTTACCCACAGTTAGATCTGAATCTACTCTAAAAAAAAAAAAATGTGCCTGGAGATCTGTCAGATGATCAACAGTTCAGACAGTAGTGGTTTATTGTCAGATGCAGTCATATGATGAGATGAGTTCATTCAGGATCTGATAGTAGTTGTAAAGTGTGACCAGAGATACTTTATTTTTACATTAACCCTATGACCCTTCCAACAATCTGTTTCTGTCTGACTTATCTGGGTTGAACTCGTACGAGCGTGTCATGAAAGTGAACCATTCAACCAGGGGCAAAAATAATCCGAGTTGATCAGCTGATGCAAGATAAGCTCTAGAGCCCTAGCCTAGGGTAGTAGATTCTAGTCAATTCAAAATTTTCGAAAGAGTTCTTATGTTATGATTCTGTGTTATTTTGAGATCCTTGTAGAGTAGATCTAATACATTATATCACATAGATCTAGGTACTTTGCATCATATATAACTATAATATATACCTCCTTGGCAGTTCTATGTTGAGATTAAAGTAGGTTCTACCGGTATCTCTGTGTTTCAATTATTTATATAAGAATTAATTGCATGGGTGTGTCAGGGGTGTAAATAACCAGGGCAGGGGCTCGAGGCACCTGTAGAGAAGATTCCAGCCCCGGATTCCAGCCTGATACTTTGAAATAAACCATATTTTACCCACATGTTACATTTATATCCTTCTTGAGTCTTGGACTTGATCTGTGATCATGCCTCTGAATCAATGATATATTTCTTCTTTTATAATCACATGTTCCCTTTAGAGTGAAGGCCCTAGATTTTAAAATATATCACGCAGATTGGCTCTTAGATCGTAGGTCTCTGTATGATTGCATGCATAAAATTATGATTACAATAACAGGCCTCAGTCACCAAATTCAGCATCCTGGGTGTCCTGTCCACCCCCGCCCCCCTTTCCAAGCCCCTGGACACCCTGACAGGACTCGCTGCACAGGACACACTGGATATCATACTCCAACATGAAGGCTAATGTATTGCCATTTGGACCCCAAGTTTATGTGCCAAACACCCTGGACTCAAAATCTGGCTGTCCCACTGAAACCCAGTCATTTTACAATTTTGTGGACTGTGCAATGAGATACTTTATTCAACAAACAAAAATCACAAAATTCAAACCAATGTCTCTCCCCTCACAGACCCTGATCAACATGGCGTACTGCTGCCTCATCCTGGTGGGTAAGGTGATCCAAGGCGCCGTCTTCGGCGAGCTGCGCGTGTCGGAACAACAACACGTCAAGGACAAGTTCTGGAACTTCGTCTTCTACAAGTTCATCTTCATCTTCGGGGTGATGAACGTGCAGCACATGGACGAGGTCATGATGTGGTCCGCCTGGTTCTCTGTCTTAGGGTTCCTCCACCTCCTGTCACAGCTCTGCAAGGACAGGTTTGAATATGTAAGTGGTTTTTCTACTTGTAACTTAAATACTGTATGATTAGAAATGTTGGACGTTGTGAGGGTGTGCTCAGTTCAACAAAGGGAAAATTGCATATATTTGATTGAAAAAAACATTATCCAGATATTTAGCATTCAAAATTTGGTCCCCGGTTGTCTCTTTCCATACAACGTCAAGTAAAGCGGCCACACCGCATTTCACAAATATTTTGATGTGGCTTCATTTTCAGTAAACATTTTCATAATAGATGAGAGGCAAACCTCTCGTCTCGGTAATATGTTGTTATCTAAAACGATCAAATCGCAAACCAATTTTTGTCCAACATCATGCAGAGGTCTAAGTAAATTAGTGCACATCTCCGAGCTTCCAAAATAACAGAATGGGCTTCATCACAAATACTATGGATGTATAGGATTTTAAATCATAAATACCGAGTTGGACATTTAGATCTCAACGCCGTAGTGTCCAACTTGCACTCCAAATTCTTGTAGATAATGCACATGTAGTTCCTGTAAATGTCATAAAGTGAAATGAAGTAACATTCTGTGTATTTGTTTCAGCTGTCCTTCTCTCCGACGACCCCGGCGTGGACGCACGCCAAGGTCCTGCTCCTCCTCGTCTCCATCCTCGCCATGCTCGGTTCGCTCTTCGTCATCTGCTTCTTCGTCGGTTTTGTCGCCGGCATCAATATATTCGCTTTTATGATTGCGGAGGTGAGTGACTGATTTTTCTTTGAGAAAATAAAGTTACAATGATATTATATAATGAGATGAATAAAAAACAGCAATTTCACCCCATAGTAACAGTTGAATGTACTTAGAAAAAGAAAACTATAAAGGTGTTATACTGATCTGGTTCCTCCAAAGTTATTTATATATTGATGCAATTAAAGGCATTTTCCTTGTCCTTGCAGTGCGCGTTGCTGGCAATCAAGACTCTGTACGTTGTAGTACGGTAAGTTGTTACAGGATTTCTTATTGCATTTTCCAAATATCTCTTAAATCATTTTACAAATATTTTTTTTAAATGTTTAATGTTTATTAAGAGAAAGGTTATGCAACTTATGTAGACAAACCTAAAGCGGATTTAAATCGAGATAGATGCTTAGCTTGTTGAGTTTTCCTCGTGTAAAAGCAAGACAATTGATAAGAATAAATGCGAAAGCATTTGTAAAAGGAAAAAAACTAGAACACATAGCTAGCTTCCCAATAGATTAAACAAGAATATGTATTGTGTTCTCTAAAAGGTACGCTATCCACCTTTGGGACCTCCACCATGACGGGGTGTGGGAGAACCGCGCCCTCTACGTCTACTGGTCCGAGTTCACCTGTGAGATCGGTTCGCTCGCCATCGACTTCAGTCACCACCTCCACATGCTGGTAAGTCAGTCTGCCAGCACGCAACATTATATAAAGCTTTCTTTAAACATAAAATTTGTATTATGACGGAATTAAGTAAATTTTTTGACTGTGTGCCCTCTTGGTAGAAATCACCCAACAGTGATTGTAAGAGATGATAAATTGGTCTTTGAGGTAAGCAAGTATGCCCCATCAGCCTTGTGTGGTTCTTCTACTTACGACAGCAAAACTAGTATTAAGGTTTCGATTCCCCCTCGAAAAAAAACTATATGCCGTTGTTCGGTGAATATCCGTCATATGGAAAACAGAAGTTTCCTTCGCCTCAGCTACCGATTTTATAAACTTCAAAATGAGGATAATCTATCTATCTTTGAGTGCGACAGAATTAGAACCTGTCAACATTTAGGTATTTGTATTACAGTCTAGCTCTCCGGCAAGCCAGTCTATTTCCCCGTCATTTGTGTCGACAGGCCGGTAGACTAATGACTCCTCCAGCTGTCAGTTCGTGCCTTTGTTTGAGAAGAGAAACATAGGATATCAAACTTTATCAAATATCATGGCATAGGGGGTTATTTCTACCTTTCGTTTTGGTTTTTTAAATTGAGTAAATACCATAAGAATACAAACAAATATCCTTTAGATAACAGAACTAATTCTTCTACTTTTTCTCCGGCCTCGCTGTCGGGGCCGTCGTCTCCAGTCAAGCCCGGAGTGTTGTGTTGGTCATTTAGGCGGGAAACGCCATTGAATGATAGTTCAATCAGCGGAAACAAGATCGCAAATTTAGACCTACTTCCGGTAGGCAGTACATTCACTATGTAATGCCTATACCAGAAATTGACCATTGAAAAAGCATTAGCCGAGATAGGGATGGAGATTGACAGCGGTCAAACTGAATGACATCGACGCCTCAGCATTCAAAGGCATATAGCGTTCGGGATGTGTCGTGTAGTGTGGAATAAATTATGTTAATGAGCGTGATGACGCCAAGCAAGGCGGACACCGGCCTCCGATCGGAAAGTCAGCCGGGAATGCTCACCTATTTCGCGCGTGTTTCGGTCGACTTAACGCACCATATATGTTCATGTCGATCTTTTATAGATGATGCCGATGTATTGGGAAGCTATATATCGATATAAACCCAGAAAATCGCATTTCTTTGCGGACTATGTTTCATGCGTATTCCCTTCCGGGACGAAGCGCATCGCGCGCATTGACCCTGTCAGCCGGTACTCAGGCAGAGGCCAAGATGGCGCTGGCTAGGTCGGACCGCGTGTTGCAGTCCTCCGCGGGTAACCGCCTTTTACGCCTTAAATCGGCATCGTCCAGCAATATGGAGTACCTGTTATGGATTATTAGAACTTGGAGGCGGTCTGGGTCGATATAATATGAAGAATTATGTCGATATATACGATCGGCATCGAAAACAAGGTTAGTAAGCCCAGCGTGTAGGTGAACGATAATAGAGGACGATGGCGGCGGACTTGCGTGTGCATCTTTTTGTTTAATTTGATCGATAATTCGTTCGATAATTCGTATCCTCATCCCCATATTTCATCAACAATTACTTTCATACATAGAAATAAAAGATGAATAAGCCGGAGCTATTTCGGTTTTCTGACCGATATTTTTCTTCTATAATTCCACCTGTGTACTTGTTGTTTTTTTCGTGTTTTTTTTTTAACTTTTATTATCTTTATTCATCTTCGTCTTCTGGTTTCGCCGCAATATTCTCGTGGATTTATTTTATCATTCATAACAATTCCGGCTATGAAAAAAACTAATTTGTCAAAACAGAACAAAAGGATCTAAACTTACTCATTTAGTGTTGCTAAGGGCCACTTCATAAGAAAGACTTTTCCATAGATATTTCAAATTGGTTCACTCAAAAGTTTGGAAGTAAAAAGTGTAAAAAAGTGACACTCTACTGAGAAAAAGAGAGCATTTGAAGGCAGGGTGAAAGAGAAATTGGCCAATGTATACATGATCGTTTATGACAACAAAAAGGTTCAGAAAACAAAAAGGTGATTTTGTTGTTGTTTTTTTTAAACAGATCTATTTTAACTGAGCGGGTTTCAGACTAGGTGTCTGGTTTCCTGCACCGCCCAGGTTCCCAAAGCGTCAGTCTCTTTTCTTTCTAATCTGGAAAGTTCGCCGCGATTTTATATGTACATTCAACTTGAATGGTTTTCAAGGGATATCTTCAGAAATCAAAGTGCACAATGAAACAAGGATTTCTTTTTTTCGAATCTGGAAATGTCGTCGAAAATGAATTTGTGTATGTTTACTCAACTTTGATGGTTTGCAAGGGATATCTACAGCTATCAAAATTGCGCATGAAAATGTAATTTATTCTTTTAACATAGATATAATGAATTTACAGGAGTAAAACCATGAAGTAATTATAAATAAAGTAGGGCACATATAACTATGAAGTAAATAACGCATAAAAAAAGAAATATGCATGCTTTAGGGTGTGGACGGTTTCGCGTTGTTTACCTGCTGTGACCGGTTCTAGTCTTTATTTAAAAGAACTATGATTTAATCATGACTGCCATTGTCCCAGGCCAATCAGCAGTACCGTGATGAATGATCATAAATAGTTTTTTTATCATTTGTTTGAATTCTACGTGAGCCATTTTCTTTATTAAATGCAGTTGTATGAATAAATTATGAGAGATGGACAAACAACACGTCAGAAAAAAGCATTTCCATAGCTGGTATGAGCTTCTATACCATTTTAACAGTGTATCACCTATTAATTTATATCTTCATGTAGCCTTCAGGCCCAGTGTGTATTTCCAGATTTTCGTCGGAAATCCATATCCATTATCCATTCTTCCAAATCGGTGTCTTTGGCCAAAAGGCTACCAGCGGGTCACAGAATAGAAAGGCACCATACAACGATGAAATAAAATTGAATGATGTGGCAATGAAGATTCAATGTTCATATATTTCTCCGATGAAGTTTCTGATCTTAGAAATTTAAAAGAGACCTCAAATAAACTACACGTATGTATATCCTGCTCTTTCACTGGCGTCATCTCATCTCCCTAAATTGACAGGAATTCGGTCTTCCAGTTTAGATCACAGCTGAGGAAACAGCATATTGGTTTTATCTGTGATTGATCTCCTTATCAGGAGTTACAAGCATTGTGATATCAGCCATTGTCGATAAGTCGGACAGTCCACGATGATACTCTCTATTCTGTTTATCTCCATCTACTATGATCTAGTGACGTAATGAGATGACAGAGCTTTTGGTAATCAAAAATTGACTAACTGTAATTAGAACTGTAATTAACTGTAATTAGAAAAGGATTGCAGTGTTCATACAAGGGCAGGGCTTGTAGGGCTGATTGAATTTGAGCCCCAATAGCCAGCCCATCCCCCTCAAACACTTCCATCTATGAACTGCCCCCGCCGATAGCAGACTCGGGGTAGGAGTCTGGAATTCGTGTTCTTGTTTTCATAAGATATTTTTATCATTCACCTCAAATAACATTTTCATCATAACATCGTTTGTATACAACTCTGTGTATTGGCATTGTAGAAATTTGCTCAGTACCCTTGCTTCTAGTTCTAAACATTTCCCCCTTAACTCACATCGTCCCTCTCCCGTTTGGAGTAACATCTTCCTGTCCATGGCCAGTCTCGTCATCTCTCTCTTTCTCCCGTTTTAAGGTGTGGAGTAACATCTTCCTGTCCATGGCCAGTCTCGTCATCTCTCTCTTTCTCCCGTTTTAAGGTGTGGAGTAACATCTTCCTGTCCATGACCAGTCTCGTTATCTCTCTCTTTCTTATGTTTTAAGATGTGGAATAACATCTTCCTGTCCATGGCCAGTCTGGTTATCTCTTACGTTCTTACTTTTAAGGTGTGGAGTAACATCTTCCTGTCCATGGCCAGTCTCGTTATCTCTCTCTTTCTTACGTTTTAAGGTGTGGAGTAACATCTTCCTGTCTATGGCCAGTCTCGTCATCTCTTTCGTTCTTACGTTTTAAGGTGTGGAGTAACATCTTCCTGTCCATGGCCAGTCTCGTCATCTCTTTATTTCTCCCGTTTTAAGGTGTGGAGTAACATCTTCCTGTCTATGGCCAGTCTCGTCAGCTCTTTCTTTCTTATGTTTTAAGGTGTGGAGTAACATCTCCCTCTCCATGGCCAGTCTCGTCATCTCTTTATTTCTCCCGTTTTAAGGTGTGGAGTAACATCTTCCTGTCCATGGTCTGTCTCCTCATCTCTTTCTTTCTTACGTTTTGAGGTGTGGAGTAACATCGTCCTGTCCATGGCCAGTCTCGTCATCTCTTTCTCTCTTACGTTTTAAGGTGTGGAGTAACATCTTCCTGTCCATGGCCAGTCTCGTCATCTCTTTCTCTCTTACGTTTTAAGGTGTGGAGTAACATCTTCCTGTCCATGGCCTGTCTCGTCATCTCTTTCTTTCTCCCGTTTTAAGGTGTGGAGTAACATCTTCCTGTCCATGGCCAGTCTCGTCATCTGTATGCAGCTGCGCTACCTGTTCCACGAGGGCCAGCGTCGGTTACGCCGCCACAAGAACTACCTGCGGGTCGTCAACAGCATGCAGGCCAGGTCAGTAATCAGCTAGACTACTGGGGAAAGGGGGGAACTTTATTTTGGCGAACAAAATGTAATTTTAAGTATCCCTCTATAAGTTTATGAAAAGATCACCATACAATTCCCTGTATGCTTTACAAAAATGATTAAATTTATCTCACTGAAAGATATCTCGAGGATTCAGTTCTCCTAAGTACTTATAGCTTCGTGCGCCGGTAGTTTCCTTGGCATAACATGTTTACATATTGATAATATTCGTCATAGCTACATTGAATAAAAGAAAATGCCGTATCAATACTCTTTCTGTGGCTGGAAGATTAGGGTGAGCTAAAGTTATCTGTAATGAATTGAATAAGAAAACAAGTGTTTTTTAGTGGTATGTGGGGGTCTAAGGCTTTCGTATACAATACATATTACATGTTAAAGTAGGCTTGAAGGTCTAGAAAGTGTGTCAAAATGCGTATGGGATTAATGGACGACCTCTCATCCTTAATTCTACATCCTCCCTCCCCCAGGTTCCCGATGGCGTCGGCGGAGGAGATGGAGGTGAACAACGATGACTGCGCCATCTGCTGGGACCGCATGGAGAGCGCCCGCAAACTACCCTGTAGCCACCTCTTTCACGAGTAAGTTCAAGAGTATAAAGAATTACTGATTTCTTTATGTGTACCTTCCCAATATACGTAAATCAGTTGCATGTTTGAACACATATCCAAAACGTGTCCAACACTTGTCGAAGTTTTTAGCAGGAAATTCAGCTTAGTTGTAAGCACTACTGCACTTATCCAAAGGTCCCAGGTTGGATCCCTTAAATGGTTTCATACTGGGGTCATTGTTGATGACCAGATATGTTACATGCATCTTACTCCTGGAATGGTCAGAGAGAATCATACAACTTACCAGAGGTTGTGGATGTTAAGGGTTCATATTCAGTCCACTATACAAAAATAAATCTCTGATTTCTTTTCTCATTAATAAGAGGAAGGGTCTAACCCCTAAATCAAAATTGTAACTGTTGGCAGATCATGTGTTACCGTGAAGTAGCCCTGCTTGATAGAAAAAATAAATAGTAGATCCACTTTAAAAGCAACCCTTAAAATCAACCCTCATAAATTGCCCGTTCCAGTTCGTGCCTGCGGTCTTGGCTGGAGCAGGACACCTCGTGCCCAACATGTCGTACGTCCCTCAGCGACCCGCAGGACGAGGCCACGCAGACCGTCCCACCCGGGGTACCAGGGATGCCCGGAGCGCAGCCACCGCCCGGCGAACAGGAACGTAACATCAACCATACCACCACCAACCACTTCTTCCACTTCGATGGTGAGACACTTTATTCACCATTAAATTGTTATTGTATATATTTTTGCTATTTAGGTATTTTCATAATACCCGAAATCGCACAAAAGTTGTTTAGCACTATTAGGAATTTTGTACAATTTTAAAGTTAATGTAGTGGATATGTACATAACTTCAAATAAGATATATATGAAGATAATTATTTATGTTTTATTTTTTTTAAACATTTTATAGGCAGCTGTAACTCATGATAAAAGCAGACACTTTGAAATTATATACATATGTGAGTGAGTTTAAATTAAAAAAAAGAAACTGTCGGGTTCAATATGGTATACATGTAAATATATGAAACTTGTACCATATTTCCATCCTGGGGGTATACCAAAATATCCATGCCCGTTCTTCTGACCGCCCCCACTGCTCTGTTTCAGGGTCGCGATACGTCAGTTGGTTACCCAGCTTCTCAGTGGAAGTCACCCACACCCCGATACTGGGCAACGGGCCCCCCGCCGCCCAGGTCCAGTCGTCACAACTTGACAATATGGTAACTAGATTTTGCATATCTTATGTTGAATGGGAGGGGTAAAGGAATAAAAAATGATCATACGTCCATTAATAAATCTAATCTGTAAGTCAGCAGCAACGTATCAAAGAAAGAGAAAAATAACTTGCGCATGTGCTAAAGGGATAACTCCTATGTGTTTAAGCAAAGGAAACCTAGAAAAAAAGAATAGCAAAAAATAACTTCAAACATTGTTTCTCCTTCAAAAGTGATAGCTGTGCACTCCATCATAGGTATAAAGTACTTGTGTGAATAATTCTAAGATTAAAAGAATATTGCAGCTCTTTGCAAGAAGGTTATGCAAAGGTCCTCATCGACATACTTATATTCACTTTCCCCTTTCCAGGCGCGAGACGTACAGAGCGTGTTTCCCAGCATGCCGTTAAGTGTTATCACAGAGGACCTTCGGGCGACACGGTCGGTCGAACTCACCATCGAGAACATCCTGGAGGGGGTTCTCGTCGCACCACCTGTAAGTTAATACAGACTTTACTGACTGGTTAAGGTGCTTTTTGCTTAAATCATCTTTTCTTTTTGTATCAAGATAACTGCACTAATAATTTTATCTTTTTCTAAAATCTTAATGAAATCCTAATTTCATTATTTTGTACATATACTTTCTTCCTCTCCTTTATGAAGCTTCAGTAAGTAATGGAGGATGAATTAAAGGGATGCAGATAATTTTTGCATGAAAAATAATCTTGATTTAGCCCTAGCGTTATGTGACATGCTCTTTAAAAAAACTGACTCATTCTCCGAGAGGATAGTAAGTCGGTTTTTCTCAGAGGACGTAAAGAGTTAAACCTTTTAACAGATATCAGATTTGTTGCTTTTGAGAAATTCCAAAATAAAGCTGGGCCTTTTCTTTCTATTTGAATTCAAGTTATAACGCTTACGAGTTAACCCTGGCTTGGGCATTTAATTTTGCTTTCATTTGTAATAATTATAGAAAAAGGCTAATATTCTCATATCTATTTACAAGTCTAAACATACACATTATGAGAGAAAGCTGTTCTTTATGACTGAAGGTGGGTCTTTTGAGGCAAATAAAACCCGATAGTTAGTGCATTATGTAGGCTGACCAGTGTTAACCATTTCCATCTGCAGCAAATAGTGTTTCCTTGTGGCTCTCATCGGCATACTTGGTAATGTTTAACACTGATCGGCTGACAAAATCCAACAATAAACAGGGTACCAACCGCACAGGGAAAACAGGGAAAATGGCAAAACCGGGAATTTGCAAATTTTGCCAAAACACAGGGAATTTCATTTGGCCAGGTTCTGATATTCCTGATTCTCAAGATATTAGGGATTCGACTTTTTGTTTCTGGGTTATCCAAATTTTTCTGCATGCAGAGTCTTTTATATTTGAATAAATTGCTGGATATGACACAGGGAAAGATTGCTGTGGGACAGGGAAATCTCAGGGTAAACGCAGGAGTTTGAAAATGGAATTCTGGTTGGTACCCTGCACTAATCACTGGGTTTAAATCGCCATTCTGATATGAGATCTTTGATTAATCCAGGCTTGGGCTCATAGCGATAGACTATTTCTTAGTGGGTGATAATAATTCAGTTGCTTCCTCACTCGGCCCTTTCCGCAGACATTTCCTGGACGCGGCTTACCTAACCCTAACCTGCCTGCTGACGCCCCGCCCGGACAGGTAAGTCACATCCCGGAGTGCGCCTGTAACAGATGCTTATCTGCTTTGTCTCTTCATCGCCAATGCATTTCAGTAGAACCAGCTAGAGATGTCATCGATAATGTATGGAAAGATACCAGACTCCTGCCGCTACCTTTATGGCACCCCCTATGAGGGTTAATGCAGAATCAAATTGTAATAGTGTTCAACCACTTGAACTAGGGGAAAATATTATGGACGCTATCTATTTGAGCTACTTTGATTTGGCTTTCTTTAGTTTGGTTAACTGGCAAGTCCTTCTTGATACCAAACAAAGACAAAACCTTATTTATTTCTGTAAATTACTTTCCATTATCAAAATCGTCTCTTCAACCTCATATTTCAAAAATTAAGAAAGCAATATAATGTTATTTATTTATTTCTATTATTTTTTTTTTTTTAATTTATCCATTTTTCTCGACCCTAAGTGCCTCCCTGTAGATATCAAACATATCAAATCTTATCCCAATGGGAGCATAGTTTCACTTGTCGGAAACGTTATCAGAAATAAAAAATAAAGTATCGAAATTAAACATAACTAGGTTGGAATGCTCCAATTTTTTAGAAACTCAAAATATTTAGGTGTAAATTAACCTAATATTTTTTGTATAACAATTTCCTCTAACAGTCTGGCAGTACCTTTGGAGGCGGTGATGGGCCTCCCCTCCCCCAACCGCCCCCATCAGAGGACACAGCAGGGCCATCCGGGGCGACCGAGCCACCCGCTCTGTCCGACCTGCCCAGTACATCATCTGATAACCCGGTCGCACCGCTCGGGGCCGGGGACTGGGCAGCCGACAACATGGTGATGAGTAGTAACAACAACATCAACTTTATCACTGACGAAAACCTACCCGACCTCGACTTGGACTCAGAAGACGACATGTAAGTTTTTTTATCAGTGCATAGAATCAATGTATTTCAATCTATCCCACAATATTTCAATTAATGTTAGCAGAGGCCTTGTATGTATATATAGTATACAATGTATATATATATATATATATATATATATATATATATATATATATATATATATATATCGAGACTGGAAAGTTTCTCTGTGGCCCTATGTGATCATTTCATTGGTAGCTGGTTGGAACCCAACTAGTCAACCATGACCAGGGTCTGACCATTACCAATGTATTTTTGGAGAAGCAAGTGGCACCACACAACCAATTTTTCGTAACCTAGGCATAATAATCTAAATCTACTCCAACCACAGCCCAGGTGGCAGGCCTATAGTGAACAACATGTTCCACCCTGGCTTTCCAGTCTCGATATAAATACAAGGTCTCTGATGTTAGTCACTAAGAATTGAGAAAAAGAAATGTAAACCCTAATTGTATAACTGACTAGTGTGTACTCATAATTTTACAATTGACTGTAGTTATGATTTCCCTATTCTAATTATCGTTTCTCTTAGCATATAATACTGAATCTATCACATCACTTTTAACAGGGATGCTCGTTTTGAGGCCCCTCTGGCCGGTAACGGTTCTGGGTACCGTTTCTCCAAGTCGCCCACAGAGAGGCACAGTATGCTGATGCAGCGAAAAATGAGTTTGGTCGAGCACGCACGGAGGTATGTAGAGTTACCATTGAAATTTAGCGTTTGAAAACTTTTGAACTACTTCGTAGAGAAATGATAAGGGAATATTTGGCCTAAACATAAAACCTGTACCTTGGAGAATATATTTCTTTATTAGACATTTTATGACACCTTTAAAAGGTACACATGTACTATGTACTTTTGTTTAATACAAGTAGTATTTCAGATAGTCCATACTAAGTTTATGTAGGTCTGAAACAAGTTCTACTTTTAACCAATTTTCAAAAGTATTCATTGTAGTTTCTCATACCAATGCTTTCAACAATAAACGTAAAGTTTACCAATGGTTATCAAAGGTCCCTAGAGGACCACCAGCTGTTGTGTGCGTGGCCCTGTCTATGGGACCATGCACATAAAGAACACCTGCCTCGGTAAAAGTGTAGGGTTATGGTCTCTACCTTCACATAGATTTGTTCATTCCAGAAATACAGTCATCAAAGACAATTGTCAAAATTTGTTCTCGCCGTGATGTGACATTAGATGCTACGGCATTAGGCCCCAATAACCAACCAACCAACCAACCATGAAAAGTGCAACGATTTTGTTTCAGGAAATATCTAATGCAGCACCTGGAGGGTAGCTCTGACTCGAGCGCGAGTGACAGCGAGGCGGGTGCGATAGGTCGCGATGCCCTCAGCTACCACGAGGACCAAGCCGACCTCGACTCCCTCGGCGACACCTTCACGCAGTCCAGCACAGAGCGCAGGTTACAGCGGGAGCTCGCCTACAGAGCCGCACAAAAACGACTCCACCAAAATCCCACGTGAGAGTGAGCTGGGAATTTTTTTTTTTTTAATCAGTTAGAAGTCTTATTTTTAAGAAAAATCAAAAGTCCCAGGCGTTCTTCTCAAGGTTCTTTTGATGACGCCAGTGAATAGTATTTTGTCCAATGTTTGATATTGCGTAATGTAAAAATAGGATGTAGCGTAGAATTTACGTCTTTAAAACTACTTGTGAAGGGATTTTATAACTTGACTCGTCAGCTTAAGGCACTCAAAAGTCGTATATTTGACTAAGGATACATTAATGTAACACTGCTATTACGCAATTTATACTTAATAAGAAAAGGAATTTCCTTTTATGTAGGTTGAAGTGTTAATACATAGATGTGTACAATTCTATATTTGTCCATAACAAGTTAGAAATATTTGAGGTTTGGTTTTGTACCCAGTTCGTTAATGGAAAGAGGATTCAGTCATGAGAAACAAAAATCTCTTTTAAAAAAAAAAAAAAAGGCAAACAAAAAAAGTACACAGCATTTTCAATTGTATGATAAATATGGAAATCCATTTGATCGTTAATGGGAAGTTAATCCACTTTTGAAGTGTCATAGCATGTAGGGATAGATTTCCCTCTGGGGAAAATGGCCATGTACAAGCAACACGCACATTTTATCAGTAATTATCACATTACCGTAATATCCTCAATAACAATAATTTGTTTCAATTATAAACAGGTGATAGTGTATTATACAGTTTTACATTAGTAGATTTACAGCATTATTTTCTTCTTTTTTTTATCGGTTTGTTATGTCAGAACCGTTCCACTTTAATAACTGAGGTAAACGGAAAATTTATGGACGGCTGGATTCCGACCATTGTTAAACAATGTACATGCCGTGAACTTTCCTTGCCGCTTGTTCCTTCAAGGTACATTGATAACCTAGGTTACACCGATTCTTCCTTCTCCCATTAGGGTGCTTGGAATGATAGACCGCAGGTTCAGCTTACTGCTCAGTCCATCAGATTTTGACAAACTCGAAGTCATGTGCCACTCCTCGACCAATCCGATTGCCAGAAAAATTAGGCTGAACCTGCGGCTCTTCCCAACGTCTAGAGTAGCGGAGCAGATCAGGAGTGGTGTCGTAGACCCCAGCGTAAACCTAGGTCAGAATCCAGCTGTTCAGAAATGTCCTCCGCCTATTTAACTTACAGGGTAGTTTATATGTAGACAAATACATGTACATATAACCTCCGTGTTTAAAAACGAGGTAACTGGTTACGCACTTTTCACAAAGGTTTCTGTTTGGACTAACAGAGTTCTATTCAAGTTTGCCCTTGAGCAAATGGAACTTGACTTACTTTATACAAAAATAGATTTGTAAATAGCATTTACGGAGAGAATGGCTTCGATTTCTGGTTCTTGCCTAGGGTGGTTTTACTTGTCGGAAATCAGCTACAATATGCCAAGTGACTTTGTTTGGAAAGGGAAGCTAAGATTATCTACTGATAGGATATAAATGTTGAGTATTTTAAATCGTGTATTTTTCATATAATTTTCTATGCAGTTTATAGGAAAAGAAAGAAAAAAAATATTTGGGGGTCCCACCGAAACTGGTATACATTGCAAAGGCCGATCGTTGAATTTTCTAATAATGAAAATAGAAAATCTGACACGAAGTTAGTTATGGAACTATGGTTTAGAAGAAATATTTAATTCCATTTATTTTCTTCTGAAATATAGAAGATTAGTCTGGAAAATGAAAACATCATGGAAAAATCACGTAAAAATATAAATCTTTTCGAAACCATGGGAACCCTGTGATGCAACAAGACGATAGAGCATACTGCTCTTAACGAAAGTCAGTGTATTGGGTTGGCCTTTGTTTATCTATGGGCATTATTTTTATTTATTTGGTATTCGCGGAGATTCATTATATCATCACGTGTTCTCAGTATTGGACGCTTCTCTTGTAGCGTATTAAACATTTAGTTTTCAACTTGATCCTATTTTGAAAGAAATGAGTTTATAAGATAGTTTCACGAGGCTGTTATTTATGCTTGCAACAATGCATTGTAATGTTATACCCTGCCGGAATTTCTTGTCCTTGAAACTATGATTCAAATTGTGGCATATAATAGCCTATGAAACATCCGAATCCCAGTATTATAGCGCTTTCTTTAAATATAAATTAAATCTTATCGATAATTCTAGTTCTGTCTAGTCACAAACAATGCAATTTCCTCTCTCGAAGCTGCTAGGACGTGGAACAGTAAAACACCAAACAACTTTTGTTTAATGTTTTGTTTTCCATTCCTTCTTGCTGTGTATTTTATTGCGCGCTGAAATGAGCAAACAAGAACAAACCTCTTTTTGTTGATTTTTTTTCTTAGTAACTTATTACTCAAGCAATTATTAATACCGAATTGTAAAGAACAAATTGTATAGTTACACATGTGATTACATTTTCTTGACGTACAAATGAGATGGCAATGTGACAATGCATCTCAGTCTTTGATTTTTTTTTTTTTATCAGAAGCGAGCTTTATTTTTCGCCATTGGAAACCAAAGGAATCAAAGCGGTATGAAAGCAAACCAAAGCAGATCAGGCGAAATTCTCTAAAGGACAGCGCTCGGACTGGCGCGTACGACGACAAGCAATAAACTGGAATGGGTGGGATTTTACAGACTCGCCGGTAACATTCAGAAATTTAGCATAAAGCTGGTGCCTCCTTACCTGCCATACAACTTTCTATATATTTCTATGATTGCGGGAACCAGCTACCCATGGCTTATTTACCGATTCTTCCGGTAAAATGGTCGTAGTGAGACCCGCCATTGGCAAAATGCGACTGCATAACCTCGCAAAACCGCCGAAAACCTGCGGGGCCGCTCGTCACGTGACAGCTGATGGCCGTACTCATATCAGAAAACATATATAATCCGATAGAATTGATCGATTTCCTATCTGATATGGATCGTACATGATGATTGAGGTCCTATAACACCAAAACTTGATCATTTATATCGATATTTGAGCAAATAAGACCAGAAATCCGACCGTCACCCGACGCCGTGTTAACCGGGTCAAGTAACGCCCACCAGCCTCGCTTTCAATCCGTGAAGAAGGTATCTGGGTCAATCTCTGAATATTCAACAAATTTGCAGGCCTATTTGAGTATGAAATCGGTCGTTCTTACGGGTCAAATATATATACAGGGGTAGATTTGGATACATAGATGATCATGTCAAAGTCCAGGAGGAGATATTTTGCGAAATAACGCGTCTAAACACGTAAATGCATCGCGCTATTTTTGGGGGTAATCCTTCGGCCTCCGCCCGGCCGCCTCACATTATCACTGTCAGACCGCCGGGCGCAGTCGTCCCGAGCGGACTGTTCCGAGGGGGGCTCTCTCTTTCTAGCCTGGATTACCGCGCTACATGATGGTTTCAATATATATATTTTGGACGTCTGGATACCCTTAAACGCATACAACGCATTGAAAACTCATGCGTTGTCCATGCGTTTGTATCGAAGGGAAAAGATTGGATCGATCGGACACAAGGAGGCACTGTCACTGTCAGACCTAAACATGGCGTCATCCCGGCCGGGTTCTCTCCCCGCACGCCCCTGCACCGGGATGATATTTAGACTTATATATCAATTCTGGAGGATGTATTCAGGACTCCAGGCGTTAAAGGTGGGTTCATATATTTTTTCCAGCATTTGAAATCATACCGTTGAAATCTAGGCCTAAACTCGGCCTAACGCACATTGGATCGATCGGACAGGAGGAGGACACTGGCAGTTTGAAAAATAATTATTTAGACCTTATTAGGCCTATCAAAATTAAATCCATGTATATATCTATGTTCTCCTATATCTCAGAGTCGTATATATCATATGCCCTGATTATTTTAGGCCTAGATACGTTTCCAATGATATTTTACAGATGGTATGGAAAAATGACTGGACTCAGGCCTAAGCCCCCTCCCACACTGTCAATGGAGGCTCCGAAAGCACTTATTTATGATTCAAAGATTAAATTATTTGTGAAATTGTCACTATAGTGTCATTTTTTCTTACCTACCATCAACATATTTAATCTGAGTTCTAATATGTCTAGGCCTAAGTCACTGTCAGTGTCTTAATCATTCCCATTCAATGTTAAAACATAGGCGTCACACTGTCAATAAGTTCTCAGGTGCTGTCAGGGTCAGTGTCAGACACAGATTCAAAGATTTAATGATTTGTGAAATTGTCACTATAGTGTCATTTTTTCGGACCTACCATCAAAATATTTCACTCATTAATATCTCCCCTTAGGCTTAGCTGCCTACGTTAATTCCAATCGGGCGAAATTCTCATTTCATCAAATGATCAATCTCTTCAATCCCCTCAATCGGCCAACTTGTTATAGGTCGGCTTCATCACTCTGTCGATGAAATCTTGTCTAAGTCTGACTTTAAAGTCTTTAAAGCTTTAAATCGAAGCCGAGCTATTCTCTTCTCCACTTCTTAGATCGGTGACAGAATTTCGCGTTATGCCTGAAACGCCCCAACGCGCCAAACGTCCCAATGCTATTCCTATGGAGGGTAAACTGCGCGTTATGCCTGTAACGCGTCAATTCTGCCAATGCTATTTCAATGGTGACCGTGTCCCATCGCGCAGCTGCTGCGCGTTATGCCTGTAACGCGGCAAAATGACGATGTCCCAAATCGACTCTGGGCTAAAATAACCACATTCTTGGGCTAATTTGGGCTAACATTAGTCAGATTAGGATATATAGAATACAAATAAGTCGTCAAATTGGGCAAAAGTGCGACAAATACAGAAATTCAAGCCTGGAATCGTTACGGTGACCATGTCCCAGCGCGTAATGCCGCGTTATGCCTGGAACGCCCACCAGCCTCGCTTTCGATCGGACAAGAAAGGAACCAGGTCAAACTCTAAATATTCATCAAATTTGCATGGCTATTTCACCATGAAATCGGTCGTTCTTACGGGTCAAATAAATATACAGGGGTAGATTTGGATACATAGATGACTATGTCAAAGGTTAGAAAACCAAAGATTGCGAAATAACGCGTCTAAACGCGTAAATGCATCGCGCCATTTTCTTGCAATCCTTCGCCTCCCCACCGCTTGACACTGTCACACGGCCGGGTGTAGTCGCCGCGGTCGGACGTGTTGGCGGGAGGCTCCTCTTTCGCCGCCTGTTTACCCGGATTACGGCGGTATCTGATCGATTCAATATATATATTTGGACGTCTGGATACCCTTAAACGCATACAACGCATTGACAATTCATGCGGGAACCATGCGTTCGTATCGAAGGGAAAACATTGGATCGATCGGACACGTGGAGGCACTGTCACTGTCAGACCGTCAACATCGCCGGGTTCTCTCCCCGCACGCCTGCACCGATTCATTGAAATCAGGAAACCAGGATGACATTGGACTAAACCCAATAATTGTGGAGGATTTAAGTATTCGGAAGCATTCAGGACTCAGGCTGTACAGGTAGGTACATATCTCTTTTCCAGCAGTTCAAATGATAGGCCTAGACAAGCTGTTGGACTCGGCCTCTCAGCTAGGCGTTCGACACTGGCAATCTCAAAAATAATTATTTAGACCTTATTAGGCCTATCAAAATGAAATTCATGTATATATCTATGTTCTCATATATGTGAGGGTCCTAAATATCAAATGGTCTGATTATTTTAGGCCTGGATACGTTTACAAGAATATTTTACAGATGGTATGAAAAAATGACTGGCCTAAGGCCCCTCCGACACTGTCAATGTATTATGGAGGCTCCGAAAGCAATTATTTATGATCCAAAGATTAAAAGATTTGAGAAATTGTCACTATAGTGTCATTTTTTCAGACCTACCATCGAAATATTAAATCTGAGTTCTGATATGTCTAGGCCTAAGTCACTGTCAGTGTCTGAATCATTCCCATTCAATGTTAAAACATAGGCGTCACACCGTCAACAAGTTCTCCGGTGCTGTCAGTTTATTTGTGAAATTGTCACTATAGTGTCATTTTTTCAGACCTACCATCAAAATATCTTATCAAAAAAACAATAGATATCTAGGCCTAAGTCACTGTCAGTGTCTGAATCATTTCCATTCAATGTTAAAACATAGGCGTCACACTGTCAATAAGTTCTCCGGTGCTGTCAGTTTATTTGTGAAATTGTCACTATAGTGTCATTTTTTCAGACCTACCATCAAAATATCTTAGTTGTTTGATTATTTTAGGCCTAAAGATTAAAATGGGCCGACCTATCACTATCAAATACTTTTGATAGTAACTTTGGTCATTATGTCGTTTGGTCTTGTTTCTAGTTCTGTCCAAGTCCTACCTTCTTTTTTTTTTTTAGTTAAGTCTATATCAGCTAGAATGTTGATAAAGAAGTAATTCTGGTTACTATGAGAAAAATATATACTAGACCAGGTGACTAGTTACTTACATATATATAAATGGCATAGTTATAACTTGTACATATTCTAATTGCAAACCTCACTTTGCAACACAAGAAAACGTTGATGGAATGGCTATGTGATTTGTTCAGCTTGATTATGACGTTTTAAAGCACGTTTCAATCACCAATGCAGATGCCCCTAATTCTGATCGATACAAACGGTAAATCTAAACGTACAATCTTGAAATGCTTTACGTCTATGTGTGTCTAAATGGTCAACATTTATTGTGATATATTTTTCTGATACATCGATGTATGGAATTATACGTAATCGAGAACATGTCCCCCACAAGTGTACATATTTCTTACTGTCATATGTTATTGTGTATTACACTATAATGTCCTGAAAAGGGCAGCCATATGTGTTTCTGTTGATATAGCTTGCCAGTTATTTTGCCTAATGAAACATTATTCAACTAATGTCTTGGGATGGGTACCTATGTTTATTGTTGTAGGGACATATTATACATGCGTATTTCTCTACCAGTTTGTCCTATTCTCAATTAGGTTCCTATCGGCAGGGATGTAAGTTTTCAGATTTTTTTTATTTCAGACCTTCAT
The DNA here is from genome assembly GCA_936440205.1 of Lepidonotus clava. Classification (NCBI taxonomy): domain Eukaryota; kingdom Metazoa; phylum Annelida; class Polychaeta; order Phyllodocida; family Polynoidae; genus Lepidonotus; species Lepidonotus clava. The sequence goes on along the minus strand of OW387140.1, from coordinate 45,495,994 downwards.
TTCGGTGATAGGTGACAAAGATGTGTGCCCAAGTCTGATTATTATCATAATTGATTAAGAAATATCCAAATTGTTATATGATTTCAGATGTTTTAATTGATTCTGACTTGCACCTCTGCCCTTGGAATACATACAAGTATATAATATTGCCCGATGATTTCATATATTGCACAAGGGATATATTCCTAAGGTATCTCCCGATGGTGAAACATCCATACATTGTACATTTATAAAAACCCTTTTTCATTTAATACAATGAATTTTCCCTTAATGATGTCAGTGTGTATCCCTCGGAGATATATGTGTATTCACTGGGGATATCTGTGTAATGCGGTTTCCCAAAGAAATGTGTGTATTCCCTAGGGGCATATGATATTATATTATCCTGGGATATATTATATTCACTAGGGATTATGTGTATTCACTAGGGACTTATATATGTGTATACCTTTGGATATATTGTACTACCTAGGGACATATGTGTATTCCCTTGGATGTATGTGTATTACCCAGGGATGCATGTATACTCCCTAAAGATGTATACGTGTTCCTATGTTATGAGTGTCATGTTCCTATGTATTCCTCAGTCATTTTGTCTAAAGTCAGTCTTATCGTAACATATACTCTAACATGCAATTGGTCAGATGTCTCAACAAGTTTTCACTTATTCTTCAAATGTAGAATACAGATAGTCATGTGAAATTAGTGTCAGATCTGAGTATAACACTCAGAAACAGCAAATTTATGTCCTGATATATATTTTGTTAAGGAGACTATGTTCTTGTTGTCCTTTACTGTTTTCGTCTAACATGTGGGTAAGGTATATTCAATAATTGATCCAATGTCCACACATTGATATGTTACGCACAGTAGTATTATTACACGGTTTTTGGAAGTTTCATGTCCTTTGTTGAAGGTTGATTCTACCAGTTTTGATTCCTCAAGGATGTCTTAATATGATATAAAAAGTGGTGTCCAGGGTAAGGTAAAATGCCTAAATCCTAGGTCTTAAACACAAGTGAATGCTATTATGGCAAGTTTCTATTGTTAGTGACTATTATGAGAAGTTAGCTGCGGTTGTTCAGTTGCAAACCATGAATATTGCACCGGAATTTCACACCTTAGGGTAAAGTCACACTTAACATTTCACCTGCATGATTTTTACTAACAGGTTCACAGATTGTTTGAAGTAATGCTTGATTACATTAGAGTTTACGAGTTTCCCTGGGGAGTTCGTTTTGAACAAAATTATTCGGTGCTTCACTGTTCAAATTGTATATGTGTACTCCAACATTTAGGAGTATGATAGGTTAGGAATGCACCTGATTAATGAGAAGCCACACTGTATACATTACATGAATTCTCCCACCTAGAGAAAAATTGAAACGCGCTATCCTTATCGCCTTTACTCAAATCTTAAAAGGTTTGATTTCAGAATTTGAAATGTGTACTGTGTTTGACCTGAAATGAAGTGAATATATTCGTGATATAAATATGATTTTATTTCTGAAGACCGTGTTTGATAAAGGGGAAAAATGTATATATATATTTCACCAAATTACTAGAGTACAGTTAATCCAATTTCTGTTTGTGTATGGGTCACGTTGTCCAGAATATATATGTATTCTCATCTCTGATAAACATTCACTCTTGGCTCATGTTGTCAAAACCAATCATCGCTGTCAATTTGTTCCGTAAATTCTGAAATTAGGGCCCTACTCTTTACCCAGCTATTCAGCTAAAAGATTTGTAAAGATTGATAAATGCAAGGATATAATTGAACTGAATTTAATTGAATGTATGAAATAACATTTCAAAGTATCAGTATATATGATAAACCCTAACCAGCACTTAATAAGAATGAAAGCACTTAAAAAAATAAAGATTCACGAGGGTGAAGTTATTCTTTCAATGTAACCTATATTAAAGCGGCCATTTAATTTTGGGTGTTACGGTTTGTAGTATTTTCTTGTTCAATTGTCTTACGGAAAAGCGTTTACTAAAGTCATCTCTCATGCTATTGCACCTTACTCTTTTGTAAAAGTTAGAAATCCGTGTTTTTTAGTTAGGTCCAAAAACGTCCTGTTGTGACGAACTAACCCAGTGATGTGCCTTTTTAACGTTTATATATATTTACAACAAAATTCCATAAAAAAATAAGAAAAGGTGGTGACACTTTTCATTGTTTGGTGTTGATCCTTTTGGTTAGGACCCAACACGTAGTTGTTGTAAAGCTTGCGTACCAACCAGCGTGGGCAGCTGTTACTGTGTTAAGTATTGTCATGAAGGTAGATCAGAATGGCCTGACCATTACGGAGACTATTTGAAAGCCTCAAGTAGGTGTAACTGACAGCTCTTTAATGTGTATAACATTCTGTGTACAGTTGTTGCACGACACTGTGTTGTTTTCTAGGGTTTCACAGGGAAATAAACAGTATTTTTACATAAACTTAAAAAAGTTTCCGTTTTTTAAACACTATGTGTGAATTTTGAATCGAAATATCGTTCTCAGCCTACAGTTCAATATCAAACCAAGTCTTTGTTTCTCAAATGTTAATATTTCTAAATAGGTCTTAAGTGAAGGCGATAAAAATAGATACGTGAAACATTTACAAATTATTCACAGTATTAAGATCGGGATATATCTCGGCTTGCGGGATGTGGTATAGGGCCCCTGACAGAATTATTGAACTGACGATGCCTCAGAAAAAAGCTCCCCCGAGCTTGTCTTGAAAGGGACTTTTGAAAATAGTCTTTTTGTGAGCCCTTAATTATAGTTTTTAGTATTGTAGCTTATGGGAAGGGCTCACTCAATCAGTCATGTCTTTTCTAGGTATTTGGGCTTTGATCTGATTGCCCGGTTACACAATCTTACATACAAGTAGCTACAGGCCTTTGTCCACCGGCATGCATTTGTAAGCAGGACAATTAGTGTGCATCAAGTGTAATTTAGTGGGCAGGCCTCCCCCTGCACTCTCTCCCACCCCCACTCCTTGAACTCAGTTCAAGTAGTGGGGGTGGGGAAGGGTGCAGTTTGAGAAGCCAGAAGTCGGTTACATAACCAGTACTTGAGCCAATCAACCTCACCCCTCCACATTAGGACCTCCACTGACACCTGCAGGTGGGTGGGTGCAGGTGACCTGGTACTAGTAGGAGGAGGAGGAGCCCCTTTCCTAAGCCCCTCCCTGAGTTGTGTCTGACAGGTGGTGGTGGTGGTCACTACTCATAGCCCATATAGCCTTCTGGTTGTAGGAAGGCCTTCAGTTTATTGAGGGACACCATTGCTATAGATTACATACATTAGATATATTGGCATTTTGTTCAATTACCTTTCAAACACAATGAAATGTCCATTGTTATGTTAAGGGCGAACATCGATCGTTCCAACGATCGGAACTTTGATAGTCATTTGCTTCTTGTTTCTAGGATTATTTTTGTCAAAATGTTTCGAACTTCCCAAGCATATGGATACATCAAAGTTCCCAGACTGAAAACTTATCCCCCGACTTTCAAAGATATTTAGAATTTTCCAGATGTCCACACGCCTAACGCAATACAAATATTGTGTTGGCCATATTTGGCGGAATCTGTCTGAAAACGTGGACTTTCTGAAATAATGCACGATTATCAGTGTTTGAGGAAGAGACAATTCGTTAATCCCCCTACCCCCGCCACTTTTTTTCGTTTCTTTTAAAGGGACAGTTTGCTATAGAAACAACAAGAATATGTTGTTCACATGACTCAAAGTATTCATTATGTGCAGATATAAAAGAACAATTGTGCAAGGTGTATAATTAATTCTAGTAAACTACACCAAACCCAAGCTTCCTGTCTCACCATACTCTGCCCTCATGCCCTCTGGTGGCCTTCCGGTGTGATGACATCACACCTGAACCATGATATGCTAATTACCCTCCCCTCTCCCATCTCCCCCCTCCCCCCTCCTCCTCCCCATATCCCCTAAGTGTGGTCACTCAGTCTGTGCTGTGACTGGTGAACCGTGACCCAGTCTTGTACATTTCACATCACTGAGCCATTCAATCTGGCTGCTCAGGGCCTATCTTGTACATTTCACTCTATAGCTCAGTCTGGCCACTAAGGGTCAATCTTGTACATTTCACGTAGAGGGTGCAGGGGGCAGTAGACAGGGGAGGGGGGAAGGAGAGGGGGGGGGGGGTTATTAGCATATTATGGTTCAGGTGTGATGTCATCACCCTGAAATGCCACCAGGGGGCATTAGTGGCCAGTATGGTGACACAGGTAGCTGGGCTTCAGGGGAAATTTATCAGAATTAGTTATAAAACCTGCACCATTTTACACTTTACCCCTGCTCATAAGAGGTACTTTGGATCACTTTTTCATCTTAATTGATTTGTTTCTTTAGAAAACTATCCCTTTAAGTTTTAGTGACTTTTGCACGAGCAATTTCACCTCCCAGGCTTTTCAGTCTCTGGGAATTCCGATACATTTTTTTACACCAAAATTCATAAGTTCTGTTACATTTTTCGGAAAAGTGTAGGCATCAACAGATCAAGAACTTTTACTTTTGAATAACTATAAATATCTTACTTCTATTCTAGAGAAAAACAAAATTATCTTACTTCTATTTTAAAGAAAAACAAAATTAAACACGAGTTCTTCATACACCCTTTTATTGATGAAAAGACGCACTAGACAAATACAATGTGGAATGATGTAGATTAACTGTAGCGATGACAACGATGATTCCTCTTCTCTGCATTCTCGTATGATTTAATTGGAACGGTTGGCCCTGGAACCATAACAGAAAAAGAAAAATTATTTTCGGCATTAACTTTAAGAGCTACGCTCTGTTATGAAATAAGTGAATATGTATAGGAATACACCCAAAATATCTTTTGTTACTGATGCTGAATGTATTGGAATTCGAAAGAAGACATTATTAACTTGCCCTGATACAAATTTGTCAGTGACTGATTCGCCAAAGGATCAACTTCGATTCCATCAATTATCTTGTATTCCCTTTACGATTAGTTGACACGTGTTTTGAAACTCATATACACATTTAAAATATTTATGTAATGATGATACTTTATCGTTGCTGAACGAAATTACTAGTAATAGACAGAGTCTACAGTTAACGGTACACTACGCTATTTTCTTCTTAAATTGTGGACTTTGTCAGAAACAATTTTCAACGAGTTTTGGCTTGTTGTATACAACCAATTTCTTCATGAAGATCCTAAATTTTGGACACCACTAAATCTTTAAGTGTATCAAGTGCCCCTACCTGTACAGGCATTCCGACACGTTCAACCGATGAAGTTGACGACCACGAGGTGAAGTATTACACTCGCAAAGATGAAGTCGGCGAATGCTCGTTCGGGACTGATCCCCAAGAATTCATTCTTGTTTTGTGAGTTTACTTGTATCCGGAGGCAAACTGAAAGACAAAGATGACATAAACTGTTAGATGATGTACATGGCAAATGAATCTCTTGAAAGTTACACTGTTGAATACTAAAAAAGACATATCTTTTTGATTTTATATACAAATATCAATAGAACGGCAATATTTTCAGCACATTCATTATCTTGTTTAAATTTCTCCGCTTTCATTTAGATTTGTTAAATCATAAAGATAGCTTGCTTCGCCGCATTTCTAATATTCGTTGGAAATATCTAAAAACAATTTGCAGAGTGGTTTCGACTCCAGAATAAATCTTTTCATTTACTGTATTCCACATGCTGATTTTGCTGCCGATTTTAAAAATCGGCAGTAGGAAAAATAGGTCAAATATAAAAATGTTATACATCATTAGAAAGCTCTTACAATTCTCTTTCAAATAATATATAGGGTGTATGCTTCCATGCCATATTCTCAGAGAAAATCAAGCAAATGCAAGAATTTAATTGATCTTAAACGTACTGGCCAAGAGAACTAGCTTTAACTACGTAGGGATTCCAAATATGTGGGTTTCGTCATTAAAAACAATGAATCTTTTTGCAGAGCCACAATAATTTAGGTTGATAATTATAAGATGTTTTAATAAACGCGTTTGGTCAACACTCTGTCAAATTGACATTGTACATTAAAGCTGTGAAAGATGAATTATGAAGACCAAGTCCAAACTGATATCTTAATGCAGGTAAGAAATGAAAACCGAGCTAATTTAGGCCCAAAAAAGTTGTCTTTAGGTTTTGCCCCAACCCTAATGTTTTTTAGTTAAATAAAATGAAATAAAAATGGACATTTTTTTGTTTGTTGGGGTAGTTGAATCACATCTACATTATCAAAATATGTATTACAAATTTCCAACCCTATATTTTGCCAGGGCAAATGAGGCCCTTGAAAAGCAGGTCCGAGCCCCTGGATTTTCGAGCTTAGGGGCCCGACTGGTCCTTAAAAAATCATGGATCATATTTTGTCTATATAAACTTCAGAAGAAAAAGTCTATGAATTTGTTAGATATGTAGTTTCAAATTCATAATATTATTTTCTCTTATTGTAGACAGTAAAATGAATACACCTATGAAGTTAAACATGAGGGCTCTTAGATTTACATGAGGGCCCCTAAATTTCAAAAGCTAGGCGCCCGTCTGACCCTTAGATTTTTATGCTTATGCCCACCAATGAGTAGCAACACGTCAGCTGTCATTAGTAAATCACCAACAATTTCTATATCAGTGGCCAATAAAACTTAAAGGCTACTTGTTATCCCGTAATAAATCAGCATCTTCTTTGGCACTCAACTGTTAACATCTACCTGCTATTTACGTATGCTTGGGTAAATGTAGCATCATGATGACAATTAATACCCAAGGCCAGATCTTAGACACGTTCTAGGTGACTCAAGCACCTGTCGGCCTGTGTGTGGCCCTGACCAAACGAGGGCCCCAGGAAGCTTGAGCAAGGGCAGCCCCAAATTAGATCCGGTTTTCCACCCTGATCTTGACTAGATCGACTATGTTATATTGAATAACTAACAGAGCAATCGCCCACACCCCACTTATATCTTTTAGTCTTATGTAGCCCCTATAGGCCAAATACAAAAACCCCAATTCCCCACAAAACAACTTGAGACCCCAAGATATCTCAAGGCCTCCAAGTCTCGTCAACCTTTTTTCCCCCAAGCAAACCTGGACAGCAGGCTAAGCGTGTACAATGTTGCAAATACTGGCTTCTTGCTTCTCTCTTTACAAACTTATCATGTAAAGACTAGTAAGTATAACTAGAATCAGTCAGTAACTATTAGTTAGGTATATTACATAAAAATGTAAATATGCTCCAAAAATATTGAGGAACATTTATCATCAGCCAGATTCAGTGTCTAATTTAATAAGCTTTTTGAATTTTTATCTCTTTCTGCATTGGTTCAAGAGTGACAGCCAATTATACATGGTGCTCTGTTTTTGCCCTGTCAAAATGATGTGTATTTAGCAGCTGTTTAGAAGGCTCACTGTGCAGCTTGAGGGCAAATTAAAAAGCAAAACTATATGTCATTTTGAAGGGAAAATAATATAGATAAAAAATCTTGCAGGTTCATCAAATATTATCTTCAGCTTATATCTTCATTTTATAAGTGAAAAACTCGGTCACAGCTTTTACCTCAAAAACAGGGGACACTTTTAGATGGGAAAACTGGCGGAATGTAATGTACCTATATTAGTGCTAATTTTTTCCATGCCTCCACCTAGACCCCTAGGCCTACATCAAGCCAAACACCTCGCACTAGTCTCAGAATGCCTTGGTCTTGGACCTCAATTTCAACTGAAAACTGAGTGAAGCCTGGAACAGTGAAAGGGGTGTGAAGCCGGCTTGGCCTCACCAGGCAAGGTTTTCGGCCCGCTAATAAACTTATGTATTTAGGATTTTAGCTCCTGAATCCAACGGAACCCGAAGATCCAACTCCCACAAATACACCCACCAAGCCTACTTCTTCCCCTCCCAAATTCTACCCCGAAAACCCAGTCCACGTATAAACTTACCGGCCAAAACAAACGATCCTACACAGGAGATGAAGCCGGAGAGGAAGGAGTTGAAGGGGAAGGTGCCGACGAGGCAGCAGTACATGAACTGCACCACCCCGGTCAACAAGACATAAGTCAAGTATGCGTCCACGATCTTCAGCTTCTTGGGCGTCCCGTTCATGTACTCATCGTAGAACTTGCCGATAACGGAGACGAGCGTGTCAGGCATCTTGAATTGTTGGGGTTGTTTCTGAAGCTTTTCCGACGTGGCAGGTGCTTGTTGGGGGCCCGGCGATGTGGCTTCGCTGGTTCTCGGTTTGACGTAATGATTTAGTGGTTTCAGTTCGCCAGAAATCAGCGGAAAACGTACATCGCGTCTGTACGAGAATGATACTTTATTTGTTTAAAACTTATTATTATTTAATATTTCTCATATATTCCTCTCTATTATTTTAATTTATATCGAGGTATATCAATATAATTGTTAAAAATGGAGTATTTAAGAAAACTGAAGTAGTTTGCATATAAAGAGGTCATGTGACTTGCTCTGGCGTACGAAAGGCGAGTCACGTGACCCGTAGTTATCGCCATGTTGAACTGAAGGTTGTTTGGGCCGTGTGGACATGTGGAGAAATCGCTTGACAATCGATAGTAAGTCTCCGATTAGCAACTTTATCATCGGGGTAGCTTCGTGGCTATCTTAGTATCATTTTGTGACATATTCACGCGGCGATTTGTTTGTGACATGATAAAACAACCGTGTTTTGGTGGCGCGAGTCTGTCACAACTTGACGGGTTTCTGTGTCGTCGCTGCTCAGCGCGTTGTCTGGCGCGGTTTTCAGCGCGCCGCCTGTCAACTTGATGAATTTCACAAATAATCTGTTCGAGGGTACCAGTCCAAAATTCATATTTTTGTGTCTCGATTGTTGCATTTTGGATAAACCTGATAGAGCAGGGCGAGTATGTTATGAATTTTTGTTGGAAAGAATTATTGAAAAATTATAGTGTTTTCACGACGAACATTTCATGATTTCAGGCCACGTTGTAAATAGTAAAATAACAAATATTATACCTTCACAATAGACATTTTCAGGCACACAACTCCCGTATCAGATGCGGATCCAGATCAGTGCTCTAGGGAGGGGGGGGGGCAAAACCCTGACCCCCCTTATAAAAATGAAAATTAAAAACACCAGATTTACACAGACCTAGCTTGCAATTTTAAGATGCCAAATTGTAGCGATAACGGGTCAAATTTTTAAAATGTGTCAATCTTTACAAAATATACATTCTATGAAAGTACATTTCAGGAGAAACACATATCTGGTTAAATCAACCTTCTAAGTTGAATAGTAAGAAAGTTATTGGTTTTTGAAAATAAAAATTAATCATTATTTTCTGTCTGTGGAGTTTCAGAGGGTCAAATGCCGTCATTTTTACAAACTGTATGAATCATAAAAATTCTAGTATGTTAAGAAAGACTAGATCAATAGCAGCTAAATACAGGTTGAATTAGCATTGTAGGTAAACAACTTTGGAACATATGGAATTTTGAAAAATAAATCTTCATAAATAACCCAATTTGTCACCAATTTTGGGCCAATCTGACTTCACTAAAATCAAAATCGCTTCAATTCGCTGGGCTAGAACTATACCAAATCAATTGTATCATCATGGAGAGGTATTACTTTAGGTCTGTATGTGAGTTTCATTTAGTTACCTTTGTTTTTGCTTTTTGAAAAATTAATTCAAACTTTAAAAACCAATTTTTCTCATATGTTGATTTCGACTTTTAATGTAATTTTCACCTTGTATCAAAGCTAAGCCAATTCTTTATTGATTCCTGGGTACACAAAACATATTTGGTCGATATTTAACCAGCCTACAGCAGTTTTGAAAGGATATAATGCTTGATGTTTTCACGACAATCGCGATGAAAATGGTCGAAGGAATTCGCGATTTTCAGCACTAAAATCATCTTCTGTGATATTTTCATGTCAGGAATATCGGACTATAGACATTGTGCATTGTGTTTATCATAACCACGTGGCTATCATAGAAATGTTGAATGTATCACCCTTGAAAGCTAAAATTATATATTACAATTTCCTTAGTTTATTTAAGACAGATATCATGGTATAAATGGGTTTCCTGTGTACTTTTGAAAAGTGAATAATGAAGAATGTAAATCGATCACCAATATGGCGCAAGGTCCAGTTTAGGATATGTGATGTCATCTGCATAACGTCTATAAGAACTGCACGGGGCGTCCGAGGGTGTCTGTACGACCCAGAGGGAATCGTCACAACCTGACGGTGAAGCCCGAGGGTCGTATGATTCCCATGGGTCGTACATACACCCGAGGACGGCCCCAAAGGTTCTTCTATATTTTATCACGAACATTAGGAGTGGTGCCTACAGTTTGGCAATACGCACTGCCCCCCCAATACGCACCAGTCTTTCACAGTTTGCCATGCGGGTGATAAAAGTCCAGCCTTTTAAAATTATAGACTAGTAAGGTAATAATTGATCCTTCATTTTGGAGCAACCACCCTCCTCCCTCCAGAAAGAAACCGTAACTAAATAAATACTTACCAAAATACGTGCATATTTAAAAGTAGTTACCATGGGTCTTCAAATGTTTTTTGTGAACATCCCTACCAATAAGTTAGATTTAATGTAGTTCATCACCATTGGTATTTCATGATATTCTTTTGATCCTTATTAGGAAGCTTTTCTAAAATATATATTTTGGACACTGCTAGTGCTATGGGTACATAGATTCGTTTAGTCTCAAATATAATGTAAAAGTAATAATTTGTGCACTGTACGTATACCGTACTCGGGAGTTTGGCCCTGGGCGCCGCCATATTGTGTCACATGGTACAATTGGATACTCCTCATTGGCTGGAGGTTGCGCTTGACCCCCGAAATCTAGTGGCGCCAAAGCACCACGCATGCCCAGACCTAAACTCCCGAGTTCGGTATATCTAAGCGTATCCTGTTCATTGACGTTGATGCTCAAAACATGATATGAGTGGAAAAATTGTAGATTTGATAGAACTAACCAGATTCGAGCTAGATCAGAGATGTGCAGTAATATATACTTCCTATATAATCCATAATACCCTCCCATTTAAATTTTAAATCGTTACACAGTAGAGTATAAAATCTATACAAATGGATTCAAGTCGTATCTATTCATATACAAATTCTCCATTTGTTCTTGTTTCAGATGTAAGGAGATTCCTCCAGTAGCAGCATGGCGCAGCAGGATGGCAGCGAGGCCATCACTGTGGTCATCCAGAAACTCACCGAGATCGTCGAGGGCTCGCACAGCCGAACAGGCGACTCCACGAAGGGGCTGCACCGCGACGAACAAGTGGCTACGAAACAGTCTCATGGCAATGTAGAACGCGATGCTAAAAGCCCACACAGCAATTCAGGGGGCATCAACACTGTTGCGGAGTCCGACAGGGATGCGAAAGACTCCGAAGAAGTTAGACCGTCCTCAGAAGGGAGAGTCCAGCCCCAAGAAGATCAACAAGAAATAGGAGAGACTACAGAATTTGACATAGAAGTGGAAACAGTAGAAGAGAGTACCTCAGTAAAGTACGAGGAGATAGGAGAGAGCGAAACCTACATGATCATTCAAGAAGACTCAAATGACCAAATTAGCATCACCGTAGAAACAACGGAAGAAGATATTCAGCAAGACCCGGATAAAGAGAATGAAGCGCAGCCGAATCAACAGATCGTCTTCAACCTGCCGCCCGGGTTAAATAATCTCGGTACGAACGACCCCCAGAAACTCCTTCAAACTCTGATGAACATGAGCTCTAGTCAAGTGGTTGTGAATCCAGGTCAGGTTTTACAGGCTGGTAACGTGCCCCACGAGGGGCAGATTGTGGAGACTATCGGGGCGGAGATGGTCGTGCCCACGACTCACGTCTACGAAGGAAACACCGTAACTGTTGACGCGCACCAAGACGCTCAGCGTACAGTGCATATCGTACCCACAGTGAGTCATTCATCCCCAACATTGCTTAATCTACCTATAAAGGTGAAACAAACTCTGGCTGGTAAAACAACCAATATCACTGCACCAGCAGGAGGCAAGAAGGAGTTGTTAAAATGTGCCAAGTGTGATTACTGTAGCCACAATAAGCATTATCTTAAACAACATGTAGATCTGGTCCACAACGCCGACCGCCCGTTCAAATGCCCGTTTTGTGATTACGCAGGGAAAAGGAGTCATTCGCTGAAAGAACACCTGGTGGTGCACAGCACCAACCGTCCATTTGAGTGCCCCATCTGTAATGCCTCTTTCAGGAAAAAGGGCCATTTAACAAACCATGTCAAGCTACATAATACGTTCAAGTACTTTGAGTGTGGCATCTGCCTGGTAAAGTACATGGACCGAGCGCAGCTGTACAACCATTTACGGACTGGACATGATCCAAGCTTGGTATACGAGTGTAAGATTTGTGAGTATGCGACTACAATTAAAAGTAACATCGTCATGCACATGCACACCCACGGTAACCCGGAGGTTTATCGCTGCACCGTCTGTAGTTTCACCGCTCTCCACATCAACATTCTCCGCCAGCACATGCAGACGCACAGCGAAAACAAGGCCAACCTGTACAACGTAGAAACCCAGAGTCTGAAAGCGCGCCCAGTTATCCTCCTGAAGTGTTCCGTCTGCGGCTACACCACCGACAAAAAAGAAGCGCTGCAGAGTCACATGTGGCAGCACCTCCCTGAGGAAACCAGTAAAGAAATCACCATCTCCAAAGAAAACAAAGGCAGCAAAGCAGAATCTCTAAGCACAGAAGACCAGGGAGATACCGAGCAGGGATCACTGTATAAGTGTACAGAGTGCAGCTACTCCTGTAAAGAGGCCTATCTCTTCATTACCCATATGCTGGCTCACCATCCCAGGCAAAAACTGATAGCAGACCAGCAAAAACAGCAACAACAACAGCAGCTGCAACAACAGGAGAAAGAACAGGAGTCAACAGGGTCAGCGGGAAAACAGAAGGAACAAGAGGGTAAGGGGACAATGATGGCGTTTACACACGACTCCGCTGCCGGCATGTACCGCTGCACCATCTGCGGTTATATGTGTGAACAGCAGCGCACCATCAAGGCGCACATATGGAAGCACTCTGGGCACAAAGATATCGACTACCCAATGTTCCAGAATGGGCCGATCAGCGTCTACGATGACACTCCAGTTGGAAAAGCCGTGCTGCTCTCAGAGAAATCTAAAAAGCCACCTATAAAGGTTGTTCCGAGACCAGAGGAAGTAAAGACTGCTGAAGAAAAGGAAGATGGTAAAAGTTCACAAGATAACCCAGTTTCCAAGAGTCAAGAAGAAGGGGATGAGAAGTCGGGATCATCTTCTGAAGAAGTTATCACTGAAAAAGAGTCAAATAAGAAAGATGCGACTGTATTGGGTGAGGAGAAGGCGGACAGTTTGAAATCCCAGAAAGTAGTTAAAAATGAGTTATCACGCACACCAAAGGTTATCCCACAACCAACAAAAAAAATTGGTCCACAAAAGATTATGCACGGAGCCAAAGTCCTTCGCCCGGTCTTGCCGAACCAGCCCATCCAGTGGGCCTTGCGATCAGTAGATGGATTGCGTAAAGTTGTCCCAGTTGCCGTGCCCGGTCATACACCGTCCCAACTGGGACCGAGACTTCGACTCATTTCGCCCATATCGACAACACTGCAACCCATCCCTGTGGGCAAAACTTCCCCCGCGACTGCCAGTCCCGAGATCGTGAGGCTGATCCTTGGTTCTGCCCAGGGAGAGGCGAAACACACAGGCACTGGTTTCAGTTTTCCTCAGAGCACAAGTAAAAGAAGGATCTCTGCTGAGCACTCGGACGAGAAAGATGCTATGGTTGGTGTCGCGAAGCGTATTTGCTTAGACGAAAAGGTGACAGAGAAGGGTAGTTCGACAGGCAATGTGGTGGTCCAGCAACTGTCGCAGATCTACACCACTCCAACAATAACAATAGCTACCAGTAATTTGACTGGTCTACAGGCAGGGGAAACCACCACCTCTGTGACCCCTCTGCAACCCTCCTTGTCTCAGTCAGAGGAGCTCAGCACAGCTGAGCACAAAGACACTCAGCCTCAGGAGACCCCCACAGCTGTTGAATTGAAATCAGTATCACCGCAAAGTAGTGGGACAGAGGAAAATGCAGCTTTAAGCACGGACCAGGATTCCATCATGGTCCCAGAGGTTGTCATTAAAACAAGAGCGGGAGATGAAGAGAGCAGCATTGAGGAAACTGACGCTGTTTCTTTATTAGACAAAAATGAGGCTGATATGACAACGCTTGTGACGCTTTTGAAGAAAGGCCCAAATCATAACCCAGCCTGTCATGGTACACCAATGGACATTGACGAGAACAGCGAGTCGAATAATCTGGGCTGTGCCGACACTGATCCCAGTGATGCTGACTCAGAAAACGCACACTCCGAAGAGAGCAAGCGAAAGAAGGGCATTTGCAGCTCACTGTTGGCTGTTATTGAACAACTGAGGGAGCGGTCTAAATCAGAAAGTGAGAGCGAGACTAAAAGTGAAGGGAGCGAGAAGGCGAGATCAGGCCCGGCTGCTGGCACGCGCTCAGGAGGGAAGCGTAAATCCCGGAACAGCTCGGCTGAGGATGAGACTCCCATAGAGCTGTATGTGAATGTAGAGAAGATCCATTCTAACCCTGCCCAGTACCGCTGTAAGCTCTGCCACTACTCCAGCTACACCACCAACGTCATCAAGAACCACATGCGGCTGCACAAGACGAAGCAGCCGTTCGAGTGTTCGCTGTGCGACCACCAGGCTGACTCGAGCGAGAGTCTGCAGGAGCACATGCTGCAGCACTGCAAGGTGCGAACTTACCATTGTAAGGTCTGTACAGCTGTCTTCAACTACAAGAGCCAGCTGAGGGCCCACATGCGGGCGCATAATGAGAAGGAGCCCTTCTTGTGTGACCTCTGTGAGTATGAGACCGCTAACCCTATTGCCTTTCGCAATCACTGCCGCGCACACACAGAGACAAAGGAAGAGACGGTGACAGCCATTGAGGTTATCACACCAGGAAAGATAGTTGAAACAAGTACGGTGGAGTCACAGAAAGAACTGACCTGTGATGAGTGTGAGTTTATTGCAGAGAGCGCGTCAGACCTCGTGTCGCATGTGCGCAGCCAGCACCAAATCACATATAAATGTGACCAGTGTGATCAACAATGTACGACTTGGGGCGCCTTCAGCACCCATCTCAAGATGCACCTTGAGATGCGCACCTTGAAGTGCGAGTTGTGTGACTTCGTGGCCACGTCCACGCGGAGTCTGAAGAGTCACATGAAGCGACACGTGAACGACCAGCGGTTCGTTCAGCAGCCGCTGGAGCAGTACAAGTGTAACCTGTGCGGCTATGTGTGCCACCACCTCCCCTCACTCAAGTCTCACATGTGGCGCCACGCCAGTGACAAGAACTACAGCTACCAGGTCACAAATGACGTCATCAATGCAGCTATTGACTACGACACCAATCCAGCCATCCCCAAAACACCCATCACTTCCACCCCCTCCTCCTCCTCCTCTTCCCAAATCCCACCCGTCAGCTCTTCTGCTAATGATCCCAAGTCCAGCACACAACCCAATGACACTACAACCACTGCAATGACTACAGCTGCAACATCAACTGCCGTAACGTCAACAGTAAATTCTGTGACGTCACATTCTACCCCAGTGGAGACACAACCCCCGCGTCGTAAGACCACAGCCACCAGCCGACCATGCCTGGTGACTTTCCGCTGCTGTCAGTGCGGCTTCGAGTCAGTGAACAAATCCGTGCTGAACGACCACATGAAGTCCCATCTTGATATCATCCGCAAGACGCTCGAGGTGAACAAGTCGCGGCTAGTTGCAAGAGCCATGAAGGAGATCGGTCACGCTGCCGAGAAGGATAGCACTGATAGCGAAGAGGGGAATGCTTCAGAAGAAGTGTCAAAATTAGCAGCTCAAAGTGGGGACGTGGGCAGCAGGAGTGAAGGGGTTAAAGGAGATTAAAAAGTAACTGGTTAAAACAAGAATGTTGACAGTTGAACACCAAAATACATAGGTATATGTATGACAGTATGTTGACCGAGTTTTATTATACATCCATACAAATACTAGTTGTAAAAGTTAGTTTTTCTATAAAGTTAAAACAATATATTAGTCATACAGCAGTGACAGCCACCACATATTTTGATTGGTGTTTTTTCATAAACCTTGTTGATACTCCATGTAACTAGGATGTTTGACTAAAAGGACTAGTCTTTATAGAGATATACCTTGCCAGGTTCGTCATTTTAAATCTGGGTTAAAAACTAAAAAAGTCAGCATTTTTCATTAAAAAAACGCCTGCCATGAGAATCTGTATCTAATTTCCATGTACATTTAACACGAAAAAAGGATTGTAAACTGTAATACGTACTTGCCAGCGTAATGAACAGACAAGTGAGTTAAAGGCGCAGATTTCTTTTTAAGATATTAAGAAAGTTGCCTTTTGCAACTAAAGAAAGGAGAGAATGTTTATAACTAATGAAAAGTCGCATTATTTGGAAAATTAAGGGAATGGCGTGTACGATATTGTATATTACTATTGTAAATGCGTTACTCTTCAAGTCGTATTTTCAGTGAAGTCGAGACAGGTTTTTAATACAAAAAGGTTTAGTGCATGGTTTTAGACATGTTGTGAACTATTGAAATAGTTTGGAGTTTTCATAGTCTTCTTAGTAAGTCTATGTTCGTGTTAGTATTACCATATATTCTTATCGTTGTTTATTAGGTATTGTCTCACTATATTATCTTTATAATACCTTACGAAATACAGTTAACGCATTGTACATGACAGATTTGATACGATACTCTAGAGTAAATGCAGAGAAAGTTGACCTATTGTACGTCAAAAGCTTTTTGCACAGATTACTGCATAATGTATGCAACAACGCTTTGTCAATTCTTTAGAGAGCGATTTCTACTTGAATCTTTACTTGTCTGCCTACTTAAATAACCTGCTTTGGTGTTCCCTATGATTATAGATCTGATTATCAAGCAATTATCTGCCTGAACTCTACGACGTGAAGTAATTTTATATCTGATAGAGCGTACCAAGACATATCAGTAAGTTAACTGTGTAAACTAGATATTTAGTAGGCATGATAAGGCAGAAGTCTTACATGCTAGAGTGGAAAAGATTGTTTTGTTGTTTGGGCAAAAAAGAATGATGAATAATTGTGTTCCGGTAACTCAGTGTCGCCTAAATCTTTGCCTCTGACATAATATTTTTTCCAAAAGTTGGTTTTTTCAAGAACTTAAAATTAGATTAAAATGATCGAATGGACAGAAAAACAAATACACTGTATTCTAGTTGCATTCTAGTTGTGGAAATTGTTGGAGAAGAAGAATGGAGTAAATTCCAAATTATCAGCCAAGGGAGTCCATAAACGATGTTAAAAATTCCGACCTACTCAACATTATTTCGACGAATGTTACCCGAACACAACTATGTTATTTTAGCCTTTGCATGCAAAACGTTTAGGCAAATGTTATTCCTTGTAAAATAATGCTGCTGATAAAATACAAATCTATGTTTCAGGAAATAGGAAACTTCAATTGGAAGTGCTTGCTAGTTTTTTTGAGTCTGGAGAGTAGGTACTACTTGGCGTTACAGAGTAAGACTTAACTGATATAAAAAGCTTGACGTAAATATATTTTTTAAAGAAAGTATTTTGGACACGCATCCACCAACAAGATTTTGCAGCACATATTTAATTTTGTAAAACTATACTGAATCTGATAGAGATGTCTTTGTTGTTCTAGACTAGCTTAAACTTGTCTGTATATATCAAGTGCCTAACTGTCATTTTCTCTAACATTTTAAGACATTATGTTTCATACGCCCCCCCCCCCTTGCTTCATATTACAATTGTTATGCAAATATAAGTTAATTAATGGGACTTTTCTAATAATAGAATCCTGCACAACAGCTGATTTAACGTCAAAAAATGAAATGCTGGTCACACGGTGTGTACGTGAATACTTTGTAAGCATTGTATTTCTCGCAAACTGGGTTTAAATATTACTCCTATGATATTTTTAGCATCTTCCTTGGCTTGACGAATTGAAAAACAAGTAAATATTATAGCGTTCACAATGAAAACTTGACTTTTAAGTAAGCCATCCTATAAAAACAGGTTGCGAATATCTTTAAAATGTTGCTCCCTTAATGCACATTACTGTGGTGTGCAATTATTGTACAAGTCTATGAATAGATTGGTCTCATGAAATATTGAAGTAAACATTGTTGTGTGACTTTTAGAAAAGCTTTAATTTCAGGCCACTCAAGGAAATATTTTTATAAGATTAAAAAAACGTCTCAGCTAGGTATGTAAATGTGGACAGCTTGAGGAGGGTTCTGAAGAAAGAAGTAAACTACTTTCATAGAAGAATCTTTGTGTAAAGTTTAGTTCTGAAGCATAGATGTGTATACGTTGGATATATTTCGTGTATTCTTGGTCATATGCGTTAGTACAGAATCGGATCTGATGTTTTGTATTGATTCAAAGTCGCCGGACCTGTGTGTCAAAAGGTCCGATTGGTTTTTAGCTAAGTTTTTCTATTTCGATTTATTTTCTGCTTTAACATGTTGAGAATACCATGACGTTAACGTGTTTCTGAAAAATCAAAAATATATTTCTCACCCCACCTCTCTCATTGCACAAATACATGACATTTCCAAGCAATAATATATATATTTTATGATGTCTGTATGACTAAAGCCTGAATTCCATTAGGCGATTTTTACCATTGCGACTTTTGGTATTTTGTGAAATTTCAGGATCCCCTGCAAGTTACACACACATTGAAAAAGAAACCTTTCTAATGACATGGAACATGTCAATGTAAAGACTACAATCTTCCTGGCGATTTCGGAAATCGCAGTAAATCGTCTAGTGGAATACAGGCTCAAGAGACAAAAAACATTTGAGTGAAACCTGCTGGTCTTTCCCAGAAATAAGTAACAGCAAAAATTGTTAGTTTAAGTCAAAGCTTCAAGTTTCTTGTAAATTTGCAGGTTTATAATCATCGTAAACAAAGATTGAATAATACACAAGAAAAAAAGTTGATATTTAACTTCGGACGCCAGTCATTACTTCCTGTATATTTTAACTTAACTAATTTGATCGCATATTCATTCAATGCTTTTTGCCCTATCCATCCACTAAATCTCCCGATGCCACCCGTGGTCAAGTGAAATAATTCACCAAATGTACGCCAGGTGGCATTGTGATTAACCCTTTTTATCCAATATGCGTGTGTGGGAGATACTCCATGCTTGTATTATTTATCATTATTTATTTGTCATACAAATTGGTTTCTATTTTCATCATACGAAATATGATCTTTATAAGACATTTATATATCAGAGTTTAAGACCAATCCAAAAACGGTCGAATTTGATTCATTTTTAAGGCCTTAAATTTACTGAAAATCAAAAATTAAAATGTTACTTTTTGGGTTAGCACCCTGGTGTGTAGGCCTTGTATATTGGGTAGGGGAATGCCCCAACCAAAGAGTGTTGATTTGGTTATCATTTTATTGGCAGCTTGGTGCGTGTTTCCGATGCTTCAGTATGTAGGATTAAACTACCAAGATGATCACCAAAATTAAACAGGAACGTCCTGTAATCAGGGATCTAAGTTTTCAGATTTTAATCTGATTTCAGATTTTTTCACATCATCACCTCAAATGAAAATTTTCAAACTGAATTCCTTACATGACTTTTTATAGCAGTTTAAGATTATTTTAAATTTTCTCTCTGAGGTTTCAGATTTTTTCATTAACCCTGACTTACATCCCTGCTGTATTAAAAAGGAATTGGCTCATTTATTTCTGAAATTTAATTAGAACACAAATAAAGTAAACGACCTCATTAAACTTTTCAGTTCTCGGTTTTATCTAACTCCTCCTCTGCGTTCATGTATTAGCATTATATTATGGACACTTTTTTAGAAGTTCATCTTTGACCTTAACAATTATAGTCATAATCAGCATATATGTATATATCAGCATATATGGTAATTATATGGCCGGGTATTATAACTCTTCCCCCCATTAAAACAATATTTTTGAGAACCTTTGTATCTCCAATAATCGCTGTCTAAAATGCACATCCATGTATTTATATGAATTTATTGTATGATAAATGCAGGACTGTAGACAAGCATTTTTTTTTTTTTTACGAATTTAGAGCAAGTCCGGCATAAAGTCATCTTTCAAACAATGTATAAACTGGAATGTTTTTGTAAATCCCAGATCGTTTATTTCGTGTTTTGTTTTTTGAAAGACAATAAACTGTTTCAACATACTTGATTATGTTCTATTATTTCTAATCGATTCATTATATGAAAACAAAATTGTTAAACGCTAAGAGGCACTCATTTAATCAACTATTTATAACGTCTACTTAGTGCTTTTAAGCCCAGCGATGCCTTACTTGACTATCAACTATTTCAATCTTAGTTTGTGAAAGCCATTTTCTTACAAACCCAAGGCAAGATTTATGTCAAACTTCAAGGATTCTAAAGCATTTAGTCCTAAAATAATTAAGATGAATTTATTTCAAGGGAATGGCTATGTAAGTTTGCAGAGTGATCAAAATATAGGTTTTCAATTAAACTTTTTTTTTCAATTGTGGACCTATATACTAAACCTGTTTCGTTTTTGTCGGCAAATTTGATACTAGTATAGCGGTAGCGGACGGGCGGGCACCAGCCTACGGCCCGGCCATCCTCACTACAACACTACAAATCCAATCAACCGTAACGCCATTCTCAGACCAGTGGGGTGTGGCTAAAGTGGCTGATTGACAGGCCAGTGAGACCAAGAGGAACGCCAAGGGGGCCCAACTGATTAAACAATCATTTACATGTTCCGCCTTTCAATGGACCCCAATTCTAACACCAACCTATCCATTTGTTTCGGTGGGCCCTTCAAACCAAGATAGGCTTATAGCAGTATTACCCCATTGAAACAAAAATGAAGAAACCAATTTCGTGTATTTCCTACTTTTTCATCAGTCGGTGTAGGTGACTCTACTTTTCGTTTAGCCTGTGGCTTTGACCTAAGTAAAACGGATTTTGAGGTATACTTATCTAAAAAAGATGTTTTACTTTTTCGGTCCATCAGTTTAGAACATAAACTACGTCCTGAAAGCACTTTCTAATCCCCTTTGCAAGACTTCAGTGCTGCAACTTCCTAATCTCAGGGATGAAAGTTTTCGATTTTTGTCTCTCCAGCTCCCTCAAAAATAAGTTTCAAAATTTGTTTTTTAGAACACGTTTCAAACAAGTTGGCCGATTGAAGGGATTGAAGAGATTGATCATTTGGTAAAATGAGAATTTCGCCCATTGGAATTAACGTAGGAGGCTAAGCCTAAGGAGGCATATTATTTCTGAATAAAATATTTTGATGGTAGGTAAGAAAAACTGACACTATAGTGACAATTTCGCAGATCACCTGGACACTGACAGCACCAAAGAACTTATTGACAGTGTGACGCCTATGTTTTAACATTGAATGGGAATGATTGAGACACTGACAGTGACTTAGGCCAAGACATATTTGAAGTCAGATTTAATATTTTGCTGGTAGGTCTGAAAAAATGACACTATAGTGACAATTTCTCAAATCTTTTAATGTCTGGATCATAAATAATTGCTTTCGGAGCCGCCATAATACATTGACAGTGTTGGAGGGGGCTTAGGCCTAAACTATCTGAGACTGAGTCCAGCCATTTTTTCATACCATCTGTAAAATATTCTTGCAAGCGTTTCTAGGCCAAAAAAGATCAAACTATATGATAAATAGGACCCTGAGATATAGGAGAACATAGATATATGCATGAATTTCATTTTGATAGGCCTAATAAGGTCTAAATAATTATTTTTGAGATTGTCAGTGTCGAACGCCTGAGAGGCTGAGTCAAGCAGCTTGTCTAGGCCTATCATTTGAACTGCTGGAAAAGATATATGTACCTACCTGTACAGCCTGAGTCCTGAATGCTTCCGAATGGGTATATCCTCCACAATTGATGACATTATATATTTTGTCAAAATATCATCCAGGTTTTCTGAGTTCAATGTATCGATGCAGGCGTGCGGGGAGAGAACCCGGCCAAGGGTTGACGCCATGTTGACGGTCTGACAGTGACAGTGCTCCTCGTGTCCGATCGATCCAATCTTTTCCCTTCGATACGAACGCATGGGTCCCGCATGAATTGTCAATGCGTTGTATGCGTTTAAGGGGATCCAGACTCCAAAATATATATATTGAAAGCATCAGATACCGCCGTAATCCAGGTATCCAGACGGAGAAGGGCGACTCCCCGGGACCAACCAACCGTCCCCGCCGCCAGCACGGGGCGGTTTGACCCAGCCTTGTCAAGCCTCCACGTGTCCGATCGATCCAATCTTTTCCCTTCGATACGAACGCATGCTTCACGCATGAGTTTTCAATGCGTTGTATGCGTTTAAGGGTGTCCATTCGTCCAAAATATATATATTGAAACCATCATATAGCGCTGTAATCCAGGTATCGAGGCGGCGAAAGAGGAGCCTCCCCGGTCCCGCCACTCTACTTGTAAACTGATACGCATCAGCGTTCTGAAAAACACGGAAAAAGGGTCCATTTTCATGAACTTCGCATGTCCCTGTTTATGGAAAAAAGGGTACAATTTCCACCCAAATATTCGTGATACGAAAAAAAGGGTCCCTTTTTTCTGGAGAGTGTTTAATTTCACGAGAAAAAGGGTAATTTTTAGCCACAAAAAGTCAGCGTTTTGAATAAAAAGGGGTCATTTTTGGGAATAAAAAGTCAGTGGAAAGGGGGTATTTTCCATTTTGAAGAACGATGATATGTCCTGCTTTTCTACGAGAGTGGCGGGACCGGGGGAGCCTCCCGCCAACACGTCCGACCGGGGCACTTGCACCGGCCAGTGTGAGGTCTGAGCCTTGTCACCGGGGAAGGCGAAGGAATTGCAATAAAATAGCGCGATGCATTTACGCGTTTAGACGCGTTATTTCGCAAAATATGTCCTCCTGGACTTTGACATGATCATCTATGTATCCAAATCTATCCCTGTATATATATTTGGGCAGAAAGAACGATCGATTTCATGGTGAAATAGGCCTGCAAATTTGATGAATATTCAGAGATTGACCCAGATCCCTTCTTCTCCGATCGAAAGCGAGGCTGGTGGGCGTGACTTGACCCGGTTAACACGGCGTCGGGTGACGATCGGATTTCTGGTCTTATTTGCTCAAATATCGATATAAACGATCAAGTTATGGTGTTATAGAACCTCAATCATCATGTACGATCCATATCAGAGAGGAAATCGATCAATTCTATCGGATTATATATGTTTTCTGAGGTGAGTACGGCCATCACCTGTCACGTGACGAGCGGGACTGCAGGTTTTGCGAGGTTTTGCTAGGTTATGCAGTCGCATTTTGCCAATGGCGGGTCTCACTACGACCGTTTTACCGGAAGCATCGGTAAATAAGACATGGGTAGCTGGTTCCCGCAATGATATAAGTATAGAGAAAATTGTATCCAAGGTAAGGGGCAACCAGCATTTGGGGGCTGTTCCCGGCGAGTGTGCAAAATGTCATCCATTCTAGTTTATTGCTTGTCGTCGGACGCGCAAATCCGAACGCTGCCCTTTAGATAATTTCGCCTGATACGCTTTGGTTTGCTTTCATGCCCCTTTGATCCCTTTGGTTTTGCCGTGGCGAAAAATAATTTAGGAAACATTCAGATTTTCTTAATGCTTTATCAGATTTTTTCACTTTCCCCAACTTGCATTCCTGTCTTATACCCTATATTTTTAGGTACCCCTGCCTTTTCTTTTTTTTCTTTTTGTCAAGGATGCATCTTCGTCACGTCACAATACATTTCCCTTAATGTTTTTTTGTGTTTTTTTAAATTTTACAATTCAAGAACCTTTGTGGCTACCAGAACTCCGGCATATTGCATTTGCTTGCAAACTATATTTGGAATTATCATCACTGGGTACCTATAGTATCAAGCGTAATGTATTGTTAATAATCGGTACCGGTTAATCAACTTTCTATATCGTGTTTACCTTCATTATTAACAAATTTATATATCGCTGCAGTTTCGTTCTTCGTTAATTGCAAGATGGGTTGTTCACTTCAACAATCTTAATAATTTCCCTTTTAGTTTCATTCGTATTAAAACAAGAACAAAATCAGGCAACATCAAATTGTGTTACATTCACTTTTATTTTTTACCGTTTCCTCTCCTTCCACACTCAATATGTAGAATTGCTCCCCGGATATGTTTTTTTTAATCTTTCCCATACGTGAGTTCATTAATATGTATACAACATTCATTCACCTAGAGTCATAAACTGCAACATTTACACTCTGTAACAGGGCAAAACATTATAACATGAGCACTCCCAATGAGAGAAAAAATAAACACCCATATGCATAATATACAGCGAACCATCTCTCTCCCTTACCCATGCACACTGGAAAAATATTCACGGAATACATCTTATACACACCCTCTCTCGAGTCACAGGTGAAAACCGGCTAAAAGCCGGAAAAATAAGTACCCAATTGCCTGTATGGTTTCTTGGATTCAGTCAGTATTCAACTTGGACATTACAGAAGTTCTAGTCGTAATCGTGAGACGGCGCCCCTGTTCTGCTAGTACCGCCGGGATACAGCAGGGGGCGCCACTGTTAGTTCGTGTCTTAGCCGCCAGGTGGGTTTAGTAGCGGTAGTGGTCGGGCTTGAAGGGTCCCTCGGCGGGGATGCCCAGGTAACCGGCCTGGTCGTCGGACATCTTGGTCAGCTTGACCCCGAGGTGCTCCAGGTGGGCAGCGGCCACCTCCTCGTCCAACTGGAGGGGGGGAAACAGGCAACGGGTTAAGGATATTTCAACGCAATATGTCTATTACAGGGATGAAAGTTGGGAACATTGAAAAAATTACATTAAGAAAATTTGAATGTATCCTTAAATGCTGGGAAAATTCTTCCAAATATACAATTTAGAGACTAATTTTGTTTGGGTACTGGAGAGAAAAAAATCGGAAATCCGACAAAAATCGGAAAACTAACACCCCTGCTATTATATCTTTGACATGGTGCCCTGGTGTACATTTTTTTCTTTAATCAAATAATTTAAGAACACGCAAGAAGAAAAATACGCCGACAACTAAGCGGATATGTAAAGTAAGTTATTTAGTACTAACAGAGATGCCACTCAGTATTGATGAAAAATCCGGAAAAGTAGGAAGGAATTTCCGGATTTTCAGTTTAGACACTAATGGGTTGGGAAAACGTAAAAATGGCTTCTCTGTACTAAGTAGGCCTCTGGGTAGAAAACTCTCAGATTTAAGAAATAAATTATGCACGAGTATTACCTTCTTGGGGAGGATGTGGACTCCGACGGTGTACTGGTCGGCGCGCGTCCACAGCTCGATCTGGGCGAGCACCTGGTTGGTGAAGGAGTTGCTCATCACGAAGGACGGGTGGCCCATGGCGCAGCCCAGGTTGACGAGACGGCCCTCGGCCAGAAGGATCAGGTGGGTGCCGTTCTTCATCGTGTAACGGTCAACCTAGAAAGGAATAGAGGTAACGTTAGTTTGTTTTATTATTTTTCTAAGTTGTACTATACATTGTCAAAGGTCGGGTGACCCATGACAGCTCAGGTTCAACAGGTAATCTATGTGGTTAGGTGAAATCTATCTTTTACCATATACTTGTACTTACTACTATTCTTTTGTCTGATTTGTATTTATATAAAACTTTAGCGACGTCGCTATTTCTCACAACATAGAGAGGCCCTTATATACTTAAAGAATTCTGTCTCAGAGTCTGTGACTTTCAATTTTAAACTCAGGACTGCATTTGTTTTTGTTCACTTTGCAGGACTGATATCTACAACAATAATGAAGAAACCAAACGGTAAATGTAATTTGCTGGACATGTGCTTTATAGCTGCGAGTCTATGCATCTTATATTTGTATGAAATGATCCAAAAGGAATCTCCCAGTCTCATGGAGTCTGCGGAATATCAGATGTTTTTTGAAATCATTCCAGATGAAAAATACAAGTTAAGAAATAGAAAAATAAAAATGGGATGGAAAAGAATGAATTAGTCGTTTGGCAAACTGACCTGAGGCTTGACGTTGTCCTTGCTCTCGCAGTTGTCGTTGAGCCACTTGACGTCGATCTCGCAGTCGAAGTGACCGATGTTACAGATGATGGAGTCCTCCTGCATCTGGGCGAAGTGCTTGCCGGTCAGGATGTCCTTGCAGCCGGTCGCTGTCACGAACACGCGGGCAATCTTGCAGGCCTCGTCCATGGTGTTAACCTCGAAGCCTGGATAGGACAAATAAAGAAAGGTTAGCAATATGCAGATGTCACTGGTGTTAACCTCAAAGTCTGGTTGTCAAAGAAAAGTTATCAAATGGTTGAGATATACAAAAGAATTTTATTTAATAACTTGTTCATACTATATGGAGATGACAGTCTTGCATGAAAGATTTTTGTACCTACAATAAACAATATGGTGAAAATTGTATGTTTCTTGAATAGGGAATGCTTCAAAACTAATTTGATCATAAGTATTTGTAGAAAATACAGTGAATAATATGTGAAAATTGTTTCATGTCGAAATTCTAACTTTTTTCCTTTCAAGGAATGGGGATAAAGTTCTAATATCTCACCTTCCATGGCAGCCTGGAGGGCGTTGATGGGATCGATCTCGGTGACGATGACGCGGGCTCCGAAGGCCTGCAGGGCGCGGGCACTGCCCTTGCCGACATCTCCGTAGCCGGCCACACAAGCGACCTTACCAGCCAACATGACATCGGTGGCACGCTTGATTCCGTCGACGAGGGACTCACGGCAACCGTACAGGTTGTCGAACTTGCTCTGAAATGAGAGTTTAGGAACACTGTTTGTAACTTTCTCCTTTTTGTGAAGATCTATTCCGTTGGGCTAGTAAAATCTTATCAGCTGGGAGCGTCATTTTGTGCCTAACGATACATAAATGTTTATGTTCTAAACTGATTCAACTTTAGACCTTTTTAAGACATCTTGCTAAAAAGGAGGTCAAATTTAGGGCTTTTTAAGACTTGCGAGGGCACCCTGTAAGAGTTAAGGAAAAAGCCTTGTAATACCATCACTCAGAGATACCACTCCCAACCTATGAAAAAGTAGAAAAAATAGGAAACACTTTTCCTACTTTTTTCCTAGAAGCAACTAGGAGGGAAATGACCTCTAGGAAAAAAAATCTTACATTGACTGTTTATCTAATTTGCTTGAAACTAACACAAAAATACCATAAAAATCGATTCAAAGCAATGTAGGAAAAATTGCTTGTGCAATCCAAAATCACAAAAAAAAAAGTAGGGGCTCCTACAAAAGTACAAAAAATGGCATCTCTGCCCTCGCTGTATTGAGTCTTAATTCCAGCCGTACCTTGGTGACGGAGTCGTTGACGTTGATGGCGGGCACCTTGAGCTCGCCCTTCTTCATCATCTTGTAGAGGTTGTGCACGCCGGTGGTGGTCTCCTCGGACAGCCCCTTGACGTCCTTCAGGTACTGCGGGTACTTGGAGTGCACCAGGTTGGTCAGGTCACCGCCGTCGTCAAGGATCATGTTCAGGGGCTTGCCGTCGGGGAACACCAGGGTCTGAGGGGCGAGGAATAGTAATACGGGTTCAAAATTGAGTTAAACATAAGTTTGAACGAGTATTACAGTATATTCATATTGTACGAAATGCTCTGGATATGGACATTTTCCAGGTTATTTCAAATAGAAATGGTTATGTCTGGGTAAAAATGGCCCAAAACTAAGGTAGGCAGTTTTGATTATAGTCCCCCGTTTTCTAAACTATCTATTATAGCCCCGTTTTCTAAAACTGTCTACATACATGGGGAGTGTCCCTAATGTATCAAATTGAGTCTTTAAAACATATTTCCTTATGCAATCTGTCCGAACATCTGTAAATAACATGATCATTGAATTTCAATGATTTTCTGAATTTTTTATCTGGTAAAGGAAAGCTAGGGTCCTGTGCAAAATATTATATCTTTTTGTACATTATATTGTAACTTGCACGCGTCTCACCTGTTCGACACACCAGATGTACTCCTCGTCAGTCTCGCCCTTCCAGGCGTACACGGGCACACCGGTCTTGGCGATGGCAGCCGCGGCGTGGTCCTGGGTCGAGAAGATGTTGCAGCTGGACCACGTGACCTGTCAACGGAACATAATATTTGTTAGAGATTTCCAAGTTTCCCAGAAAATGCAAAGTTTAATATTTGACATCAAAATTCCTTTTGAAATACGTCAGACTTCTACTTTTATTTAAAAAAGGTTACTGAGAGTCCCAACGCCTTTAGCAGATGCACGATATAAATCTATTTCATTGAAGGAGGTTTGATAATTTATAATTATTTGGATCAGATCTCCATTTTAATTCTTAATTTAATTGCACTAACGGTAAAGAGTTTTCTTTTTGTATATTCAAAGTCATTATATTTTGAAGTTGACACCAGAAATTGGTAAGTAAATCAAAGTTTAGAAATGTCATAAATGTTGTGTACCTCAGCTCCGAGCTCTGTGAGGGTCTCGATGAGGACGGCGGTCTGCACGGTCATGTGGAGGCAGCCGGCGATACGCGCTCCCTTCAGGGGCTTCTTGGGGCCATACACGCGACGCATCATCATGAGACCGGGCATCTCGTTCTCGGCCATGTCGATGGCCTTACGACCCCATTCAGCCAGGCTGATGTCAGCTGGAAATAGGAAATGTACAATTGATTATTTATAACATCAATTACAATATTTTTGAAGATTCGAGCTATTGATTAATAAATAATCATTCTTGCTCTACTACTTAAGTAGCTAATATGATTAGTAATCATCTTTTGCGCTTTTATTCAAAATATGTGTGCATCTGCCACTGAGATAAATTTAAATAGGGATTAACAGAGATGCCACTCAGGAAAGATGAAAAATCCGGAAAAGTAGGAAGGACATTTCCGGATTTTCAGTTTTAAATATAAAAAGGTCAAAATATTCAGTATGAAATGCGAATTTATGGTTTAAATAGCTTAGAAATAGTAAAGGAACAATTTGAAAAGCAAAGTTTATGACTTCTGTAAAGAGAAATGCAAATTAAATTTTTATACTGGACTTGCAAAAATCCGGAAAAAGAAGGAAAAGTGGCATCTCTGGATTAACAAATTGTTTTTAGACCTAGTCGCCAGCATTCCTTAATTTCATTTGCCCTGCAGCTTTTCCAGCCTTTGGTTACCCTCTTTGCCAAGCACTGGAGGAAATTCACTAATTTGGACTTGAAATTAATTTTAATTTCCGATTTTTTTTTTTTTTTTTTTTTTTTTGACAAAGTGAAACGAGGAGTTATACAGACCTATCTATATGATGCATTGATGATTCTGAGTCTACCCAAAGTCGGATTAATTGCGATAAGTTCCATTGTAACTAAAGAGAGCTCAAGCAGCTTCAGTTTACTGAAGCACATCCTGAATCTATTTTTGGAAATGAAGTGGGGGAACCGTTCCGAACGGGTTTAGTCCAGTCAGTTTCAACCTGAAAATAACCTTCTTATCAGAAGCCAAACTAATCTGGACAAGATGCACCGGGATGTATACAGGTCCGGGCTAACACAAACAACCGGTACAGCCCGTGATAAAGAGGACATTCCATAATCCTGGGACACAGATGGTACTGTATTTTAAAAACGTTTGGATATATTTTGTCGAGAATAGTGGTAAGGCAAAGAAAAAAGAGAAGTTGTGTTCCCGTAATATCACCCACAAAAATTAGGGTAGGTAGGTCGGGATTTTTTGATTTTAGAAAATATCTTTAATGGCTTATATTTTCCACTAGAAAGCCTTTAAAACATTAGGATCGGAGCAACAATTTAGGGTAGGTCGGGTTATCGGAACAAAGCTTTTTTTCCCCTTTGCCTTAACAGGGACAAGTGCTGAAATTTACAACTCGGTAAATTTGTCATAAATTAGCAGTTTACTTATCTAAATCTGGAGTTAAATGTGTCTTATTTTTTCGCAAAACAGGAAATTAAGTGACAATTTGCCCCTCAATACAGTAACATTGTACTGGATCGGGGGGGGGGGGGGGGGTTAAGGGACTATGCCCCTCGATTTAGTCACATTGAGCTGAATGGGTGGGTGGGTGGGGCGTGCGGGGGATGGGTCACCAGTCCCGTAGTCTGCAGCCTCCCCTAGTGGGGCTAATTATAGGTACGGCACCCCCCCGACAATCTTCCAGGGCCGCCCAGAGCGGTCAGATACAATACTAAAATAACGGGGAATATCAATTAGCTTATATTATCATTATCACGGGATGTCCTGTTCAACCAGGGCTAATAGGGTTGTTGGGACGTCCCGGTTCTCCTATGTTAGCGCAAACCTGGTACATTTAACTTTATAGGTGTATCGGGTGCATGTAACCTTAGAAAGGTCAAGCAGCAGATGTTTACTGAAGTACGTCCTACAACTATCTTGGGAAGATAAGTGGGGAGACTGGTTTAATCTTGTTTTTTTGACCAACAGTGACCACTCTTATCTCTATCTCGACCATTCAATGGCCACCTGTTGAATGATAAGATGATAAGATGATAAGAGATAAGATTCCTGCTTCACGTTATCACTGTCTTCTTGCCATAGTGTGAAGAACTTGTGAATCTCTAACGGTCTAAGAGATAGTGGTCCTTATGCGACTCAAGACTGTATTTCACTGTAATTCTGTAATTAATTTTATTTGTGAATTACATGCATTTCTTCCGCTACTAGTAGCTTTGAAATAGGAGCGGGAATGCTCAAGTCAGTGGAGAAGTTCGGATCCCAAAGTTCAGTTATGCAACAAATCCAAAAGTTGTGAAAAATAAAACCTGCATTATGTTAAAACTTTTCCATCAAATGTGATAAAGTCCCATTTAATTCAGTGAATAAATCTGTTTTATTCGATGTGGGGATAGAGAACGATAGGTACATGTAAATGTATAATGGTTTCCATGTATCACTCTTCCCAGTAACAGGTGGCCACGCCCCTTTGCCCGTCATAAACCACCTCTCTGCAACAACAGCTGAACCCTTGCATAACCTAAGTGCCCATGTACCCCTCTGACCCCCCCCCCCCCCCCCCCTGACCTTACACAATGGGCTGATCCCGGCCGTGACCCTTGATCTCTACCTATCTTAATCCCCCCACTAGACATCAGCTGGTCAAAAGATGAGGAAAATTTTCCTCTACTGCCTGAATAGAAACATCCAGGTACTTGCACATAGTTTGCACTGTGCCTTTGATGTTTATCACAAATGTTAATTGGTATCAGCTGCATCTATTATTTCAGTTATCTATAGAGAGTTGCCCGCATTGTCAATTTAAGGGATCCTCGGAGGACAAGTGTAATATGGTGATTCAAGTCCTATACAGGTTGGATATAAAAGGCCCCTATTAGTCCCACCTGTACTACTGAATGATCAATTGTATATTGATTATTAATGTTTCAAAAATATAAAGTAGTCTATAGAACAGAGTATGTGCATCCACGTAAGCAGGAAAAAAATCAGTATGTGCATAAGTCATAATAAATTTATAAAGAAGTAGAACAAATTCGCAAACTCAAGTGTGCCAAAACTAGAATTCAAACTTAAAGTAAAACGGAAAACATCACAGGAGTGTCAGTGTATGGAAAGAGCAAGGGTAGATGGGTGATAATTAATTCCTCTGGTCCAGACCTAAGCCTAAGGACTAAGCTGGTGCTTTGAATATGACAACTTCACAAGCTATCAAAATTCTCCAAGTACAACACACAAATTAGAAGTTAAAGAACAAAGGTTCCATAAAACGATGAGCAGCAGCAAACTCCCAGACAATTAATCTTTCAAACTGAAACTTAGATTCGAGATGACACGCCCCAGATTAGTAGTAAGCTGTTATTGTAATCAAGCCCTAATCCCCAGCTGATCGTGTGGTTGTTGACACCGGTAACTCCCCGGGGCGACACTAGGGGGCGCGGCCGGGCCCGGTCGGTGCGTTCCCGGCTCCTTTCTTCTCTCCGGCGAAACCACGTTTTCGCGAGGAATCCCCTCTAGAATGAAAACTACGCGATGACACTCCCTCGGGAGCGGTTTTCCGTGGATGCAACTTTAAGTGGTTGTCAGTGCGTACTTACCGACTTTGTATGGTGGTTTCTGTGCCATTGTGATGGTGTGGTTGGGGAGAGGTGACGGTTGGAGATGTTCACCGGCTGTGGGGAGTTTTAGGAGAGGCCGAAAAATCCCGGCGCCGCCATCTTATACAAGTGAGACACTCTCCAGGCACATACACGCTCACTGTAACACTACGGAAAACGACGACGATTCCGCCAGAAGATCGCAAATGTTGTTTTGGTACGCGCGTTTGGATTGGTTGCAGCTCGACCAATCACCGCAGCGCTTTCATGGGGATTCGTACACACATCACATGATCTGTGGGAGTCGCCATTTTGGATTATTTTGACAGGCCGAAAAATTTGTGCCGTATTTTGAACATATTTGGGGGTAAATACAGGCTTCAAAATGTCCGAGTTGATGTTTAATATCGACAACGGATACCTGGAAGGTCTTGTCCGTGGTTTTAAAGGAGGAGTTTTGAAGCAGGCGGATTATTTGAACCTGGTTCAATGCGAAACATTGGAAGGTGAGAGGATATTTCGGTCCCTACCAAGTCATATGACATCTTGATGTGTCAGCTTCACTTGACACATTTTCTCTACTTATTTCATTAGTTTTAACTTCAAAATGTAGATCAATTATCTAACAATGAAATTTATCATAACCGATGTAGATCTAGTATTTCTTAGCAATGAGGTAGAATTGTAACACTACTAATACCAGTTCTTCGTAAGAAAGTCCCCTCCAGACTCAGTTAGTCACAGGTTTGACTCTAGACAAAGTATTCGTCCCTGGATATTGTCATACCTAGCGGAGGTGGCGGAGCAGGTAGGGGAAGCTTCGCAGGCTAGTTTGACTCAGTCAATCAAGGTTTCATTCACATACCACTCAGCAGCATTAGGGCCAGGTCGTTAGGCTTAAGATGGGGATCAGTCTATGACCATGAGCCTATTTAATGAACAGACCCAAATCCAAGTCCTTTCCGGATAGATGAATTCAGATTACAGATCAGGTAAAAAATAAATTATAATAAAGCGTCCAAGCAACCAGACCCGCCCTGAACGCTATTCTTATTCAAACCGCTACTTTGATATTAACCCTTTGCTGTTCCGCAGTTTTGACATTTTCCATTGTGAGATGCAACATCTCCCACTTTGGCTTTGGGGTTTACCACCAAAAAACAATGCAATAAAAGCAATCTATATATCATTTGAAAGTATATTATACAAGGTAAGTTATCAAGATATTAAATTTCTAAAATATCTATTTTTGGGTCATGTGACCCAGGTCATGTGACCTGAGAAATTTCCAAAATTTCAGTAAATTTTCAGCATTTTTTGAGAAAATCAAGGATAAAGTTATTAAATATTAATCTAAGAGAAAAACTTATTTTTGAAGAATTGTAGGCAGTGAAATTTGGAATAAGATGACATACATGATGAAAATATATCTCAAAGTGGTCATTTGATATGTGTTGGATCAATTAGGTATTCTCCGCAAGAAAATTTGAGAAATTTAGTAAAATTGTGACAATTATTTTTGCATGATAAGGGTTAAGGACACCATGGATTAAAAAATTACCTTTGAACTGTACTGTATGTCATATAATTATATGTATTTATGGTTTAAGAGGTTATGCTTGCAATATGAAATGTTAAGCAGTCTTTTTCTGGAAAGGATGATCATTTTATGACAGGATGTGTGTATTACATCATTAAATGCAAAGCTGGTGTAAAATTCTTGGTAATTTTGAGCCATTTGGGGAAATTGAGTCTAACAGTAAGCATAGTAAAAAATCATATTAAATCAAAATTTTGCCAAATGAAACTATTTAATGATTAACAGAAAAGCTTCTTAAATAAAAATATAACACTTTCACCAATATAGTTTCATTCGTTGCAATTGTTGACCAATATTTTAAAGGTGCTGGCACACAGAATTTCATATCAGTCAATGTTATTTTGAAAAAGTTACTGTCTGAGGATGTATGGCAGGACTTAAGGATGAATTGGGATTGAAAAAATTACTAAAATTCATTGAATATCAAAAAAAATATGCCAATTTCAAAGTTTCAGACACATATGACCGAAATTTGCATTAGGGAACAGCAAAGGGTTAATGAACATTTTTCAAAATAATGTTCAATTATGTTGGAATAAATTGGACTTATTGACAGAAAATGACATATTGTATTATAAATTGTTTTTGAACAATAATGAGTCCATAAAATGTTAATATTGTTGAATGATACTCAAATGATAATCCTACCTACCTCTCCAGTGGTTGACATAAGCCGTAGATATCTAAATTCTAACTAAGCCTCTTGCTATTCAAATCTAGGGGCCCTCACTCACTCTTTCAAGTATAAAGGTGTACTCCTTCTGGTATATTCAACCTATTTACGTACTTTTTATTCATACAATTTAAAGAAGCAAAATATGTGTATTTTCATAACTGAAAATATGTGTATTTTCATCACTGAAAATATGTGTATTTTCATCACTGAAAATATGTGTATTTTCATCACTGAAAATATGTGAATTACATAACAGAATCTAAAATCAAGATCCTTGATTTTCTAAGCTTTTTTAATTAAGGGCCCCTGGCCCCCGGTATGTCCACCCCTGATTCCCGATTTTTCTTTGCTATCTGAACAAAAAATACTTTTTTAGGCTTGGCTTTAGAATACTCTATGGCGCCACTATTTAGAGTTTGTTTTAACAGAGATCATGGAATGAACTTTGATGAACAAAAGACACTCAAAGCTCATTGTTTGTCCAATGTGTGAGCCCTCATCTCAAGCATGATCATGTTTGTTTTCATTTGTGTTCTTTGTTAAATTTGGAAAAATGAGTCGCACTTTTAAGTTCAGAATACGTTTGAAGCATTCAGCCGTCCTAGGCATGTTTCAATTACTCCAATGCCGGTCAATTGTTCAAGAATTTTAAAAAGCAAATTGGAACTAATGCATTGAATAAGGCTCTGTTTCTGAAAGTTGTTTTTTCGCCTGAGTTGCTTTCATAATCTATTTAGGTCTATAGAAATCAAACATAAATTGGGCTGCTTTCCCATAATTTTCATCGGTCTTCAAATCTGTTTTAAAACTAAACGATAATATTAAGGGTCTCAAAGTCAAACCTGGCTGCCCCTCAGGGAAATCAACTCAACTTCAGCCAACATGTTGGGTGCATGCTATTTCATTCTCAGAGAGGTTAGAAAATTCTGCGGAATAAAAAAAATATATATATACAAGCAAGAGCTTTTTGTCTATTGCTGTTGTAATGAATCGAATAATAATATGATTTTAGTACTATCTTAAAAAAAGTTTTAGACACATCAATATCTCATGATCTTCCACAGAAAATAGTCAACTCAAGTCGTTTTCAGAAAAGTTGACGGAAAACCTAGAGAGAAAGTCACTTATACTAGGGCTCTGGTTCTATGCTCTCGACCTCCAGCCTCAGATAGACAGTAGAAGTGTTGAGACATTAGTTATGGCATTGGCAATAACACTAACTTGTCTCCTGGATATTGTGTCAGTTGTCTGAATTAATATTATCATGAGAAGATAAGGTCGTCGCCTCGCACTTGGGAGGCCTGGGTTAGAGTCTGGGCAGTGCCTGTTACACCACCTCACCTTGCCATCAGTTCCATCCCCATAGATTTGATCCTGTAGTCAAAAACTGGCGTTGGTCTTGATATAGTTGAAAAATTGCTGAGTAGACCTTAAACTCCAAAACATCGTCATCATATTGCCATGTAATAGCCACATCAAACCTTTTTTGCGAGTCCCTGGTTTGAGCTTATATAGTATTGTAGCTATTTGTTGCAACTCTCTCAATCAGTCATGTTCTTAGGCCAACCTTAAAAAAAGTTTGTTTCCTGTTTACAGCCCGACTGAGTATATTACGGCCAATTGGAAACTTTTTTTTCCGTTTTTCCATTTTTTTAAAAAAAAATATTTTTTTTTTTTTTTTTTTTGGGGGGGGGGGGGGGGGATTTCAATCAAAATATTCAGGTATAGCCTTACCAACAAAACAAAAATTAAGGTAAAAAAACAGATTTTCCGACCTCCCGACTGGGTATTTTTATGGTCACCCGCTGGACAGGAAACAACTTTTTTTTTAAAGGTTGGCCTTAGTAGATGCCGAAATGGCACGGGCGTGGGGGGAGGGGGAGGGGTGGCGAGGCTTCTAGAAAATGGTCAGGCCCCCAGATTGTGTTGTGGAGGGGCAAACATTTTGAGTGCAAATGATAATAAGGGCTATCCTAATGTCACTTAAGGCCCCTAGACTTTGAGGTGAGAGGGCCCGACTGGCCCCTGAACTTTTAGACCCCCTGAACCTTTAGACCTTAGTTCGACCCCTTTTAGTCATCTTATTCTAATAGGGAGGATTCGCCTGTTGTGTTGATCACAGGTACAAGCAGTGGTCACTCCTGGTACGCCTGCAGGTGCTTTTCCATACACTTTATCCCTATATGCGGAGGCTGCGTTTTTCTATATATGGAATTCCGGATAGCCTCCCCATGCCCTATATATAAGGATAAAATGCACCTGCAACGCATGTATGGAAAAGCACCTTCAGTAGGTAGATCAGGGGTCACAGTGGCCGCTTGTCAAAGTGTGTCACCTGTACCCACCTGGCCGGTGAACACGGTCAGAGTCTATTTTAGTCAGACAGGCTAAACTGGTCGTGTGAATCCAGCAGACTGTAGATCTCTATTCACGCCGAGCACTATAGATCTGGACAGCAAGAAACCACTCAAAAACTTGAAAGTCATCCTGCCGTATTTCAACTCTGTATTTGTTTTGGTTTTATAACGTTTTTTACAAAATAACAAATATCAGTGAAACAGTCTATACTAAAAAAAACTTTTCACACGTCGGACATTTGTCTGACATGCAATACTTTAATATAGACACCTTGAACAGGTCAGGTCGGACATGTCCGGACAGTGTTCGAAATTAAGGGTGCACCCTGCACCCTGTGTGCACAATTTGACTGCAGGGTGCATACCTTTGGGGAGGCATGCACCCAGCGTGTGCATGATTTTTCAACAGAATAAATGCCATTATATAGTAATGTGTGCATCAGAAACAAGCAGGGTGCATGATTTTAAACCTCTATGCACCCGTTGTGTGCAAGGAATAAATCCTTAATTTCGAACACTGCCGGATGTCCGACGTTATTGGAGAACACTGGTGAAAATATCAAATCTACAGATAAAATACTGTCTGTTCATATATACAACCTAACTCTAAATGTTATAATTAGAGTCAAACCTAAACTCAAACAACACAAAAGTCCTAACCAAAAACACAAGAAACTGAGCTGTTTCTTGCTGCCCAGACCTATAGTGGAAGGGAATTCTTTGACAATAGGCCCCGTCCAGTTAATGAAATGCATGAACTGATGAAGGGGAAAAGATAAAAGCATTTCCCCTTCGTGACGGAGGCGTTGCATATTGTTGATGGGGTATCCCTGGCCTAGATAAAATCATGAAATGAGTCCGTCTGCGCGAATCTTTTTGCACCGCTATCTGGCTGTACATGCCTTATTCTCGTTGTTCTTAATCAGTTAAAGACTTGTTTTGTTCCCCAGTTGAAGGGCATTGTCCTCCAGTTGTTGTTAGAATCAGGCAATGAGAGAAGCCAGGTGTAGGTTACATAACCACTACCTGAGCCAAATAGTCTTCACCTCTTTACACTAGGACCTCCACTGTCACCTGCATGTGGGAAGGCCCAGTTGGGTGAGTGATAGGTCACTCAGTATTAGGTGCATTATAGTATAGCCGCAGGCCTCACCAAATCCAGCGTCCTGGTGTCCTGTTCATCCCCCTAAAAGCCCAGGACACCCTAACAGGACCTGCTGGGGGTCCTGTGGACACCCCAGAAATTATATTCTGGTAGCAAGGTTAGGGGAATGGGACCCCCAACTTTACGTGCAGGATACCCAGAAGTCATAGGTTGCAGGGGCGGAGTCAGGGCTCTAGTGGGGTCAAACCTTGACCCCCCCCACCCCCCGTTATAAAAATGAAAATTAAAGACATCAGATTTACATAGATCTTCCAATTTTAAGATGCCAATTTTTATCCCTTGTGTCTAGGGGAGGGGGGGGGGGGCATACAGCCTACTGGTATTAGGAAGGGTGGGTTTAGGGGAGTGGGGTCATGGTGGTAGTAATAGGATATAATGATTTTGAGGTATGTTTTAGTTTATTGAGGGACGACCATCGCTCATGCACGAGCAAAACTCCGACAGTAGCTATTTTACTTCTTTTTTTTATTATTATGGTTTGAATAGATTGACAGGAGAGATTCTCCTATAGGTTAGAGCGGTATTGAGATATTGATAAATTCAGTGGTCGAAACTAACTTTCTAGGCCGTCGGCCTTCAGGGCTGACGGGGCTTATATTCACATTTGAATCGGAAATCCAACCGGGCCGATTTTGATATGTTTTCCCTGAAAAATGTCGGCCCTGATACTAAATTGTTGGCCATTGGCCCCTGGGTAGGCATTAGTCTCAGAAACTGGATAAGATATATTACGTTATACTGTCACCTAAGTCTACCGATTAGACTGATGATCCTACCCTAAAGCTTACATTAAATTTCAAATTCCACCTTTGTATCTTGCAGACCTGAAGCTCCATCTGCAGAGCACTGACTATGGTAACTTCCTGGCCAACGAGGCGAGCCCGCTCGCTGTGTCGGTCATCGACGACAAACTCAAGGAGAAGATGGTCGTCGAGTTCCAGCACATCAGGAACCAGGCCGTACCACCCCTCTCCACCTTCCTGGACTATATCACGTAAGCAACTGTTTTGTCAATGTATTGTCGATGTATTGTTCATGTTTTGTCAAGATATGGCTATGTCTCATTGTGACCTGACAAAAACAATTGTAGTATATACGCTATCTGTTTATATGTGCTGAAGGTGGGGGGAGAACAGGCGTGAGCTTGACCCCTTTCAGGATAATTGTTGAATAAAAAATTTAAAAAAAATAAAAAAAGCAGTTTAATCCCATCTACAGATTCCAAAATTAACAGGAAACCCTGCATCCTGAGTTTTAAATTTGTTTTCCAGTGCACATATCCTGGATGTTGTGCATCTGGACTTGCAAAGTCTTTTTGACTAATAAATGTCTTATAAACTATAGGAGTGAATGCACGAGTTTTAAGCCGGGTGCACTCTCGTTGGGAACTTTGCACTCCATGTCTAAATGAAAAAGTATGCTTAATTTTGAACACTGATTGAATGCTAAACCCACCTCTCAGAGCACAATTTTGCGTTTGGATAGATTTCTTTATTTTGTCCTTAAGGCAGGGCAAAAATGGTTAAGACTTAAGTCAAGGTGAAATATATTCACGCTTTGGGTTAATATTTGTCCCGGTGAAAGTAATGAACAGCTGATCTACAATGTATTGTAATGGCATATACATTTGAGTTGCACAGTCTCATATGGGGTATTTTCTTATTGTCCAGGGGTGGTGGTGGGTCCTTGGGGGTCCAGGTCCTGACACCCCCAACCCTTTTTGCTGGACCCCTAAACTAAAATAGCTGTTTTCCAATTAGTACTTTACATTTATGCTGACCCTGCCCCCTTTCAAAACTCCTGTATCTGCCCCTGTTGTTCATAGTCATCTACTGGTCATAGATAATACATTTATCATTCACATTTTACTAGCTTAATAATACAGTGAATCGCGAACAGTGATTTAAGTGAGTCCATAATTTATGTCTCCAGCTACAGCTACATGATTGACAACATCATCCTGCTGATCACGGGCACGCTGCACCAGCGCGCCATCTCCGAGCTGATCCCCAAGTGTCACCCGCTCGGCAGCTTCGAGCAGATGGAGGCCATCCACATCGCCTCCACCCCGGCCGAGCTCTACAACGCCGTGCTCGTCGACACTCCACTCGGTAAGGTTAATAATAGGGAACTAGTACCGGTTACCAGTAAAAATCCTGGTGGGCTAGTGCAATGTGTTAGCAACTAGCCCATTGGGCCAGTGAAAATTTTAAAAATTTTGAATATGGACTTCATATGGGCAAGTGTATCTATGATCCGGGCTAGTGCAAAGATAGGACCACTAGCCCTGAGGACTAGTGGACAAAAAGAGTTAAGGAAAACCTCTGGTTAAGTCATCAATAATTAAAAAGGGAGGGCTTATGGAATTTTAAAATGACGGGTGTCCTGAGGCATCTAAATCAGAAGAGTGGACTTGAGACCCAGGACCTTGATTCATAGATAATTGATAAAGGAGGGATTGCTGGGAGCCTTTTTTTTGACATTTGAAGGTTCCAATCGTAGCTACCTCTTTGCTAATCCCGATACGTATTGTTATAGAGAAACGATATGGTAACGTAAGAGTAGGACATTTCAAGTCTAACAGGGCGCAAAAATATAGGATGCAAAAAAAGTGGTTAGAATGACACTGATGTTTGAAAAATCGATGAGATGTTTTGCAGACTCAGTCCAAATTTTTGTGAATACCTGGAAAGGTTCCTTGAACTATTAAATGGTGACTGATAGCTGATTGCCTATTGCCGATTTTGTCATCGACCCCGACTTACATGCCTTTTTCCATTAGCCTTTGATTTGAGCGCGCTTTGATAACCTCCTGAACCCCAAGATGCATATGCAATTGATATAGAACGCCCTTATATAAAAGTCATAACTATAATAACAGTTAACTTTACATAACCTCAACAATAAAGAATAATTTAGAATTTAAATTGTTATTTCTTTATGCGGGTAATTAAGTCGCATTGGCGTCTGTTTGAATAGTTGATCCAGATATATCATGATCAATTGACATTGTCGATTTATGTAAGAATGGTGAGGTCGCAGATATTGATTTTTTTTTTTAAGTATATTAAGTAACAATTTCTGCTTGCACAAAGAAGTTATTGACTCCCCATCTCAATTCTCCCTCATGATGTCACTGATATAAGCCATTAAATAAATTGTATCATAATCTATTATATTCATTGTATCATAACTTCTCCTATTGTTTGAGCCGTTTGCTTATGATTGTTTTATTGTTTTCAGCCCCCTACTTCATTGACTGCATCTCGGAGCAGGATCTGGACGAGATGAACATTGAGATTATCAGAAACACACTTTACAAGGTACTCGTCCGTTTAATATATTATGTATGGTTACTGTAATCATTGAGTAAACATACATCTTGTGATGTTTACTTGAATAGAAATTCGTCTGTGTGACTACAAAAACACTCTGCTAAAACATGTTTTGAACGGTAGAAACAAGACGAAAAATCCAAAGGATTGGAGGCCGATAACTCAAATCTGTTTACCAAGTAAATTATTGGAAAAGATTATGCATGACCAAATCTACTCATATTTTAAAGACAATGATATCTTTTCTGACAGTCAATATGGATTTTTAAAAGGTAAGGGTACCATGGATGCAATCTTTGAAACTCTAAAAATTGTATATGATAATTGGAATTCAAATCTGTATACAACCGGAATCTTTATTGACTTTTCGCGTGCATTTGACTCGTTAGATCATAGAATATTAGTTAAAAAATTAAAGGTGTATGGCTTCTCTACTGAAGCTCTTAATCTGACAAAGAATTATATAATAAATAGGAAACAGCAAACTACTATACAAAGTAGTACTTCGACATGTAAAAATTTGACCTACGGTACTGCTCAGGGTTCAATTATGGGGCCATTATTATTCATAATTTACGTAAATGATGTGTTTAGAATATTTACGAACCCGAAAACATGTGTTATGTATGCCGATGATACATTGTTGTTAAATACTGGAACTTCTTTGGTTACGTCGATAAATGAGGCCCAATCTGAGTTGAATTCCCTTATAAAATGGTGTAATTTGAATAAATTAACTATGAATAGGGACAAAACAAAATATATGATTATTTGCTCTAAAAAGGTTGATCAAGTTTTGGATCAGGCAAAGGTTTTCGTACAAGGGGAACCACTGAAACAGGTACACACCTATGAATACCTGGGTGTAAATTTAGATGATCGCTTAGATATGGCTGCGCATATAAATCATATTTATAAGAAAGTACATGTAAAACTCTGTATATTATCAAAACTAAGGAAATTTATTACAGTTAATACGGCTCTTAGAATTTATAAAACAATGATTCAGTGTCATTTTGATTATGGGGATTTTGTAATTGATTCGGGAAATAGTGATATGATAAATAAGCTGGAAAGACAACATGAAAAAGCAGTGCGTATTATTGAACATGTTTATTGTAAAGCGCAAAGAAGTACATTATCAGAACTGTATAAACTATACAATCTAGAAAGCCTGTATATGAGGAGAAGGAGAAATCTCCTAAAAATTATGTATAAACAGACCAAGGATTTGGGTAATGTATATATGCCTACCCACAACAAACTTCTGAGAAGCACCACACGTGTTAAAATGAAATGTAAATTTTCTAAATTTACTAAATACCAGAAAAGCCCCTATATGCGAGGGGTTAAACTTTGGGAGAACTTATCGAAAGAGATGCAGAGTATAACCGATATGGCAACATTTAAGAACGCCATAAAGAATTATGTAATTGTATAATTGTAATGTACCAATTGATAACTTTAAGGATCTCAATTGTATGATCCCACATGTATAAATATTCGTAATCTTGTTTACTGTTACTCTACTATGAATTGGTTGAATGTTATACCGACTGACTTATACAGTCACATAAAAACTCTGATGGAAGAACTTGTACTTACAGGAATTCAGAAATAAAAAAAATAAAAAAAATAAAAAATAAAAAAACAAGTGTTTGGAGAAATATTTATATTTTCTGTATCAAACATGTTATGTGTTAAAATGCCACAAGTAAAGTTGCTGTTGTGAGAATATAACTTGATGAATGTACGTCCCGAGTTCTAATTTCTGTCTCATTTTCTATGTCTCTAGGCGTACCTTGAAGACTTCTACCAGTTCTGTAGTAAGCTGGGAGGCGCAACTGCTGACGTCATGTGTGAGGCTCTCGCTGTAAGTAACAAGTATACACATAAAGCTATGATCCTTAAGCCTGTATTCAACATACCGAAAGTGTTTTGCCAATGAATTGCCGATGCACCTTTGCTACTGACGATATATATTATAATCAGCAGAATTGTCGATAAAACTTTCCAACATGTTGGTAGATATTTCCTGTTGGTTGTATTGAGGCAGCCAATTTTACAAATAGAAGTCGGCAGAACGAACTTTCGGCGCATTTGCGGCCTCGAAAGTGCATGCTGTTGATTTTGGGTATTATATCATTCACTATGGGAACATTACCTGCTGCTTTCGGCAGTACATACTTTCGGGATGTGGAATACGGGCCTTCGAGCTGTTACTTTTAGTTGAGGATCCCAGATAATGGTCTATCACTGTACTAGCACATGGCTGGGGTTCGCCAACTTATATGGATTGTAGGGACTCCCTTTGTGTTCTTTCATTGGACTAACTGAGTTGCTAGTGAAGGCGGAGCCCAAATGGTTCTTGAAGATCCACGGAAGCCTTCCTTGTTTAGGCAGTGCAGACAGATTCCTGGTCACCTGCCTTCTTTTTCACTTATTTTTTAAGGCACTCATGTTTAAGCACATGCTTCTTTTTCTTTCTGCTTTAAAGTTTTATAATGTACATCACCAGCAAGTAGTGTAATAGTTTATGACCTTCACTTGCTTTCAGTTTGAGGCCGACCGGAGAGCGTTCATCATCACCATCAACTCGTTCGGCACTGAGTTAACGAAGGACGACCGGTCCAAGCTGTACCCGCGGTGTGGGAAGCTCTACCCGGACGGCCTCTCCGCCCTGTCCCGGGCCGACGACTATGAACAGGTCCGCGCTGTTGCAGAGTACT
Organism: Lepidonotus clava; assembly: GCA_936440205.1. Lineage (NCBI taxonomy): Eukaryota > Metazoa > Annelida > Polychaeta > Phyllodocida > Polynoidae > Lepidonotus > Lepidonotus clava. Next base: position 45,451,843 of record OW387140.1, on the reverse strand, counting down.
ACGCTGTAAGTACCATCATCACTTAAATTTATTTTTACTGTTGGCGTGCAGGTCTTCCCCAAGTCCTTATACTTTATAGCAGGCTCTGCCAACCAGCTTTAATTTCTGATCGTCCGGCTTTAAGAACCTGAAGGTGGTCAAAAATGCATTGAAATATGGAAAGTATTCATTCAGAAATTTATACCTGACCGGCTTTTATATCTTTGAATAAAAAATAGCCGGCTTACATTTTGTCCTGAGGAAAAGCCCGGGCGGATCCTGAATTAAAAAAACAGGGGCGAGAGCCATGCTTTTTGAGGGGGGAAATCCCATGTCATCCGCCTAGGGAGGGAGGCCTTAAAAGAGTTTGGAGGCGGAATATTTACACTAAAAACGCATCACTTGTTGGAAATCGTGATTTCCGAGAAAAGGGAGGGCGCACCTATTAGAAATATTTGATTGAGACGTGGCGAGCTATGTATAAGTGGTTGCTACCGCTGTTAGTGCCACATATTAGAAATATATGAAGTGTATGAATTCCGCAACTCTAATTTCTTCTAAGCGTAATAAAATACGTCGAAGCATAGCATGAAATAGAATCTGACTCCTAGTATAATGTATTCCCATAGGTTCCTCTTTAAATGTACATTTTCCTCCCTTTGTTTGTGTTAAAGGAAAACCTTCCAGCATACCTCCCTCCATGGGGGTCGTTTATGTATTGTACACATGTACTATTGTAGCCAGCCTATTGTCTGCATATGGTGTTGAATAGAACCGACATCGAGCTTCTATCTGGGTAATTTGCAGGGAAAGTGCGCCATCATAGATACTTTTAGGTTAATGAATGAACTTGCTTCTCGATTGATCTTATCTCAATCAGATAAGGGGACACCATTAAGTACGTGCATATATATTTTCATGTCTTTCGGTCCCCCTCCGCCCCCTCCCCCCTCCATTCCCCCCACGTTTGACAGCCAACATAGAATTTCATGACATGCGAAGCATACACGATATCCGGCCTAGGCTTTAGTGATTCTCGACTAGAGAGTAGAAATAGTTAGGCCAGAGAACTGGAGTAGGACTTTCAGTTAGCAGATGTTCGGTTAAAGTTCATTTAATCAAAAAGTATTAATCAGTTTGTCTAACTGTGCTGTATAAATTGTTTCAGGAGTACCGAGTGCTGTTCGAGGGTTCAGGAACAAACCCCGGAGAGAAGACGCTCGAGGACAAATTCTTTGAACACGAGGTGAGAAACCACACCCAAATTTGGTTAAGAAATTTCCTACACATATATATGTACGTATTTATTATGAATTAATATGGAGTTAATAGTGGCTACAAATGCGGGTAAAAGGCCTTTTGTGCTGTTTGACCAGCAGTAACCAGCTGTTTCTCGGCTGAGTGAACAGGCTGCGGGTACATATTACTGCTCACCTGTGTACTGTACACCTGGCTGGTGGTCAGCAAGCCTATTTTAGCCGTTTCATTTATTTACCATTCAAAATTACTCATGAAACTTTGGGAGACAAGTCATCAAATGAACACCAAGCGGTTATCCTAAAGGATAATGCCAAATACAAAAGATCTCATTTTTATACAAAGGTTATATTTTTAACTACGATATATGACTGTTTGTGCTTTTGAAAAATGACGTCCTGAACACTCCAGAAACTGCACAATATTATAAACAAGTTGCTCTGCAAAGGCCATCAACTTTATCAAGGCTCGCCCCTTCAAGCACAGTACACATGTATATGGTTCGAGGAGGAAAGAGCAAGAATCTTTGGACACTTATCCAAATCAAGTTGCCGTTTTACTTTTTCAGTGATGACCCCCAATGTTAACTATATTCATCCTTCCCTCACAGGTTCACTTGATGAAGAACGCCTTCCTCCAACAGTTCCACTTCGGTGTCTTCTACTCGTACGTCAAACTAAAGGAGCAGGAGTGTCGTAACATCATCTGGATCTCGGAGTGTGTCGCGCAGCGACACCGCGCCAAGATCGACAGCTACATACCCATATTCTAAACTGCAAGATAATATAATTTAGAACGACCTTTAAAATAACGATGTAGATTACGCCTGTTCTATGGTCAAACTCAGCTTAGATTGGCCAGACCCTTGGGAAAACTATTCATGGCATTAACTTTATTCAACTGATGTTATTGAATTGTGTTTCAAAAAAAGATGTACTATAGCTTAATAACAACTTACTTTAGGGGGGTGATATAGCTTTAAAGTCATTAAATTTCACAGTTGGTGATTGTGATTAACAAGAAATAGTTATTAAAGCTAATTTGGATCCCGGTAAGAGAACTGAGCTTGGGATATTGTTATTGCATTCTATTCTGACAAATGATTTGAGAGTTATTCATTTGCATAGTTGACTTAATTACTCGTCTGTGGTCTGAAGCATAAGGCCTGGGTTTTTCGTTATTTAGCTCTAAACAAAGTTTGAACAAATATAAAAGTTCTCCAAAAAGGTAAATGCAGATAAAGATAAAGCCTAGTCACTTGTCTTTCCATTCAGTTAGAAAATGTTAATGCCAATCTTGATTTTAAGTTTAACTGTGGGCATACTGAATATTAAGTATACATGAACCTCGATTGAGTAAAAGAACATTCCAGCGAAAAGAGTGAAACTTGCAGACTCCAACCGAAGGCATGCGTGATTTAAGATACAGTGTGTATGATGTGTTAGCTAGAATGTTAATGTGCTGTTATAATAATAATTTTACACATAGACCGGAATGAGTTTTATGTTGATCAGTAAAACCATACTATGTTTTAATACGCAGCTGCCAAGAGCTGGAACTATAGGTAGTTAAAAGAAAAATGTAACCAAAATGTGTCAGGCTATTCATGGGTTTTTCTTTAGTTTTTTTCCTAAAACGATCCTGTTATAGTAGTCGCTACAAGATACCTGTATATTAATGTTATGACACTCTTGTCTATTGATGTTAAATTATTAGAATAGAATCATGCCCAGATGTGAGATTGTCCCATAAGATATGTGTAGTACCTCTTACCCGTGTACATATTAAACGAAGGCTGATGAACGAATCCATGTCCTACACTTCACAGATCATCAGTTAAAGTACTGGGTTATTGTACAACGTTAAAGAGAAATATAATATTATGTGTCCCTTTCAATTATTTCCCAGACTGTGTTCGCAGGTAATTTGTGTGATGTGAATATGTACGTAGGTTGTGTATATAAGAGAGGAGAGAAATTACATGTATCCCCACAGAAAACTGTACTTTGTCAAACTGTAGGTAACTGTTGTAGAATACTGCATTAAAGAAGAATTAGTTCAGTGGAGAATGACGCGGAAAGATATATATGAACAATCATGTAAATAAAGTATGCAATAACGATCATTGTTTGGACTGATTTGCTTTTATTATACACTCATTAAACATTTAAATTGAGCAGAGCTCTTTATTTCAGTAATAAAGTATACATAGTCCTTAGGTTCTGCTACTCATTAAAGATTTAGTCCTTATTCTCCGGCATCGTGATTGATACCTTCGCCTCTAGTAGATCCCGGAGTAGTGAATTGTACATTTAGCCTGGAAACAAACTCTTTCATAGGTTGGTAGAAAAAACATGGTCATGTCAGGTACCAGATCACTGCAAAACTGCTGTTGTCAGGTTCAACCCCTTTTGTGCTTGGAGATTGTGATAGTTTAGCATTGATGTCTATGGGATTTTTCATAATTAGGTTACCCCACAACTCTGTTCAGAGAGTGGAAATTTGCCATAATATTTTGAAAAAAGTAGGTCATCTATAGGGGGCCGTCCATAAATGACGTCATGCAGCAGGGGGGAGGGGGGGTTCATGGTTGCTTGACCAAATATGACAAGGGGGGGAGGGGGGGTCATGTGGTGCATGACATCATGTATAAAAAATTGCAAATTCAAGAATTTCATAGAAAAATCATAGGTGCACTCAGGATATTGGATGCTGGATATTGGATTCAATTTAGGCCAAACATTTTCTAAGAGCCAGACTCACTTGAAGGCAAGAAATTCAAGGGGCCTAACCTTATTTTAATTGGCCTCGAGGCCCTGGGCCCCTGTTATGTCTACCCCTGTTTCTGTGATTGGGGGTGGGGTCCTCTTGAAATGACGTCATTTTTAGAGGCGGGGTCTAGGAGCGCATGACAAAACATGACAAGGGGGGAGGGGGGTCAAAAATAGCATGACGTCATTTATCAAGAACTTTTTGTTTAAAAAAATCGAATAACCGGACCTCTTCAGTTTCCTGAAACCGGTTGTCTGATAGATACATCAACAGTGCAGCCATCCCCTAGATACAGTAAAGCTGGTCACATGACATCATATAAAGCCAAAGGAGGGAAATTCAGACGCACACTCTCAACCTACATATGGTTTGATTATTATAAGGCTCAACACAACTGAAATTCAAATTAATTCCAAGCTAACTGGAAAAAAGATGCTATCAGCCGAGTCAATATCATTAGATTTTGGCGAAATAATTTTCAGTGTAAAAATGAACAATATTATTGTAATGAATTATAGTGATCCATTCAATGTCGCAACTTGAGCTTGTGCAAGAGGTCAAAGTGACCACGTGATGTTTAACCAATCAGGAGCCAGATTGTGGCTATATAAGAGAGTGATTTCACAAGAATAAATAGTCCCATCTTGATACTCACAGAGACTCCAGGTTAAAGGGACGTTCTCGTCAGTAAGACGGCCGTAATTAGCTACGTTGTAACCCCCTGAGAGCCGCGCCAAATTCGCGACGTGACCAATGACGTTGCGTAATTATGTTCTGAAAGGGCAAAACACGTCGCCAGTAATGCTGTTGCTAAGCTAACGTCGGCGGACTTATCTCTGTGAACTCACGGACGAGAACGTCCCTTTAAGGTAGCCTAAAATTGGGAGATCTCCCACCAATGATAGCTAGATATCGGGAGGTTTTAATTGCCATTTTTAGGAATAAAAAAACATACCTATAGCATTCAATTATGAATTATGAACATATTTATGATTATCATAATGCATAAATTTCTATATAATTACATTGAATACACAGTTATGGGAGTGTTATAGTTACATTATTAATCATTTTCAGTTCTATGCACATATTCGCCCGATTGATGTTCCCAATCTCACCAATTATCGCCACCTAGGGGGAGAGCAGGGTGATTCACAAAAAATCTTATTTCTTGACAAAAGAACATCTAAAAAAATAATTTACTATTTTTTTTCAAGATACAAAAGTACTTTTTTGTTAAGCACATGCTAGATTTTTGGCTCTAACTGGATTGTTTTTGATAGAGAATTAATTTTGACAGTTTTCTGTAGTATTATTGGGTTAAAATAATATTTAATGAAGTGACTCCTGATGTTTATTTTATTCATATTTACTGTGGTGATACCTGAAGATGACTCAGCCATGTTTCTCTGGATCTATAAAGATGTTCTCAAGAGTACTCCTGCATTGTTCCTGATATTTCATTTTCCTAGGATTGACTTCACCTTTGCCATCTCCTCTTTGGTCAATGTAATTCAAGCCATCAATATTTTCTCATATTGTTCCCAATTATATTAAGACTTTCACACACTGAACCCGCAATACATCTTCTTTAGATTACTACTGAAGAGAAAAATATAAACACTCATGCTAGTGCGATAAAAGGAGAATCATTGAGGTGCTCTCCGCCTCGCAATGGATTCTGGGTATCATCAATTTGGTGAATACCGTATTTGGGAGTCCTGGTCTGTGCATGCGCACACCTTTGACATCACTTCCTGTCGGGGGTCAAGCATGACTTTTCAGCCAATCAGGACTCTACATTGACCAATATGGCGGCGCCCATTGGGCTTCTCCCGAACGCGGTATATTACCATTTCCTCGTAGGCTGTAACCAGTCAGACCTAATTTTGTGCATGATATTTTCTCAAATCCGATATGATCTCTATATAGGAAATACATGTAGTGAGAAATAAATTGAGGTAAAAACCTAGAAAAAGCAGGAGAATGTGTACAAAAAGTGGGAGAACGGGAGAATGCTGAAAAAGGCAAGAAAAACGGGAGATCTCCTGTAAAAATGGGAGACCTGGAGTTTCTGTACTCATTGTGTTCGCACCTCCTTTCTTCCCTGGAATGGAGCATGAAAAGGCTTTGAAGAGTAGGACAGCGAGAGATAATGGTCCAGGAGATAGAATTAGACCGAAGTTAGACCAAAAAGAGGAAGTTGAGCAGAAATAGGGGTTAAAACCAGGGACGAACTCAGACACACAAAAATGGGGAAGAAACAAGTGGAAACACAAGTTCAGACCAGCATCCACTTTAGGGACAAGAACATGGGAGATCAGCCTACAAGCTACCAGCCTTTTATTTTTTGGGTATGGTCCCCGTCCTGAGTCCAGAATCGCCGGCCCCACGCAGCTGCTAGATGACTCGTACGAAACCCCAAACCCAAATCCGCACCAAACCACAACCCCATCCTCGCCCAGACCAATCCAGGACCGAAGACCCTGGTGACCCCTGAGCATCCCGAACCACCGTCGACCCCCATGCGCTTGGCATGTTTCCGAGAACCCTACGACCACTCGCCACCTTGTCCTCTGCAGCTTTGTAGCAGACCCGTACGAGTGCTTTCAAGATATAGAGTGCAACGGGGCTGAGATCCATCAAGAGTACGAATATCTTAAGCAGGGAAACTGTAGAAGAGCCACTCACTCGTCCCAGCTCCTAATTTTTCCCTGAGAATATCATATAATTATAGAAATCAAATATGAATTGGTTTAAATTATGTGTCATTTTTCTTTTTGTTCTTTCTTTCTTTAGTTCAGACTTAAGAGACCAAAGAGCTTCACTTTATGCCAAGGTAAAAATACCAATCCCTATGTCCTACCAACATGCTTTCAGAAAAGACCCAATTAAGGTTAATTTGATAAGAAAATATATATGGACAATGCTAATTTGTGAAAATCCATCAACATTTTTTCCCCAATCACTTTAATGATATATTACTCATGCCTTAACTGGACCTTTACTTCCTTTAAGAGTAGAGCTTGTCGATATAAGTGCCTTTCATTTTGTGAAAAGAGAAGTGAAAAGAATGTCCTAGAGCAGCAGAAGACTTACAAGGACCAACAATTAAAAGCTTTTACATGTAAGCTTCAAGAAATAAAGTGTTGTGTAAGGAAATACATGTATAATAAGTTTTGTTGTGGATATTCATTCACTCCTCATTTAGTCAGGCTCAGCTCTTCTTCAGAGCAAATCTTGAAAGCTACATACACTTCTATGCTTATACCATACCCTCCCAACTAAATTCATGCCTAAAGAACTCATCTCATACCTCACCCACCCACCGCCTCTACTCACACATCACCCACGCACCCTCCTCACACCTCAACCATCCACCTCCATCTCACCCACCCACCTCACACCTCACCCATGGGGTCTTCCATAAAGTACATACACAGCAAAGTGGGGTGGGGGGTCTGACATTTTTGAAAAGTTGCATATGTTCCTGTATAAATCCAATGGGTACTATAGCCCAGGGGGGATGGGGGTAGGGGGTCGAAAATTTTGCATATATATACTAAATGGAAGGCCCTCATCCACCTCGCACCTGACCTGCCAACCTCACATCCCACCCACCCACCTCACACCTCACCTACCTACCTCACCCGCCCACCTCGTACCCACTCACCTCACACATCCCCTGCCCACCTCACACCTTTCCCACCCAACTCAGACCTCACCCCATGCTCACCCCTCACCCACTCAACTCACACCTCACCCACTGCACTAACATCTCACCCACCCACCTCACACCTCACCCACCCAACTCACACCTCACCCGATCACCTCATATCTCACCCAACCACCTCAGCCAATCACCTCACCCACTCAACTCACCCCTCACCCACTCAACCACCACCTCACCCACCACTCATCTGATACCTCACCCACCCAACTCACACCTCTCTGACCCAACTCACACTTCACCCACTCACCTCATGTCTCACCCATCCAACTAACACCTCACCCACTTAACTCACATCACCCACTCAACCACCACCTCACCCACTCAACTCACATCTCACCAACTCGACTAAGAACTCATCAACCCACCTCACACCTCATCCTTCCAACTCACAGCTCACCGGCTCAACTCCCACTTCACCCATTCATGTCAAACCTCAACCACTCAACTCAACTAAAACCTCATCCACTCAACCCACACATGAACCACCCAACTCTCACCCCACCAACTTACCTCACCCACTCAACTCACACCTCACCCACTTAACCCATCAATTACCCACCAAACTCACATCTCACCCACCGAACTCATTCCCCACCCACTCAACTCACACCTCACCCACTCAACCACCACCTCACCCACCCAACTCACATCACACCAACTCAACTAATATCTCACCAACCCTCCTCACACCTCATCCACCCAACTCATACCTCACCCACCCACCCATCCCACACCTCACCGACCCACCACATGCCTTACCCACTCACCTCATACCTCACCCACTCGACTCACACCTCACCCACTCAACTCATCCTTGGCCACCCTCCTCACACCTTACCTACCCGCCTAACACCTAAACCACCCACCTCACATTTCACACACCCAACTCACACCTCAGCCACCCACCTCACACCTCACCAATCCAACTCACACCTCACCCACCCAACTATCCCCTCACCCATCAACCTCACACCTCCACTAAACTCAAACCTCACCCACTCAACTCATACCTCAATCACTAAGCCATACCTCACCCACTCAACTCCCACCTCACACACCCAACTCACACTTACCACACTCAACTCACACCTCACCAACCTGCCTCACACCTCAGCCACCCAACTCACACCTCACTCACCTTCCTGAAACCTCTGCCACCCACTTCCCACCTCACCCAACCCTGCAGGCCTTACCCACCAACCCACACCTCCCCTATCCAACTTACACAACACCCACCCATCTCACACTTCATCCACCCAACTCATATCTCATCAACCAAACTTACATCTCACCAACTCTCCTTACACTTCTCCCACCCACCTTACACCAAACCCACCCACCTACCCTACCACACACCTTACTCACCCTCCCACATTATAACCCACCTCATACCTCACAACCTGCCTCACACCACGCGACGCACACCATACCTCTCCCCCCTCTCCAAATCACACCTCACCAACTAACTCAAACCTCACCTCATACCACACCACCTCAAAACACACACCTCTCTCCCCAAAAACACCTCCAAACCCTCATCATGCACCTCACATCTTATCACCCAACTCACACCTCACCTACTCACCTCATCCCCCCACCCACACCTCATCCACTTAACTCACACCACATCCACCCAACTCACATTTCACCCATGAATCTCACACCACATCCACATAACTAACATCTCATCCATGTAAGGTGTGAGGTGGGTGGTTGAGGTGTGTTTGTTGTTTGAACCCTCTTTTACCCCAACCCCCCAAAATCACACCTCACCCAACCACCTTACACCTCACCCACCTACCTACCCAACCCATCTCACACCTTACCCACCTTCACATGTCATAGCCCACCTCATACCTCAAAACCTGCCTCACACCACACAACACACACCACACCTCTCCCCCCTCCCCAAATCACACCTCACTTACAAAAGTCAAACCTCCCGACCCACCCCAAACCTCACCACCCACCTCACATGTCACTACTCACCTCACACCTCTCCTCCCTATATCACATCTCACCCACCTAACTCAAACCTCACCTCATACCACACCACCTCAAAACACACACCTCTCCCTCAAAAAAACACCTCCAAACCATCATCACGAACATCACATCTTACCACCCAACTCACACCTCACCTACCTACCTCATCCCCCAACCCACAACACATCCACTTAACTCACACCACATCCACCCAACTCACATTTCACCCATGCATCTCACACCACATCCACACAACTCACACCTCACCTTTGCAAGGTGTGAGGTGGGTGGTTGAGGTGTGGTTTGTTTCTTGAACCCTCCCCCCCCCCCCCCCCCCCAAAAAAAAAAAAAAAAAAAAAAAAAATCACACCTCACCCACCCACCTCACACCTCACCCACTGTCCTCATGCCTCACCTGACCTCACACAACACAACACCTTATACCTCACACAACACAACACCTACTGTCATACCCACCCAACTACCTTACATCGCACCCACCCAACTCACATCTCACCAACCCAACTCACAGCCCACCTAATACCTTACTCACCCACCTCACACTTCTCCTACCCTTCTCACACCTCCCTTCTCACATCTCACTACCCACCTCATGCCTTACCACCCAGTTCACACCTCACCCAACACCACACCCACCTATTAAAGGCCATTTCTTACTCCTCACCCACCCACCTCACATCTAAACCCATCCCCCTCATCGACCCGATGCACACCTCACATTACACCACATTCACCCAGTTCACATCTACCTAATTAATCAAGATCACAACTCACACCCATTTTACACCTCACCCACCCATCTCACCTCTCACCCTATGCCACTCACCCAGCTCATACATGATCTCACCCACCTACCTTACACCTTACCCCAGCCATCTCCTACCTGACCAACCAAGGTTTCATCTAACTAACCCTGAGCAGATCTGCCAACATAACAACTGTAACAGGGATTTAGACAAAAGAATGGCGGTGAGGCACCTGTTATGACTCTGAGCCAATTTAGTTTAATATTTAGCATGATGTCGATCTACTAGTAAGCCGCTTCCCATAGGCTGCTGGTGAGAGCAGGGGGGAAACAGGGTAGTAGGCTCCTCTTACTGAAAACACAGGACCACCTGTGAGCCCACTAGGTGGGGGTAGTCGCTATGGCAGGGTCAAATTGCTACTCAAGAAGGAGAGAGACAACTACCATTTTGAGAGTGAAGTCGACTCACTTCTCATTCCTGGAATATCCCATTCCTTCCTAGATGGAGGTCTTCCACGATAGGTATCGATGTGGCCCCCTGGAACACTGGACTCCCCCTGATCACAGACATGCCCAAGGTCTGGCTTCATCTGACCTGTTGGAATGTCCCTGGATAAGTCTGACCCCAGAGCATACTCCAACAAACCCTGGTCCTCTCCGGCTTTCCCATCTCAACATTCCTCAACTGCCTCATTTGCGCAGCCAAGACCAGCTGCATTCCAATCTCCACAGGTAGAGTAGCGGTCGACCAGGTGGATGCGAGGAGTAGGCCTTTCCACCTCTGGAAAACACCCATTTTTCACTTCAATCTATCTCTGTTTTGTGTTCAAAAAAGCACTCCAACAGCAAAGACCATACATCCCTATCACTGCCTCCAGTTGCATGTCTACCACTGTGACCCTCAGTGGCAACTCACATGCACCAAAGTCTACTTTCAACTCAGTTGACCCATACACCATCATTTCCTGTCCATCTGCAGCAGTCATGCAGGCATCAGTAGGACTCAGGGAGTGGCCCCCATGTAGTCTAGTGCATGCTGCCCTGGACATCAGTGACTGGAACCCCCCTGTGTCCTCTAACCAATGTATAGACTGCCCGTGGTAGTTCCCTAGCACGTCAATTCCCAGTGTCACTGTGTCCAGCAACCCCTGTATTCTCCAAACCACCCCCACACCTTTTCTCCTTCTTATGGGCTATTCTTGGTCAGCAGAAAAGAGCCACGTTTAGTTTTCCAACTGCTCTGCTGATTTTGTCTTGGCATCTGCCTCTGTATGTCGCCAGCTTTGGCACTCCCCCATGAAGTGTCCCAACTCCCTGCATCCCTGACATTCTATGTTAGACTTGTCGTATTGTCGTCTCGGTGGTGCCCAATTGGCTGGGGCTTCCCTAATGAGCTTAGCCACTTCCTCCCTGGTGATTCCATTGGCAGGGGGAGCTTGGGAACTGGCAGTCTGTCTTTGCTGCATTTGCCTATCACCCACAAGTCGACCTGATGAAACTCCTCCTGTGCTTGATGGTTGGGCCGACATATCTTCAATGAATTCCTCTAAGGACCCATCCGAATCTGAGAAGTTGTCGTCAAACTCTCCACCAACCATCCTTGCCAAAAAATGGAGTATGTTGGTCTTCACCTTTAAAGTAGGCCTCTGACTGGGGGGCCAGGGCCACCACATGCCGGAGATCAGCTGGTCCACGGATATGGAGCCACTGTCGTACTCTTGAGTCCCGTATGGCTCCCAGATAATACTCCAAACAAAGCTGGTCCATTGTATCACAGTCAGCCTGGGGTAAGGCTTTCTCTACTGCTACCTCTATGGTATCTGTCAATGATTATATTTTCAAATATTTATACAAGATAAATACATTCAGCTGAAAATCATGACAGTCTAAAAATGGCTGGGTCACAGATAAGACCTTATAAACCAGTATCATCTGCATATAAGAAAATCTTCCTATTTCTACAGGTATTCACAATATCATTTATATAACAAATAAAGAACAGTGGTCTTAAAATAGAGCCTTGGGGGACCCCACAGCAGACCATGGCATTATCAGACAGTATATTATTAACATATGTTTGTTATGAGCGACCTGATAAATAGGTTATTATCCACTTCAAAACTATTTTTATTAATGCCCATATATTGTAATTTCAATGTGTTGCTAGGTGCACGATGCTCGGCATCTTGGCACAGTGCAACATAGTGCAGCACGGTGAAACATAGTGCACAGGGTTGCCACTGACCAGGGACGTCAAAATTCCCTGACATTTCCCTGACATTTCCTTGACAAATTCCATTTTTCCCTGACTAATTAGATAGGAAAATCCTTTCACTAAACAACTTGAACAATACCTAGAACAGTCTTGTCCTTCAATTTAAGCTCAAACTTTCGAAACACAGTACCTTATCTTTTTTCTTGGCAACTCATGTAGCCAAGGCAATATTGCTGGATCACAGCAACACACCTTAAAATTATAACATGCCTTTCAAGGGGCCACAATTTACAAAAGAATGTTTGCTGAACCAAATTTGTGTGACATAATGCACAAATTCTAACTTTGTGATTTAGATTTGGGGCTATGACATGTTTTAAAATTCCATTTTTCCCTGACCAGGGTTAGTTTTCCCTAACCTTTTTCAAAATTCCACTTTTCCCTGACCAATTCCAAAATTCACTGACTTTTCCCTGACCTTGAAAAAAAAACCACGTTTCCCTGACTTTTCCCTGACCAGTGGCAACCCTGGTGCAGCACAGTGCAACACGGTGTCACACGGTGCAACAGGGTGCGACATAGTGTAATACGGTGCAACAGAGTGTGGCAGAGGGCAACAGGTTGCACCATGGTAAAACAGGTTGCAGCAGGGTGAAACATGTTGTGGCACAGTGTAACATGGTGATGGGGAGAAGAAAACAACAGAAGGACAACATATTACAGCACGGTGCAACACGTTGTGTCATGGTGCAACATGGTGTAATACAGTCAACAGGGAGCAGCATTGTGCAACAGTGTGCTGCATGGTGCAACAGAGTGTGGCATCATGCAATAGGGTGGGCATGGTGCAACAAGGTGCAACACATTGCAGTACAGTGCAACACAGTGCGGCATGGTGTGGCATGGTGCAACATGGAGCAGCACAGCGCAATATGGGGCAACATGGTAATACATGGTGCGGCATGATGTAACACATTGCAGCAAGGTGTGACACTGTGCAAGACAGTAATGGAGAGAAGAAAACAACAGAAGGGCAGTTCTGTTACACGACTAAGTGGCACAGTGCAACATAGTACATCACGGTGCAACATAGTGCATCACGGTGCAACATAGTGCATCACGGTGCAACATAGTGCATCACGGTGCAACATAGTGCATCACAGTGCCGCATAGTGCAACATGGTGCAACATAATGCAGCATGGTGCAACATAGTGCAGCACAGTGAAACACGGTGTGTCACGGTGCAACATGATGTAATATAGTCAACAGGGTGTGGAATGGTGCAACAGGGTGTCGCATGGTGCAATATGTGTGGCACCATGCAACAGAGTACGGCATGGTGCAACACAGTGCCGCACCGTGTGGCATGGTGCAACATATGCTGGTGCCCACACCTCAAAATCACGCTCCGCTTCGCTCGCTGAGCGTTGTGAATTGGTGCAAGTCCAAGCCGGCATGGTACAACACATTGCGGCAAGGTGTAACACGGTGCTACACGGTGTGACACAGTACGACACGGTGATGGAGAGAAGAAAAGAACAGAAAGGCAGTTCTGTTACACAACTGAGTGGCACGGTGCAACATAATGCAGCACACTGCAACATAGTGCAGCATGGTGCGACACGGTGTGTCACGGTGCAACACGGTGTTATACGGTCAACAGTGTGCAGAATGGTGCAACAGGTTGCTACACGGTGTAACAGGGTGTGGCACAGTGCAAAACAGTGCAAAACAATGCTACACAGTGTGGCATGGTGCAACATGGTGCGGCATGGTGTGGCATAGTGTAACACTGTGCAGCACCGCACAATATGGCGCAACATGGTGAAATATGGTGTGGCACAGTGCGGCACCGTGCAACAGGGTGCGGCACCGTGCAACAGGGTGCGGCACCGTGCAACAGGGTGCGGCACCGTGCAACAGGGTGCGGCACCGTGCAACAGGGTGCGGCACCGTGCAACAGGGTGCGGCACCGTGCAACAGGGTGCTGCACCGTGCAACAGGGTGCTGCACCGTGCAACAGGGTGCTGCACCGTGCAACAGGGTGCTGCACCGTGCTGCAGGATGAGTGGCACGGTACAACATAGTGCAGCATAATGCAACATAGTGCAGCATGGTGTGACATGGTGTGATGCAACACAGTGTCATAAGGTCAACAGTGTGCGGCATGGTGAAACAGGTTGCGACACGGTGTAACAGGGTGTTGCACAGTGCAATACCGTCCAACAGTGCGGCACCATGCAACAGGGTGTGGCACCATGCAACAGGGTGCAGCACCGTGCTGCAGGATGAGTGGCACGGTACAACATAGTGCAGCATAATGCAACATAGTGCAGCATGGTGTGACATGGTGTGTCACGATGCAACACAGTGTCATAAGGTCAACAGTGTGCGGCATGGTGCAACAGGTTACGACACGGTGTAACAGGGTGTGGCACGGTGCAACACAGTGCAACACAGTGCGGCACGGTGCAACATGGTGCAGCATGGTGTGGCATAGTGCAACACCTTGCAGGACCGCACAATATGGCACAACATGGTGATATACAGTGCGGTACAGTGTAACACGGTGCAGCATGGTGCAACATAGTGCAGCATGGTACAACACAGTGTGACATGGTGCAACAGGGTACAGCTCCATGCAACAGGGTGCGGCACCATGTAACAGGGTGCAGCACTGTGCAACAGGGTGCAGCACTGTGCAACAGGATGCAACACCGTGCTGCAGGATGAGTGGCACGGTGTAACATAGTGCAGCATGGTGCTACACGGTGTGTCACGGTGCAACACAGTGTTATACGGTCAACAGTGTGCGGCATGGTGCAACAGGTTGCAACACAGTGTAACAGGGTGTGGCACAGTGCAACACAGTGCAACACAGTGCGGCACGGTGCAACAAGGTGCGGCATGGTGTGGCATAGTGCAACACCTTGCAGCACCGCACAATATGGCGCAACATGGTGAAATACGGTGTGGCACAGTGTTACAGGGTGCGGCACGGTGCAACATAGTGCAGCATGGTGCAACAGGGTGCGGCACCATGTAACAGGGTGCAGCACTGTGCAACAGGGTGCAGCACTGTGCAACAGGGTGCAGCATTGTGCAACAGGATGTGACACCATGCTGCAGGATGAGTGGCACGGTGTAACATAGTGGAGCATAGTGCAACATAGTGGAGCATGGTGCTACACGGTGTATCACAGTGCAACACGGTGTTATACGGTCATCAGTGTGTGGCATGGTGCAACAGGTTGCAACACGGTGTAACATGGTGCAACACAGTGCAACATGGTGCGGCATAGTGCAACACCTTGCAGCACGGCACAATATGGCACAACATGGTGAAATACGGTGCAGCACAGTGTAACACGGTGCGGAATGGTGCAACATAGTGCAGCATGGTGCGACAGTGTGACATGGTGCGACAGGGTATGGCATGGTGCAACAGGGTGTGGCACGGTGTAACAGGGTGGGGCACCATGCAACAGGGTGCAGCACGATGCGGCACGGTGCAACAGGGTATGGCACGGTGCAACAGGGTGCTGCACGTGCAACAGGGCGCTGCACCGTGTCCATTATACACACCCGGCACGGTGCAACACATTGCGGCATGGTGCAACACAATGTGACACAGAGATACAGAGAAGAAAACAACAGAAGGGCAGATCTGTTACACAACTGAGTCAATTCAGACCTCACAAACCCATCTGGCATCTCACACCTCGCTCTCACACCTGAATTTTCAAATGTTACACAGTTCTCCATAAGCACACCTCGAAATGAATTGATCATTCATATTGTCCATTACACACACACTACAGTGGTGCGTATGAATTGACTTGCTCCTTTGTTTTCACGCCGATTTATGTGAATTTGTTCGCTGCCAACCTTGCTTCGTCGAATTCGTCTGCTTTTCCTTCGAAAGTTCTCAGCCTTCAAAAGAATACCAGCGGGAACCAGCTAAGGTTACGCTGGTGCCCGGCCTGATACATAAGTATATTATGCTGGGCTCCCTTATCTCTTACGGCTAGGAGGACACGGCCTGAGAGACTGCAGGTCCACCCCATTGTGTCGATGGATCGGATTGGTCAAAAAGTGGTCACGTGACCCCGAGTTCGTCAAAATCTGACGCATTTGGGATTAGGGTGAACCCGCGTCTATTCGTGACGTACAGCGATAGCGTGAGTTCGAGGCGCGGGCACCAGCGTATAAGTATATACGCTGGTGCCCGCGCCTCGAACGAAAGGGCGCAGGTGGAGCCCATTGTGTCGATGGATCGGATTGGTCAAAAAGTGGTCACGTGACGCCGAGTTAGCCAAAATCTGGCTAACTCGGGGTTGGGCTGTACCTGCGCACATTCGTGACGTACAGCGATAGCGTGAGTTCGATGCGCGGGCACCAGCGTAATAAGTATAAAGTTATCATTGTCAGGAACCAGCTCACGATCGCCGTGCGCATGCGCTGTGACGTCGTAGCAACCAGACAGGACTTCATTTCACCAGTAGAGCAGTTGTCAGGGCCAAAACCTCTCCAAAATGGTAAGATTACGCATTGTTTCTTACATTTTGTGCTTCTGGCATTGATTGAGTATCTAATGATTCTCATGTAAGTCTTAATTAATCCAAAATGTACTGTAAAGATCCATTTGTAGGCCTGTAGAAAAACACTTCCGAGGCTGAACGATTAGTCATCGACCGACTACTATGACAACACTGAACAGATGGTAACAGAGTCGGGATATTTACAATTTGTTTTGCGATCAACGCTCGAAAAATACTTATATTCAGTTGAATCCATAACAGTTTTTTCAAACTTCAGAAATAGATAACATGATCCCATCAAGAAGGTTTGTTGGCCAAGGCCAGCAGAGGTTTTAGACTATAGCTTCAACTTTGCTCCAAGTTCCAACTCTGAGATTCAGGATGCATGGTTTTGGTTATGAGTCCTGACAGGTACTTGCAGGCTTCCCGATTACTGGGTTGAATCAGGCAGAGGAAAACTCAGTAATATCCCTTCATTTCAGTTATGTATATCAACACAAACAAGAATTGTGTACCAGGGCCAGTATAATCTTTCTTAAGACTTAACAGTTAATTTTCATGCCAATCATGCATGGGCTACCCAATTTTTTGTTTTTCGATTTCATTCTGAGGGGCTAGGCTACCCAGTTTTGTTTTGTTTTTTTATTGATCAAGAAGTTAATATACATGAACTTCTCTTGCTTCCAATAATGCTTCCCACAGCCAGGATTTAGGGTTAATAAAAAAAATCATGCATAGATTCTTGTGAAACTAATTTTCTTACAATTTTGGATTCTAAAAAAATAGTGCATTTTGTGCATGTCCATTCAAACTATTTTTCTATAAATGCGCATTTATATTGGAAATCTTTGTCATTGATATTTCAGCTTGAGCATTTACATGATTCCTTCGCTTTTGGACTTGATTTTACAAATTCAAATGATGTCATGAATCATAATGTTTCCAATGTTCTCACAATTTTCCTCCATAAAAGTTTATTGGATGCTGACAACAAGTCCTCCTACATGGGTGCACCATTGAGGTCTTGTCATGTAACACATCCATGACACTGAAACATATATAATGATTACAACAGGCAGAAAGATATTGAATTCTAAAATTGAATTTGATTGGGTCATTTAGAGTCTACCTAAAAGCCCTACATTTAGGACATGTCTGGATGTCCGACGGATTTAAAAAAAAAAAATACTGGTGTACATGCCGTAGTTATATTTTGTAACATAAACTGCAAATGCTATAAGCCTAAGGTATAAGTGTTTTTTAACGTCAGTGAAAAATGAATGGCATTTTCACTCTTCAACCCATATTTATAACTTGTGTCTCTGTCGTCAGCCGATCTTACCAGCATGGGTAGGTAATCTGAGTCCGTGGCCGATTGGAGTTTGTCCCAAAATGTGCGCGGTCACCAAGTGGAGTGAATCACTGCGGTTCTATCGTGTTTTCCACCCATTGATGTTGTTGACTAAAAGTATGTTGGTGGATGTATTTCTGGTGATTCTGACATCAAATCATTTGAACGCGCTTCACAGAGCTCCCTATTGATAGGCCAGCGGGTAACGTACCCTGAGGCCGTAAAAAGCGACCGACCTCAGTACAGAGTAGTTGTCCCTCCCAGCACCTGTTGAGTAGCATCCAATTGTATTTGTTACAAGAACAGATTTTTTAAGATATCAAAAATATAATATTTTGTATGAAAAGTTATTGGTTTTTGCAAGATTAAGGTCTACTCTAGTAAATATGTCAAATTTTTTTACTCTTGTTTTACACCCTTTTGTGAATAAATCGTTTTATAGACATCGTTTTGATGAATGAACTCTTTTTTTTTAACACAAAAAAGAGTACACCCACCATTTGGATGCATTTTAATTCCGATTTTTTTCTTTCTTCTATTACGGGATACTACTTAAGAGGTGTTTGGTAGGGCTAGGCAGTATGCATAGTTCATACCACCTTATGAATGCCTATCAATACTTCATATTGATGTATAATTGTTCCGGATCATGAAGTGCATGGATTTTGTATCTTAATCAAGAATGTTTAAGCCAATGCCCATTATAATACTATTTTTTTGAAAAAGCGTCACTGGTATGGCTATTGGTATGATTCCGTGGTATTTCTCACTTTTTTGTTGATAACAAGACAACATTATCGTCATTGCTGTATCAAACCCCTAAGTCTAAACAGATTTTTCATTAGCAATGTCAAACCTTTTTGAAAGGTTCCGGTTTTTATTAGGTGTGCTTGAAAATTTGTATCTATTATCAACAAACAAAGTAAAATACATTCGTTTAATTTCATCCTTATAATGCATCTACCGATAAAACATGAATGCTGTCGCCATAAAACCCATCACTATATCCAGTCACCCTAATATTTTTACAAAATTGATCTCTTTCACATCACAAATCTTTTTCTCTGTCTGAAAAAGATAATATACTGCTTGCACACATATATTCACCTAAATTAACAATGATTCCCAAAGCAAACAACACAATGTGGAAAATATTCAATTGTCGTCAGATGTTTGGCATCAAATTCTTTATAATTATATCAGATTGGACGTGATACCAGATATAACACAAATCAGACATAACTTTAAAAAAACAAGCAAACAAACATATAAACTGTTTTATAAGAAATCTAATCACTTCTTTACATCTGAGTAATTCCTCACAAAAATTTCCACATAAAGTAACATTGATACACATATATATATTGGCGCGCAACCGCACATCTTTTCTTTGTGCACTAATGTCCCCCGTTCTCTTGTTTTAGTCTGAGATTGAGGAAACCGTAAAGAGGATCCAGGCCCACCGAGGGGTGACTGGTGTCAGCATCCTGAACTGCGAAGGTAAGGTCTTCTCTGAAACTGGCATACATTTTCAAAGCTGATAAGGTCAATCTTTCACATATCAGTGTATAATATGTTAGCAGTTCCTATAATCATAACACTTTAAGTAGTGAACTTAATCAGTTACGAGACTGATTGTCTTTACGATATGAACTCTTTCACTTGACAATGTAAAAACTCTGTTAGAGCGTGTTCAGTTGATTATCATAAAAGTGTTTGCAGACCGATTATTTCTCTGCTGATTATCTCTTCAGGAATCACAATCCGTACAACACTCGACCATTCAACGTCGGTCCAATACGCCAGTCTTATCAATGTCCTGACCAACAAGGTGCGCAACATGGTGCGTGACCTGGACCCACAGAACGACCTCACATTCCTCCGCGTACGCACCAAGAAGCACGAAATTATGATCGCACCAGGTAAGGTCGAAGACAATGTTTGAAAAAAAAAAGCATATTTTACCAGGGTTTTTTCTTTTTTTTTTTTCAGTAAGTTAATTCAACTCCCAATAAGGTAAAACGAAAACATGAAATATTATGTTAGATAATGTTTGCACTCTTTAGGGGTATATAAAACCCGAAATTCTGTTCTCCATGCGAACATGTTCTTTGATGGATTTCCGAAATGAAAGCAGTCACAGTGAAGAAATGCATAGAATAATGTATAAAGATATAAATTTCTTCAATAATCAGTTTCCAGCCGAATTTGTAGAATTTGTGCGTGAAAAGATATCTTTAAATGTGTGAATCTATCTAGTCAACTTGGCAATGAGTAACTGAGGCACTGCCATATACTATAGATAATATTTACCTAGATAATATTGAAACGGGAGTGTGGTTCGTGACGATAGTCGACCGAGCGCGAATAGAAAACACAGACAATAGAACTAAAGTTGACAAGATGTATTGACCAAAAGTAGACATGACAAGTGACAGTTCAAAATGACAGATAAGACAATTCCTAGACAATGATGACGCTACTTACAATAATAATAGAAGATGGTGAATGGTGGTGGATTTGGTGATAGAACAACTCTGTACTAGTGTTGTACACAGTAATTCAATAGTTCCAAATCTGGTTCCTCCAGGGAGAGCTCCTGGGGGAGTTGGGTTCCCCCTCCAGATTATGAAGGAGGAATCTGATTGGCTGAGGCAGGGGTCTGTACCTTCCCAGAATTCCAGGAAAGGGCAGTTAGCCAATCAGAGGGAGAGGTCTAGACCCCAAGCCAGGATGGCTGTCAATCACTACCAAAAGGGGTGTGGCTTAGCACCAACTCCCCCCAAAGCAGTGACTGAGCCATCCCCAGCCTAGAAAGCCACCCATGGAATTAAGGGGTGGTAAAGGGGAGGTAGGGAACTCAAGTAGGGCGGCCAGGGCCTGCCCCATTCCCGTTACAATATTTCTCTGGCTACTGAGAATTTACTAGAATAATTTCATGCTTCTATACGCCCAAATAAAGAGAAAGGGGAAATGCCTCTTTTGATTTCACTGCATGACTGAACAGTTCTATATCGACCTTAGGTGTTGGGTGTTTTATAAGGACTTCGAGGTGATGTTTCATCTGTATATAACTGAGAAAATATATCTTTTCATGGTATCTAACTCTTAGCTTTCCATCTTCTCTCCACGTTTCTTGCAGACAGAGAATACACTATGATCGTTATTCAAGAGCCTCATATCAGCTAAAACTCTGCTCAGAGTTAGTTTCCAAATGCTAGATTTGACATGAAGTGTTGAGCCTTTTCCCCCTAATCTAACCCATGTATAAGCTGCTAACAGAGGAGTCTATACATGGACCAAAATGCACAATTTTATCGGTCATTGACACCCATTTGACGAGACCATTCCAATAACTCTAATCCCACCAGATTTTTTGGCAGGAAAACTAAAGCCGATCCTTTACAATAAGAATATCTGTCAATTATAACTAATCTTCGTCAGCAAAATCTGGTGTGATTAACACTTGTTCAAATGACTCATTTCCTTATCATTTGGACATTTATTATGCACAACATTTATTGGCTTTTTCTATAATTAAGAAACATTTCATAACAGTGTGTCCATTACTAAGAATGATTTATGAATGATACATTGAAAAAATGTTAATCCATGGTGCATTTGAATTCTAAAACTAGGCAACGAATTATTTAATTTCTAATTACAATAACATCTGAACTATTTGGCTACATGTATGTTTATCTTCTGCTCTTTCATATGCATTGATCTTATGGACCAATATACAAATCCATTAAGAACGGAAAAAATATTCGATCCTTTTCTTAATGAATCTATGCAAACAAGTTTTCAGTATTGCAATTCTTTCCTTTTCTTGAATTGTTTATACGGAAGCCTTCTTTCATATTTAACACTCTACATTACCCTTAAAGAAATTTAAAATAATGCTTCTTTTTAAATTAAAATGTGTTTCAGGCATTATCTTCTACTTACTTGTACATATTTTTTCGAGGTTTAATCTTCCTGCTTCTCACCTCCTACCTTGAAACAATTCTCCTATCTTTAGAGGACTACAATACTAATAGAGGTATTGAAAGAAATTAAATTACGGTTTCTATGCTAGACTTATCCACACCGATTAATGGAACTAATGGTGCATATCCTGAGAAATTCTTGATAAAATTAGATTCATAAGGTCAAAAATCCTTATTAACAGTGGTCATTATATTGGTGCTAATTGGTCTTCTTTGTTATTTTTCAGATAAGGACTACACCATGATTGTTATCCAGAAGCCAGATACGCGTTAATTGCCCGGTCATGCTTGTACTATTTATGATGGTGATGAGATGAGTCCAGTTGGGATGGACGATCACGAAACACTGTCCCAGGGGAACCGCCTCGATCGCCATCTTTGTATATATATAATCACTTTCTCATAGGTGGCATGGTCAGGATGAACTCGCATGCGTTGATCCAATTCTGTTTAGAAAAAATACATTGGAATGATAAACATTCAGTTATTTAGTAGATTTTGTTAACGCATTTGACCAAATTTTGTTATGAATATCCAAGAGGAAAAAATTACAAAGGTTTGAGAGAAACTTGTAGAGTTATATTTGGAAAAGTATGAAAACAAAATGTTCCGGTAAACTATTCCAATGACAATGTACCTTCAAAGTATTGGATGTAAGGAGGTGGAAAATTGTCTTTGTATTTAGTGTATATTTCAAAGTAATGGGTAGATTTTGAAGTAGAATTGATTCCATTCATTTGAGGATTGATTCGCATTTTTATATCTAACATATTTTCATTGGGAGGGAACAAGGGATCTTTTTGTTTTTCATTTCCATGTTTTCGCTTAATATTGGTGACAGTAATGGATTGTATAGAGATTCATTCCGCTAATACAGCCAATTTGTCTGTAGTCGATATTTGTGTAAAACAGTTCAATACTATTCACTTATGATAATGTACATTCAATTTACATTTCAAAAAATGGGCCATTAAATCGGTATAAAATTATTATATTTGTTGTTACAATTTGTTGATTATAATCTGATTCCACCTTGTGTAGATGTCATGACAATGAAACTTAAGAGCTACAATTGTGACCAATGCCAGTTGTCTGCGGAACCACCGAATTACTTTGTTTTGTTTTTTTTATGTGTTTTTACCCCATCTAAATCTGAGAAGAAATATTTCTTTCTCATGGGGAGTTATGATGTATTTGAATGTCGAAAGTAAGAACTATCTTTTCTGAGGAGCTAGTAACAATTTTAAAGCAAAACAGTTGAAGGTCTACCTAATTATATGATAAATGTGATTTAAAAATATGACAGGTGTAAACAATTTTTTAATAATTTTCGAGAAAAAAACAACTCAAGTTACTGGTAATTCTGCTTGACTTTTCAAGGATCTGATTCAAAGTTAGGAGTGTCAATGTTTGCTTGTGCGACCCTTGCTGTCTAGTTGGTTCAGTATAGATAACTCTAACCCTCTATAGGCTTCTTTTTTGATAAAGATAGTCTGGTTGGTACATTTCCTTAGTGCCGAAGGTCCTGAAGCCGGACGTTGAACTACCCCAACAAACAAACCTGAAGCACTTTGTAGGCTTCACCATGGCGGTTTCCTAAAGACGTTTGCATATGCTGTCTGCTGGGTCCGCCAGTTTTTCAGTGGGGACCCTGAAATTAGTACGGATTTAATACTGGTAGTCTTTAGAGGTGAACTTAAGGTGCTTGTGTATCAGAAATGATTATATTACAGAAAAGGAGAAGAGAACAATTTTACTCCCCTTGATTTTTTTCCCTAAATATTTCTATCATGATAAGTCGCGCCTTATACCAGAAGTCTTGCAGTAAATCTAGAGAAAAAGACGAATGACAATACCTAAAATTTAAATCAAACCGTCTATGATGAGTATTACAGTAGGTTGCTACCGATGGACTGTTGGGTGGCCAAAGGGGGGCAGCAGGGTATATAGTCAGGGTCTAAGTTTTCCGATTTTTGTCGGATTTCCGATTTTTTTCTCTCTTCAGCACCCCAAAAAATAAGTTTCAAAATTTGATATTTAGAACATGTTTCACAATATTTCAAGACGCGTTTAGATTTTCCGATTTTTTTCACTGACATCAATTTGCATCCCTGTACTGTAGTATTACGCCTGCGACTTTGTTCTCAATAACAGTAAACTGTGTACATACGCCAAGTCACAAAACTAGGATTACTCATGACATCAGTCTTAATGATAAAAAGAATCCTTTCTCAGCTGCCTGTTAAACTCTAGGCCAATCTTCAATGTTTAACATTGAAGATTGGCCTAGAGTTAGAACACTGTTAGAAAAACCACTAGTTGGTCCACTGAGTGGGGTTAGTGGTTGTAGCTGCCCTCTGGTCAGGGTCATAAGGCTTCTCCAGCAGGAAGGAGGGTTTATATCGGGGTATGAATGTTGCCCTGTCAAATTTAGGAAAAAGTGATGTCGCCCTGTTGAATTAAAAAATTGGTCCTGTGCCATGTCACTAAGCCCAAAAATAGTTATTTTGCTGTGTCCAATTTAAGGGACTTTACCCATAGGGAGGAGACCATTGCTTAGATGTTAACTGCGAGTTTATTCAGCCAAATGACTGCAATGTAGCTACTTTTACTTGGCTTTTATTGTGCAGCCAAGTGTCCCAAAACGTGCAATGCGGCAAGGCAAGGCGGAACACAGAGCCAACACAGTGTGGTAGGGTTCAGAGAAAAGGCACGAGAGAAGGGCAATTATGCCCTTCTGTTTTGTCTTTTTACTTATGTGTCACAGTGTGTACACTGCGCACTATGCACACTGTGCACACCATGATCACGGTACGCACCGTGATCACATTTTGCTCTATTCTGGGACAATATATATAAGGAACTGCGCTGCAGCCATTCATTGTCATTTGGCCAATAAACTCTGCTGAGTTCACATCTAAGAGCACTGTTCTCTCTCCTTCTTTGGCACCTGACCCTGCCCTTAAGGCAGCCACAGCCACCACCCCCACCTGGTGGGCTCACTGGTGAGCTATAGCCTGTGGACTACTACCCTGCTTCCTCCCTGCTCACACCAGCAGCCCACAAGTCGCAGCTTATAGTAGATCTTTAATGACGAATACGACACGCTACCAATATCACGTTAATTAGCTCATAGTTGTTACAGGTGCGCCGACCCCATATTATTCTACCAATTCCTGATACATATGTTACCAGTTATTCTACAGGCGTTTCACTTAAAACAGCATGCCACTTTGAAGTTGTTTTTGCATAAGCCTTTGATAAGTGAGAAAACAATCAGCTCTTATTCACATGGCGCTCCCCCTCCCTATTTTGGGTCAAATATCTAATTTTGTGTGTGTTAAATAAAGGCGTCTAGGCCTGGTGATGCCTGAGGGATGCTGGCATACTGAAAAGGTTAATTGAAATCAATAACCAGTAAACCACTAAATTTCATATGGCGACAGGGTCAATTTTGAGCATAGTGACATGCGACAGAGCCGCTATTTTGGTCGCACATTCAACACAGAAACATAGTGTAACAGAACTGCCCTTCTGTTGTTTCTTCTCTGCATCTGCGTGTTGCACTGTGCCGCACCATGCTTCACCGTGTTGCGCCGAGTCGCACCGTGCTGCACTGTGTTGCACAGGCCGCAACGTATTGCAACGTGTTGCACCGTGCCAAATCGTGCCGCACTGTGCTGTGTTTGAAGAAATGTGCTGCACCAACACATCAATGTGTTGTGCTGCACCAACACATTGATGCACGCTGGGTGTACCAGGACCCGCGTAATTGACGAGCAACAGTCTTTTAAATTATAACAGATGTTTATTCTTGGTAGGTTGAACATGGGTAGTTGAACGTTACGCTTGTAAACACCGTGAAAACTGTAAGGAAAAAGTAGAGTGTCTTTAGTATATTATACAGTCTTCACAACTTGTGAGCTAACTGAGTAGCATAGTAGTCATACTTTACTTTCTTTGATATTGTCTGAATAATAGATGTACTTTGATAAAACTTGCATAGTCATAAATGCTTTGAAAGCAAACAATCATTTATAAAAGTCCCTGGGACCACATAAGGTATACAAGTTCCCGGAACCACATGAGATATAGAAGTGTTATATCATGTTATAGATATACTACATGCATAAATAATGCATTTCTACGATAGATTATCGTAATAAAACTGACATAGGCTTATATAGAGCCTTTATCCATATGACAGACTGAAATCCCAGTACAGGTCAGCCAGATCTCACACAAATCTTGGTCATATTTCATAATATGGGCCACATGCAACATAAATGGGGGACACAGTGTATTTAGGGTATACATCTCTTCATTAAAACATACCTTGTTGCGCCTTACACAGGTCTGGTTTGGCATATTTCTTCAAAGTTTCCTGATTTTCAGCTTGGCATCTTCTTACAACAACATGTGGTCCCTTAGGTGTGGCTACACTAAATTTTATGTGCAGTACTACCTAAATACTTTCAATGCACAAACAAATAAATGCTTCCAGTGAAACACTAAAATAGTACCTTAGAAAATATAGAAACATGAGACAATCATTTAGTCTACATAATAAGTGGTTATAATGGCACATTTGGGAGTCACATCAAAGCCAGTGCAGTGAGGCCTTACCAATCTTAGTTTTAGATTTGCTCACCAGATGTCATCAGCTGACAGGGCTTCCCGCCACTGCAGGCACACTGGGCTCTGCTATATAAGTAGCTGCGGCACAGCACATGGTTCGTTCCCTCCCGACGTCCGATGAGAGCACATGTGCATACCATCACGTTGAGATCCATCTCCTACTCTGAGACCTTCCTAGCCCACAGTCCTTTTCAGGATAGGGGCCCTCTGGTTGTCTCAGCCAACTCAGCTACAACACATTTTAGACAGTTTTTGTCAAATTATGATCTGATTCCTAAAGGAGTCACATTCTACCCCAAACAGGTTCTGGGGCTAGGACTTGGCACGGTCACCTCAGGGCCGGCTTGTCCTGTCTCATCTATCTGTCCTTTCAGTTTAATTTTTTGGCTCCCTCATCCATAGCTCCCTTTTATTTTTGTCTTGTCTCTTGGGTGTTAGAGCCCAAGTCTCATATCTACTTATTATTACTCATCACACTGCCCCTCTCAGGGGCAGGTATAATTCGCCCCCCCACACTTGTTGTGGAGGGCACGGGACCCCCTCAAACTTATCCAGACAATCTGGATCGTGTCACCCCCAAGGTTAGGTGGACGGCCTACGCCAGACAGGCAACCTCTACCCCGGCCCCTATTTACACTAGGGCCAACGTCACACAAAAGGCCGACCTGTCGGCCAGTGGTCCCCCTGCCGCCCACATGGCGGATGGCAGCCAGTCCCCTGCGGTCAACCAGGCTACCAAAAGACCCCTCGACGTCACAAACGACGACGAGGGTTCTACTACTACACCCAACCGCAAGGTCAAAGTAGTTAGCGCCACCACTGACTCTACTGACCCATGCCTCTCGGTGGACCAGCACCAAGAGGAGATGGAAGTTACACTTCCGGAGATGGCACCGTTTATTATAAACATCAAAGAGTCCCCTGCGTGGACTTCAGAACACCTTGTGCTCTTACAACTACAGGCCCACCACCCGACCCTGGACATCACGGTCAAACGCTCGGCCAAGGGTCAGAGCCTCCTCGTCCCCCGGTCCCCGGGGACAGTAGATATCCTACAAAACCTCACAGTTCTACACGGCCAACCGATAGCATTCCTCCAACTAGGAGTGAGAACCCCCAGGGTCACCGGGGTGATAGACAGGGTCCCCACAACAGTTCCCCCGGAGCTGGTGGGGAGTGCCCTAGACAAAGCACTATCAGTCACCAGATTGACCAGGTGGGACAGTACCACTAAATCCTCAGTTCCGACCACATCCCTCAGGGTTGTATGGGAGGGGGAGGAGTTACCCAAGAAGGTAACCATAGGCTTCATAGGTACGTACAGGGTGAGGCCCTTCGTACCAGAACCAATCAGATGCTACCATTGCCAGAGATTCGGCCATATTGCAAAGGCCTGTACAGTGGACAAGCCAGTCTGTGGTCTCTGCAGTGCAAACCACAAGACGGCAGAGTGTGTGGAGAAACGGAAGAACCAGCAAGAGGTGACACTCAAGTGTCACAACTGCCGGGGAAGCCACACCACAGCCAGCAAGAGCTGTCCGAAGAGAATGGAGCTCGTCAAGAGGCTTCACGCCAAATCAGCTGCACCCCCAAAAAAGGCCCAGAAAGTCCTTACCCCCGAGGACTTCCCTCCGCTCCAGTCGGAGCAGGAGGTGGCCATCAAAGATACAGCCTCGAGACAGCTCCAACCCAGCCCACAGGCGGCAAAGACCCCACCAAAACAGACTCAGTCTGCCAAGGGCAAGGGCAAGGGCAAAAGTCTCAGCAAAACACACCCTCCCCAAACCACAGGTCCAAAGTTTTATCCGGCACCCCTCCCCAAAGAAAATGTTTGGGAGAGAAAACAGCAGGGCAAGGCAACCAACCCAAATCCCAAGGACCGCATGCAAAGCAGGCAGGGAGATGTCCCCAAACCACAGGGCAGCCAAGCCCCAGTGGGAGCCAGTCCCCGAGAAACACTGTCTATGGTACAGGAACTCCTGGCTTCACTGCAAGAATTGACCCCCAAACTCCTAACAGACCCAAACCTATTAACAGTAGTCCTCAATGTACAGCAGACGGCTCTCAGAATGCTGGAGATGCTGTCTGCACATATCTGAAATTTGTTTCCTGGAATGCAGAAGGAGCCAATACTAAAGTTGCCACAATCATACAGACTGTTCTTAATGATAATATTGATGTCCTGGCCATAAAGGACACCAAAATGGCCACCAGACAAGATGGTCGGCCCCCAATCAGGGTCCCGGGTTACACCACCTTTCACATCCCCAAGAAGGGTGCCAACCCGGGCCTTATTACCTTGGTCAGACGCACCATTCCAGCTGACCTGGTCGACCTTCATCTAGACCTGGGTTCACATACAACCATCCTCTCTGTCCTGGCCCACCTTGAATCGGGGCCCACCTATATACATAATGTATACAGGCAAAGACATAAAGACCCTTTTGATGTTACCCCTATACTTGACAGGCCTACCCCAGCAATCCTTATGGGTGACCTCAATGCCCACCACTCTGATTGGGGTCCTTCAGAAGTCACCACCCACCTTGCTGGCAGGCAGTTGGCTGCTCAAATTGATGCGCTACCATACTTGGTACTCAACGACAAGGTAGCCACACACATCCGGGGTTCGGCACTGGACCTCTTTATTGTCCATAGTAGTATTGCTCTTAAGACCCATTTCACTCTTGCTCCACACCTGGTTAGCGACCACTTTGCAATACAACTGCACATCCAAATCAGCCCCCCCACTCTCCCTGCCACTTTCAAACCAAAATGGAATGTGGATAGGGCGGACTGGGACTTATATGCTTCCACCCTCAAAGCTGTTGCGGCTGAGGACATCCAACCATTAGATCTGGATGAAGAGGCAGAACAACTTGCCTCCTTCATCCTTCGGGGTGCTGAGGCAGCAATCCCTAGGACTAGACCCTACAACCCTAGGAAGTCCCATTGGTACAGCAATCCTGAGGTCCGAGCTGCCAACAGAGCCCTCAACAGGGCACTGCGCAATTATAAGAAACAGAAAACGGCTTCTAACAGAGACCAACTCAAGATAGCCGCCAAAGAGGTCTCCCGAGTTTCTACCGAAGCCAGGTATGGATCTTGGAACACCTGGATCTGTAAGGTGAACAAAGACACCAGTGTTAAGACTCTCTGGAAGCGTCTCAGAAGGGTCAAGGGCTCGGATCAACCCCCTCCTTCCCACCCTAACCCTGTGGCCAGAGTGAACCAACTGATCCGTCAGTTCGCAGACAGAACCAGCCCTCATAACCTCCCTATTGAAACCCAACAAAACCTCGCCCGTCACCATATCAGGAGGGTCGAGGTGGTGGATCAAGCCATACTTAGGCCAGCCACCACTGACACCCCCATCACAATGTCCGAGCTAGAAGCTGTCATTGACTCAACCAAAGACTCGACTCCAGGTGAAGACACCATATCATATATTATGATACGAAAGTCACCAGGTGTCATCAAGGAACTTATTCTACATCTTTGTAACAACTCTCTTGCCCTGGGCACCCTCCCCACTAGTTGGAAGACCGCTGACATTGTTCCCATCCCAAAGTTGGCACAACCAGGCAAATACAGACCTATTTCACTCCTCTCCTGCATAAGTAAGCTTATGGAAAAGGTCATCCACAAACGCATCCTACATGCGGCCACCCCTCTCCACCCACACACTCTTGGGTTTAAGAAGGGAGTAGGCTGTGCCGATGCTGTAGCCATACTTGTAAATGACCTCTCCACCCACAAGTCTAACAAGTCAACTGCAGTTTTCCTTGATCTGGAGAAAGCTTATGAGCTAGCTCCTCCTACAGCCATCCTAGAGGCACTAGCAAATGCAGGGATTCAGGGCCACATCCTCGCCTGGATACGAGACTATCTCAGCGAACGCAAAGCAACTCTCACCTTCCAGGGTGGGAAATCTGAAGTCACTGACTTCGCCAATGGTACTCCACAGGGTAGTGCTCTCAGCCCTACCCTGTTTAACTACCTCATCAATCAGATACACGATAGAGTTCCCCTCCCTTCAGGTATCAAAATCCTCATTTATGCGGATGATATTGTTCTATACCAGGCCTACCCAGGGAAAGGAAGAGGCAGACTACAGGGCCCCATCACCAAAGCTCTAGCCGCGCTTGAGGAAGCAATCCAATACATTGGCCTCAAGGTCTCTGTCGAAAAGACCAAAGCGGTTTATTTCTTCTCCCGCCCACCCACATTCGACCTCACCATCAACGGTCACCAGGTTGAGTGGGTAACCAAATTCAAGTACCTAGGGGTATACTTGGATCGTGGCCTATCTTTTGTTCGCCATTCAGAGCATGTGTGCTCTAAGGCAAGAAAGAGATTAAACGTGATGAAAGTCATGGCTAATCTTAGCGGGGTCAATGCCACTGTCCTCTATGCCTTCTACATAGCAGCCATCCGACCAATCCTGGAGTACGGCTCCCAGGTTATGGGCCTAGCTTGCAAAACGGCCCGTCAGGCCATAGAGAGGATACAAAACCACGCCATGCGCCTCATAACGGGTGCCCACAGATCCACGGGCATCGATGCCCTCAGACAGGAGCTCCACATCCCTCCTCTTGTGGACAGTAGATTCAGGGTATGCCAGGCCAGATTTGCTTCCAAAGTGGTTACCTCAGCGGACCACCCTCTCCACAAAACCCTCACAGCTGCCCTCCCAAAGGACCCCCGCGTCTTTCCCTCTACCACCTGGAACCTCCAGATGGCTACAAACCTCAAAAACCTCACACCCCCGGGCATGGCCTTTGACCCAGTCCCCTCCTCTCCCCCTCCTCCACCCTGGAGGCCACCTGGAGCATACACTATCATCAGTCATCCCTTCCAATCCAAGGCCGATGAGCATCGTGAAGCCCTCCGCCTGGAAGCCGAAAGGCAAATCCAGGATGTTGAAACAGCTGATAGCCACGTGTACTACACGGATGGCTCCGTCGCTAATAAAAAGGCCTCAGCAGCCTTCTACACAGAAGGCTACACCAAGGGTATCAGGCTCAACGATCAAGCATCCATCCTCCAGGCAGAGCTAGTAGCTATCAAGGCCGCCCTTGAACATGCTGCCCTACAGGGTCCAGGCCCTACAGTCATACATACGGACTCCCTCTCAGCAATTCAGACCATCAGTAGGTCTCAACCTAGAGACAATCACGGTCTCCTAGGCCAGATCAATGAAGCCATCGCCAATCTCCCAGCCCTCCCCACCCTCAATTGGGTGCCCAGTCATGTGGGCATCGAGGGAAACGAACGCGCCGATCAGGCAGCTGCCAAGGCACTTATTAGACCTCACCCTGACATAGTTATCCCCCCTAGTAGGGAAAGTATTGCTGCGGCTATCCGTAGAACAGCCAGAGATATCTGGGAGACCCAGCAAGATAACCCCAGCAACCCCACCAGCCACTTTAGATGGAACTCCCTTATGGGACATGATAGGGACACCCGTATTGCTATTCTCAACCTCCCCAGGAACCTCCAGAAAGAAGTCTTCAGGTTAAGACTAGCCAGCGCCCATTACACTGCCATCTATGGGGGATACTATTGCCCCCACTGCCTAGATGCACCCAGACACCAAACTGTCCACTTCCTTGCGGAGTGCCCAGCCCTAGAGGTTCCCCGCTACAACCTACTCACCAGTAGGCTTCCCCCTGCAGTTCGCAATGCTAACCCATATGATCTGGCCGCAGCCATAATGGCCAACCAGGCCACCACTGGTTATCGGCACCTAGTTGACTTCATCTCCGCTCCAGATGGCCTACCCTAAACCTCTGCCCCTTCCCTCGACCCCCATACTTCCCTACCTGTCCTCCCCATCCCCCCGGAGCCTCACACAGCTCCTAAAACAAGGTGGGTGTCCCTCAGGGTCTATCCTGGTGGGCACGGTATAAAGAACCTCCCCAACTATAAACTCACAGGGGAGCTCTTCTCTCACACCACTTTCAGGAGCCAGGGATACCCATCCCAGGGCTCCACTGTTCCCACGGGGACAGAAACCAAACAAAACAAAACAAAACAAAAAAAGCACATGGTTGTCATTTTGCCGAATAAACTCATAGAGTCAACATCTAAGAGTACTGGTCTCTCTCCTTCTTGAGTAGCCATTTGACCCAGCCCATAAGGCAGCAACAGCCACTACCCTCACCTAGTGGGCTCACTAGTGGCCTGTGTTTTATCAGTAAGAGTAGCCTACTACCCTGCTTCCCCCCTGCTCTCACCAGCAGCCTATGGGAAGCGGCTCACTAGTAGGTGGTCTCATATATTTACAACGATCGACATCACGCTACCTATTTACTTGATTGGCTCAGAGTCGTAACAGGTGCCTCACCGTCCTTCTTATATCTTAAATTCCTGTTACAATAGCTTATCCTCAACGGGGTAGATCCAGAAACTTTGTAAAGAGGTAGGGGCTACATTAACAGGGTTCCAGCGCCCTTGAGGGGGCGCCTTACTCCTTGGAAAAAAAGAAGAAGAAATTTGGTCCAAAAATGGGGCATCCATCCCTGCTTAAAATCGGTAACATTTTTAAAAATACAATGGATAAAGGCCCTAAATTTTAGATGAGGACAGGTCCACTTTTGGGGCTCTGTGACACATGAGAGAGCAAAAGGGCGACATTGCTATTTTTTTGTAATTCCTCAGGGTGACATCACAGTTTCTTAATTTCGACAGGGTAACAGAGTGATTTCTAAGTTGAAAGGGCGACATAGCGACCCCCTCTACATCCCCACATGTAGTGTGACGACTATTTTCCGGATTATTTTGAATTTTTTTTGAATTTGACATGTGACAATCCCACCCCAACCCCCACGTAGAACAACTTACTCAATTTGCCCAAGACAGGCTATGGGCAATGTGAACGTTATTGGTCATTAGGGCACTTTGGCCTCGCCAATGCTCTGTGTTCCAATGTTTATGTCTGTAAACAGTTCCAGTTTGTGTGATGGGCCGACAACAAGTTAACCGGATAACAATAACAGCGCGGGAAATAATCTCACCGCTGGTTTCGGCGTGATAAACGAAAACCCGGGAACCAGCTCCAGCGGCGCATGCGCCGTCGCTCTTGGTTACGCGGGTTGTTTACACGGGAGAGGGTTCATCCAGGGATCAAGAAACAAACCACAAACATCTATCAACATGCACGGAAGCGCAGTAAGTACAGAAACACTGAATTTGTTACATAAAGTTTTAGTCATATTCATTCCACATGTGTAACCTTTCATTTTGCATCTGAAATTGGTGAGTTCCGCCTTGAAACTCCAGAAAATAACGCGCGAGGCTCACTCACTTGTCTCAAGCCAAACCTTGGCCCAGGCCAAGGCAAAGTTACAACCTTACAACTCACAAGACTCAAAATCAAATAAAGACTTGCACTGTTGGTCCAAATACTTTTAGAGTTTCACATGTGGATAGGGACATTTTAACAAAACAATAGATATGTAGGAAATGCATGTCCATATCCACATCAGTCATCAGAAATGATAAATCAAATGTGATCACAACACGTCAACAATCAACAGTCAAGGCTTGAGCTTGAGGTGGACTAGATCTAGTCTTGGAACCTCATGAAACAAAATTAATGCATTTACTCCATCCAGAGCTCAGTGTTTTGAGCCCCTATTCATTGTTCATTTGTTGGCACAGTTTGTGTTTTCCCAAGTGGTCCCCAAACTGAACACAAAGCATTTATAAAAGGGTGGCATGACGGCCATTGGTCTCACCATCAGGGTCCCCACTGCACAGAGGAAATTATCCCAAAAACATCACTGTCAGGGAAAACACGGGGAATTTGGAAATTTGACCAAAACACAGGGGATAAGGCCATCCAGGTTTGCGAACATAGAAATACAGGTTAAATCACTGAGGTTTACCATGAAGTCTCATGACAATTGCTTCCTTGGTTATTCCGAAAAAAACTAAATGAACCATGACAATTTTTGGTTACAGTTTTTTTTATGAATCTGTGAAGTGCAGCCATCGATAATTGCCATTTTCTCTAAACCATAGGAACTAATGCTAAAGCCCAACCCATAATAGCCTTGGAATAAGGCATTTTGATTGGTTGGCAAACCTGTCAAATGATCAAATTTAAGAAGTCATAAAGTTTTAGCAGTACTTACTGATAAAGAAAATCTTAGGTATTCAAACCAACTTTGGAAACTTGGTTGGCTTATAGTTATAAATGTAATGATGTTTTTTGGTTTTTTTGATTTTTTTGTCCAACCGCAGAACATACACAATATGGCATAGGCTAATTAAGTTATTCTGTTTCATAAATTATACCCATTTTTTCCACAGGAAACAGAAGACAGGCTGAAGCGGATTCAGAACTACCAGGGGGTCACTGGTGTTCTCATCATCAACAATGAAGGTAATGGGCTAAATATCATTGTAATATCCATTAATCATAAATGTGTAGATTCAAAATAAAGTTGATACACCTTAGAGCAAGGTAAGAGGGGGAAGTACTTTTGTGGTAGGACTGGGATACCGCCAGGATTTGTCTACCGGCCGCCATAACGGGCGTCTTGACTGGTCGGCTGCACCTAGCCTTGGGCCCACCAGGACAGGTGCCCCTTCCACAGACTAGGAGTAGGGACGAGTTAGCCTTTTTGGTCTGAACCCTAGTGAGGTAAAAGATGAGAGGGATATATATTTAGCTTGCTACCCATTACAACTTTGACTGGCACCCTTGACAGAACATACCCTGAGATTATCTGTGACCTACTACGCATGCGCAGTGAGGTGGGCGGTATCAGAATCCTGCCCGGAACGGGAATCCTGCTACACTTTTCTGGTCCACTGGCTACCAGCTGTAAGTTAACGATGCACCATTTCGGCAAGTGTCTCCTATACTGGCTCCTAGCGTAGCACCATAATAAGTTACCTATAGCTCTATCTGGTAACTGGTAGCCCAAAAAGGTTACAATGTATACCATTTTGTACCAGCTCATATGAAACAAATGCATGGATGGAAGTTCTCCGATTTTTATCGGATTTCGTCTTTTTTTCTCCCCAGCACCTCAAAAAGCCTGTTCCAAAATTTGATATTTAGAGTGCATTTCACATCATTTTGGGACACATTCAGATTTTCTTAATGCTATTTCCGATTTTTTCAGTCCCCAACTTACATCCCTGCAAATGTTACAAATAAAAAGAAATTGTAGAGGCACCTTGGTTTTCTGCTTGAATAATATGGATCCGTATCAAATTGTAACAATTTCAGGTATTCCCGTGAAGACAAGTATGGATAACTCCACGTCGGTACAATACTCCAACAACCTGACCAACTGTGTGGCCCTGGCGCGCAACGTGGTGCGCGACCTGGACCCACAGGACGATCTCAAATTCTTTAGGATACGAACCAAGAAGAATGAGATTATGTTGGCACCAGGTAATAATGGTAATAGGAATTTTGGTTCTTGCTTCTAGTGCTAAGATGACTTTGGTAACGATGCAGTAATCAATGCAGAAGGTTGGCGAGGTAAAGCGGTCTTATCCCGCTTCTAATCAATATAGATTTAAACTTTTTTTTTTCTTTTTTAAAAAAATATTATCTAAAGAATAATATTTTTGAAATATAGATGTTTATGCTCTGATTGCTCAGCACTAACTTTATGTACAGATTCATTCCGCGTATGGAAAGTTAACTTTTCGATCCATTAGCGGCAAACATATTTGCTAGGATACCAGGTTGATTTAACAAATGAGCTTGTTAAATCAATGGTCCAGATAAACAAATATTTTGCTCATGGCTAATAGATTAATCGCTCAAGTTTTACTTATAGATCTATGATATTTACACATCTGCAATTAGCACTCTGGCACTAACTTCATATAGAACTTATTTACTACAGATAAAATCTGCTACTCATTGGTGTAAAAATATTTGCAGGCCAGCAAGGATGATTTAATGATTTTCCTTATCAAATCATCAGCCCTGATAAATATTCGCCAATGCTTATATAAAAGAAGACATAAATATATGTTTATAAATATATGTATATATGCATATACACAATAAATTCTGTATTAACTGAGCATTTAAACAAAAGGAACTCTGTATTTTATCGCCGTATAGAATAGCTTGCCTTCACTTGCACTGATTTATGGATTGTTACTCGTCAGAAGGGTCCCCCAATAATCACGCACGCACTAAATATAAATCCCAGATTCCCACCTTTTCCACCATAATCATACACATACACTGTGTACTGTTTTGTTGCCCTCCCAATCCTTTTGATGCGTACGTGATTAATGGCAGTCCCTCATATCTAATTCTATGATGATAAATGCAATTTATCATCCGCGAAAATATTTATTGAATTAAAGGTAAAAGCTTATATGATATAATGCTATAATTATATCGATTTTGTTACATGTTAAATATTACATTTGTATTAGATTTCTCATTATATTAATTTAACAAGTTGTGTTTGAATATTAATGTTACCAGTTGGCTTTTAACAAACTGCCGTTCCAATCCTACAACATATACATGTACTTGGATAGGTACTTTCTAAGTCATCTGATACGTGAGAGCTCCAACTGACTTTTTCCTTTAAAGATCGCGATGTCAGTGCATAATGTTTGTCTGGAAAATGGGTCCCAATTTGGGCTTTTTCTCTTAATTTACATTTTTGCAACAATTTTCCATTTATAATTATAGTACAAAACATTTCAAGAAAACTGACAATTTTCATAGCGATCATAAATAAATTCAATATAAGCTAGAAATAAAATTAGTAAAAATTGTTGTTTTTTTGCTTGTCATCCATACAATATACTCAATTTCATCCTGCTTTTTTCAGAGAACGGATGCGTCCTCACAGTCATACAGAGCTCAAGCAACTGAAAAAGGATGCCATGACAAAAACAAACAGAAAATAAATGTAAATATTTTTAATTGTGAAGAAAAAGTACGTTCTCCTCCTTCATCTTATAAGTCAAACAATTATTATTTATCCAAGAAATACAAAAAGAGTACGGAAATGTGCAAACAGAAAACTATTTCTAAGTATACATAGTTGTGTAATTAGATTAAAACCATGTCAAACGTGTACACGAAGAGTTATTACATGTTAGATGTTGATAGTCGTTGGCTCAAAATGGCTCGAATGATTGAGTGGTGAATTGCCTGTTTTTTTGTTTAATAAAAGTTGTATATAACCCCATAATCTACCCTTTTCTGTTTTATCAATTTTAAAAGCACGAGTGGTTTCAGATCAACATCATGATTATATAGTAAATATTTCTTACTCGTTATTCAGTTTTTCATATATGTATCGCTGGTCCCAATATAGCTGAAAAATTGCTGGGTAGACCTTAAACTCCAACAATCACCATATCTTTGTCGTGATTCAGGGTAAAATGGAAAAACAAAATCTGATACTAGCCATACTAGTTCTAGTTTACACAAAAGAAAAACTTAATTATAATTGGGTCATGAAAGGATTAAGACAGGGCCATTGTTTTTGACTTCTTACAAGTAAAAACTTGTAGTACCTGTCTAGACCTGAGCAACAGCAATCACGTTTTAAATACGCCAATTATACTGCACCGAACTAGAGCTTGATTAAGAGAAATCCTCTGGTGGATGTAAACACAATTGGCTCGTTAAAACATGGTTAACCTATTAAGGCTTTCTTTAGAGGATAGACGGCAGTAGTCCTTTGTCTGAATTTGGCAAATCTTCTCACAATATCGAAGAATTAATAAGATTACTTACTGGTTGTCTAACAATGGATTTTGTAATGACTTAGTCAATAGATTTGTTATTATTGCCAGCGACGAGTAAATAACATAATTGCGGAATATACGGTGTTGATTACACGTGTCTGTTCACAAGTTAATCGAAATGTAAAGAAATAATAAAAATAAATCTGGCAAACATTGCATTCATTAGAACAATAACAAACTGGCACTCACAAAAAGAAACGTTTGATAATCTACATTAAATCAAAAAGAGGGAATTAAATTGGATATTGTTTTTATTTCTGATAGATCACACAAAGAAATAAACATCCTCTGTACATTGTTCAGAACTGTTTTAGACACTCACACCTCGTTCGCAGAGACGAACACTCAGTCATAAATCTGTATAATAATAAATACAACTAAACTTGACCCACACGCCACATACACACTTTATCCTTTCAAAACAGACTCCAAAGTTTCGAACAACATAAAAACTAAAAGATATTATATAGAGTAATTACTCCTAATAAAGAAGATGTAGATCGCCATATCAGCGACTAATTTTGAGGTAATTATTCAACGTCTGAGCACATTTTCTATTCCATTTTGAGCTGCGTTGATTTACCTGTTGACATTATTTACCGAGAAATAAAACTTCACGCATCTAGAGAAAAACTTGTAATCATGACCCATGGCGAACATATAACTGGGTCACATAGAACTTTATTAAAACTAAAGAAGTTTCAGTTAAATGACACCATTGTAATTGTAAAACAGACGTTTTAAGATTGCAACATAATGTATACTTTGTTCACACAACTTCAATGGAAAAAATCATCCTTTTCAAACAATAATAAACTTAAACACCCACTACTTGTATTCATCTTTTTTTTTAAAAAATCCGTGTCAAATCACACCCACAAGAACGTCTACATCATTGTTAACTTTACGAGAAGAAATGATGGATACCAACAATGTTCAAATTTCACATTACTATCAGGATAACATTGCCGATCTGGCTATCTGGCCAGAAGAGAGAACAAGTAAAAGAGTGACAAATCGATATGTAGAAGGACATACTTCTCCGTTAAGGTTGTTCAGAGCGCTGGCAGTGTCAGTCAAGCTGTATTGAGAAGTGCTGCCAGTTACCCATCCGCTGCTGCCTCAACTTTTTCCAAATTAAATTTCATAATCTGCAGGAAAACCTGATCCGTTAGTTTTGTGTCTAGCGGGGGTAAGGAGGCTGCTGGGGAAGTCTGCAGGGACTTGTGGACAATTCAAAGGGTTTCGATATAGTACTTTGTACCTTGGTTAAATTTTCCAAAATACACATATATACACGTCGTAAAAAAGTACTTTATTATTTACTTGTAACCATATATCTGATAACAATCATTATCATGTACCTGGAGTGATTTAATAAAATGATCCACATTTTGAGGTTTACAAATTTCTATGTCAACTAAGACATTTCATCCATTCAGAACAACTAACTTACCAGTGTTTAACCGTAAGGTATTCTTGGGATTTCTGTTCAGTCCTAAACAGTTTAGTTACTCCACGGCTTTGGACTCAATTTTTC
Source organism: Lepidonotus clava (assembly GCA_936440205.1). Lineage (NCBI taxonomy): Eukaryota > Metazoa > Annelida > Polychaeta > Phyllodocida > Polynoidae > Lepidonotus > Lepidonotus clava. Next base: position 45,411,312 of record OW387140.1, on the reverse strand, counting down.
CACAGCTTTAACTTAAAATCTAAGTACACAGTAGAAATATTTATCTCCATTTTTTTCAGTACGTGAATAATTAAAACCTTAAAATGTCTTGCATATCGGTCCAACACCTCGAAAACGATCCAATAATAACAATATTAAAAGTAGGTTTTGTTTCCCTGAATCAACAATTACCTAAGGCGGACTCCAAGAACATCAAGACATTCATTAAAGAATAGACCATTTTGACTCTGTCATAATTCTCGGGTGGAACTATCATGACACAAAGGAACTGCAAGAATGGTCAACACAAATTTCTAATATCCTCAATAACTGAACGGACGACTGCGATTGTTTTGTTTATCATTTCATATCCGAGACGATAGTTCATCTTGACATAACTACATTGTATTTCCACAACTTTTGAAACACAGTTACCTGAAATAGTTCGCTCTACGCTATTATGAAATTCTACGTATACATGGCTGCCACTGATGTATTGAGACTATTGCATTTTGTTTTAGAGCGCTTAATGTTTTATACAATCACTCAATGTTGAAATCTCCATGTATTACCGGCAAGACAACAGTTTTTCTCTTCCGAGAGATATTATGAATAATATAACACCCGTTGTGTGACCGAGGTTATGCAGTTCTCCTTATCGGCTATACAATCTACATTTGAAACCAAAAACTCTAAAATCTAAAGAAATAAATGTGTCCATCTGACTATCGTCCTAGACTATGAAAGACATATCCTGATTGGCTACAAGCTCAAAATCTGTTTTTGATGTACTTCATAGCTGCGCTGTGTTTTGAGTCCATTGTCGGACTTTTATTTTTTCTATACAAGAAAATGCATTTTTATAATGTAGGAAAAAAATCTTAAAATTCAATTGTACATCTAAGAATGCAGACACACATCAAGATAATCACTCACATAAGTTTTGACTCATCCAATATGGATTCAATCAAGCCATACTGTTTTCTATCAATAGTGTTTGACATATCTAGAGAGAAACCACAATTTCACACAGAGTAAACTTGCACGGGCCCCCGCACATGTTGAGGACCGTGCTAACTAGCTCCTATCTACTGTCACATCTTTACATTTGTACAAACGTACTTTTTCAACAATTCTCTATATAAACTTTACGCACTCGTACCCACGTTTCCATCTTGATTATCATTAAATATCCCTTATTCTATGCCTCGGCAAAATAATTCCGTTTAAATAGCTCGTTAAATATAGCCTATACAGTTCTTACCTAGAAAAGTACATATCGCTTCTAAGTTATACGTTCTTGAATAGGAAAAGAGCAATTTCATCAAATCTGCCACAGTATTATCTACACGTACGCAAGTTTAGATCACGCTAGCTTTAGAATCTAGAACAATACGTGTTCAGTCAAGCCATATGCTTCAGGAATCGTTCAGGAATATGCTTGAATTGGTCCTTGCATTATTGACTTAAGCCTAGATTTAGGCTTGTAATTCGCCAACAGATCGTAAGTCTATAGCAGCGTTGCGCAAACCAGATCTGACGATTGTTTTATCACAGCCTTACAATATTCCGAAGTACTTAACATGTATGTTCCTTAATAAGGAAACCGACTGAGTGGAGTTTATAGTACTTCATTGCATCAACTGAGTATAATTATTGCAGTATATCGTGCTAGCTTGGAATCGGCACTTAGTACCTATACACTTAGAAAATTGAAAGTACTTTTTCCGTACTTTTCTCAATTCATAACACTATGAGTGCGATGTTTCATCACAGCAATCTTCTCTTCACGTCAATCTAACAAGATGTCATCTTCAAAGGTTCTTTTTAGGTTTTCCTTTTTGTTACTATTGTTTTTCACGTCCATATATAACCGGTATAGACCCTGTTCGCCCTAGTTACTGCCAGGTTTAGTTCACCTGTTGTGAAACACCAGTCATCACCGGAAATCCATTTGAATTTCATTTCACAGCTTGTACTTGCACTATCCTCCCAGCTCATATTCCCTAGTCTGGAAATGCTTTTTCATATTTCTAAGAAAATGTGCTCTTTCGCCTCAGAGCTATCGTTCTTTTTTATTACAAGACAAAAAAACCTGGGTCCAAAATATCAAGTCTGTTTCTACTTTTTTTTACCACCAAGTACCTTCTTAAGCACTATCCCAAGATGCTGATCACACAAAGGCCAATGTCTACGATGTGAGGTTGAACTGTATGGCACGGCTGATTAGAGAATTCGCTGGGCTTACATCACGTATCGAGATCACTCGCAGGACCTACAGGGTAGAGCTGAATTTGTATACAAACCCTACACCATAATGTTGGGTTCACTCGCATAGCCTTCAGGATTTAGCTGTATCTGCATATAGACCGTACATCATGATGTCGAGTTCACTCGCAGAAATTACAGGGTACATCTGTAATTGTGTACAACCATACACTAGGTTCACTCGCATAGATTTGGCTATATTTACATATAGACCCTACATAATACAGTCCTGTCCATTGAGCATCACATACTTGCGTTCGCTCACAGCCTAGAGCATTATATGCATATCATACAGCGTTTACATCATGTAGTCGAGTTCGTCATCCAGGTAGGTGCGCATGGCCTTCTGACACTCGGCCGAGGCCCAGCGGTCGACCAACATGCGACACTCGGTCTCGTTCGTCAGCTCCATCTTACCCCGCTGCTGGCTGCGGATCAACAGCTTCGACCCCTCCAGACTCTGGAAGCAAAAAGTCACAGAAATTAATGATTTTATATCATTACTCAATGCTGCCATGCAATGCTGTGTATGCCTTTGAGGAGTATGAATGGTTATGATAGTGGTATCAGTTGCTTTATCAAAATTTACCTAAAGCCAAATTATTTGTAAAAACTACTTAAACTTTTTTTGTTCCGAGAATTAAACAGCACAGAAACTGCTCCCTAACTATTCAGTACGGTAGATAGATTATATCCCGGCGACATTTGAAAATGTTTCTCATTGATGAAATTATATTTACAGTGAGGTTTACAAAAGAAGGATAATAAAGAAAATACAGAGTAGGCAATTTAGATGAAGTTCAAATTGAAAGCTTGTGAAACTGGTCACACAATTATGACTCGTTAATCCATATTCCAAGAATGACAAATAGCTTATTTTGAAGTAAAGTTACACAAAAAAACATGTCAAGAAATATCTAGGCTTGAAACTGCTACATAAACTCACCCTGATGGACTGGCTGGCGATGTTCTGTACGCGCGGTATCACCTCCTGCATCATACTGGTCGGCCAGAACACCTGAGACACGAGCCCAATCTGGTACGCCTCGATCGCGGTCAGCTTACGCCCACCCAGCAACATGTCGTTAGCCTGAATAAACAGAAATGCATGTTGGTGTTATTTTCTATGAAAATTGTTTCTTAATACAATGCAATAATTTTTAGGACTAAATACCTCAAACTTAGTTGAGCATAATTTGGAATCGATACAGGAAACTCAAACATTGATAGGTATGAATATTCAATCCAAAAAATGTCTGTCAAAGGACGACCAATATATAAAATCTGAATGTCCACTAGCATTTTACGGTTGTCCATATTTTTCTTCTCCGATAGATATTTGAATAGCCCAAGTTACAAAGTGTCTACCGTCCTTTACTAATTTGCTACTCATGCACATACCATGCATTTTAATTAATTGTAACTTAGAAAAGAAAGAACAAGACAAACTATTTTCTGAAAATCCTGTCCTTACACGGAGGACCAGAAATCAAATTCTAGTCGTCCACATCAATTTTATGATTGTCGACACACGGACACACAATGCTAGCCTGATTGACTTAAAAAGTATGAATGGGAAATATCAATGAAAAGAAATAAATCTCACCATGGCCATGCCCATGACTTGGGGGAAGGTGAAGGAGCTGCAGCCCTCGGGGGTCTGACCCAGCCGGCCGTACGGGCAGAAGAACGACGCCTTGTCGCTTGCGTAGATGATGTCGCACAGCGGTAGGATAGCAGCTCCAAACCCGATGGCCGGACCGTTCACCGCAGCCACTATGGGCTTTGGGAAGGCAATCACCACGTTGACAAAGTCCCTGAAATGGGAGTACATGTATAAGCCACTTTCAGTATACTGCGAATATCTTAGTGAGAATAAATCATTATTATACCTTATACTTTACCCATAAAATGGTATGCGAATTCCCAGGAATTTCTCTTTATTGGCTTTGAAATCATGATGAAATGGTGATGGTTTGAAAACCATCTCTTGAAACTGCATTAAATGAGTGAAACCCTGGTCAGAACTGAAGTCCACTTTTAGATCCAAGGGCTCCTTTGCTTCCAATACTCATTTTTTTGACAATTTCCAAAAAAAAGAACAATTCAAATTGTGCGACATTTATTAATTCAAAAAAGATTTAGAAACATTTACAGATTCCAGATTTCTTTTTTCCTTGACTTCTGTCAAAGCAAAGTAAAGATTTTTTTAAAAAGTCAATTCTGACCTCATACTGTTAGATGATAACCATACAAGACTTGAGTCCTTACCTGATGGCGTCTGCCATGCTCTGCGCGCTGTGTCGCCGGTCTCCGCTCAGCAGGTAGTTGAGGTCAATACCCGAGCAGAAGATGCTCCCCGAGCCACTGAGCAGCACCACGCGCGAGTCGTCAAACTTGGCGTTGTGAAGGGCCTGCGACAACTCAGCCAGAACCTGAAGTAGCAATGGGTACAGATTGTGAAGGAAAATTATACATTTGTTTACAATGAAACAGTAGGCTTTTACAGCGTTTTTCTTCACCCTAGGCCTAACCCAATGGAAAAGAGAAACTACAGTTTAGAGTTACTGAGTAATGGCTAATACTGCAAATTTACAGTGACTAACGTTTTATACTATTATGTGTAGTGATAACTATCCCCGACTACTTGTACTCTTAACGATGCACAATAATGTTCTATGTAAGTGATGATTGGGCATTAGGACTAATGATAGAATTTGATAGGGGAGTATGCTTTCAAGGACAATGTTAGTAAAGTTTATCTAAGGGCCTACCTTGGGATTTAGTGCATTTTTCGTTTTACTCGTAGTAAACAGCCACATCTGCGTATATCCAGCACACTTCTTAACGATGATCTCCTTATAGCGGAACGCGCTCTCCGACTGCCGCACGCTCACTCTTCGCTCCACCGTCTCATCCTCCTCTCCCGAATCAGAATGTTTGCTGCTCTTCTTGCCGCCTCGGCCAGGCTGTAGGCTGTTGGGGAGGTTGCGGAGCAGGCTCTTATACGAGGCGGTCGAGGGACTAGTCGGAATGAGTGGCATCACGGGGATGGTGGGCAGGTCACTCATGAACAGATCGGGTCGCTGCGACTCGGCCTGTGTCCGTGGTTTGACCGGGGTCATGTGGAGCGGGGACGTTGGCGGAGTCTTGTGGGCCACGGCTGCCGCTGACTCGGGCACTGCGGCTGCGGCCGCCTTGGCCGGGGAGACTGGACTGCTGCTGGATTGACGGGGAACTGAAACAAACACATTATATTGGCTTTATAGCTAAACTGAGTGGATATCTATCAAAATGAACATACTGTAATTGTAAGTGATGTTTGAATACACTTGTCTTCCAGTCAGTGTTTGAAATTAACGATTTATTTCATGTGCCGGTCGGGTGGGTTTATTTTCAGACTGCGCCTGGTGATTTTATCATGTGCACAGTGCCACACTAACAGTTGAGCTTTTTAAATTTAGTCGCCAAAAAGACGCCAATTTCTGATTTAAGTTGCAATTTTAAGTATTTTGCTATTGCCAAAAAGAAATAGCCATCTCATGATTTGAGTTGCCAAATGCAGAAAATCGTCGTGTCCATCTGTGGAACTTTGTGCGCTATTTGGAACACTTTCAGTGTGTAGGCAATAACAGCTGTGTAGGCCTACAATCTAACATGTAACAATATTATGCTATTTGATAGGGTTTTTTTCTCAACTAACTCACAGTCTGACTGGCCGACTGAATCAAACAATCGATGGATTTTAATCCTTAAAGGAGAACCGCAAAAGCAATTTTAATATTCATATTATATTGAATATGTATTTCTTTAAATATATCTGCAAAAGTTACTGCAAATATATCATAAATATAGCAGAAATAAATCTTTAAAAATTAAATTGCATAGTGGCTTGCATTGAGTGCAGGTTACATCATCTATGCTCTTTAACATATATGTATGGCAAGCTTATAAGGTTCTTACTATGGGTGACTTCACACACAGACACTTGTGAAAAAAAGCCCAGATGACATTGACATTGTCACATAAGCTGTGAGAGTGTATTCTCACTCCTAACAAAAGCTTATTTAGCTTATTGTTGTATCCATTTGTGCTAATTTAAGTCTAATGATGCTTAAAATATACATCAATTAAGAAGTTTGTACTATATTTGGGATTTTTGTTTATTCCTTTGCGCTTCACCTTTAACAATTGGACAATTCATACCAGGTGCCTGCAGAAATATGTGCAATGAGTGGAGTGTAATTGCAAACACGTGTAGTTGTAAATGCAGGTAAGGCTATTATAGTATACATGAGATCATCAAACATAAAAACGGACATTGACGGCTGAGTCACAGGTATTCCGTGGGTACAACACGTTAACCACCTAAGGACGTGACGGCCTACTTTATGCACAATAACGTTGGCTTCTGTTGCTTCTTAGCCCTTGTGTTATACTTCTCAATGCTAAATATGTATTTTTTACAGCGACTCTTTTTAGTATCTTGAAGTTAAAAGTATCTTAAAGTTTTTTTTGTTTTTTTTTAAACGACTTTATTTTATACTGGGCAGTTTTCAGTATACATTACTGGTTTCCGGCACCACCCAGTTGTGGATCATTTGGGCACAATTCAGTGCATAGGACTCGAACCCATGGGGTGCCAATCACAACAAGTAGTACCAACGCCTCAACGACATTGGCCACCCCGACCCCTTGAGAAGGGCAGATAAGTTAATAAGTAAAATTTAATGGTACTATGCACCATGCACATAACAGTCATTTGAAGTCCTTTTCAAGACATTTAAGACCACAGTTTTCTATTACAACTGGCATATTATGGAGTGAGCTTTATCAGAATTTCGCGGTAAGTTGAAAAACATGTCCTTTCAGAGTCACAGTGAACTGCTCTCCAAACCTGGCAATGTGCTTCTCAAACAGAGTAAAATTAAAGCCTTTTGTTCCGAAAAACTGATTTCTGACCATTGAAGGTTTATCAGCACTCAAGTCGATTTGTTTAGAATGTTCTATTAAATCTCGGTAGAGCGCTAAATGGGACTTCCCGGAGTAAACGGCAGTGTATACTTCCTGAATCAGTATGTATGAAATATTTAAATGAGCTACTGAAATGTTACTGAAAATACACTGTCATAATGATTTTACACCCTAGGTAATTTAAATATTTAGGCAGTGTCCGAAATTAAGAGTGCATCCTGCACCCGGGGTGCATGATTCTAAAAAGTGTGCACTCTGATGGTGCATGGTTTTCAAGCATTTTAAACATGTAATCATAGTAATGTACAAACCGAAATGCCCTCGGGTGCACAATTATAACACCTGTGCACCCGGTGAGTGCATAAAATAAAAGTTCAATTTCGGACACTGTTAGGAGATACTGATTTCTCACTGCACAACCACTGTTTTCCCACTGATTTCTCATTGCAAGCTCACACTGATTCTGCACTCACTAGACAATGATTTCCCACTGCGTTTTAGTCTGGGATGGGATTAGGAGATTATGTTTCTCGAGTCAAATGGCACAAAGGGGAATACTTTTGGATATGAAATTCGTTCAACTGAATGGAATACTAGGAACTCTTATTGAAACACCAAAAAAAGGTCTAGACTGCGTACATCGTAAGAAAGTCAGAATATTATGAACACATGACAAAATTTGGGTAACTGAGATCTATATACAAACACTGGAGCAAAGCTTCATGCAAAAATATACAATAAGTGTTCAATTCCAGAAGATAAGATACTTGTAGTTAAATGGCTTCTTACCTGGTTTGACGACCTTGGTTTTAGGCTTAATGCTGTCCTTCAGTAACATTTTCCTTGGTGACAGACCAGGAAAGGCGGCGCTCGTACCATCCGTCCCCAGCATCTTAGCCACCTTGGCGTCAGACGCACCAGACGGGGACAGCGAGGAACCCGACTCAGAGTCGTCCCCATCATAGTTGGGGTTCAGCGAGTAGAGTACGTCATCATCGCTCGTGTCTGGAGAGATCGGTCGTTTAACAGCCTTCTTCTGTTTCAACTTAGAGACTGCTTGTGGCTGTTTGGGTTTCTTTGGTCCTCTCTTCACTTGGCCCTCCTGGGCAGGCCTACCTTTTTTAACTGGACCGTCTCCGACTGGCTTCACTTTGTTGAGCGGACTCACAGTCGAGTCAAGCTTCGGCTTCTTGGCCGGAGTGGTGCCCGTACCTGGCTTGGCCTTTGGAATCAGGGCGATTTTCTTGGATACAGTGTCTTTGGGTACTGGACTGGTTTTCGTTGATTGTTTCTTTTGTGCTGTTAGCACTTTGGGCTTTTTCTCGGATGGCACTTGTTTTTTAGTTTCTACATTTTTAACAGTAGCTTCTTTTCCTTCCTTCTTTTTCGGGGTAGTAGATTCATCCGATTTTGGAGATTTTGAGATGTTTTCTGCTTTACTTAGAACGATAGATTTTTTGGCAACAGGGCTGGGTTGTTTTGGACTGGATTGCTTCGGGCTAGTCTTCATTGCCATGTCGTATTCTATCTTTGAGAGTTTGATGACATCTTTTAGAATGATTCGAGGAGACTTGCGGGGTGACCGCGGGTTAAGTAAACTCAGGCGCTTTCGCGGAGTTTTCAGTGGGGCATTTAATGTTACCCTCTTCTTTGCTGCTGTTTTTAACTTATTGGCGACGTTCAGCGTTAAGTTACTCTTTTTTCTCTGTGCAATAGACGGGCTTTTCTTAGTAGGGGAAGTGTCCGTAGACTTGACTACTGATTCTGGGGTCTTGTTCAAGTCGGGTTTCAAGGTGCTTGCTTTCGGTTTACCAGGTTTGCGCCCTGGCTTGGCTTTGGTTGTTCCCTTAGCTTTAACATTTTCAGGTACCTCGGAAGTTTTGTCATTACCTTTCCCTGCAGACTGTTTCTTGACACTCTTGACTACCTTTTTGGAAACCACTTTAGCCCCAACTTTGCCCTCTTCCTTTGTGACTAATGCTGCTTCTGTTGTTGTAGATTCTAATACATCTGGCTGTACTGCACTTAATACAGTCTTAAAAGGCCGGCCGCGCTTTACTTGTCCTTTAGTGCCACCCTTGGTCACTCCCACCTTGAACCCAGGCTTGCGACCCGGCTTGCGGCCTGGCTTTAACTTAATCCTCAGCACCGAATTGAGTACAGATTTCTTCCCCAACTGTCCTTTACCTTTCACACCTGCCTTCGGTTTAGCCAGCTTTTCTTGCAAGGTTTTCTTTTTCGGTCCTGGCTTGGCTTTAGCAATCGGTTCTGACATCGGCACTTTGATTTTGGTTACAGGAGATGTTTTGTTCAGTGTCTTTGGGGTTTCTGTCCCTTTCGGGGAGAGTGACCTTGGGGATACAGAACCTGAATAGCTGAGTTGGGAGTCCAACGACAAGCGACTTTGTCGTATGCGTGAAGGATATGTCTTCACGACACCTAATCCTTTTTTCTTTTTCGTCAGCGGAGCACCAGGAGAACGTTTGTTTACCTGAGAACTGTTCGTTGGGCTACCTATCGCACTTGCTGAGCTCGCTTTCTTCAATTTTTTTTGTGAACCGGTAAGACTACTACTGAGGCTTCGCTTCCTGCCTGGACCCTTCGCTGACAAAGCTGGAGACGCCTTGCCCTTTTTGGGGCCAGGCTTTCCCGGTTTAACGATAACTCCTGAACTGAGTTTTCGTTTTCCTGGACTTTTTGGAGTTGTCCCTATGCTAACTGGAGTGTCCGGAGTGGGTGGAACCGAGTGAGACTCATCAGCACCTACATTTTTACCCCCAGGTTTCTTTTCATTGTCCTTTTCTGAACCCTTAGCAGATTTACCCACATTTCCCTGTGAAGATTGTCGCCGCCGTCCCCTACCGGCCCCTTTCACGTTCCCTGAGGGGGCGGGTAGGGTTTGAGCAGTCTCTATGTCAAGACTGAGCTTCTTCTTGACCCTAGAGATGGGTGACTTTTGTTGCTGCTGCGATTCACTGGTTGATGACTTGGGAGACTTAGGGGGCGATTTGGGAGACTTAGGGCTTGGAGAGAGAGTAGGACGCGCTCGTGGATTGACCGGTGATAGGGACCCTTTTCGTCTCTCTGTTGCTGCGTGGTTCCGGACATCAACTTCTAAACTGTCCGCCAGGGATGACCTTTGCTGCTGGCCCCGCGGGCTGCCACGGGGGGATTTGACTGAGGGCGATGGGGTGAGAGGCGCTGGGGAAATTACACCATAGTCTGTGATGATATTGATGGGTGTTTTTGTGCTGACAGAGTCAGTCGGTGGGACCACAACTACTGATGGGGGTGGTGAGCTGCTCCCCGGGCTGCTCCGCTTTGAGTCACTCCGACTGAGTCGTACCGGGCTGGTGTGACCTGTGCGGGTGGGGGACGATAAAGAAGGCACATTTGCTGCCACGGAAGTCAAAGCCTGGTCAGACTTTTTCCGCTTAGTCTTTGTACTATTGCCAGTTGCTGCTGCCAAGTCAGAGGCGCTGCTGGAAGCACCACTTACTGTCGAATCGTGACTGAACCGTCTCAAGGCCCACCGACTCCCTCCTGTCGGATGTAACGCTGCCGGGCTATTTGCTAAACTGTCTTTCATATTGCCATCAGCTATACTTCCTACATGGTTCATCACCACAGCCTCAGCATTGGTGGCAGTGGGGGAATTAACCGCGGAGGACATGCTGGGTGTTGTGGATCGCGATCTCAAACTGGTCCTGCGAGTCACTTTGGGCAAGACTGGGCTGGTCGGAGGGTGGCCCGAAGACTCATTGAACTGTGTGATGAAGGCGTGACCATTGGGCCCGAGTCGGTCGGAAGGCTCCCACGAGTCCTGGTCGCTGTCACAGCCCCGCCACCGCACTAGGTACTCCGTCTCATCAGGACCAGCCTGCCGCCGTGCCAACACTTTGTCAATCTGTGAAAAAGCAAAGAGAAAACAATTAGATTGAATGTTGAATATCCAATAACAAATCAATCAGAAAGTCATGATGGCACATGAAAAGTTTCTGACTTTACAAACAACAAGGACAAAAGAATATGTTTAATACCAAATCAAGTCATTTTAATAAATATTGGCACAACTTAAAAGTATCGTATTGGAAATGGGGCAGCTTTTTTTAAAGTTCATCTTCTGCTTGCAGGAGGAACTTATTCCAACACCAGTTTGACATGGAAGGGGCCATTCCCACATTCAAATTACAGAAATGCTATGGGATATAACAAAATGGCCCGCAATTCTAAAAAAGTGCCCCCCCCCCCCCCCCCCAAAGGATAAGGAAAAAGAGACTTTTGTTACTCGACGTCTTTTTCTAAGAAGAACCTGTACCTCATACTCCCTACCTCTCTGTTCCTAAACTTGATTTTGGTTAAAATACTCTGATCAGTGGTAACTACAGGCTCCCCCCGGAAAGTGTGCATAATTATCTAGTTGATAGCTAAAAACAAAATCTTAAAAGTTGGTGGCAAACGGAAAACTAAAGGTTCCTCTTCTGGACTTCCTAGGGGAACTTTGCAGGTAGCATTTTATGTCAGTGTGCATGCTTTTTATGTGCATGACGTATGGGAAACTTCATATGGTCATTTGCTGTGGTGGCTAAATGGCCAGGTGAAAGACATCAGAACACTCGAAGTCTTCTTACTAAGCTGCTAAAGCAGGCTTGATAAAAAATACTGGACCAGTATGCAATTTTTACTTGTCCAGCCTTGTATTTCACTGCACCGGGCAAGCAGGCTCAGTGATAATCCTGAGAATATCTTACTATCAAATTGCGGTAAATTTGAAAGTTAGAATCCTTTCCAGGGGTTTTCTTTAGCTATTTTGTCTACCGGGCTAACGGTCCCTGTCTTTGCCCTAGCCCAAATCAACGTTCCACTACTCCATATACTAAATTGTTATTACTTAATTTCAAATCTTTTCACAAGCCCACCGGTCTAGCTGCTCAAAGTTTTCACTAACCCTGCAGGAATTTTACTACCAGTAGTACCCGGTTCTAGTAGTAGTAACTCTATGTGGACTAGTGGACAAAATCCTTAACCCCGCTTTCTCCCAAGTTGTCTTGGTAAAGAAATTAGCTTATTTCCCTAGTTTGATATGTAACTACTGCCCTGATTCCAATTCGGTCTGTTCGCTGCCTGGGGGACACGGTCTATTTACAACGAGATTGAGCCACTTTTTATTCTCCACTTATTCCCCGGTCGCGTTTTACCCTTCACTTATTTCCCATTGTGCGGCAGTTTCTGTTGTAAAATATGTCAACCAGTTGAAAGACCAAGATACTAGAGAAAAGCGGTGGAAGGGGCGCATGGCTCTCCTTATGATAAGTTAGCCATAAGGCCATAATATATGGGTATTAAGACTATTTGAGTTGGCCCCTTCATCCTATTACTAAATTTGGCTAATTGACACACTTAATATATCCACAAAGGGCCAGGGTTGCCACAAACCAGAGACGTAAAAATTCCCCTACTTTTCCCTGACTAATTTATTTTGTCCCTGACAAATATGATAAGAAAATCCTTTCCTTAAACAGCCTGCTTGAACCACCCTAGATAGTCCTTTCCTCCTATTTAGGCTGGGACTTTTGAAACACAGGATGCCCGACAAAAATCACCAAGACCCCAAAATATCTCAAAGCCCACCAGTCCCATCGACTCCCTTTTTCTGAGTAAACCTAGAAAGCTGGTTAGGCATTTACGTAAAAATACACGGATTTTGAGTGTCAAAATAGACCAGTTCTTCATTTGTGGACTTGGAAACACCATTTTCCCCTGACCAAGGTCAATTTTCCCTGACATTTTTCAAAATTCCAGTTTTCCCTGACTAATTTCAAAATCCCCTGACTTTTCCCTGACCTTGAAAAAAATACTTTCCCTGACTTTTCCCTGACCGGTGGCAACCCTGCCTATAATGGGACAGTATATACATATACAAAGTAACTCGGTCTACTGGTACAATAACATTTTGTTAGGAAACAGGTACCCCTGTCCTTATCCCAAGCAGCACATGGTCCTTACCTTTATTACTAATATGTGACTGTGTTCTTTTACAAAGACCATATAGATTCCCTTTATCATCACGTCACTTGTAATTATTCTTAATGTATTCATTAACATTGCCAAACGAAAATTTAGATTTAGTCCCATAAATTTCAGCCCGTTTTTTTCTGGAAGACCTACCTCGGGTGCAGGGTGCACCCTTTAATTCGAACACTGACCGGTACTTATGCTAACCATCTTTTGCTAAGGAGAAGCCACTCATGATTATGAAAACCTCTTCAACACATAAACGGTTGCATCTATTTAAATTTCTAATTTTTGATTTATTGAATGCGATAGGATTTAATTTAAATTTCAGTGTGGCAAATCCTGATGTATTAAAGCAAAGATGTGCAGTAGTTTTGGAGTCAAGTCAACCAAAATGACTGAGTAAGGAGCATTGGTAGGCTAGTCCTCTGACGACCAGAAAATTGAAATATTTTTTCCCCAGCCTTATAGATCTAAGTCTGAATACCCCCACGACAGAGTGTGGCAAAATCTATTATTTCTCGGTCTCAGGCCTCACCAAATCCAGGTTTCCGGTGACCTGTCTGCCCTCTAAAGCCCCACCCTCGTGCGTCATAGTTTGGGTCTCCTGTGGACACCCAGTCATTTCAAAATTATGTTAAGATATATTGCTATGCACATACACACATTGACAGGCGCAAATTTTTTCAATTATTTTCATTTTTTTGATACTTTTAGACAGGATGTTATACTTGTAGATCTAAGCCCATTTCTTACCACTGATTCTGAGTGATTGACTCTTATCCTATAGATCTAGATCTAAAAATAGAATTCAACAAACTGAACGCCAATTATATTCTCAGTCGATCATATCGACTGGAACATATATCACATAGATCTATAATGCTGACCATATTTTCCCAACAACATTTTATCAATCCGTACATTCAATCATGTGGTATGTGCATAGGCTAAATCTTAAAGAAAAAATGCAATTCCATTTCCTCATTATATAATAGACTAGGGTATATATAGAATCCAGATAATAAAAGTGAGAAAATTACTATGTCTTGTCTCAATTCGGATATCAATAACTGGAAACACTGACTTCATTTGATTCACTTTTTTGTTGTTGCAATCTGCATGACCGGTACCAGACTTATGATAAGGTTCCAAACAGTCACTTAATTATTAGATCTAGATCTACACTTATACAATTTTATGGTTTGTCTTGATTGTTTTAACTTAAAAGCAAATACAAAACAACGTTATGGCAACAATCATATAAATATATTACGAGACAACATGGAAGATTCTAACCTTGCACTAAAATGTTGAAAATTGTAAACCCATATGGAAAAAAACTCACCTGTTGGCTAGATATTAATTAGCCTTATTATTATGTAATACCGTTAGAACTAGACTCTACCACTGACAACATAAATTCAAACTCAACATGAAAAATAACTGGCCTCCTCATGTCTAGCTTACTTGGATAATTCTTGCCTAGGATACCAAGCTATAACTCCGTTGCATATGCATAGGCCCTGTTTCTCGTAGCCTGTCAAACTTGTTGAACCATAAGTCCAGGTGCGCTCTCAAAACACAGAAAATCCTTTCTTCTGAACACAAAAGATAAAGTGACTGGGGAAGCTGAGGTCGAACCGCTCCTCCGAGACGGTGTGCGACAAAGAAAAACAACATGCACTGCCACAAAATAACGCCCAACTCCTACAAGCTAACTCGTTCTTATACTGGAAGGAAACATCTCAGGACAATAAAGATCTTACTCCTACTTTAATTGCCTTTTTCCTTAGGTTTCGCCCGTCGACTGCTCTGCTTTAGACCTCGGGAAGCCGGCTTGCCGTTCCCCGCGCTCGCCTACACTTCACAATTCTTTCACTGCCTGCTCGTCTAAAGGGACATAAAACAGTCTAATTTTTACATAAACGCACAGGTTAATGTCTTTCCTTGAAATTCATATGTACTTTGCTGGGGTTCTGTTGCCGATATTTTGCAAAAAGACCAAGTTTTCCACTCACCTCACAAACCTCGGCACTTTCCGCCATTTTTCTGGGACAAGTCTATTTTCTTGTGCGCATGCGCGGCGCCCACCTGACCTCTAGAACAAAATGGCGGCGCCCATGACAAACTTTTGCCGAGTGGCCTCTTTGATCCAGAAATCTGCTGCATTCAGGTACAAACTTTGGTTCATTCTGAATATTGATTGTGTAAATTTTAATGGAAGTGCTGCTGCCTTCTGAGATATTTAGTTTTGGCTCAAGTCAAAGTGGTTGACCTAGACATTGATTATTTCATTCTGAAAGTGTACCTCAAACATGGTTTCGGAATTTTTTGAACTGTCTGTAAGCAAATTATAACTTACTTGTAGGATTCTGTGGGTGGCTTGAACTACTCCAAGATAACTACAGCTATTTTGCATGTGGTTATCTCAAAGGTCGGGTTCAAACTGAGGTCGGGTTATCCGGCAGCCTCCGACGACGCGTGGTGGCCGAAAATGGAACTACGACGATCGACGTTTCCTACACTCCTCCCCATTCCATTTTTTAGGAGGGCTCTCTCCATCAGAACCGTCATTCCATTTTGAGTCATCATTCCCTTTTGAGTTGGTGGTGGCTTTAATTGATTTCCTCATAAGAGTTCACTCCACCAGAAGTAGTGGTCATTATCTTTCCTTAAGTTGGCTGTTGCAGAAGTGGTCTTTCAAGAGGGCCCCCTCCATCAGAAGAGGCCATTTTTAGGAGGGCCCCCTCCATTAGAAGAGGCCTGCTGTAGAACTATATCTTACTAACATCTGGCTCTACGGGTGTATGTACAGTCTATAGGCTCTAGGGTGAACATCTAGTTGCTACTATTTACAGTGGTAGATCCTCTTGACCTACAGCCCGAAGAACTTCCGGGCATTCCCTGGGGAGATCTCCAAGTCGAGGCTGGGTGGGATTCCTCGGAGCTTTCCTATTTGGCCCGTTACCAGGCGGATGGAAGTCAGTCCATGCTGGTTGGACAGGACCCCTCCTGGGCAGAAGTAAAGGCTGTTGGTTTCCAGAGGGAGCTTGCCCAGCTCCAGGCTCTGTACCACCCGGTCCAGTCCCGGGTGGCGGTCAGCCCTCAGAAATTCTCCTGAGGTACTGGACATCGTCTTAGGGGCCCTTGCACTAGGTGGATGAGCTTTTGTTGTGGGCACCAGCTTCTGTTTTCGTGGTGGTACCCTTCCACTCTCAAGGGGCCTTCGTACATTGGCCTCTGCCCCGGGTGAATGGGCTGTCTTTGAGGGCAGTGTGGTCCCCTCAATTGAGACCATACGGTTCTCCTCTTCTGCCCTTTCTGGTTCCGGGGTTCTGGCCTGGTACCCCCACTGGACCCTTCGGGGTCTGTCATCTCCAAAGGTTACCTGAAGACCTCTGGCTGGTGCGGGGGGCTGGTTTTTGTCTGGGTCCCAGCTAGTGAGAGCTGACTGGTCCCCAGGCAGCTGGAGAAGGAGGACGGGGGTCCCCCCTTGGCCCATGAGCCCCGTGATGTTGATTGGCAGTCTAGCTGATGTGGGAGGCTGGTTGTTGTCTGAGTCCAAGTCAGCGAGAGGCAATTGTTTCCCAGGCAGCTGCGGAAGGAGGACCGGGGCCCTCCCTTGGGCAATGAGCCCTGCGATGTTGCTAGGCGGCCCGGTGACATCACTCTTCCGCAGACCAGGTGGCATGGCAACTCGCAGGGAGCAGGTGAAGCTCCTAATCTGGCCTCCACAGGCTGTAGCCAGTAGCTTGACGTCTTGGTCTTCCCTGTGTGCAGCATCTCCCGCTGTGTCCACAAGTGGTTGCGCTGTAAATCTTCTGGTCTTTTTGTCTTGGGATGCCTTCTTGCCTGTAGCATTGGTCACCTGTGGTGGACTTTGGCCAAAGGATGGAGCCGAGGCCAGGGGATGCTCTTCCTCTTGCTCGAGCCCAAGTGATTCCTGCCGGGTTTCCTGGTCCAAGCATGGTGCCTGTTCCAGAAGGTGATTTTCATTGAGCTGGGATGGAACTTCCTGGCCCAAGTGTGAAGTCCGATCCGGGCGGTGATCTTGGTTGAGAAGGGTTGGTGACTGGTCAGTGTTCGCTGGCAGGTGAACTGGAACCTCTCCAATCATCTTGTCCTGAGCATTTGCCAGATTTCGGGATCCCCAGTTCATGGGTTGAGCCTGGTCTGGGGGGCAACCTCGGTTCAGAAGGGTTGGTGATAGGTCACTCTTCCCAGCACCTCCCACAACATTCACTGTTAGGCAGGCTGGGATTTCTCGTGTCTTCTTGTTCTGGGCAACTACCGGATCTTGGGATTTCTGGTCCATGGGTGGGGCCTGTTCGAATTCCGGGCCGAAGTGTGATATTCGGTCCAGCGATTGCTCCAAAAACTGGGCTTGATCCAGTGGGTGATCTCGGTCCGAGCATGAGGGCTGATCCCGGGAGCGGCTTGCGATGAGGGGTCGCCATGAAGCCTGTTGGATTTCTGGGCCGAAGTGTGAACCTCGGTCCAGCGGGCGACCTTGGTTAAGGAGCGGTGGTGATTGGTTGCGCTTCCCAGCACCTCCCACAGCGTTCATTGTTGGGCGGGCTCGGACTTCTCCTGTCTTCTTGATCTCAGCAGCTTTCAGATCTTGGGGTCTCTGTTCCATGGGTAGAGCCTGTTGGATTGCCGGGCCAAAGTGTGACACTTGGTCCGGTGGGCGACCTCGGTTAAGGAGGGGTGGTGATTGGTCGCACTGACCACCCCTTCCTAGTTTTCCGATGCCGTAATCTCTGCTCCCATCAGTTTACTTTTAAGATTAGGGCACCCACGCAAGAAGTGACCCAACTCTTGGCAGTTGACACACTGCCTTGGCTGGCTCGGGGAATGGCTGCATGGTCCACTTCTGTTTAGGTATGGACTTGGTGACTTTGCTGGCCTCCTCACTGTAGTCTGCTTCTTGTCCATCGTAGCCCCAACGTCTGTCTCCACTGCTTTCTTAACCTGCTTTCCCAAACCTTGGAGGGGATCCCTTTCCAGCCTGACAATTGAGGAAGGCTGGCCGCTGATTGGGTTCCCAGTGATGAAGGAAACTGATGATCCGTATTGGCCCTTGTCTTCGTGTTTCCAAGGTGAGGTCTGTGAGCGATGGACATCTTGGCTGTCCTGGCTTCCATGCTCCCTTGGGGGCTGTTCTGAGAATTGGCAGTCGTGCCATTCCTCATGCCAAGAAATGTCATTATGGCCCCAGCCTTCATGCTCCGAGGACGAGCACTGTGAGCGGCGGACATCCTTGCTGCGGCGAAGAGGAGTCTCGTACTGGCCTTTGCCTTGGTGCTCCCACAGTGATCCTTTGCTCTGGCCTTCACCTTGGTACTCCCGTGGTGATTTCTGCGAGCGAAGGGTGTCTCGGCTGTTTTGGCGTCCTTGCTCCCTTGGGGACTGTTCTGAGAATTGGTGGTCGTGCCATTCCTCTTGCCGAGAAACGTCATAACGGCCCCCATCTTCTTCCTCCCAGGGCGCGTCCCATGAGTGGTGGTTGTTCCGGAAGTGTGGCGGCTCGGAGAGATCGCTGCCATTCCTGCTGCTCCTGTACTCTTGTTCCAGAGATTGGTGGTGCGGGACGTAACAGTTACGCAGAGGCGGAGTTCTTGATTCGTAGCCCCGTCTCTCTGGAGCCACATCATCCTCGCTGCTGGAGGAGGTGGAGTCCACTTCCCAGTAGTCGCCTGAGCCCTGCTGGGAAAACCTGGATGACTTGGCCCGCCCCTCGCTCCGGCCATGGTTGGAACGGCCACTCTCCCTTAGGGGCTCTTTTGGTGGTTGAGGTTGGCAGTCGTACCACTCCCCGTGGCGAGGGGCATCATGCTGGCTGTAACTATCACGTTCCCAAGAAGAATTCCCCTGTGAGCGGAGGTCGTTGTGGGGGGCGTGGCGGGGCGTTTCATATCGGCCCTTGTCTTCACGTTCCCACGGCGAGCCCTGTGAGCGACGGTCATCCCGGTAGTGCGGCTGTTCTGAGAGATAGCTGCCATTTCTGCTGCTCCTGTTTTCCTTTTCTGGAGTTTGGTGGTGTGGGATGTAGCGGTTATCCCGCACGCTCCCCTTACGTAGAGGAGTTGAGTGCTGCTGGGGTTTTGGCCAACCCTCGCTCCCCTCTACCGGACCCTCCGGATCTTCTGGGTGATCCTGGCTGGTCCTCCTGTCTCTTCCTTTTGAGTTGTAGGCCTCTCTCCACTTGGCCGCCTGCTCCTTTGCTTCTTTGGCCTCGCGTTCCAGCTCTTTAAGTCGCAGTTCTTTAGGATCTTGCTCAGGGTCCTCACTTAACTCTTCATCGTCGGTGGATTGAAGAGAAGCCTCTTCTCTTTCAGCTTCGGCGCGTCGGGCGGCTGCCTCCTTCTCGGCCTGTGCGGCTGCTTCCTTCGCGGCCCGGACCTGGGCGGCTGCCTCCTTCTCGGCCTGTGCGGCTGCTTCCTTCGCGGCCCGGACCCGATGACGAGTTGCTTCTCGGGCGGCTCGAGCACGCTGCTTCTGCTCCGTCGCTATGCGTTCCTCCTCTTCCACTTGACGCCGAAGCTGCTCACGCTGGTCAGCCTCGGCTGCTTCCTTCTCGGCCTCTCGTTGGCGCACCTCAGACTCATTTTGGTATTCGGTGATTGTAGCGTTCGCGCTGCTCAAGGATGAGCGCAGGCTTTCCCTTTCTGAGCGCAGGCTTTCCCTTTCTGAGCGCAGGCTTTCCCTTTCTTCCTCCTCTCCAAAGTCAATTACCTTTTCCAAGATGGCGGCGGTGAGGGCTTCAAGTATGTCTTTCTCCAGATAGGGGGCCAGATCGTTCAGCCTTCGTGCGGGGCCATGCTGCCGAAGAACCTTGGCGAGGGTCTTAGACCTCGCCGCACCTATTCTTGGTATGGTCCTTAGTTGGTCTTCGGTCCCCGTGTTAAGGTTAAACGGGGGATCAGCCGGCATACTGTTGGCCATGTTACAAGCGCGTTCACTAAAACGAAGGATGGGTCGCGGAACGTTCGAGCTGGGGTGCCGCGTCGGTGGTTAGTTTGGAGTTGCGGGGTCTTAAGGAAGGGTTGTTGCTTATCCTATGTTATCTCGTACCGTATTTCCCACTAGACTGAATTGCAGAGATTTTAGGAGGCTCCAGAAAAAGTAACCTTAAACCAGAAATTACCTCAAATTTGGAGAATTAGCTTAATTTCTAACGTCGATACCAGAAGAACTTGGATGAATCCCCGGCTTATCTTCAATCTTCAAGAATTAGGCTAATCAAAGGTGACTCCGGAAAAAGTAACCTTAAACCAGAAATTACCTTAAATTTGGAGAATTAGCCTAATTTTTAGTGTCGATACCCGAAGAACTTGGATGAATCCCCGGCTTATCTTCAATCTTCAAGAATTAGGCTAATTAAAGGTGACTCCGGAAAAAGTAACCTTAAACCAGAAATTACCTTAAATTTGGAGAATTAGCCTAATTTTTAGTGTCGATACCCGAAGAACTTGGATGAATCCCCGGCTTATCTTCAATCTTCAAGAATTAGGCTAATTAAAGGTGACTCCGGAAAAAGTAACCTTAAACCAGAAATTACCTTAAATTTGGAGAATTAGCCTAATTTTTAGTGTCGATACCCGAAGAACTTGGATGAATCCCCGGCTTATCTTCAATCTTCAAGAATTAGGCTAATTAAAGGTGACTCCGGAAAAAGTAACCTTAAACCAGAAATTACCTTAAATTTGGAGAATTAGCCTAATTTCTGGTGTTGATACCCAAATAAATCAGGGTAGTACTTCCGATGAATTATGATGCGAGCCTGAGCCCGATTTTGGGAGTTTGTAAATAAAGTCACCAGGCTCTGTGGCCTTATATAGGATAAATGGGCAAAATTACTAAGTCCAAGTAGGCTTACTAAAGTTATGAAAATTACTCCTAATTCAGGGTAAAATAACTTAAATATATGGCCAAACTTAGTACATAATAAATGCAGAATGTTCTGTAGGGCCCACTTAATGTTTTTGTAAAGTTTTAGCCAAAATGGCTGACTCCTGGCCAGGAGGCCTGGGCCTTTTTTGAAAACTAAGCCCCAGTTTTTAGTCTTAAAAAGTTCACAACATGTAAAAATAATGGCCCAGAATTAAAATGTAGGTGACATACAGTCCCTATAAGTGGCACTTAAATCATAAACAGTCTTAGTAAATGCAGGATGGCTCTGTAATTTGTGTGATGAAATGGTTTGGGATTTAAAAATGGCCACTTCCAACCTCTCCTGGGGTGGGCAGGAAGTTGCCAAGTTTCACCAAATAAGTCCACAAAAACACACCAAACCACACAAAATGTCACATACACACACAGGGGGGTCCTTTGTGAATAATCCCTGTAAGTTTCAGCACTGTAGATGGCCTTTTTCAGACCTTTTTAGAGTCTTTGGGATGTAAACAATGCAGGGGCTTGGATGTAAACAAGTCTCCACTGGCAAAGTTTTATCTCCACAAAAATGGCACAAAAATGTCTTTTCCTGGATCCAAACTTGACAAAATCCTGGTGGGTAGGCACACCAACACTCCTGGCACCAATGTAAGCAAATTATAACTTACTTGTAGGATTCTGTGGGTGGCTTGAACTACTCCAAGATAACTACAGCTATTTTGCATGTGGTTATCTCAAAGGTCGGGTTCAAACTGAGGTCGGGTTATCCGGCAGCCTCCGACGACGCGTGGTGGCCGAAAATGGAACTACGACGATCGACGTTTCCTACATGTCTTCACTTTGAGTTTGACAGATGAGTGTCACTGACTTACATTTTTTTTTTCAAATTATTTCTTTCTTGGCATACTTTTTGAATTAGATATTTACATTGAATCACCTAAGTGCATCCTGGGAATCGATTAGTGATAAATTTTAAGATATTTCAAAAGAAAAGGGGCGTGGCATCAATGCCTAGGGCTAGACTACACAAATTTGAAAAATGCTCAAAAAAATATTGAAGGACGTATTATCAGCCAGATATGGTGTCTAGTATAATAAGCTTTTTCAATTTTATCTCAATCTGCATTGGTTCAAGAGTTAATACAGCCAGTTATACATGGCACTCTGGTTTTGCCCTGTCAAAATGACACGTGAATTTAGGGGGCTCGCTGTGCAGCTCAGGGGGCAAATTACAAACCAAAACTATGTGTCATTTTGAAGGGAAAATAAAGAAGGAAGTCATTCAAATTTAAAATGGATGAATGTCTTGTGGACGCCCAGATTATGACACTCAGGTTTCCTGCACATAGACATTTACCTCAGCCTTGATATTGAGATGTGATTTCTACAGGGTTGCCACTGGTCAGGGAAAAGTGTTTTTTTTTCAAGGTCAGGGAAAAGTCAGGGAATTTTGGAATTGGTCAGGGAAAAGTGGAATTTTGAAAAAGGTCAGGGAAAACTGATATTGGTCAGGGAAAAATGGAATTTTCAAACATGTCATAGCCCCAAATTTAAATCACAAAGTTGAAATTTGTGCAACAGGTCACAAGAATCTGGTTTGGCAAATATTATTTTGTAAATTGTGGCCCCTTCAAATGCATGTTGTGATTTTAAGGTGAGTTGCTGTGATCCAGCAATATTGGCCTGGCTACAGGAGTTGCCAAGAAAAAATTAAGGTACTGTGCTTCGAAAGTTTGAGCTTAAATGGGACGACACAACTGTTCTAGAGATTGTTCAAGGCTGTTTAATGAGGGGACTTTCTTATCTAATCAGTCAGGGAAAAATGGAATTTGTCAGGGAAAAGTCAGGGAAATGGCAGAGAATTTTGATGTCTCTGGTCAATGGCAACCCTGTTTCTATGAAGTCCACAAGATACCCAGAGGCCCCTAGTCCCCTAGGTGATGTGGCTTTAGTCTAGGGGACAGGACACCTAGGTCGCTGATTACGGTGAGGGCTGCACTCCATATGCACTTCATATATAGAGCCTATAGTTCAGTGCTTTACTAGGGCAGTCAGGCACAAAAATAGTCATTCTCGCAGTCGGGCGGAAGGAACTTTGAAAGCGAGGTGGGGATTCCCCACTTCCGGGAAAATTAGGTCAAACTTTAAAAAATCATAACTTTTTAAAACAAAAGCAAAAAAATCTGAAAAAATATAATATGCTAAGAGAATGACCTGTTCTATCGATATGGATAATATAGAGTTATAATTTTTTGAATTTATTGCATTTTGACAGATATTTTGGGTCTGGTTTCCTTCCCCCGTTGCTATGCAATCCCCTAAGCCCCGCCCTCGTTGCCAGGGTCCTCGGGGAAACCCCCCACTACATTACCCACAATCCTGTGTTTGTGACGTCAGCCCGACTGCGAGAATAGATCTACTGGTTAATTTTCTTCTGTGTGTGTTAAAATATAAATACAAGAGAACACATGACCCTAAATTATAATAATATAAAAAAGTGAATTTCATGATCAATCAAATATCTTTGGAAAATTTCTCGGGATGGAGTTGACAATGGTACACTAAAAGATTTTCGTGAAGGAAGAGTAAAGAAAAGTAATATTACACATTTTCTAATGTCTTGAAGAAAAAATATAAGAACAGACTATATTTAAACATTTACAGGTCGATCCCGTAACTCCTTATCAGAACATATAGATATTGATAAGCAGTGATCACAGTCTGAAGTCTCTTGATATGTATAAATCAAAGGGCAAAGTCTGCCAGCGAGATCATACCCTTGACCCCTTAACGCAGGATAGGCATTTTTACATTATAGAATGCATCTTGATACTTCACCTCGCAGATGTTTTATTAAAGGTACCGGGTTTTATTTTCGTACACCCTTTTTTCAAGGTTGGTGTGTGAATGTTTATAATTAATCTATTGCAAAATAGATAGTGATGTGTGAATGCATCTCGACACTTATGACACAATACATTGGTTCTTTTGTCATTGTGGATGTTTTGCACAGTATATCCAGGTAACACAGGTTGAAATCATTCGATATATTTCAGGATCTATTACAGTAACTTGAGTAAGCATGATAGGACTTTTGACTTTTTTAACCCGAATCTAGAATTAACAAATATAGGTGCAGCAATTTTATGTCTAATAAGTTCATCTACGCAAGTAAATTACCTGACATATCTAGGTCTACGTTACACTTATTATTAAGATTTCAAAAGATAGCTTTGTCTCGTAACTTGCCCCCAATGATCAGCTAGGGTTCTTACATAATATATGACAGCGCACAAATTCAGTCGTTATCAGTTGATGACGTAACGATTATAGAGATAGATATGTATCCATTAGAAACCAAGTCCAATCTTTAGGGAGAATCTATTTCTGGTAAACCATTGACCAGAGCCAACTGAAAAGTGTTTTTCAATTCTCCCTACCACGGATAGCTGATTTACAGTATTTTAAGTACCTGCAGGCTAATTTGGACTGATTTTGTCGACAAAATCCCTTGAAAACCTATGGAAAATATGCAAATAATTGTTATAAATCCATCTACAATGAATACATTTTCAAATGGCTCAGGAAATATTAAGGGATATGGATACTAACTTAAAAAATAATGATAGTTAGTTTTTAATAATGTTAATCTGCAAGTAATGATACAATTCATAAAAATTTACATGCTAAAGCCCTGAATGTTGTCGACATATTACCCAGCATGCATCCTGTTTTGGGCTAACCTGCAGGTAAAACTCGTGAAAATGGCTATCCGTGGTTGGGAGAATTGATTTTTTTTTTCAAAAAGGCTCTTACGGTAATAATGTCAGTTATCTCTTTACCAAAAATGAATTTCCGAATGAAAAAATTCCTGAACACATCCCACCCTACTTTATACCATCATTAAAGTTTACCATGTATTATTTTCAAAATTGCCTCCATCCTTATTTCATGAAGGTAGATGCAGAATACAAAATTAATCAAAGCAATTTGGTTGATGAGTTGCACCTCAAATTTGTAAAATGCAGCTTTATATATTGGCCCTTTCCCCATAGGAACCAATATTAAAGCCTGTGAGCCCAACCTATACTGTCCAACCCTATTTTGCTCTGAAATACATCATTTTGATTGGCTGGCAAACCTGCAAATCTGTCAATTGGTAAAATTTAGGAAATCATAATGTTTCATTGCTACTTGGGGATATAGAAAAATATAATTCTTGGTTATTTTAGTAACCCGAAATCTAGTGGGCAAGGATGGTTTATATGGTAATTTTGCCCAACCCTTTCCAACCCTGGGATATACCCAATGTGGGATGGTCTTGTTAAAGCAAACTAAATACAGAGTATCCTTGCCAGAAAGTGGATCATTAGACCTCTCACTCTCAGTGTACTAATTACCTCCATTTTGCAATGCCATTTATCTGACCAGGGGACTTTGATAATTCTAGACACTGGGGCCTTCGCAGCATCAGTTGCTCTGCCAAGATGTTCGCCGTAAGCGATGCCGAGTTTGAGGCAGCCCAGGGTCGCGTCCAGAAACTGAGCGAGCGCCCCGACAACCAGGCCATGCTTCAGCTCTACAGCCTCTTCAAACAGGTGAATTCTCCCTACCAGGGATAGCTGATTCTCAGTATTTTAAGCCCCTGCAGGTTTATTTGGACTAATTTTGTCGACAAAAACACAGGGAAATCTATAGAAATTATACTAATATTTGCCCTACGCCCATGAAAGAATTTTCAAACCAACAATAAACATATATGGATGCAAATAAACTAATAGATTGATCTCTATCATGTTTGAGCACAAATATTGCTATGATTATTGAAAATTCCTATACTTAAGCCTTGTGGTTTGTTGGCATATTACCCATGATGCACCTTGATCCAGACTAGGCTGCAAGTAAAGCACAGGAAATATGACTATCCGTGGTAGGGAGAAATATTTAATGATTCATCGACATAGTAGTCTGTGAAAGTAACTTTCACAGACTACTATGTCGATTACAACTTAGTTGAATGTCATTATGGTTATCCAGTTTATAAAGAAAGCAGTAAGGAAAAGGAACTCTTGTTCGAAAAAGAAATTCCAAATAAATATATCGATTGTTTGCCGATTTAATTTAATTAATAAAGCCACACCTTCGTGCAGATAAGATACTACAGAATTTACTGACCACTTATTTAATTTCATGTTATGTTTCTTAACATTTCAGTCCACTGTAGGTCCGTGCAATGTACCAAAGCCTGGTGCACTCGACTTTGTTGGCAAAGCAAAATGGAACGCTTGGAAGGAGCTAGGAGAAATTTCAAATGTAAGCAAGAAATCTTTTTCTTTAGTAAGATAGTTATGATGAAACGGGATATTTTTTCGCAAAATACCGTAACTCAGTAACTCAGTGGCAACCTGAAGTACAAAACTTTATATTATCAGGTCCACAAAACACAGTTTTGTTGCTGTCTCTTTGGGTAACTTTACCACAGATTTAAAGAATTTGTAGTAGAATGTCAAAAGTCTATAAATAACAAAGCGACAAATGCAGAGGAAAGACGGGGAAACTGTCTCCCAAAGATATCCTTGTCAGGTGAAAAAAAAATGAAAATAAAATTTTGATTGGTGACCCTGAATAAGCATATGTTGTTGTTAACAACTTGTCCTATATACATGTAGATGAATTCGGTGATATTCAAAGGGGATGGGGTATTCTAGTGGTTAGCATGCTGGCATTCCATGCCACCGGCCTGGGTTCGATCCTGGTACCTGATGCTAGACTATATCACCTTTCTGTCGTTTCCACTCCATAGATGCGATCATTGTACTGTTTTAGTCAAAAAAACATGAGTTGGTCTCGATATAGCTGAGAAATTACTGAGCACACCTAATACTCCAACAATCATCATCATCATTGATCATAATGTTCTTCTCTAGAAAACTCTAGATTTACTTTATGTGTTTTCTTAGGATGATGCAAAGGAGAAGTACGTAAACCTGGTGAGTCAGTTGGTGGCAGCGGACGGTGGTTCGGCTGCGGCTGAGGAGAGCGTCGCGCCATCGAGTACCGCAGGGAGCGAGAACTACAAACTAATCAAAGTCTCCACAGAAGGTGGCCTCTACAGCATCACACTGAACAGGCCCGACAAGAAGAACGCCCTCACACGGGAGGTATGTAGGCTGTGTGTTAATGTTATCAAGAATCAAGAATTATTTTTAGCATACTTTTTGCCGCAGTTGTTCATTTGATTATAATGAAATAAAGAGCAGGGCCTCAGGGCCTATACTGTCGAATCTTCATTCTACAGACATCCAGCAATGCATGAATTTGGAAATATCATATTTACATGTATATGATTTATATATATATATATATATATATATATATATATATATATATATATATATATATATCCTGTTAAAAATCATACTGGTGCGACATATCAGAAAGGTCTTCCGAATCCCCAGTGATATAATAGGTTTAGACAGCTTTCCAACCCATGTCTACATTGATCGTTACCCCCAGATGTACCGTGAGATCGAGGCAGCCCTGAAGGAGGCCGGGTCAGACAGCAGTGTAGCAGTGGCAACCCTAACAGGTATGCAATAATCTGATATTAAGTCTTCCTTCAAAACTGTCAGAATTTGCAACCTTTTAGCTAAAGTAAAGTCCAACAGTTCTTGGGAGCGGGACTGTTTCGACCTGTTCGTGAGAAGTTTTAAAGACTTCCATTAAGAAAGTACGTAAAAATGTCAAGAATTCTAGGCCTCCCCACCCTAATGTATGTATCGGATTCGTACAAAAAACGAACGCATATTTTCTCAAAATTCTTACCTTCAATCCCTCTTGATGCGTACTTACTTAATGGAAGGTCTTTTGGGGAATAAAGTGTAGTGATTGGAAAAAAAGTTTTTAGAAACGGTAGTTGTTGGCTACAGTAGAGTTGCAACATTGATGAGTTTTACCTAGGATGAAAATCAAGTAAATAAGAAAATTTTCTCAGTGGCCTATCTTGTTTGTTTCTCGTCCTTAATCTAAAATATGATTGATTGAAAAGAAACCTTTTTAATGACAATATCTTTTTTACAAATTAAGGGGTAAAAGTTAGCTGTTAGTGTTACAGCCTATGGATACATGTAATTGAAGGATGCCTCTAATAGGGTCTGAGTAGATAAACTATGATGAAAAACACATCAACACTTTTAAGAACATAACATAATCCCGTCGTCTCTGCTCTGCAGGGGCGGGTAACTTTTACTGCAGCGGTAACGACCTGAGTAACTTCACCAACGTCGACCCGTCCAACATGGCGCAGCACGCGCGGGAGGGCAAGGAACTCCTCCTGTAAGTCAGATCTTATGTACTTTTTTCAGGGATGTCAGTTTGGTCGGATTTCAGATTTTTTAGAAAAACAGTTAAGTCTAAGTTAAAAGGTAATTAAACTATACTAAATTAAAAACCGCAGTTAAGCCACAGTCAGAACTGAATTAGTCAGCGATGTAAACTATCAAACACCCTTGCAGGTCTTCAGAAGCTGTTTAAACCTTCAGATATATTTCAGATTAAGTTCAGATTACACATAAAATCTGAAACCTGTAGAAGAGAGTGAATTATTACAGCCTCGTGATAGGTTGATATTATTTTTCTGTTTATTGAAACAAAGCTACATCACAATATAACTTTACTGCACTTTCTAAGCCTAGGTTTTAGTTTCAGATTCTTTTTAGCCAACCCTGACTTACATCCCTGTTCTTTTTAGTTTCAAGAACTTAACAACTTTCCATGCTTTAATTGAAGTAAGGCAATTGTTTTAAACGATTTTAAAACAAAAATGAGTACAAAGTTATTTGATTGAATTTGAAAGCAATTAAAATATCCCAGGATATGTAACGTATGCAAAATGGAAGTATTCATATAGATAAATACTTTAGATAATTGTAATAAACCTTAAAGACTAGAAGATCTGGCAAAATACTGTAGACAGGATTTTTAAGCGTATATAATTTATATGAAACGTTCCATTGCTTACAATCTGATGCATAACGTAGAAACAAATTGTGTCGGACGTGGCAAGATGTGCTCTAAAAAACACTTGTGTAGAAACATACTACAAATTGCTTCTTTCCTGAGTATACCTATAGAGAATACGTGTGTAGCACATATCACCTTAAGGTAAAGTCCCAATACTTTGCATTGTATGTTGCTCTAATACCACTTTTCCCCAGGGACTTTGTTGCTGCCTTTATCGACTTCCCCAAACCCCTCATCGGCCTGGTGAACGGTCCGGCTATCGGCATTGCCACCACGACTCTTGGCCTGTGCGACGTGGTCTACGCATCGGATAGGGTAAGTACTTCAAATTTGTGTAGTTCACTTTCTTGAATCAGATGTGTATTGGAGGTGTTTGTATGAGTGCTAACAGTAACAGGTTCATCCCTAAGTACTGTAGTCGGAAAAATGGGTTATTGCTGAAAGCCTCATTTTATTTTCGTTTATATACAATTTTTGAAGCCATTTATAGGTAGACATTGTAAATAAAAAACGTAGGGACAGTATTACATTATTCTAAAAAAAAAATTGTGTTTGCCTTCACAGCGGTAGCAACATCATGCAAGCATATTAGCCACATTTCTCCTATTATTCCTAAAGAATAGTAATATACAAAATTGTTCCCAGGGAGGGAGCATAATCACCACTGTATATGTGACGATTTTGTTGTATTATGATGTTATAAAAGTGCTATCTAAAGATAAATAAGTTGTCAGACTAAAAAGTGTCTTTCCTGCAGGCCACCTTCCAGACCCCGATGGTGTCCCTCGGCCAGTCCCCGGAGGGAGCCTCCACAGTGGCGTTCCCTAAAATCATGGGGCTTAGTCGGGTAGGTGAAACAGTGTAGCAGCAAATACTACCTAATAAAAAAGCCTAATTTAAGCCACACTTTAAGTTTGGAGGTGTTTTTTTTTTTTTTTTTTTTTTTTTTTTTGGGGGGGGTGTTTATTTTTCGGAACCTTTTCTTTCAGAAGTTAAAATGTAACTAAAACATTAATTAAATTCCAATAAAGTTGAGGCCTCATAAGCCCCCATTTCTGAGATCAACTATTATCAAAGTTTATATTAGGGGTTTTACGTGCTATGATTATGCATGCCACAACACTTTTTCCGGGTTTGAGAATGCAGGCTTATAAGCATATCATTTCACTGTCTTCAACGTTTTCAAAAATAGTATATAGCCCCTAGGCAATAATAATCCCAGAGCCACAATATTTCTGAGTAACCTTTTCCTCAAATAGCTGATATTAATCAGGATTGTTAAGTTATTAGTACAGGCACATTTATAAAAAGTAATTCTGGGATACATCTGAAAATGTGTGAAGGCATAGAAAATATCTCATTCATCCAAAGTGTTAGCTCCTTGATCCCATGTCTGTAATTGTGTCGATAACAAGGATTTAATTTGATGATATTGTAATAATATTGATACTTTCTCACAGGCAAACGAGATGCTGCTGTTCGGCCGGCAGATCACAGCTAAAACAGCCTGTGAGTGGGGATTTGTCACTGAAGTCTTCCCCCACGATACCTTCAAGACAGAGGTGACAGAGAGGGTCGCCAAGTTGGCCAAGCTCCCTCCACAGGTATGAACCATCATATGGAAGACCCAGGCACTTGTATATACAATTACTACAAAAGTACTTAAAACCTGTGAATAGCTACTAGTGTGTAATTTCTTGCTATCAGAATTATGTAAATATTGTAACTATAAGAATAATACATGACACAAGTATATTTTATTAAATTGTAGCCTTAATTTGCCACTGAAATTTGGAGATTATCTTTTAACCTAAGGTTTTCAGGAACCCAAACTATCTTGCTTTTAATCTGTAGTCCTCAGTACTCAGTTTTGTCATTGGTATTGAATTTTTTAAAGGCTATTTTACTTTTTGTTACATAAATTGAATACATCAATAGTCAAACATTGCAAACTAATCATGTGTTAACATGTTTGCAGAGTCTACAGCACTCCAAACAGCTGATGCGTGTGGTCGACAAGGATGTTCTTCACGCAGCCAACAAGGCAGAGTGTGAGCGACTCGAAGAGCGATGGCAGTCTAATGAGTGCTTCACTGCCATCATGAACTTCTTCCAGGGAAAAGCTAAACTTTAAAAATTGTGAACAAACTGTGAATAAACTGATTCCACCTCATTCTTCATAATGGTATTGAAATTATATACCCAAAACGATATTTCTCAGATATAGGAAGTATTTTTGTTATCAAAGTGATATCATATGTGTGAGGATTTGTATGTTGTATAAATGGTCCTGACTGCTTTGTCTTTTGTGAGTGAAGGGTGCACTGAAACGTGAGTGTGCCTCAGAGATAAGTTTCACAAAGGAAGAAAAACTAGTTCCACAAAGGAAGAAAAACTTTAGTAAATGCATGCCAGCCAACCTCATCAGTGTACATACAAGTAAGCAACATTAAAGAAGTTTTCCTGTGGGTACAATAGAACAAATAGTCATAACTGGGCAGTACAGGAGTTTTCCGTGTTTGCACATTCCTCTTTGATAAATGTCAGCTTGCCTTAAATTAGCTTGACTTTAACTTGTTACATTTTATGTAAATAGTGCCATATGATAATTGTTGAAAGAGACTCATCAATGAAATTATGTAATGATTATTTAATAAACAATTAAAACATTGAAGTTTTTACGAGAAGTTATTGCCTAATATTCCCTATATATCTAAGAAATATTAAACTAATTGACTTCATGATTGTCAATCCCAAATCACTTCTTATAACCATCATACCAGAAATGATCTGACAGCATAGTACAGTAGAGCTCAATAATACACTAGTTTATAGACTCATAGTTTTGCATGGGGCCAAAAAGGTAGAGGGAAAGGGTGATCCACTGCCCTTGGGTTAGCAAATTCATTGTCATATATTGGCACCTCTCTGAAAGTTGCGTACTTTAGATATTTTATCTAATATAAGGGTTAATACGAACAAGATTTGTGGGACTTTACACCCTTACACCCTGCTGTGATACTGACTTTACATTGAAAAAGTGCTTCATAAATGTAAATACTGTACTAATAGCTTAGCACTTTTAATATATATCATCATGTTATATAATCCATCAAGGATCAGGCTTAGCAAGTCTACTTCTAGAAGAAATATCTTACGCTCCTAGCGCCACCTGTTAACCAGTATAAAAGGCGCTGCAAGGTAGGGAGCGAGCAGTTAGTGAGTTAGTAGTTACTTAGTTTTAGTGAGAACACCAGCTAAGTAAGTTTAACCAAGGAGTTACCTGGAGTAAGTACAACGGCTCCTGTGTAGCAGACTGGAGTTTACCAATATCAACTACCTCGGACATAGGATTGTGATAGAACGGA
Source organism: Lepidonotus clava (assembly GCA_936440205.1). Lineage (NCBI taxonomy): Eukaryota > Metazoa > Annelida > Polychaeta > Phyllodocida > Polynoidae > Lepidonotus > Lepidonotus clava. The sequence goes on along the minus strand of OW387140.1, from coordinate 45,378,784 downwards.
GTATTAGAATGGTCTAGAAGGTGTTGGAACAACTCGAGTTCTAAATGTGGTTGATTGCTGATATGAGATGGGAGGTGGACTGATGAAGACTTATACATGGTGGCTTTGACTCGGGATGAGATGTTTATTGAATAAAAACCCTTTCATATTAAGAAGCTCCCTCATCGTTCATTTCTTTTGAACTATTGGGAAGTGGACGGACAAACTTTAAACGCAGTCTGAATTACTCAGGCATTCTGGATAAACGACTCATGGAGACTTTGATATACACAAACATCAAGCAGTCTTAAATCAAACATTAACAATAGTTCATTTGGTGGAGATTACCCGAAACATGACTTGTGCCGTTTTGCTCATCCTTGATGTCAGCCACCGGTGACTTTGAGGCTTCCTCTAACCCCAAGCCTCAATCTTTGCGGCCCGCAGGACACGATGTGTCAACATCATATACAGGGAATGTGGAAAACCGCCACCTGGTAGGTAATCCCTTAGACGGGGAAGCACAGAGACAGGAGGTCGCAGCCAGACCCAAGCAGCTCTGTCCCGAAGGTGCACAAAATTACCAAACCCGTGGCAAAGGTAAACCATTTCCCTGGCACCTAGGGTCCAAAGATAGGCCGGTTCTTGACGAAGGACTTGAAACCCTAACACACTCGGGACGAGTTGAAGGGAAGAACCGTCTCAAAGAATATCAGCAATATTGGAACCCAGGGTACGTACCACCTACGGACCACGAAACTGGTACTAGCTCTCGCTCCACCTGTGAATCCGATGTGAACAATCCGTGGTGTAACCAAGGTGTTCCTTATCGTTTACTACCCGCAGCGGGAGGTGAATGCGAACAGGAAGTTTCCAATGAAGATAACCTATTTTCTTCAGGAAACCTAAAACAACGACAAAACACCGCGGATAACTCCAGCCCATCAGGGGGAAAACGCCCCGAAAACCCGGTAATCCTACCTGATGGGAGCTCTCTCACCTATCCATTACCCCAACGACTTGAGTCTATCAGTCACCCACTGGTAACACCGACTCACCCCAACCCGGGGGCGTCCATTCCTTATCCCACTGTAACTAAAGGAAAAACAGTAGGAGGGGATAGGGGAGTGGGAAGGGAAGCAGAGGGAAACAGCGAGAAAGTAGGCAATTTACAACCCTATCGATTAACTTACGGTGTAGAAAAGAACTTAGACCAAGCTGATAAGAGAGCGGAAGCTCGGGCCTTTGATCCAGCCGAAATATTAAAGCAGTGGGCAGACTCAGGCCCCGAAAAGCACATAGATTTAGAGAGGCTAAGCGATCAGGATAGTGAAGAAAATGTAACACTTAAAGCACAAGATTTTAACACTCTAACTCATGAATCGTATGAAGAATATGAGGACGAGTACGAGGAAGAAAATAGCGAGACAGAACAAGCGGCCGCAGATGTCAGAGGGGGTAGTCCTGATGGAAAGTTAGTTAGAGGAGAGAAATCGCGCTCGTCATCGCTTGAACTTATTATCAAGGATGTTTTAGACACAGGTAAGAAAGATAAACAAGAAAGTGAGGACGAAATTAGTGTAGAGGGAATACCTGTGAAGGAACAGTGGGACGATCACGATATACAAAACCTCCACGAAAATAATATGGCGGAGGGAGGCGTACCTTTGGTGGATCTAGTAGGGGATGGGAATGGTCAAATCCCAGACCAACAACCGGGCCGAGGCGCACCGGCAGGAGGTGGGATAGACCTTGGGCCCATACAACAAAATATGTTGTACCCTTTCCTAAGGCAGGCAATGGGAGCCCCTGTGCAGGCAGGTCAAGGGAGAGGGGGAAACCAACAGAATCAACAGGCTCAGGGAGGCCAAGATAATCAGGCCAACCCTCAGGGGCCTAACCCTCCTCTCAATCAACAGGCTCAGGGAGGCCAGGATAATCAGGCCAACCCTCAGGGGGCTAATCCTCCTCTTAATCAACAGGCTCAGGGAGGCCAGGATAATCAGGCCAACCCTCAGGGGGCTAATCCTCCTCTTAATCAGCAGGTTCAGGGAGGCCAGGATAATCAGGCCAACCCACAAGGGCCTAACCCTCCTCAAAACCTTCTCAATAACCCTCCTCAAAACCTTCTTAATAACCAACTTCAAAACCAACTCAACAACCCTCCTCAAAACCTTCTTAATAATCCCCCTCCGAATCAACCCAACCCGCCGGGCCCACAAGGCCAGAATAACCCCCCAAATCCACCGCCCGGTCCACCGGGACCGCCAGGTCAGAAAAACCCCCCGAATCCGCCGAATCCTCCACCGCCCGGCCCACCGGGACCGCCAGGTCCGCCGGGCCCACCAGGTCAGAACAATCCTCCGAACCCGCCGAATCAGCCAAATATCTGGGATCTTTTTCCACAGCTAAGATTGGCATGGGGCCAAGTACCCCCGCCAGTACGGGAAACGTCCCACAATGGTCATCAAAGGGGACCAAATATTAGATTACCATGGTTTAGTGGGAAGGAGGATGAGCAGATAGAAAAGTATTTCAGGGAATTGAAGCGACTGAAAGCTATCTATGATTGGTCGGACGCCCATCTCCTGAATATGGCGCTATTAGGCCTGAAGGGACGGGCAGATGACTGGGCAGGAGCCTTAGCTGAAAGCGAGAAAAATACATTTGAGAAATTAGAAACTCAAATGACAAAGATCTTCGGTGATCGAAGAGCTAAGTGGCAGAAACACGCAGAGTTCTGTGGCCTTAAACAAGGAAAAGACCAGAGCGTGATCGAATTTGCAGGTGTCCTGAAACAAAAACAGGTTAAAGCAGAAGCAAGCGAAAGTATGATGTTAGCTGTATTTTTAGAGGGATTAAAACAGGGTGTGGCCAGACAAGTAGCTATATTGGACCCTAAGTCGTTCACCGAAGCGGTGGATTGTGCAACGAGACTAGAGTCGTTGGACAAAGGCAAAGGGGGAACTAAAATATCCAATGCAGTGAGCGAACTGGCTGGAAGCCAAGAATGAGAGGAGACCGCGGCCCTAAACTCCGTCTCCGAACGGTTTGGAGTGGTGCTGGCCCGACTGGAGGCCGCTCCATGGTTTCAGAAACCAAAACCAGGGCAAAGCGGAGCTCCCCAGAGTAGTGGTAACTATAAACAGCAAGGTTATGAGAGAAAAGATAGGTATGAAAATCAGAAAGGTGAAAGAAATTCAGATCAGAAGGCTAAATCCAATACCGCCCCGAACAGAGAGGCAGACAAAGGAAAGAATCCGCCAACTCAGCAGAAAGTGGAGAGACCCAGGCTACCTTTTGATGAAAGTAAGTTTTGTATCATTCACCAACAACACGGTCACTCCACAGAAGCGTGCTTGTGGCTAAAAAATAGGTTGAAGGAGAAACCACCGCGGATTTACAAAGATAGCAAAGCCAGTGGTACCGAGCAAAAGAGTCAGGGAAACTAGAGGAAGGGTCCGTTCATTCCACGATAGAATTAGGCGCAGTGGACGGACCGGCTAGAAGAGAGATAGGAGACGAAGCATTTTTCTTAACGTTAAGATTTAATGATCAGAAGGAGGTTAGATCTTTAGTAGACACAGGAGCGAGCGATTGCTTCATGTCCACCCATTGTAAACAGCAGATCCCTAAACAATGCATTTTAGATGAATGGAAGGTATCGAAGGGAAATATCAGTTTGGCAGACAATTCATCTCAAGTAATACTAGAACAAATTAGATGTAAGTTTTCAATCCAGGGATCGGTGGTCTGCTATGATTTCAACATAGTGGACGATCTATGCCACCTAATAGTAATCGGTAGAAACTTATTAACAGTGCTTCGATCAGATTTATCTCTACCAGGCGCATAGATAGAAGTGTTTTGTGGAAACCCTATAGTCAGCAAAGAAACAGTGAAAATTCCACCGGGAAATGAATGTATCATACCGGTTACCACCCGAGAGCCGCTGGGATTAGACTCACCAGTAGCTTACTGCGCACCAGCAGTCACTGCCCCGGTCCTAGTGGAGGGGTGCGTGAATACGGTGGGAAGTCAGTGGTGGATCAAAGTCATGAATCCGCTAGATGAAATGCAAGAAATCACTCCACAGGAAGTATTAGCTTTTGCCGAAGAATGCGCAGTGCCTGAGGTAAACCAAGGTCAGATAGAAGAGTTCCTAGACTTGTGTTATCTAACTAAAACAGAGACCCCAATGTCCATCTGTAGGATTTCTGTAGAAGTAATGAAAGACGCAGTGCAAATGGAAAGCCAAACCTCTGAGGAGAAATCCCGAGGTAAAATGGATGAAAATGTAAGTAAAATAGATCTAACCGAGTCGTGCTTAAACGAAGAACAACAGGTAAGGTTTAGACAAATGCTTAATAATAACAGGAATGCACTAGCGTTCTCAATGGAAGAGTTAGGTCACTGTGAAATAGCGCCGATGAGAATCACTGTGGATGAGTCGCAGGGAGTAATAAGTTCTAGACCGTACCGATACTCTCCACAGAAAATGGATATCATCGATGAACAGGTCAGGCAACTCATAGATATAGGTGTCATAGAGCCCAGCGAATCGGCTTGGCGAAGTCCGCTGGTGGTAGTGCAGAAGAAAGACGGCAAACCTAGGCTCTGTACAGACTTTCGCATGCTTAATCAGGTCACTTTCAAAGATAAATTCCCAATGCCTACAGCGCGATCACTTTTCTTATATATGGCTTACAAGAAACCCGCTATGTGGACAGCTTTAGATCTGTTGAGCGGCTATCATCAGTGTGTAATCGAAGAAGACAGTAGAAAATATACTGCCTTTGAAACCCCAATGGGTGTATATCAGTATAAGCGTGTACCGTTCGGCTTAGTTGGCGCGCCTTGGCAGTTTACCAAGGTGATGGCCATTGCGCTAAAAGGCTTGATTCCTAGAACATGCTTAGCATATTTAGACGACGTAATCGTCTACGACACTACATTTGAAGAACACCTGGCGAGTGTTGAGGTGGTTCTCCAAGCTTTAGCGAGAGCCAACCTCAAGTTAAAACCGTCTAAGTGTGAGTGGTGCCGCAGCGAAATCAATTTCCTTGGCCACGTAGTAAACGCGGAAGGAGTGGCTACACAGAAGGTAACCACAGAAAAGATTACAGCCTTTAACCGTCCACACAATGTGAAAACTATCAAATCCTTTCTAGGGTTATGTAACTACTATCGACAGTTTGTCCCTAATTTCGCTGATCTAGCAAAGCCTCTAAACCGGCTGTTGAAGAAAGAAGTCTATTTTGAGTGGACAGAGGCCTGCGAGGAAGCGTTTCGACAGTTAAAGAAACTGCTGACCTCGCCGCCCTTACTAATTCATCCAGATATAGGAGGGCATTTCTATCTACTAACTGACGCATCAGACGCCGCGTGCGGTGCATCGGTTTGTCATAAACTAGATGAAATCTACCGTCCGGTTGCTTTCTGGGGGTGTACCCTCCGTGACGCTGAGTTAAATTATTCGGTAACAGAAAAAGAGGCTCTGGCAGTAATTAAAGGCATTAAGAACTATGAGGACATGTTGCAGGGAGCTAAAATCACAATAGTGACTGATCACAAACCGTTGATCCCCCTGCTACAAAGTGCCTACAAAGCCCCGTCAGCCCGGCTGAGACGGTGGGCTTTAGCGCTATCAGATTTTGATTTTGAAATCATATATGAGCCAGGAGCGACTCATTTTCTACCGGACTATTTGTCTAGAGTCTATCATGAACATGTCCCAGGTGAAGAATATGAGCCCGCTGTGGGATGTGAGTTATTTGAGGCCGAAGTTCAGGATGAAGAGCTTTCCGTGGCTACGGTAATAAACGCGCAACTCCAAGATGCGGAGTGCGCGCAATTGATAGACTACCTTCAGGACGGAGACCTACCAACAGATCCCCTTGAAGCTAGGCGAATAATGGACCAAGCCGATTTTGTGGGAATGGTAGCACCGGGGGTGCTCTGTAGGTTCAACGTCAAAAGGTATAACAAACACCAAGACCAACTGGTCAGACTAAAACCCCGCATGATAGTTCCAGGTAGGTTAATTCCCAAAGTCCTGAGACTATTACATAATGACATCTTGGCTGGGGGACATGTCGGGATCAGTAACCTCACTACCAAAATCTCTGACAGATTCTACTGGCGAAACATGAACGCCGACATAGTAGACTATGTGAAGGCCTGTGAAACCTGCTCTCTAAGGAGACGGGCTCCGCATTTCAAGGCCTTAGCTAAGTCTTGGGAGAGACCGACCCGACCCTTTGAGGTGGTTCAATGTGATTTTATCGGGCCACTAAAGAGAGCTAGGGATGGGTCAAAATACATCATGACCTTCATAGACTTACTAACTGGATGGCCGGAGGCTTTCACCACGAAAGATTCAACCGCGCAGACCGCGGCCAACTGTTTTCTAACCGGGATAGTGTGTCGGTATGGACGGGTAAACCGCCTGCATACCGACCGAGGAGCAGCCTTCCTCTCAGGGCTATTCAGGGAAATCACCACACGACTAGCGTGCAAACAAACGTTCACCACCGGGCGAATGCCGACAGGCAATGCTCGAGTGGAAAGATTACATAAAACAATCGAGAACCTGATCGCATATTATATCCCTGATGATCACTGTAATTGGACTGATCTGCTTCCCGTAGCGTTATGGACGGTTCGGTCCACGATCAGTGTACGGTCGGGATACAGCCCTCACACCCTGCTGTTTGGCAGAGATCCAATCAGTATGGGAATGCCTGAGCAGGGAACAATCCCTGAAACGCTGAATGACTGTGAATTCTTCATGCAAACAAAGGACAACATTGCTATGTTTAGGAATATGGCAGAACGAGTTGTTCAAAACTATGAAAAAGATCTGAGGCTGCGAATTGATGAGCGGGCGCGGCCCACTCAGATGTACGAAGGTGATATGGTATACATGTACGACCCTTTAGCTAGTGAAAATAAAGCGTCTAAGTTCTCAAACAGGTATACTGGGCCATTCAGGGTAATTGAAACAAAAGGGGACCACCTTGTTAGACTAGTGTCTTTAAAAACTGGGAAACAGGTACCACATCTAGTAAACATTTCGAAACTCAAACCTGCACATGGGCCTTGGTCTCCCGCCGTCCCTCATAACATTCCCAAACTGGTGAGAGAAGCGAAAATCACTAACTCAAAAGGGGCAGATCCTGACCGAAACCCTGAATTGCATCACACTCCGACGGGTGAAATCGCCGAGGAAGATGGCGAAATGAGGGGTGCTGAGACTGAAAACTCAACGGGAACAACCGGTCCCCGTGAGCATGGTGCAATTCCTATGGCCAGGAAGGTACCTACACAAAAACCTGGTCCAAGTCCCACCGATTTAGCAGAATCGGACGGGCAAATCACTGATGGTCAGGGCGCCAGTGCGGACACCGCACTGTTACCAAACTTATCCTTTGTTCCTAACAAAGCCGCCTGTGAACGGGGAACAGCTGGCGCTAATGGACAGAGGAAACGCAAACGAGCTAAACGAAGGGGCAAAAGCCAGCCGTTGGAGGGGAGATCCCCTCCAGGCAACAACAAGCCCATAAAGCTGCCCTGCGGTGATGTACCGATCTCGGATACATCGGAACAGAGCCCAGAAAAAACAGAAAAGGACCATGTCCCGACGAAAGGTGGATATAACCTGCGTCGGAACCGTCGGCCTAACTACGCAGCTCTGTTCAACGGCGGGGAAAGCGACGACATGGATGATTAATACAGGAAATCTTGCCGCCCTGTGAAAATAAAGGCTCGGCGGAGCGGCACCGTTAGCATCAACGCTAATGGAACAGGTGGCCTACCTCACGGCCACCTCGCCACGCCCAGGGGCGTGGCAGAAAGGGAGGGTGCGCACACCAAGGGAGATGCCAGTGGTTTGGCGTCATCTCCTGGGACCGGATGCAAGCGTTCCCCACCTGAAACAAGATACAGCTCCAAATATGGAGACGGCATGGACAAGCGGATCGGTTATAATTTCGTGGGATCCGCGCCGATCCACCAGTCGGTCCGCAACTCTGCTCCTAGACGGTCACCTCTGCTGCAGGTGATTGTACGCATAACCCAGCCTGGGAGGAAACGGAGATAGACATTGATTCTATCTCTGAATGAAAGTTGGAGATAGAAATTGTTCGACTTTCGACTTTTCCTGGAAGGAGCGGAAAGAGAACTTAGCTGGAACACTGATCCACCGACTCATGGGGAACTGCCTAGCCCTCCGGCCTCATAGCAATCCAAAGGGAACTACTACTTTCCCTGCGGACACGGAGGGAAGGATCATCGTCCCCCTGAGAAGGAAACGGATTAGCCGCCCCCACCAGAGGGCGCTACCCACCAAAGGGATGTTCGTTGGGCCATTCTTTTAGGATTTTACCAAATAAAAGAAAAGGCAGTCGAGAAGGAGAGTACCTTATACGTGGCTCGTTTGCTTCTGGTATGGGCACGCTACGACGGGCAAGGATGTGTACAATTCCTACCAAGGCGTGCTATATTCAGAAATTATAACGGAGGTCACAAGGAAAGGTAGTTACGGGACAACGGCGAACTGGTGACATTCACAGGGTGCTCGGCTCTCTCTCTTACCATATCGCGACTCCCTCAGACTGGACAAGCCATCCCTGGGGCGGGAGAAGCCGTAGCGAAAACCCACAAGGCGGTGGAGCGAGGTGCTGTCCTTATTAATAGCCCCATCGTCTTGGTTATGTGTAAATGGCCGCCGGATCATCGTATGTCTTAAGTCGAGGGATCCTGACTTTACCATAAAGTCAGGATCCAACGAAAACAAGTATCAAAAAGAAAGAGAATAATGAACAACTGCCCAAAAGTACAAGACTAAGTTATTTAGGCCATGTTTAGACCAGTTTTAACCGGGTCTAGGCAAAACGGCAAGAAGTCAAGTTTCGACCCGGGTAAATTAGAAATAATTAAAATTAATAAAGAAGACGTGCGGCTTCAGAGCTGACCGCCGTCGAAGAAAAACAAAAAAACAAAAAACAAATGAGATGCTAGTCTTGACCGCCGTCGTGGCGCTAAAAAGTAACCGGGTCTCCGCTCAACAGTTGAGCTGAAGAGGGGGGACACGGTCTACTAATTCCCTAACGAACGGCTGCAAAAACTTAGTTGACACCCATAGCTAATAGTCTACCCAGTCTATTAGAAAGAAACTAAAATTCTAAAGTTGTCTATAACATTAATAGATATTCCTGCCCCGCGTGCGCATAGTTAGGATAAGCTGGGGGCGGAGTCTTTTCTGGAGTAGTTTCGACTCTCCACAAGGAAAAAACGGGCATAGACCTGAACAAGAAGACGGGTTTAACCTGATACTATACTTCAGCAAAAGCCCGGACTAGGTGCTGTCTGGAAGTGATTGATCTGAAAGAGATGCATTTACACGTCTCTATAATTTAAAGGGGGGGTAGGCTGTATATTAAAAAAAAAAAAAAATATGCAGTCTGCTCCCGACTATAACAATGGGAAACTCGGTGCTGCCCATTCTTGTACTCATAGATGGGGGGTACCGACAAACCACGTGTAACTAATGAGGACCGGGAATCAGATCAGAAATGAACCTGAGTCTGAGACCCGATCCTCTAGTGATAACTTTTCAAGTAACGAATAATTTGCTTTCCTTTGTATGGTTAATACTTAATGTCCTTTAATGACATTTATGCTTTTACGGAATGAAATGCTACCCCACCGTTTGTCATGTTAGCTTTCCCCAGGTGATGTAAAGTATAGGGTAAACAGGAAGATGTTACTGTTAACATAGATATAATATCTATTCAGTGAACCGTTTGGTGTTGGGGGCGCACCTGTTTATCTCGTTAAGAGGGCGCCACCACCCAGTATAAAGTGGAACTCGGTCTTCAAACCCCAGATTGAACATAGGGGGTGAACGCCGAGCTACCACCTGTAACTAACCAAGGGGAAAAGGAGGTTGACTTAATATAAATCATTAAAGACCAAGATGTGTGACGTCACCAGTCGAATTTTGTAGGAGCAGTCCTCTTGGGTGCTCTGGTAGGCTACTGGTCGGCTACTACTGAGTTTTACCGACATCAGTGGCATCCAGAGACGATGCCGGATCAGTTGGTGTTGGACACACTATCCGACGTTAACCACTCAATGAGAACAAACTCTGGTTGAGGTAGTACTTCACAAAAAAAAAAAATGAAGTCAGATATGTTAGAACAGTTGTCAACCTTGGGGGGCTGTTAACTTGTTCTCAAATGAACCCTTGGAGTGTCTTGGGAAATTATTCTATGACAATGTACATAAAATGTGTTGTCAAGAATATTGACTCTTAGAAACCCAAAGTAGTCTCTTGAGTCAACCACAATAGACCCAGTTCCTATCATTACTCTTATCTCCTCATGTGGTCTGTAAGAGAGTCCAAGCGGATGAGTTTTGCCTCACATTTCGGACACTCGTGAGATCCTGAAAATGCACATTTTCATGGCAACTGAGCCCAGAACGATGTGTGTAACCGTTCCCACATAACTCGCAGATATAATCACTGTTTGAGATGTTTGGTAATCTTTGCTGCGGATTTTGGTGCCTTTCTAGTTTTTAACGAGAACACCATTCCTTTCTTGCCAACGACAAACATCGAGTCTCCGTCTGGGAGCTCATTCTGTGTCTTGGAAGCTTCGCTTCGGTCTCCTTGCAGTAGTATTGTCTCCTCATCTGGACGACCTGCACAATAATCCTCACTATAAAACTTATTCTAACACAACGACACTGATGAAGTCTTAGTGTTGGACTCAAACATTGTCTATCATCCTTATTCTAACACCATGGTACAGACTGTCTTGGTACTACACCACAGATCGGGCTGGTGTTTGTAGCCTTTTGCTACGCCTTTCCTAACTTACCTTGGGGTCGCCAACAGCTCGTTGGACGGCTCCACCTGTGGTGTCGCCTCACATGGCTGACACGTCAACATTTCCAGTACCCTGTAAGGGGAACAACTCATCAAAGAATTCTGCCACAGCCAATCTGATGCTGGGCAATCTGGACCAAAGTACTTGGTCACCTATAATTACTCTAAACTGACCAGGGTGAACACCCTACGAAGCGCTGATTCCCTTAGGGCGTCCCCATGTGAATTGTTTCAAATGTAGACATTTACACTAATATCCTGTACGGAGAATGACTAAAAACAAAGAATTCTGTTACAGCAAATCTAGTGTTGTACAACTCAGATCGGAATCCCTGGTCACCCATACCTGAATCCACATGTGCAGTGTCAGTCCCCAACAGTTAATAGTATCAAATAATACCATAATACCCATACGGTACAAATCACCCACACTCCAAAAAAGCCTACTCACAATCGGTAATGTCAACAAACCGCTAGTCAAGTAAAACCTTCTATTATCGCCTAACCACGCGCGAGGTAAAATGTTTGATCATGTTCGCCTAAACAATCCCTCCCACTAAATCATATAGCCCGACGTCCACCAGTGCCCAACACTATCACCTTATGCTGTTCATAATATCATCAATTACCACAGGACCTGGAAAAGATAATGAGTTTAGTACACGAGATCCTAGTTTTCGGCCCGCGTCCACCATCTTGGATCCAAAAGTAAACACCAGGTGGCCACCCACGCTACCCGTTACAAGAATAACCAGCGAAATACAATCTCTAGTTCCGGGAGTGACATCAGCTTCCGGAATACAACCACGTGAAGACGAGCCGAAAACCACTAGGAAGAGTTTTGGCCAACAATCCCCTTAAAATACCACGGTTAGTGGCCTACCTAACATGCCAAGAACTGTGGAAAGAAGGCCGAACTTACCCGAGCTCAGAGAGGTCGGGGCGCTGGACCGTCTCGACGAGGAAGGCGCTCCAACGGCAGGCGGGGAGACGAGGGGGGCGGCACTCAACAACGGGCGTGGAAGGAAACAGTCTGTTGAATCCGCTACTCCGCTACTCCCATGGGAACAATCCTGTTATCTGGAGCTCCGGCAGAATGTGTGGCTGCTCCTCTTGAATATATAAACTTAGGTGTACTAATCACTGGCCGGGAATTGAACTGACAGAATCACTTGGCGGAACCAACCCGGAAATTAAGTGTCCTAATCACAGGCCGGGAATTGGATCCGGGAATCACTTAGGTTAAGAATCACTAGAATTAAGAAATCATTATGTACAAGAGGAATTTATGAAGCGGGCTACTGGACCGGGTAACACCGCGCCAGGTCAGCCACGCACCGGGCCCATCGGCGCAGCTGCCGGGGACTTGGGAGAAATCCCTCGGTGTACTCCCGGTAGTCGTGAACGGAGATCACGCCGTCCGTGGTCCTCCGGGTGACGTGAGTAAACCGGGCCAGGTTGACGTTAGGGGTCCGGTTCCAGGCGTTGATGGCGCCCAGCTCCACGTTGATTCTGGGAACGGCCTTGTTTACCCACCGCTGAATGGCCGAGTCGTCGCAGAGCCGTTCCCACTCCGAGCAGTTGAGGCCGGTCAGCTGAGCGAAAGTAAACTGGCAAGCAGCCGGGTGACACAGAAAGTCGGTGGCGATCTCGTTGAGTGCTTCCACGTAGTGCGCCACTGCCGTATCGATCTTGGAAAAACGGGGAAGCCACAATTCCAACTCCTCGTCCCATGTAAAGAGGTCGTAGACCGAAGGGACGATGATCAACACGTCCTTCGGCCATACCGTGTGGTGGGCGAAAGCCTGGCGTCCGAGGTCGGCGGTGGTGGCCTCTGAAGTACTGACAACTTCTGCCTCTGCCCCTTCTGCTTCTATCACTGCCAGAAAATCAGTAAGGCCGGCGACCCTCTCGTCCCCGAACACGACGAGTTTAACCATAATGGCGGGTGAAAGCTAAGAAAAGTAAAGTGACAGGACCAAAGGTGAAACGCGTCTGTCCACGCTAAAATAACTACCGGCACTGATTAAAATGACGTCAAAACGAGGCTAATTTGGGAAACCCCTTTTTGATCCAAAAGATCCAAATTTTGAAATCGGCTAGCATGATCAAACCATCGTATAATTTCTTACAAAATCTGTGCTAAACTAAAGTTTAGGTCCCCATCCAACATAATCAAGCGACAGAATTAATTCATATCGGCCCAAAATATCAGGTCGAACCATCAAACTTGCAAATTTGTTCGAAACAGAAATTTGCCATCCGGGCGCTTCGCGCCTGGAGGAACCAAATCGAGGTCAAACCTTGGAAGGGAACTCCAGTCAAGCGTCCCGCTAAGTACACATGTACTAAGCATGACTGGTGGGCGCGCGACGCGAATGGTAATATTTTCTAGACCCAACTGCTTAATGTTGCTAGGTCAGATGCAGGGACCTTGTATTTATTGTAAATAATGTTGTTCTGGTTGAAGTTTGATTGAAATTTGACACGCATTGTATAATGAAATTCGTTCGTTCAAAATGTCCGAATTCTCTGTATTGACTTATGTTGTGTTAACTTGTTCTGAAATTGGATTTGATGTGTACTTGTTACTCTTGGAAGGTTAAGACAACTTTACACTGTATATATGTTGAGTTCTGTTGACTTGTGTTGCAAATCATAGATATCAAAATCTGTACAAGTATGTACTAAGTCAAAAACCAACTTTGTCACCTTATGCACGGGTGTCGTAATTTTTAAGCCCCATTATGGCTGACCATCCTTAAAACTTACCTTGTCACCTTATGCACGGGTGTCACAATTCTTAAGCCTCAATCTAGGCTGATAATCATACTTCTTCATCCTCTAAAACTGACTTTGTCTTTTTGTCATCATGATTATGTCACCATTTACTTATCATACAAATGATCATGTTATCATTCCTCAACACTTACCTTGTCACTTTATGAACGGGTTCCGCTAACCTTGAGCTTCAAGATGTGGAAACCTACTCGATAAATAATTTCTTTTATGAACTTACCCGTGAAACTTTATGGATGGTTTCACTGATCTTGAGTCCCAACATGAGACTACCAGCAACATGTGTTATGTACTAAAACAAAACCGATCACATGAATGTATCTTTGCTTATATTTCTAAGTGAACAAAAGAACTCCTGATTATATTGACACTGTGCTGAATGTACCACGAGAGTCAATGCCACCCACAATGGTTTCTCCATATGAAAAGTAATAATAACAAATATATCCAATCATCAAAAAATTGGAAACTTTATCACATTTGATTGAAATCTTCATTTGGTTTGAGCTATGTCGTCCACCTCCTTAAACTCAAACACCTGACCGCCGTCGAATGTACTAATAGCTTAGCACTTTTAATATATATCATCATGTTATATAATCCATCAAGGATCAGGCTTAGCAAGTCTACTTCTAGTCTACTTCTAGAAGAAATATCTTACGCTCCTAGCGCCACCTGTTAACCAGTATAAAAGGCGCTGCAAGGTAGGGAGCGAGCAGTTAGTGAGTTAGTAGTTACTTAGTTTTAGTGAGAACACCAGCTAAGTAAGTTTAACCAAGGAGTTACCTGGAGTAAGTACAACGGCTCCTGTGTAGCAGACTGGAGTTTACCAATATCAACTACCTCGGACATAGGATTGTGATAGAACGGAGTATTAGAATGGTCTAGAAGGTGTTGGAACAACTCGAGTTCTAAATGTGGTTGATTGCTGATATGAGATGGGAGGTGGACTGATGAAGACTTATACATGGTGGCTTTGACTCGGGATGAGATGTTTATTGAATAAAAACCCTTTCATATTAAGAAGCTCCCTCATCGTTCATTTCTTTTGAACTATTGGGAAGTGGACGGACAAACTTTAAACGCAGTCTGAATTACTCAGACATTCTGGATAAACGACTCATGGAGACTTTGATATACACAAACATCAAGCAGTCTTAAATCAAACATTAACAATAGTTCAATACAAAGAAATCAAACTCATGTATAAGTGAGGTAAAAACACATTTAATTACTAAAATATTTGAAGAATATTACAATGTTACAGAAAACGTGTTCAATGCAATGCCATTTCTCAATTATGGCAATACCTGTTACGAATCAAACGGCAGATTGTAATAACGATGAAAGTATTTGAGCGAACTTACCAATTCTTTCCTGAGAAAACTGATGTTTCTTACAGTCAAGATTGTTTGGAATAAATCAGAAACATATAACCCAGTACTACTTTTCAACCTGAAGAGATTTTGCTTGTTACACCTAACTAAATTGCCCATATACGTGACAATGAACTCTAGCACTCAATTTGTCACCTTTGATATAGAAAAAATATGACATGGAGCAAAGGACGATGTTTAAAAAAAGAAAAATCGTTGGACATAATAGTTTCATTATAGGTCATCTTTCTACGTATACGCTATATTTAATACCATATTTGACAAAATGAATATAAGAGTTTTGACATGATTACGGGTTTGCGTTTATGTTTATAACATTTTTCTACTATTACATTTCATTTGTTCTTATACATTACTATTGATATATCTACTTGTTTTGGGGAAATATTTGAAGACTTTCACTACCTTAAGCTTGGCCTTAGATCTACTTCTCATTTACAAGGACTTCAAATGCTCTTGGGCCTTTTTGACTACCTGAAAACAAAACATTTTATGGTTAGACATTTGAATATAACTGAAAATTCCAGAAAACATCAAATATCACATATTCGCATCTATTAAAACAACTTTCTGTTAAATCAACTTAATACAGTGAATATGTACAATACAATATATATAGTCCTGTAATGTTATACCCTGTTTGATATACATAGATGAATAAGTTACTAGAATTATTCTGGAAGTAGTCGAATGACCAACCAGCTAATTTTAATCTTGTTTTTTCTGTGGTTAGGACCACCAGGTCGTCAGCCACACCTCCTAATCCCCAAAGGTCAATGTTTATGTAACCATTTCTCATTGGTCAATTGCCGCACCCCTTGCCTCGGACTCCAGCAGACTATGCGGTACTCACAAAGATTACATGTTGCCTGTGCTATCATGTCTGGCACCCCTTGGCTGAAGGCCAAGTGTTTTCCTCTGATACTTTTTTCCAATTTTGAAATGTTTAAATATGTTATAGGCACTGTTACAGACACTGAGTTTTTTTCCCCAATAATTTAATTTTGCTGGTTGGTCATTCGACTGACAGCCAATTATTCATAGTCTACACTTAAACTATATTAGAGGATTCCTCTAACAATATCCTGGTAGATGTCCCATAGATTTAAAATATTTTGTCATATTTGTTAAACTTGTTAATCAACATGATAACTCACAAGTTTATCATCTTCTGTCTTGACGGGGTACTTGTCAGCACTTCTAAAGACGGCTTTGGCTTTCTCTTTGTCTCCGAGTTTCAGGTAGGTTGTACCAAGCATCAGTAGGTTCTTACTGTAAAAGTTTGGTTCGACTGAAAAACAAAACAGAACGGTTGTATGTAGTTTCTTTCTTTGTGTTTGTTTCATTTTGTT
Source organism: Lepidonotus clava (assembly GCA_936440205.1). Classification (NCBI taxonomy): domain Eukaryota; kingdom Metazoa; phylum Annelida; class Polychaeta; order Phyllodocida; family Polynoidae; genus Lepidonotus; species Lepidonotus clava. The sequence goes on along the minus strand of OW387140.1, from coordinate 45,362,363 downwards.
TGTTTAAACATCATGTGAATACGTGATCTTCCTATTGTTTGAATTTCACATTCTTATCAAAGTTTGTTATAAAAGAGAAAGTTTACATGCAATGACCATGGAAGTTTTACAGTCATTACAAGTGTACCAGAACCTACAGATTTTGTGTTTAAATATTTTAAACATACTTTTTTTTATATATATAGATTGTTTTTATTTGCAACTTTTTAAAAGGGTCCTTTATCATTTGTCTTATTTGTGTTTTAAACTTACTTATTTCAGGGATTAAAGCATATTTCACTGGTAATTTGTTCCAAGATACACATGCTTTATACATAGGGTCATTCGGATATCTATAATGAAGTGACTTGGTGATAAAAAATAGTGACCCTATTTGGGGTAAGTAAGTTAGAATCGCACCAGTTCACAATATCGTTTAACAACGTCCATAAAATCATAGGGTCATCATGTCATCAGCGTACAAAATCAAGATAGAGTCTGAGATCATTGTAATATCATTTATGTACATACTAAATAATGTGGGACCCAAGATACTACCTTGTAGAACGCCATAATTCACTTACTGATAATCTGACAACTTATCATCTATCTTTACTCTTTGAAACCTATTATCTAAATAGCTATTAAGCCAAACTATAGTGTTATGATGAAGGCCAAAACTAGCCATCTTACAGAGTAATATAGGGTGAGACACAGTGTCACTGCCTTCTTTAAGTCTAGAAAAATCATGTAAGTATCAGTGGAGTTATTAATATTTTTGTATATATGGTGCAGTAATTAGGTTACAGCACTAATAGTAGATCGTCCTTTACAAAATCCATGCTGTACATATGACAACCCTTTTGTCCTTTCCAGGAAATTTTTTAGCCTAGAGGAGATAATACATTCCAGTATTTTCCCAGGAAGAGGCAATAGGGACATAGGGCGGAGTTCAGTTACTGCTTTAGGATTTGGGACCTTAGGTAAAGGAATAACTGTACTAGTCTTCAACTTAGTAGGTCTGCGTTAGAAGTGAATAATTATAGATCATTAGGATCCTATCCAGATCTGTGTTAAACACGTCAAGGCAAACTTTAGCTTTGACATTATGTTAAATGCGTCAAGACAAACTTTAGCTTTGACATTATCTAAAGCCGCAGATTAATTGACATTAATATATTTGATCACCTTTATGAGTTGCTCATTGGTTATAGGATCACACAGGATATCAAAGCCATTTTACAACTCATCATTATCCAGCTGTATTTGAGGGTTGCGAATACCAATGTTCATTACTAGTTTCTCGCCAATACTGGCAAAATATGCATTTACAAATGCTGGCACATCAGGTGAGATAGGTTGATCATCATCATTTCTTAATTTGAAAGATCAGGCATTCCCATTCTGCTTTGCTAATAGGCCATTGATTATATTCCAAAAGGCTTTGGGGTTATTTTTATTGTTATCTAAAGATGTTTGAATTATATTAATTGGCCTTCTTGTCCCTAATATTTTTGGCCAGATAATTTCTGATCTTCCTCACAGCTGTCCAATCGTCAATGTTATTTGAGTGTCTAGCTTTCCTATATAATTTATCCCTAGTTCTCATTAGTGTTAAAACCTCATTATCGATCCACCTGGGCTTTTTATTGACCACAGTCAACCTTCTTATAGGACAGATTTTGTCTAAGCTTTTAGTCAAGTTGTTAAATAAGATATCCAATAACTCATTTGATGAGTTTGACTGTATAAATCCATCCTATTTCTCACTATTGAATAGTCTTTGAAAGTCCTCCTGTCTATATGATCTATATATATGAGCAACCAAAAACTGTCTTTTTTATTATACCATTTCTTTCTTTTTTCCTAATAATGAAAGTTGGCAAATGGTCACTTATGTTATAATTTAGCGTACCACAATTTTGTATATACGGACTATCACTATATATATGTGGTCTATGAGTGATGAGGAATTGTGAGTAATTCTAGTAAAAGAAGCAACCAATTGTTTTGTCCTCATCTTGTTCTCCCAATAATTTATCTTTATCCTTTTTTTATAATCCAGGTTAAAGTCTCCAATTATAAATAACTCACTTTGTGACCTGTCTATATGTTTGTCAAAGGCAGACAAGCATTTAAATAGGGCATCCGGTCTACCCTCAGGTGGTCTATAAAAAGATACAATTATAAGTGGTTTGACATCCTTATATTTTACCCGTATTGTTAGGATCTCACAATCTTTTGTGATGTTTTCAAAGCCCAAAGCAATCTTGTCATAAATCCATCCTTCCTTCACAAATACACAGATTCCACAACCCCGCTTATTTATAACCAAGTCCCTATCCTGTCGCATACTTACTTGATTCGGCTTTCAGGAAGTATTCAAGGGCCTGAAAATAGAATACATCAGATAATAGGTTCGTCTTTTCAGTATTTTGCATGTAAAGATACTATTCCATATGTTGAATTACTTCCTTTTTATATTTACATTTACTTCTGAAAGACATGGAGTCGGGCAATATATGTCCAACGTATGCCCGACTCCATGTCTTTCAGAAGTCAATGTAAAAATGTAATAATGGTGATGATACATATATATATATATATATATATCATCACCATTATTACATTATATATACAACTGGAAGAACATGAACTCTATGCACATGAAATTGTTTGATAAATATGTTCTAAAGCAAAAATGAACTTCGCTACAGTCATGGTCAAGAACAAATCAAGCTGTCCTGAATAAATTTATTTCTTCAATTTATACCCTGTACAGTGAATTAAGTGGGGTATCATCTCTGTGGAATTCTGAGATAAGTGTTATCAATAGTTGTTGGGTTCTAGTATGGCATTTGGAAAACTTAGTATACACCTAATGTATGTTGATAAGAGTTCTCACTTCTTTGTAGGTGGAAGTGGGTGGAGAGCCGAATATAGCAGTGGCCAATTTTCTCTCATACCACGCCATGTCGGCAAATTGGAAGCACCTGAAACAGAATTGAGCTTAATAACACGTACATGTTCAAAATGTATACATAATTATGATTTTTGTTTATTATGCGGTAGCATCAAGCAGTGACTCTCCAGCCTCCATTCATACCTGATAATCATGAAAAATGGACAGCTTTAACAACAATACAAACCTCACCTACACTCTCGTAATTCTCTTGTGCCATTTCTATCCCCTTAGGTTCATGGGGAAAAACGCAACTCTAGTCATTATGTTGTTACTAAAACTAAACATCCACACTATCCAGTCCCATCTCAGACTGATTAATTCCCTAATGTATTACATAAGGCAGGACCAACCATTTGGTTGCTATAGAGATTTGATACAGGGTATGGGGCTCTCAACTACTCCTTCCAGTACTCAGACAATGAGTACTCAGTGTGCAGGCTTTGGCAAGAGCTGTGTATATAATTATTTGTACAGCCTGGGGTAGAGAGCCCCAGAGTTAATCTGGTCCCATGAGACCTTGCTGTCAACCCTGATGTTATGAGTAGCTCAATCTGAGCAAAAGAAAACCGGTTAGAGATAGGACTGTACCTAATTCTTTAGATGTAAATCATGGGAAACTTGGCAATACAGTAATGCAAATTTACCTACCAATATCCAAGCAAATGGACTGATGTAGCGTCACTGGGCTTCAGTTCTAGTGCTTTCTGAAGATGAGTAAAAGAAAGTGTGAATGAAAGTAAAAAATGTTAAACTTACCAGCCAACAATAAGTTATATGATGTTTCATCAAAAAATCTTAGAGAGTTTTGTTACTTTTCTAAGTAATAATACCAATACTGGTATTGCGTGATTTATATTTAAAGTAATTTTACTACCCTGAAATAAATAGCATCAGCCTTATTTTAAATGAAAAATTCGGAAATAGGCTAAACTAACCATAATGTGCTCCTTAACAAGAGAGGCGTTTTTGATATGTTGTTCTGTTCCCTCGAACTCTCCAACACTGTCGAGTAATATGGCGCACCACTGGAAAAAATAATATATTATGCAGCCCTACATTTTTTTTTATTCTATACACCCTTGGAATTTATGATACCTTTTTTTTCATTTCTAGAGTAGCATCAAGGGTCACGGTTGTTATGAATAAGTTCGACATAAACAAAAACAATCTAGGCATTTACAATTCGCTACATTAATTTGATTCTCCTGATAAATCTGATCACAGACACTTCAAAAAGCTTGGCAACCTTGCTAGACAACGTCTTAAAATTATAGCTGTAACTAATACAAATCAATTACCAAATGTAGTGAGAATAAATGCTAACATTTTTGATTTTTAGGCCTCTGAGGTGTAGGCGTGTTGTGGTCTACATGCTTAGAACAATTGATAAACACAAACTTGAAAGAACAGCTGCAACTAATCCTGCTTAAGGAAGCAAAATATACAAAAAACATCTGTACCTTATGGGCTGCAAAACTGTTATCATCAAGTTCCAGAGCTTTTTGCGCACTGTCGTAGGCCTCATAGATGAAGGCCTTCTTCTCCTCCTTCATTGTGGTGGCCAGTCTGCTCATCTCGTAAGCGGCCCGCCCCAGCCGCCACTGGACGTCGGACATGGGCACATCCCGGTGTGACTTTAAAGGAGAACCGCAAAAGAAATTCTAATTTTTGTATCTTATTGAATATGTATTTCTTTAACCATATCTGCAAAAATTACTGCTAATATCTCATAATACAGGAGAAATAAATACTAAAAATCTAAGTCCATAGTGGCTTCTACTGAGTGCAGGTGACATCATCTAGGCTCTTTTACATAAGTAGGGCAAGCTGATAAGGCTCTTGCTATGGGTGACTGCACACACAGACCCCTGTGACCTAGAGCTTCGATGACATCACAGCCCTGTGAGATAAGCTGTAAGAGTGTATTGACACTCCTGATAAAAGCTTATTTACCTTATTGTATTATCCACACATGCTAATTAAGTCTAATGCAGCTCAAAATAAACATTAATTAAGAGATTGGTACTGAATTTAGAACTTTCATTTTCTCCATTGTGGTTCACCTTTAACATGCTGTACAGGTCCACGATGTTATTGTCGGCATACAGGGCGTCAGCCTCAGCGATCACCTTCTCATTGGTACTCATCTCTGTTGGAAAGAATATATAGCCAGAGGAATGAAATATTTAGCTAATGATTGAATAATGTTGTCCAAACTAGTTATGAAAACTCTTGGTAGATCTATCTGATGATATCCGAGGTATTCCACTGCATAAAGGCCAGACCACACTGCATGACTCAACTCAACTCAACTGTCGAGTTGAGCTGAGTTGGGGTCAGTTATGGTTTGTGGCATAGGTTAGGACTAGGACTAGAGTCTTAGCATTTTCCTACGACTCTTGAGATGTTGAAGATGTACGACTGGACCATTGGGTCTTAGGGGTGTGTCAGTAGATATACTAAGAAGTATACTATTTGTGCATAACATCCCCCTCTCCCCACAAAATAAAAGAAACAAAAAGAACTCGTGACTACTAGATAATTCCCTGATTTGGTTTCTGAAAGTGGTATGGTGTGCATGGCTATCATGGGAAGGGGAAAAGCTGATGCATTAAGTTAAACAGTCAGGATCCTGGGTGAGTCGGGGACTCAGTGGTAGCCATTTCATCTGTGGTGAAACCAGATAATGTCTACAATCACAGGTATATTTTCAATTCAACATCTAATATGAATCCAACAGGTTTCATAAATCTGAATCAATTATGAGTAACTTTTTTTTATAATTCTCTCATGATTGTCATATCAGCTTTACTCAACTTTGATTAAAAGAGCAATTAAAAATTGTATCTTTCTTACCTATAGCAGGTTTGTCTGACTTCTTTGACCAAAAGGCATGTATGGAAGGAATGATTGGAATGCTGAGAGTGAGGGTAAGGTGGGGCGCTTGTCCAACCTGAAAGAGTTTGTTGAATTAGGTCCAGAAAATAGGTATACATCCCTACCAACCATAAAATGTGTCCTTCAAATCTTATGCAATGAAATTCGTTTGAATGATGTTATAACTGTGTTTAAACGATGAGATATACATTATAAAATGGTATATCAGAAAGTGTTTAGATGGTATTAATAAGCCCATCCCAATTTAAACCAACATTACAGTTTACTATGAAATATTTTCAAAATTGCTTCTGTGCTTATTCCATGAAGACAGTTGCATAGTGCAAAATTAACCACAACAATTTGGTTGATGAATTTCTCCTATAAAATTGAAAGATGGAGCTTTATATTTTGGTCTTTTTCCCATAGGAGCCAATGTTAAAACCTTTAAGCTCAGCCTATAATGTCCAACCCTATATTGCACTTAAATACAGCAATTCGATTGGTTGGCAAACCTGCAAATCTTTCAATTGATGAAATTTAAGAAATCATAATGTTTTTAGCAACTCTTGGGGATATAGAAAAATATAATTGTTACTTATTTCAGTGACTTCAATTCTAGGAGACAAGGATGGCTTACACTGCAATTTTGTCCAACCCTTGACCAACCCTGGGATGTACCCAATGTGGGATGGGCTTATTGATGGGGTGGACGTAGAATAAATTCACAATTTTCAACAATATTTGAATCCATAGTTGGCGTTACAAAATTACTTAAATAGCATCCGAAAAATCCCCCCTTTCTACCGACTAATGTCACCTGGCAATTATTTCCAATTGGGTTATTAAATATTCTAACTTAAAAGGATATGGCTGCCTGGTGCTGACCTCTCTGGCCTAAAATCAGCATCCTTTCTACAAAAGTCAGAACCAATTGACACTATCTCTAGTAGATGTACAGTCTAGCCGGACCATCAACATCACTGCTAAAGGTAACGCAGTAGTGTCAGAGAGCGGTGCATATGTCCAGGAAACAAATCACTAAAAAAACTAGTTTGGTGACACATCAATGCACGGATCCAGGGGGGGGGGGAGGGGCAGACGGGCCTTGCCCCCCCCCCTCCCATATTAAATCATGTTTATGGGGGGCCACCTCCCCCTGTACATTCATGTTTGTGGGCCCCCCTCTAGGAAGTTCTGGATCCGCCCCTGCACATCTGAACATATCCAATATCATTTTTCAATGGGGCCCTGGATGGGGGGTCCCGATATCGCGTGTCGAATTTAAGAATGGCCCCTGTCGCCATGTCAAATTTAAGAAAAGCCCTTGTCAAATGTTGGTAATGTCCATGTCGCATGTCACCAAGGTTTTATGGCCCCTGTCATGTCGTTAATGCTCCATGTCGCATGTTGATTTTAAGAAATGGCCATGTCGCCATGTCGAATTTAGTGGTCCAGACCCATTTCAATACTTCCATATGTTATTCACAAGTTGGCATCTTTTTAATTCAAAATTGGCATACCTTTTCTCCCTTAAAGGAAAGCTTGCACATAAGTGCAGCATAGTTATATTTCAATGAACTCCATTCAGCATATCATTCACAACTTGCACTATCAATATGAGCAAAATCGCAGGAAAATTCCTAGTTTTTACACAGTAAAGGGACTTTAAAAACTTGTATTTTATTTCATTTTCTAAGGGAAATCCCCTAATTTATGACGTAGCAAGGGGAGTTCTTGGGGAATCCCATCTTCCTTTAGAAGGGAATCCCCATTCCTGTAGAATTTGTAAAAAGAGTTATACTCTCTAACTCAAATTAAATATATGTAGACCAATGAAACTCATAAAAAATTAAGATATATATTAATCTACATCCATTGATTAAACAGGGAGTCACAAAATAACTTAAGAGGGAATTCCCTTAGTTGTGACGTAGCAAGGGGAGTACTTTGCAGCTCAGCACTCAGGGAATTCCCAAAATTATATTCCTTTCCTGAATGATTCCTTAGGAACTCGACTTTTTCACGTTCTTACTTTTGAAATATTTTTAGAATACCTAACTCACTTTAATTACATAAAAAACAGCATTTAGTGAATTTATGTGCAAGTTTTCCTTTAATAATGCATTTGTTTCTCCGAATCAAAAAGTTTTAAATATGGTGCCTATTGGTCTTGGAAGAGGGAAGTTGTAACTGCTCCCAGTTGTTGCAGTGGGAGGTTTGGTTGACAGCCTTCAGAGCCTTCCTGACGGTACAGGGAAGGCTTACAGAGTTAGGTACAGTCCAGAATGAAACAGAATGATCTAGAATTTATTAGATCTAGAAAAATATTCATTATGGAAGTAGATGTGTGGAAGTGGTAATGTAGTGGGCCCAGAGGCTATACTGGCCTGCTACTTAGAGAAACCAACCAGGTTGATCACTGGGACTAAAGATAGGTGACAGAAAACCAGACACACAATTTTAGGTTAAATATTAACCTCTCCTAAAGCCAGATATTCCTTAGGCTAAAGGCACACAGAGGAAATTAACCAGTCTCTCTAGACAACAAATTTATAAACTTGCACCAAACTTAAGGGAAAACTAGTTCCTCTCCTCATGCCAGATAATCCTAGGCTAAAGGGAAGCTGATTTCCCCTAACAATGCACATAATAACGCACAGCACTGAAACCCTGGGTAGGTTAAGAGAACAACCAAGAATTCAACCTTGAAGTCACATTTAGAAATTCACCCAAAGTAGGAGCCTCTCCAGTGTAAACTGCTCCACCTCATCTTGTATAGATTCTAAATTACAAATCCCTGGGCAAGGTTGAAGGCCACTCACCTGTTCACCCACACAACTGAGAGCTGGAGGCAGACTGGGCAAAGGAGACTGTGGAGTGCCCCAACCAAGCCACTTTTGCCACCAAAACTGATTTTGGTGGTAACATCCCATCAGAAGTAGGTCACCGCTGAGATGTAATTGGGTAGGCCTAATTGATAATTGGTTTAATTGGGGGTGGGCTTTGGCTTTGCCTTGCCCTTGTACCTGAGACTCAGTTGACAAAATGATTTAATGAACTGGTAGGCTAAATTGCCTGGTTTGGGTCACACCTTCTTGGAGAGTGTGAGGTGTTAGACTGGCATTTCACACCTTTTAGGCCTACTACACATACAGTCTTCAAAAATCAGATCACTATAACCAAAATGTACTCAAAAGGAATGAAAAGAAAACTAACGTCTAATTCAAAACATACCAAATATGACATATTTATGTTAAATATAGAAAAAAAGATATTGACTTATCGAAAATTGAGGGAAATTACAATTTTATCAAAGTTTGAGAATTAATTTTGAGAAAACCCCAAATCATACAGACTAATCTTATATACTATTAGAAACGCCATAGTCTAGTGTATATGGAATAATTGGTTTAATGTAGATGCATGATATTTAGGAAATTTCGACTTAAATATTATAATATTTTTAGGATATTATTTTGGCTGAAATCATTATACCACCAATGTTGACCCAAAAATGGCATCAAAATATAAGATACTGGCACATTTTACATGCTTTTAGTAAGGACAAATATCTATTGAAATGATATCATGAGTATCAGAGGTAATTCAGAACTATAGATAAGGTTTTTATGGAATAAGAATTTATGGAATGAGAATGCATAATATTTATGATTCTGGAATTTTGACTTAACAATCATGACATAATTAGGGAATTATTCTAAGCCAAAATCACAATATCACCAATTTTGACCTAAAAGGCATATTTCTTTTCTAATATTATTATTATGATTTTGAGAGCTATATAAGAAATATGAATCAGGTTATTTTTTTTTATTGTACGAGATTTCCTACTCTCGACCAGCTGACAATGCCAGAGGCATAAAATCCTTAAAGTTTGGGAATTAATTTTGAGAAAACCTCAAATGATACAGACATCCCCTATATCTCATTGGAAACGCCATAGTCTGTAGTATATGGAATAATTGGTCTAATGAGGATGCATGATATCTATGATTCTGAAATTTTGACTAACAATCATAAAATTATTAGGGTATTATTTTTAGCCAACATCACAATATCATCAATTTTGACGTAAAACGGCATTAAATTATATGAAAAATGGCACACTTGATATATTTTGATAAAGACATATATCTATTCTAATATAATTATGAGTTTGAGAGCTATGTAAGACATATGAATCAGGTTTTTATCATTATTCTCGACCAGTTGACAACGCTCAAGCCATAACACAGGCACAAAATCCTTAAAAATTGGGAATTAATTTTGAGAAAACCAAAAATGAAACGGACATCCTCTATATCTCATTGGAAATATATATATATATATATATATATATATATATATATACACACACTGTACTGTGGTACAACATTTAGATAATTATAATTATGTATTAAACCACCATAATATATCAAAAGGCCACTATATAAAAAGGCCAACATTGCCAGTTGTACTGTGGTATTGCCACTTCACCAAGCCAAACCATATCTTAATGTATCAATCAATAATTTGTTATTGCCTAAAGATTAAAAAGGTAATAAGAGAGACCCATTACCAAAGTTGTGGGTCCTTTAACGTACCTCCAAATTAGAAAGCCTTTCAAAAACCAATCCTTGCTGACCAAAACCATTAATTGCCGCCAGTCAAATTTTCCCATGCTAGATCGAGCCTCAGTCATTCCGATCTGAGCCCCTGCCAAGCCGGTACTTTACTTTGCCGGGCCTGTTTCTATACCGTTGTCGGGAGTTGTGGTAGGCGCACTGATAAAGGGTGTGATACGGCCCACCACCTTTCCCCCCACTACACATTGGGGGACGTGGGGTGTGTGTTGACAGTACAGGTATACATGTTAAGTGGCAAAATCTGTGTGTGTGTGTTTGCGTGTGTGTGTGTGTGTGTGTGTGTGTGTGTGTGTGTGTGCATGTGAGTGTGTTTGTGAGTATGTGCATGTGCAGCTACCATAAGTCATGTTAAAATTCTTTTCTTTTTCTTTTTTTTTTTTATTTCTGTTTCCTGTACAAAACAAGATCTTCCAACAGAGGTTTTTACGAATATATAATAGCTAGTAATACAATTATATAATCAGTAATACACAGTACATTATAATCTACACACACGAAATATAACACAATAACACAGTAATAGCAATTCAATCATAGTATATATATATATATATATATATTCATAATTATAGCAGTTGAGCGTTTGTACTACAGTCAGAAATCAAGACATCAATACAGCCTGTATGGTGACTTTTAGACTTAGGTCAGAGTACCTGCCACCCTGTGGTCATATACGTATATAAGTCAGAGTACTAAACTTGGATTGTATAATGACCTATATAGAGTGTACAATGACTCAAATAACCAATAGGTTTAACGTCATCATATAAGTAAAATATCCGGTCACGTGCACAGTACAAATATAGTACCAGTTTTAGAAAGTCGGGGAGAGTGTAACGGGAATGGGGCAGGCCCTGGCCTCCCATTAGAGTTCCCTCCCTCCCCTTTACCACCCCTTTATTCCATGGGTGGCTTTCTAGGCTGGGGATGGCTCAGTCACTGCTTTAGGGGGAGTTGGTGCTAAGCCACACCCCTTTTGTAAGTGATTGACAGCCATCCTGGCTTGGGGTCTAGACCTCTCCCTCTGATTGGCTAACAGCCCTTTCCAGGAATTCTGGGAAGGTACAGACCCCTGCCTCGGCCAATCAGATCCCTCCTTCATAATCTGGAGGGGGATCCAAACTCCTCCAGGAGCTCTCCCTGGAGGAGCCAGATTTGGAACTATTGAATGACTTTGCACTACTGCATGCAGAGTTGTTCCCTACCAAATCCACCACCATTCACCATCTTTATATCTCCACCTGTTTACCATTCACTGTGAGTAGTTTCATTGTCTGGGATTGTTGTCAACTGTCATTTGTCTGTACTTGTCTTTTTGGTCATAATATATCATGTCAACTGGAGCCATGTTTGTCTTTGTCATCTGTTCACGTCGGTCGACTATCGTCACGAATCACACTCCCGTTTCATTCACTGTGAGTAGTTTCATTGTCTGGGATTGTTGTCAACTGTCATTTGTCTGTACTTGTCTTTTTGGTCATAATATATCATGTCAACTGGAGCCATGTTTGTCTTTGTCATCTGTTCACGTCGGTCGACTATCGTCACGAATCACACTCCCGTTTCATTATTATTATCTATAATTTCCATAACCTACACGAAGGAACATTTGTGTGTGTATAATTCAACCAATTGTCAAAAATGTAATCCCTTTACTAATTTTTTGAATTCACCTTTTGTTGAACATTTTTGTTGCTCAGAAGTTAATTTATTCCATACATCCAATCCTCGAACCCAAGGACAACACTGTATTTTCGATAATTTTGTACACTTTGTCTTTAGTTTAATCTAATCACTATCACGTAAGACCATATTTGGCCTATATGTATCTATGTTTTCATCTTGAGTTTTTTCTGAGTAAAATTCGGCCAAACACCCAATAAGGATTAAAGTTGCCAACAGAACATTCGCAGACACAATTTCATACCACTAGATATGCCACATTAAACTCCTAAAATCGAGTAGGTGACATGGTCATTTCTTAAATTTGACATGCAACATGGAGCTTAGTGACAGGAACTAAAAAATCAAACATGACATTTGGGGAGGGAAGGTGCATAACTTTCCATCAACATTTTCGGTTATACATTTCTGATCATATCATTATGGCATAATGAGTTGATCAACACAGTACAGCATATTCCACTTTTGGTAAATCTGTTTAATTGTGGTTCCCAAAATACCATTTTCAGTCTTTTGCTATAGTATAATGGGAATCTTAAGCGGAAAATCAGCTGTATGTATGCCATGAAAATTAAAACATGGGTGCACTATTGTTACTTAAATTCGAAGGTAAGTTATCCCTTTCCTCAATGCCAATGACTAGGCAAGTGCGCCACCTTGTCCCCCCAAACCCTTATCAGGTAGTGTTGGCATAGGGATACCACAACATGTCTGCGCCCAGGGCCAAACTCCCGTCAGCAGTATTGTTTGGTTAGCAAGGCCAAGCTACTTTGCTTACTGTCTCACATTGCTGAACTATGGCAGTGAATCTTACCTCATATGCTTTACTCTACCATTCCCTGTTTCTGATTAGGCCAAAAGAAATGTACTATTTGTTATATATGATTGGAGAAACTAACCAGGTTGATCACTGGGACTGAAGATAGGTGACAGTAGAGCAGACACACAATTTTAGGTTAAATATTATTCTCTCCTAAAGCCAGATATTCCTTAGGCTAAAGGCACACAGACGAAAATAATCAGTCTCTCTAGACAACAAATTTATAAACTTGCACAAAACTTAATGGAAAACTAGCCAAGTTCCTCTCCTCATGCCAGATATTCCTTAGGCTAAAGGGAAACTAAGGAGGAAAATTATTTCCCCTAACAACGCACATAATAACGCATGTAGCACTGAAAGCTACCATGGGTAGGTTAAGAGAACAACCAAGAAGTAGGCAGTCAGCCTTGAACCCACATTAATATTTTTAGAAATCCAGCCAAAGTAGGAGCCTCTCCAGTGTAAACTGCTCCACCTCACCTTGTATAGATCCTAAATTACAAATCCCTGGGCAAGGTTGAAAGCCCTCAGCCACTCACCTGCTCATCCACACAACTGAGAGCTGGAGGCAGACTGGGCAAAGGAGACTGCGGAGTGCCCCAACCAAGCCACTATTCCCACCAAAACTGATTTTGGCGGTAACATCCAATCAGAAGTAGGTCATGGCTGCAGCGGTAATTGGGTAATTGGTAATTGGGTAATTGGTAATTAGGGTTTAATGGGGCATAAGCTATCCCGCGACAATATACCCCTTGTCGCCTGCAGAAGTTTTCCTTGTACAGGCGAGTATGAGGTCGCCTGCAGATATGAACCTTATACATGCGACCCTTATGGGGTGCCAAATGTACATTGTTTCAAAATATCGCCTGTATAATATTACGTAAATAATTCAGGGGCGGATCCAGGAATTTCTAGAGAGGGGGGGGGGGGGGGGCAAAAACATGATTTAACAGGGGAGGGGGGGGGGGGCAAGACCCGTCCACCCTCCTGAATATTAATATAAGAAGACCCGCAGGGGTCATCGTAATTATGGTGCCTGTATGACCCATAGGGAATTGTCACATAGACTCTATACCAAGGGTGAAGCTCCCCAAGGTAGATCTATGTACAATCCCTGTGGGGCGTACGCGCACCCGAAGACGACCCCTATGGGTCTCCTATATCTTATCACCCAAAGAATATTCCAAATGTGGCTAAAATCCTGTAAATGAGGAGCGGGACGTACAGCCAGTGAATACGCATTGCCACTGACCCTTTTAAGTTAATATATACTAATGCCGAAATACATTATGAATACTAACTGGACACTGCCATTCAGTATTTTTGGTGTATTGGCACAGTGGGCAGTATTCATGTATACTGCCCACCTTGCTTTACTTGCTTTACTTGGTGGGATGTCAGAAAAATTACAGCCCTCAGCCTAACAGCCTCGGGCAGTAATTTTTCGACACCCACCTTGTATTCAGGGTTGTACTGTCAACCTCTGTATGTTTTCCGGTAATATTATATACCAATGCCAAAATACATGATGAATACTAACTGGACACTGCCATTCAATATTTTTGGTGTATTGGCACAGTGGGCAGTATTCGTGTATACTGCCCACCTTGCTTTACTGTGTAAAATGTTTTTCTCCTTATTTTGTGAGTTCTGAATGGATTTGCATAATTATTTTTTTAATTTCAGGTAAAATAATGCAGTCTAATTAAATGGAGATAGTGATAGAATCCTAATTTAAGAGAAAATAAAGAATATTAGGGAAAACTGCTTGACACCAGTCAAAGTGTGTGCATAATCAATACATTGGAATACTGCCCACTTTGCTCCACTGGTAATTTCCTTTCTCTTTTGCTTATAACTTACAAAAAATGGTATATAATATAAGGAAAACTTACCTCGGTTGACAGTACGACCCTGAATACTCGGTGGGATGTCAGAAAAATTACTGCCCTCAGCCTAACGGCCTCGGGCATCAGCCTAACGGCCTCGGGCAGTAATTTTTCCGCCCACCTTGTATTCAGGGTTGTACTGTCAACCTCTGTATGTTTTCCTATAATAGTTATATGTACCGCTGCTCGGCCGTGCATCATACAGAAATAGAATATTTCGTAGATGATTGATTTAAGTGCATATTTCCTACACTATCAAATAAAACATGAATATTTTTTGTATCTTTTACTTACTTTTTATGTAATTAAAAACACTTATTTCTCTTCAAAATAACTATAAAATGCACATGAAACGTCCGAGATATCTTGGACGTTTCACCAATTTATTTTATCCCATTAAAACAGAAAAATGTTTCATTTGTAAATTATTTTTAGGGTCTGTTCTAATGGGAAGGACGTATTACTAGTCAAAAATATGAAAAATATAATATTTGGCATATCATCCTTGTCTGTAAATCCTAGAAAGAGAGTAATTTTAATAGTGAAAAGTCCAAGATGGAAAAAATGGAAAAACTAAACTAAGATTGTTCAAAATTTCATGGCAAAACAAGTTACTCTTGGATTTTTATGATTTTTTTCTATGTGAATGCTGATCAGTCAAATAATTCTTATACCATGATATAAAAACTTAATTTTCATTATGTATTTTCTTTAAGTCTCAGACGTTTCATCAATTTAACTAAAAAAAAAGACCCAAAAATATTTTTGGGAAATAATGATAATAAAAAAATTCAGTATTTTCCCCATATTCAACTCATAGATGCCTTTTGAGAGACAACTATCATGAGGTAAATCTAAATTATTTTCAGATAAGAAAATTGAAAAAATCATAAACATTTGCAAAAAGACAAAAGAAAAATCCCTATTTCTCTGTCTTGTATTAGCATATTTCAGGGAAAAATGAAAATAGACATGAAATTTAAAAGGATTTTCGTAGAATATATTGCTTAAAAGTTGATACATTTATGGAAAAACTTTATCAACAGCAATTCTGTTTAACTAATACAAAAAGAGATTAAAAAGTCCAATTAAGCGCTTTTTTAAAGCCTGACCCCTGTTGCATGTTGGCAGGTCGCCTGTAGAAGGAAATCCTTTAATTGGGGGTGGGCTTTGGCTTGGCCTTGCCCTTGGACCTGAGACTCAGTTGACAAAATGATTTAATGAAGCGGCAGTCAGCTGTCAATGAACAATGAACAATGAACAAGGAACTTTATTCACAACCTCCATGAGGCACAGGAATACATAAATATATCACAGTATGCCTGTTGTAATGGGTACTTAAGCTAGTGAGACTGCAGATACTTTGCACCAGGGGGACTGGCGCCAAATACAACCACGTGTTGATCAGGGATGTGGGTTCTCGGGGGGGGGGGGGGAGGGGGGTGGCCAAGGGGGGTGGCCAGGAGTCAGGAGGGGGGTTGGAGGAGGGGGGTGGAGGCGAGGAGTAAGGGGAAGGGGAGATGTCGTCACCGAGAGACTATGCATGGCTGGTTCAAATTACCTCGCCCCCTGCCCCAGTCGGCCAATGCCCCAAGTATAATCCAGTATAGGTTAGTTCACTCCTTGGCCGTCTGTGCTATATGTGATCAGCGAGCCCAGCAACAATGCCGGCTGGATGAGGGGAAACCATTTTTTCATTTTTAAATCAACCTAATTTCATTCTGGACCTAGAGTATAGTGGCATGTATTTTCGCCATTATTTTTAATTAGCTATAGGGCATAATGTATCAGTGGGTACTTAGTTTACCTAATCTTTATTGAAAACTTGTTCCAGGAGATAGTCTGTACATATGTGAATCCCCTGAGGGCGTAGTAACTGGTATATGATTTTCTGAAATTGATAAGGAAAATATTAGTTTGATTATCCTGTCATATTTTGAAATGTACTATCGTCAGCTGTCTTGTATTATCGACATCCTATCATATAGATTACCAATGTTTTTATGTTCATGTTGCTTCATTGTAATGCACTTTTACAAGTATTTTTCACAAAGCATTTTAAGACTACATACACAGAGATAAATGAAGCAGGATAAAAACACAACGAAAAAACAAAAACAACAAACTACTATGTTTCTAGTATGGCTACATGCTACTAAACAATTTGATTATCGTACAAGATGAAAGAGAGAAGATGGCGCCAGAGCCCTCTTTACCCTGTACATAATATGCAAGGGTGAATTACCTGGTAATGAAGTTTAAGGGTTTTTTGTTTTTGATTACAGCTCCCCATTTGCACAATATACAATGGCCTCTGAAATGAAAGATTGAACAATCGAGGCTACTGAGGGTTCGGTAGATTTCATAATGTAGATAAATTGTTGTTGTCTGTCTAGATGCATAAAGGAGGAGTCATTGTTCATGATGTTCTGCAGCATTTTAATCCTTTCTTTCTCATGTATTTAACAGTACATAATAAAATGCTTTTCGTCCTCAGTGTCGTTGCAAGTCTTACAAATTCTATTCTTAATTTCTGTTTTCGGTCTGGTGTATCCTACCGCCCCCTCTCAATTTCTAGATTGTGAGCACTTGTTCTCAAACATGCAAAGTTAACTCTTGCAGTTTTGCTGGTCATGTGCTTTAGGTATGGTTCAAATGTAAAGTTGTCCTTCAATTTGCTGTAAGTTCTTAATTTCTTTCTTTCCCCTTTCCTGTTATATTCCATATCAATAGCTACTTTCCATTTTCCTCATGATCTCCTTTAATGCCATTTCTAATGCTTTCACTGTAGTCCAGGAGACAAATCCTGAAATCAGTCAGAATAAGGATTTCCCCTCCACGGTGAGCCCCCTGGATTTTTTTTCCAAAGAATTTAGGTATGTGAACACTGTCTAATTATGCGATTGGTGCTTAATTAGCACAAATTGAAAAACATGTTATTTCTAAATTTCCCAGGAATTATGTAAGATATGATAACATGCTATATGTCATCTGAAAGGTAATTATCTTCCTGATTTTTTGGTATATTACTTGTTATTGTCATTAATCATGGTAATGAGTAATTAACGAAAAACTGTTGTTTCAGTCAAAATCATTAGAACTTAAGAATCCAAGATTAAACTTTGGAATTGATAAACCAAGTGCTAGGTTTACTTAAAGAGGATCTTTAGGCAGTTGTAAAGAAGGTTGCATCTGATTTCATTGAAAATGTAAGGTAGAAATCATTTTTTGAGGATTAAATTCCAACTGACTACTTTGCATTTGTCTGGTCTTCTGAGCAGTTCTAGCTATCCCTAGTTTCTTCTCTTGTAGGTTCATAAGAAGCTCTCCCATCGTATTTTATCTGCAGCCATCACGATTCACTCCCCAGTATGTGCTGCCTGCAGTTTCCACTATTCTGGTGTTCCCACTTTTGATTAGGGCTTCTCGAAAGGCAGGGCAGCTAGCCCATATCTTGATGAGTAGTGACCCGAGCAGTGGTTCTTGTTTAGCATTCAAATTTTGGCTCATTGGCGTGATTGATTCTCCCATCCGCTTGATCTTATATGGGTCACTCTCCCTGAGGATTGTTTCTGCGAGGTCCCATCTATGGTGTTCTCAGGCTTTTTGATGCATGAAGGCCTGTTCCAGTGATGAGTATACAAAGATACCCACTCTGATTTTGCAAGGAAACAGGTTTGAGAGTGGATGGTTTTTCCCTTTGAATGTAGTTTCCTGTTCCGGTGTTGCAGGTCTACTTAGTGGTTCAGTGGATGAGTATACAAAGATACCCACTCTGATTTTGCAAGGAAACAGGTTTGAGAGTGGATGGTTTTTCCCTTTGAATGTAGTTTCCTGTTCCGGTGTTGCATGTCTACTAAGTGGTTCAAATTTATTTGTTGTACTGATATTGTATCTGTCTCTTACCACTGGTACTTCTGTGTACTTGCTTGTGGGTGGCTCAGTCCCTCTCTACAGGTGTGCAGGTTTTGCGTGCGTTGCCATTGGTAGGTAGTAGGGTTCTGCATGCATTGGCATGGGCGGGTAGTCCCTCTCATACTTGTTACGTTCTTTGATCGAAGTTGCGTAGGTTTTTACCTGGTGTAATAGGAATTCCTTTTCGTCTGCAAGTGGGTTAAGTTGTGTCTGGATGATGTTTTCTTCAGCCTGCAATCCTTCACATCTTTCTCTTAAGCTGATTATCTCCTTGGCAGTGTCTGTTCTCTCCCACTGCAGGGCCATAATCTCATCCTGGAGTTCTGCTAGCTTCTCTTCGTACACTTCGTTCATGCTAGCATCCTGTTGCTTTGTGTTCTCCATCCCTGCTTCTACCTCTGCTTTAGACTTCCTGAGATTTGCTATGTTGAAGGATAGCCTTTTGTTTTCATCCAGGAGTTCTAGATATACCCTCTTTGTGACATTTGCTTGTCCTGTGTGACCCTCATTGATGTTCCTTTTTCAAGTTTTGATAGTATCTTGTCGTAGTTCTCTTTGGTTTCTTTCCTAAATCCCCTCAACTCAGCCTTGATTTTTTTGTTTTCTTCCTCTAACTCCTTTAGTTCCCTGGGGTTAGGTTGACTTACATCACATCAACAATCTGTGCTTCAAGAGCCGGGACTGCTTCACATAGTTCTCATAGTTGGAAGTTAGGTGTAGGTGTTTTGGACCATTTTTCTGACTGACTTGATTTTGTTCTTTTTGATTGTATTACTCTTGTTATTTTGGGTGTCTTGTTAGCTTGTTTTCCTGTGATGTTTAAGGTCATTCTCTACTGAGTAGTCATCCTGTCATTTTTGATTGTGGTTTGCAGTTCTTCTGTATCAACGATCTCTCTTCCTTGAGTTTCCTTCCCCGATATGTACACTACTTTTTCCATCAGTGGGTTTTCTGTGCAGGTTTCACCTCCCACTAATACTGGTGTTGTGGGCACTGGGGTACTGGTCATTGGCTTTACCGATGTGGTGGTCTTGCTGTCTGTTTTGGTTGTTTCTGCTGTATCTATTTCTTCATCTTTGTTTAATTCCAAGAGGACTGAAGCGAACTGGTTGTTTTCATCATCAGAGATGTCAGCAATGTTATTTTCATCATCTGAAGTGTCTCCACTGAGTACCAGGCTGCTGTTAGTCTCTTTCCTTCGTATACATGTACTCATTCGCGCTATCCAGCTGTGTGAAGGTTTCATATCAGGTCTCTGGATCATCAAGCAGTGATTTGACTTTCTGCCATCCCTTAATGATTTTTTGCCCAGGATGGCTTACTTTATGTACCATGTAGTGTTTCTCCCGTATGCGACTCCTTCTGTCATCTTCCCCCCGTGTGTACGAGTTGGGGGTGGTTGGGGCCATTTTGGAGTTGTTGACTCAGTTTGTTGGATTTTTTTTGTTTTTTTTACCCCCTTTCTTTCTCTTCCCTCCTTTTTCTTATAATTTATATTTGTACTTGTTGTTCCCAGCAGTTTCAGTAGTAAAGGTAGTCTTAGGTGTGCTATCTATTGTCTCTCATCTGTCAGCAGATGTTTACTTCATGACTATGTAGCTAAAATTTAAAATTCTTCAATGGACTGTTTGATATGTTTTTCAATTTGGAAGGTGGGTGTATATACCACTGATGTGCCCACACTGCAGTGCCACCTGTATTTACCGAAAGTTTTTCCGAATTGGTTTTCCGAATGCCCCCATGTGTTGCAGTGCATGAAATGCACCTATTATCACCCATTCAGAGTGTTATGCTTTCATGTTGGATAAGGGCCAAATTCAACACTTATAGAATGTGACGATTGTTTTCTCCCCTACCTAATCATCTAGTTTTGGGGTGTGTGGTGAATTTAGAAGTAGTCAAATAACGATCTAAAAGATTTCTTGTTTTTGGCGCCCTCCTGCTTGCTGCACCAGAAGTGACGACTAGATTATGTAAAATAAATATATAAACAATTTCTATCCAAAATCATATTTAGCAAGCTTAAGTCTAACACATCACCAGGGAAGGTTCTGAGACCAACATGGTGTTTCATTTTGTAGATACATCAGTTTATAATATTTCAAAAAAAAAATTTTTTTCATTGTACCTTAGCTTTGCCAACTAGTTCTGTTACTAAGGATTTGATTCATTCTCATGTAAGATACAAATGTATCAGCAAACTAGTACTGCCAAAATTACTAATAATGACATGTCAAAACGTTACTTTTTACAAATTGGTACTGGGATGTTTGTTTTTTTATACATTTACCAGCCATGAATACAGTGTTTTTGAGTCAGATTTTCACTGGTCAACTACTTCGAGTCTTCCAAAGTTACTCACATTTGCTATGAGAACCTTATACCTGGTTGAGCTAAATGGTCATAATTTCCTTGGAGTTTTTGGAATCTCCATCCTCATTCACCACTGTTACGTTTCTGACTGGTTTCTTAGACATATTGAAGATGGCGCTGGTGTAGTACAAGATATGGGAATCACGTTGGAGACATTGCGAGGTGAACTATAAAAAGAGACTTGACGTGTGGATGTGACTCAACAAAATAGCAGATGGGGACTGAGGAGACGCCTTTATTTCACTAGTAGGCCCAGAAGTAGTAGACCTGTTAGTGGCTCTAGTATCCCCTCCAAACATTGAGTGAAAGACCTATGCCCAGCTCTCTGAGTTTCTTGAAAGGCATTACATGTCAGGCACAAATGAGTTAGCCGAGAGCTATACCTTCGACACAAGGTGCCAGAAAGAGGGTGAGACAGTCTCAGACTACATTGTTGCTCTGAAGAAACTTAGCATTCATTGTGGTTTTGGTAATGAAGATCAGATCAAGAAAAGACTTAGAAACAGACTAGTGGCAGGTGTGCAGTCAGATGCCATAAAGAACAGACTTTTGAGTGAGGGGGCAGCTCTTACTTGGGAAAGAGCAGTTGAGATCAGTACGTCCATGGACACAGCTCAGAAAAACAGTAAAATGTTGAAGCCAGCCGAAGAGCCGAAGAGTAAAGTAGAGCCAGCCAAAGAAGTAAACAGAGTTCAGCAAGGGAGAGAGAACTATAACTTTAGAGGTAGAGGAAGAGGCAGAATACAAGAGAAGTTTTACCGTTATAAGTGTAATGGCTATGGACATATAGCAAGGGCTTGTGAGAATGAGACAGATCAGGAACCCCAACAGTTTGACAGAGAGGGTCAACAGTATAGTTGCAGTGGTCCACAGTCTGGACGTGGTCATTGCTGTGGGCAAGGCCACAGTCGTGGTACTGGAAGAGGTCATGTGCATTATATTGATGAGGAGGAAAGGCCAGAAGAGATAGATAGCTATGCTTCTCTATATGAAGTTCAGCCCTCAGTTTCAGAGACAGAAAGTAGTGAGATAAAGGTAGATGTGCAGATGAACGGCCTTTCACTGTTGACACGGCCTCAGCAGTGTCTATTATAGGATAGAACATTTACCATCAGTATTTGGAGCATGTGCCTCTGCAGGAACCCCAGATTAACCTAAGGGTTACACAGGGCTTGAAGTCAAACTGCTGGGGCAGCTTGATGTGGCAGTCACATATGAAGACCAGGAGAACGTCCTGCCACTTGTGATCGCTAAAGGTGACCGTACATCGCTCTTTGGAAGGAGCTGGATAGAGAGTGTAAGGTTGGTCTGGGAAAGCCTGTTCACAGAGAAGGAGACTTTTAAGGAGATTAGTAGGGAGGGAAGTATGCCCCTACCAGAGAAGGAGACTTCTGAAGAGATAAATGTTCAATAGGAGGTAGTGGATGAGACTACTGAGGAAATGAGTGTGCCTAAGGCTAGTCTCGTTGAGCAGCTCCCAGACAGTCTTGTGAGTGAACAGGATCTGCGCTCAGAAAGTAAGTAGAGGCGAGATGAGCAATCATGTTGTCACGTTAGTTTGTTGTACGAAAGGTTAGAATCCCATGACAAACAAGTGACTAAGGATAGTCTGGTTGAGGAACTCCCAGGCCCTGTGCGTGTAGTGCACAGTTTTGTTGTGCCACCCCGTGTTGGTGTAACACCCAGCAGTGGCATCCCAAGAGATGCAGAGAGCGACGCAAAATGACTGGGACCCTGGACCTAGGGTTCTAAAGGCCGCACCAGTGCCAGGAGCACCAAGGAGAGGTGCCTTATCCCCGAGGTTAACACCAAGGACACCACAGGAAGGTGTACCGCCCCCGTCGAAGCCAGGAGTGCCATGGAGAGGTACTGCCATGGAGAGGCACCTACAACACCACAAGGAGTTGTTATGTCCAGGTCGCAGCCATGGACACCTTGGTGAGGTGTTTAGTCAATGAGGACACCACGGAGAGGTGTCGCCTCCAACTCAGCTGTTGTTACCATACTCGCATCAGAGATGTTCAGCAGCGAGCACCTACGACAGGTGTTCGGCAGCAAGTGTCTACAAGAGGTGTTCAGCAGCGAGCGCCTATGAGAGGTGTTCAACTTGGGACATCTATAATGGTGTTCAGCCTGAGTCAACTGCACCACAGAGACACTACCCAGTGTGGCCCTGGGCCGCCCCTTTAAAGTTCAAAGACTTTGTGGTTGGTAAGAAGTGAAGTTCAAACAAAGACTGTGGAGTGTAATGTGTAACATCTTTTGAAAATTATTATGCTCAGTATAAGGTAAAAGTCCTTAACATCAAAGACTTTTGCTTGGAGGAGAGAAGAAAAGAAAAAAAAGACATTTACAAAAAGACATTTATAGAGTAAAGAAAAAGACATTCACTAAGAGACATGTATTAGGTTACCATTATATTACTACTCTAAGAAACAAGTAAGATTTAAGATCTATCTTGTCAAGTAAAAGTAACTTAAATAAACTAAGCTATAGTAAAAAAATGTTTTCATTGACATGAGTAACATATTTGGTGTGGAGGAGTGTAGTGTATCTATAAACTGTTAGGCGCCGCCACCTCGCAGTGTCTCCACTGTGATTCCCATATCTTGTACTACACCAGCGCCATCTTCAGTATGTCTAATAAACCAGTCAGAAACGTAACAGCTATATCTATGTGTTAATATATGGACCTAGTTACTTCGTTTTGATACTCTGTTATTTAAAAACGGTATATTATCTAGCAGTCTGGAACTAAAATGATGGAATAACAATTGATTATTAATTTCTGTAAATCATGAAGTATTAAATACAGGCAATTACTTTTATTATCAGAATCTTCATCAGGGGTGCCGATAATAAATGCCTGCCAATAATACACGCCACTATTCTATTTGGTTTATTATTTGGGCTCACCAGTAGGGGTGTGGACGGTGGATCCCAAGAAAAGTCACATGTCCTTATCTTTCAGATCACTAAGGTCCATGTTGCATGTGAAATTTAACAATTGGCTATGTCGCCCTGTCGATTTCAAGGGTCTACACCCTAACAGTCTGTTCCTTTTCCCTGGCCTGTCCCCCTCCCCCACCCCCTGCCTGTCCTGTGCCCCGGCTGCTTCTCCATCTGAAGGGTCAATCAAACCCAGGGGGAAAGACCCTAAAAACCTCTGCAGCTTCTCCTGGGTCACCTTTTGAAGGTGCCATAAAACCTGGGAGGAGAGGGGTGGGATATATATTTATATGGGATTTAGGTCCAGGCAAATGCTGGATTCGCATTGGTTGAATTCACATTTCATGATCTCAAGACTCAATTGTCAGGTACTAATCAGTTGTTGGGGATATCATGGGGCATGCCACGGCCCATATTATAACTTGGGTTTACTTTGAAGGTGCCATAACACCCGGGAGGAGAGGGGCGGGATATATATGGGATCTAGGTCCAGGCAAATGCTGGATTCTCATCGGTTGAATTCACATATCATGATCTAAAGACTCAATTGTCAGGTACTAATCAGTCGTAGGGGATATCATGGGGCATGCCACGACCCATATTATAACTTGGGTTTAATATGCTTTTAGAAATACATTCAGATGGCTAGTCTACATGATCCTTGTGGCTCGGGAGTTGCGGTCTGCTAGAACATGATAGCGTTCATGAAATTCCGCTGATAGCGTGGAGATATGTCGTTCGCGCTGTACTAGCCCAGAGGTGTGCAACCTGTTGCATTCTCACAAAAAAAATGTGTTAGGGCTGGGTGAAGGGTCTGTGATGAGCACTCCCTCCCCCCACCTCCCGTCCCTCCCCCCACCCCCCTCCCTCCCCCCACCCCCCTCCCTCCCCCCACCCCCCTCCCTCTCTCCCCCCACCGCCATGGTTCCTCTCCCTGCGACGGGGCTGGTCACCGGTGTCATATGTGATCATTAAGACATGAAATCTTGGGATCAAACATGAACTCTGACTATGTACCAGGACCCGCATAATTGACAAGAAGCAGTCTTTTAAATAATAACTGGTGTTTATTCGTAGTAGGTTCGTAGTTACACTTGTAAATACCGTGAAAACTGTAAGGAAAAAGTAGAGTCTTTAGTATATTATACAGTCTTCACAACTTGTGATCGAACCTGAGTGGTGACAGGACACTTACCCCCTAGGACACTTACCCCCCTGGACACTTACCCCCCTGGACACTTACCCCCCGGACACTTACCCCAAGGACACTTAGCCCTAGGACACTTATCCCCTAGGACACTTACCCCCTCGGACACTTACCCCCTAGGACACTTACCCCCTGGACACATACCCCCTAGGACACTTACCCCCCAATCTTGGAGAACGTTGAGAGAGGTGACCGGCACCTAAAACAACAGGGATTAAAATTAGATTCACGTCCAAACGGGTGACACACGTTTTGACAATTCCCCATCCACTAACTGTTGAGTAGGGATGAGTTAGCCTTTTAGGTATGAATCCTAGACATCTATTAGAAGAGAGGGATATTTATTTAGTTTATTTTCCATTAGAAAGACTAAGTTTTTAGCACATAATTTCCTCTTCATTATACACCAAGGTTGGGGGGTAAGTGTCCTAGGGTGTAAGTGTCTAGGGGGTAGTGTCCAGGGGGTAAGTGTCCTAGGGGGTAGGTGTCCTGGGGGTAAGTGTCCTAGGGGGTAAGTGTCCAGGGGGTAAGTGTCCAGGGGGTAAGTGTCCGGGGGGTAAGTGTCCGGGGGGTAAGTGTCCGGGGGTATATGTCCTAGAACTGAGTAGCATAGTAGTCATTTATAGAATCCCCTGGGACTACATGAGACATAGAAGTCCCCGGGACCACATGAGATATAGAAGTCCCCGGGACCACATGAAATGTACCAGTGTTATATAATGATATAAATGTGCTACACATATAAATAATACATTTCTACGATAGATTATTGTAATAAAACTGACATAGGCTTATATAGAGCCTTTACTAATACTTTGGTAGCGATAGATCTTAAATTCACTGACATAGATTTTACATACTCATGCTTTATATTCAGCATTCGTACACACTGAATTATGCATTTAGCATAAATACTACACACATGACATGCAATAGTACTACTCATTTGGTAGTGTACACTCTTTTATTTCACCCCTAATGGCGTAGTGTCCATACATTTCCTTTTTAAATGTCACAATATTCATCCAGGGGAATAACAAAAATGATATTCCCCTGGTTCAAACTCTTAAAGGGACGTTCTCGTCCGTGAGATGAACATAATTTGATAAGTTGTAACCACCCTAACACCGCGCCAAATTCGCGACATGACCAATGACGTCGCATTATTACGTTCTGAAAGGGTAAAACACTACACCAGTGACATCGTCGTCATGCTAACGTCGGCTGGTGTATCTCTAAATACTCACGGACCAGACATCCCTTTAAGTACAGAGGCCAGGGGAATAACAAAAAGATATTCCCCTGGAACACCAAGGAGACCAGAGCCACGCCCATTTTTTCAGGCTAAACCAATGGGAATACAGGGATCGAGGGGAATAACTTTTGAGAGACCACACCCCCAAATGCTATCAGCCAATCAGAGTGCACCAGGGGAATATCTAGGTCACGTTGCTACGTCGCGTTGCTACGTCACGTTGCTACGTCACATAATTCGGTCGTTTGTTTACATTTTTTCGTAACTTTTATCTATTGCTTTCTCTGCTGAAATAACACCAATTTTCACAATTTAAAGTATGTAAACAAGAGAATCGGACTCATATTATATTCCAATGGATTTATATATTCAGGGGAGGTGAAATAAATTCAGTAATGACCTCTGTAGGATATGGCAAAATGTTATTCCCCTGGGTGTACAAGGTCTCTGGCCTACGCTACGCTACGGCCCTCGACCATGTACACCCAGGGGAATAACTTTTTCTATATCCTACCTTGGTCATTACTATATATATATGCATCATAACAGGCCTATACTAGCCCTTATCCATATGACAGACTGAAACCCCAGTACAGGTCAGCCAGATCTCACAAATGTTTTAGTCATATTTCATAATATGGGGCACATGCAACATAAATGGAGGACACAGTGTATTTAGGGCATACATCTCTTCATTAAAACATGTGATGTGTTAGCTCTGTAGTAGGATAATAACAATTTAATTTGACAAAATTGTAATGCTATTGATACTTTCTCATGGGCAAACGAGATGCTGCTGTTCGGCCAGCAGATCACAGCTAAAACAGCTTGTGAGTGGGGATTTGTGACAGAAGTCTTCCCCCACGATACCTTTAAGACAGAGGTGACAGTGAGGGTCGCCAAGTTGGCCAAACTCCCTCCACAAGTATAAACCATCATATGGAAGAACCAGGCACTTGTACATACAAGTAATACAAATCCTGACGAAGTCCATCAACGGATGAAACTTGTTGATTGCAAATATGTATTAAGATTTGTATCTTGTATAAATAGTTCTGACTGCTTTGTTTTTTGTTAATGCATGCCAACCAATCTTATCTGAGTACATGCAAGTAGGCAAAGTCTTCCTGTGTGTACAATAGAACAAATGTGTAACCATTAATTATCTAGATACTGGTTATATAAATTTGACAGGTAACCACTTTGGTGCTGCCATCTGGTGTTGATGTGAATAGAACCCCTCAGGTGACTTTCTGTGGCAGCATCTCATTACCTGTCAGACCTCAGCTCCTACCACATGTTGTCTTCATATTGTTTGAAGTAATAATAGAAACACTTTAGCTGTTGCCAGTTATTTCCATACTGGCAATTTTCAACCCCCAAAAACAAATACATTTTGGGGGAGGGGCAGAGGTTATGGTTCATTCCATGGCAGAGGTTGGGTCTCTGATACTGAATCTGATAGGCAGGCGATGCCTGACGGTTTTCCTGAGGACGTATGTTACAATTTTAACTAGTGTTTGTGTTCGGGGAAGTGTGATAATTCGCATGTATGCAGATCATGTAAAAAGAACCATCAGGCTGCTGATTGTCCCGATAAGAAACAGTGACTACTCTCGGCCGATCTAATTATTCCCTTATGGTTATTTCATGTTGAAGAGTTTGAAAATATACCTCCAGTCGGCAGCACTGAGATTGGTCCCAGTCAACATTGTCTATTTGGGGATAATTCAGATAGAGTTGATAATACTCATGTATACAATAACAAGCTGTTATCATCACAGGAAAGGACATTGGGCTCTGATATTGATTCAAAAACGAGTTTGACCAGCGGTCATTCTATCTATTCTGATTGTACAGTTATCAGTAATTATATCTATGATGACAAAGCCAGCGGTTTCTGTCATACCCAATGTTTTTTTGAAACTGTGAGCATATATAGAGTTAAACCTGTCATCGGCGGTGTTTGTCCTCTAGAGTTTCGTGTGCAGCCAAAACATGAAATCGGAGGTGTTCTTTGTAATATGAATATTCATGCTTGGAATTATTACTATGATTTTGAAAGCGATATTCATGCCCGTGATTATTTGTATAATGGTATTAGTCAAGGCTTTGCCATTGTGGAGAATGATTCGATTATTGATAGTTATCATTGTACCAATTACAGATCTGTTTTGACTGGTGATGCGTTCACATATGTGGAAGGTCTTATTCGATCTGAGATTGAACAAGTTAAATATGTGTTGTCTAATGATGTTCCATACTGTGTTCATTCCTTGGGTGATGGCTCGTACAGGCCTATTACAGATTGTAGACAGCTGTTAGGTGTTTCGATCAATAACTATATGAATACTACGCATCAACCATTCTATTGTGTGACAATAGATAAGGTAGCCAACAATATTACTCAGGATTGTTACATGGCAACCGTAGATGTCTCAGCAGCGTATCAATCAGTCTTGGTACGGGAACAGGACTGGATATTGCAAGGTATTCATTGGCCTTTCCAAGAGGGAGACATGTATCTAATGGATATGAGTCTGTGTTTCGGCCTCAGATGTGCACCATTTATTTATACTTCAATTACTAATTTTGTTGTTCGTACCATGTATAGACTAGGATTTTCAAGTGTGTTTGGTTACATTGATGATTTCAAAGTCTTCGGCGAAACTGAAGCTGTGTTTATTAGCTCAATCAAAGCCTATCAATGATTTGGGGGATCTAGGCTTCAACATTTCAAGGAAAAAATGTGCTTCCCCTGCCAACAAAGTGAGGTATTTGGGTATTGATCTGAACTTGAGTGACTAGACGTTGAATTTACCTTCCGACAAACTAGATAAATTACTCAACGAATTATCATTTTTCGAAGGCAAATGTAGGGCTGCAAAGTGACAGCAACAATGTCTTTGTGGCCTTATTGCCCATTGTTCGAAGGTTATCTGTGGAGGCCATATCTTCTCAAGCAGACTGACTGATCTATTGTCAAATCTCTCGGAGGGTAATCCATATGTAAGACTTACTGATGAATTTCATGAAGATTTACAATGGTGGAAAGACTTTGCAGCTCTATTCAATGGTCAGGAAAAATATCATATACCAAAATTTTGGTGACGGCCCCATGTTTCATACGGACTCTTGCCTTAAGGGGTATGGTCTTACGTATAACAATGACTGGCAGGCAGGCTACTTCAACTCAGGAAGTTTGCTGCTTGGCTTGTCATCCTGTGACACTTCTCATGATCATTAGTATATATATCTGTAGAAACTGACCAACACATAAGCTCCCTTGAGTTGATTCCTGTTTATTTAGCCTTGTGTAGGTATTGCAGAGAATTTCAAGACAAACACGTGTTGTGTTGGACAGATAACACTCAAGTGGTTTCTGCAGTAAACAAAGGTACAAGCGTCAACAAAGCCACAATGTCATTGTTAAGGGATATCTTCTGGGTTTGTGTAACACACAAAATTTATTTGTGTGCTCGTCATGTTGCTGGTGTTAAAAATGTCATCCCTGATACCTTATCTTGCATAAATGAGACAGGTTCATTGTCCGCAATAAAAAAAAATTCTATATGTTGTAGTGGATGTATCTCAATTGGATCATGAACTATCTGTGACTATCACTTCAGCCTGGTCTGCTAACACCTTGTCAGTAGGGAATTCTCAATTGAAGAAGTTCTTAAGCTTCTGTAGTGAATTAAGGCTTCACCATAACCAGTGTCCTCAGAAACTGTAGCCAGATTTTTGGTTTGGCTTGGCCGCTCACCCAAGTATTCAACAATTAACAATCATCTTTCACCCATAGTGTCATTGCACAAATTTTATGGGTTTGAATCCGTTTTCAGAGAATCTTTTATCATTAAAATAGTCTTAAAAGGTTTGCGAGTATGCCTGGATGATAAGGTGTCCCAAATGCAACCCTTCACTATTCAAGACTTATCTCTGATGAACCAAAAACCAGACATGAATAACATGGATTCTTTGATGCTGTGGAAGGTTATGATATTGCCCTTCAGATCTTTGCTGACAAAATCGAATCTGGTACCTAACAGTTCCAATGACACTAAACATGTTCTATGCAGGTCAGATGTGTCGTTTCATCCTCGGGGAATTATGTTGCATGTGCGTTCGACACAAACCCTACAGTGTGCTGAGTATATCCTGGAGATTCCTAGTCATTACACTACTAACACAAGATTTTGCACAGCAAGTGCATTAGCTTGTCACTGGAAGTTGTTTCCTGCTCCCGCATCAAGCGTACTCTTCTTAAAAAGGACGAGAAAGTGTTTCACAGAAGTCACTTACAAGGACCTTTTGGATTTTATCAAGAACTGTGCATGATTAATTGGACTTGACAGTTCATGTTACGGTGCCCATTCATTACATAGAGGTGTGGCCGCTTATATGCATACCCATGCAAGACATAATGTCGATGGGAGACTGGCATTCTTTAGCTGTTCTCGATTATCTAGTGACACCCTTACACAGGAAACAGGAGATCCAATCGTTAATAGCAAAGTCTTTTTCGCCTTAATTTGGCCATTGACAATTTTGATGTTGCTTTCGGATTGCGGATTGGTATATATTATGTACAGATAGTGTGGATATGTTTACAAGCTGACATTTATCTCATACTTGGACTGACTTTATTTGGGGGTTTTGGCGGTCACTTTCGCCCCCGGCTTCGAGTCCACTTATACTGTAGTTCTGTTTGTTTATTATTATTACTAGGTGTATGGAGCAATTTATAGTCATAATTGAGGAGAACATGAGTTTTCTGTGTTTGCACATTCCTCTTTGATGAATGTCAGCTTGCCTTAAATTAGCTTGACTTTAATTCATTGACTTTTATGTAAATAGTGCCATATGATAATTGTTGAAACAGACTCATCAATGAAATTATGTAATGATTATTTAATAAACCATTAAAACATTGAAGTTTTACGAGACGATATTGCCTTATATTCCATACATATTTAAGGAATATTGAACTGGTTATCTTCATGATTATCAATCCATGTCACTTCTTATCACTGTCACACCAGAAATAATGACAGCATACATTCATTGATACACATTGGCACCACTTTCTGGAAATCGCTAACTTTAGATATATCTAATTTAAAGGTTAATGAGTATAAGATCCATGGGACTTTGCACCCTATATATGACTCAAAATGGTTTGAGATACTGACTTTACATTGAAGAAATGCTTCATTTATGTAAATACAAAGAAATCAAACTCGTATATAAGTAGGGAAAAAACATTTAATTACTAAAATATTCGAAGAATATTACGTTACAAAAAAGGCTTTCAATGCCATGCCATCTCTTGCCCAATTATGGAATACCTGATACAAAGATACCGTTCAGCATGTAAAAATTAACATGACATATCTTATGAAAATACCAAACAGCAGATTGTCATAACGCTGAAAATATTGAGCAAACTTACCAATACTTTCCTGAGAAACCCAATGTTTCTGTCAATAAGGATTATTTGGAATAAATGAGAAAAATATAACCCAGTACTACTTTTCAACATGAAAAGATTCCCCCTGTTTCTGCTAACTAAGGTGCCCATAGATGTAATGTCAATGAACTCAAACACTTACCTTTTTAGTTTAAATATAGAAAAAAATATTGCATGTAGCAGATAGTTAAAGGGCGATATGTAAAAGAATTTTGGACATTGAGAATACACCTACCTATATTTTAGGTCGATCATACATTTTTCCACACTATATTTAATTTATATCTGACGAGATGAATACAAGAGTTTTGTCACGATTACACATATGCGTTTATATTTATTATCTTTTTCTACTATTACATTCCATTTGTTCTTATACATCGCTTTTGATAAATCTACTTGTTTTGGGGAAATATTTTAAGACTTTCACTACCATAGGCTTGGCCTTATATCTACTTCTCGTTTACACGGACTTCATAAGCTCTTCAGCCTCTTTGTGTGACTGAAAACAAAATATTTTGCATTGAGACATTTGAATAAAAGCAGAAATTCCAGAAAACAACTCATAAACATATTCATATTTATAAAAAAAAAACTGAACAAAACTGTTAAACAACTGAAATCTAATTCATATGCATACTAATATTTTAGCGTAGAAAAGTCATATCCCATAAAATGTACCTAAATCAGTGGTGCACTATAACTATCCATGTTTAAAAGTGGTCTATACTTAGCCTATCGAAGAAGATGCCTCTTACAGCATGCTGATTGTCATTTACAAATATAATGTTTCGTTAGATTTGTTAAAACTTTTCAATTATCTAGAACCTTACCATTTTATCGTCTTCTGTCTTGACGGGGTATTCATGAGCCCGTTTGAGGAAGGCTTTGGCTTTTTCCTTGTCTCCAAGTCTCAGGTAGGTTTTACCAAGCATCATTAGGTTCTTACTGTAAAAGTTTGGCTCAACTGAAAAACAGAAAAGGATAAAGATAACAGAACGGTGTGCAGCTTCCTTTTAAACTTTCATTGATATAAGCTATAAAATAGAGAAGGTTGAATAATCAACCACATATTTTGTATATTTTGGGTTTTGTGCATATGTATTAGAATCTACAGATTTTGTCTCTAAGTAATTATGACATTAGCAATACCACACTAAAAATATCATTTGAATTTTCAATCATTTGTTTATGCCTGTAAGATCAACAATTTCCAGTACTTTTTGTAATTTCAAACAGAATTAAAATTGGATATGTCACCTCTGAGATATTGCAAAAAAGAGAATGAAAAAAGCGGTTTGCTTTTCAAACAAGTTTACATTAAATCTTTAGCAGAGCCATGGACCCCCAAATTGGCTTATTTTACCATAATTTTTACCCATAATGTCAATTTCATGCTTAAAATCCGTGGCTCTCTTCCTCTTTGTATATTCCTATGTCATATATCATTGAAAAGAACATACATTTCCGCGGATCTCAGTTCTTTTGACATATTCCTTTTAGTTAAAATGATTGTTAAATTTTGGAATTATTGAGAAAAATTGTAAAATAAAAAATTTGAAAAAAGTGTCCCACATTGGGGGAGTACAGTTAAGTCAAAATAGGATGCCATCTCTCATGTTTATAGTAGCAACAGAAACATTAAAATAATGCTAATTTTGATAAAACCTCGAATTTCCATGCCTAAGAATACCCTTTTTCTTATGGTAGTATTTACTTTCCTCTGCTGTCAAAATTCACAAAATGATCGTGAAATTACCATGTCAAATCCTGTAAAATCAGCAGTTTTTCTGATTTGACCATAGATTTCACAGGGGTTTGGTAATGCTAATGACATACTTACTTGATTCAGCTTTTTGGAAGTATTCAAGGGCCTGAAAATAGAATATACAAAATAACAAGAAGCAAATGACTATCAAAGTTCCGATCGTTGGAACGATCGATGTTCGCCTTTAACATAACAATGGACATTTCATTGTGTTTGAAAGGTAATTGAAGGAAATGTCAATATATCTAATGTATGTAATCTATAGCAATGGTGTCCTTCAATAAACTGAAGGCCTTCCTACAACCAGAAGGCTATATGGGCTATGAGTGACCACCACCACCACTCCTGCTGTCACACACAACTCAAGGAGGGGCTTAGGAAAGGGGCTCCTCCTACTAGTACTAGGTCACCTGCACCCACCCACCTGCAGGTGACAGTGGAGGTCCTAATGTGGAGGGGTGAGGTTGATTGGCTCAAATACTGGTTATGTAACCCACTTCTGGCTTCTCAAACTGCACCCTCCCCCACCTCCACTCCTTGAACTGAGTTCAAGGAGTGGGGGTGGGGGAGGGTGCAGGGGAGAGGCCTGCCCACTCAATTACACTTGATGCACACTAATTGTCCTTGCTTACAAATGCATGCCGGTGGACAAAGACAACCGGGCAATCAGATCAAAGCCCAAATACCTACAAAAGACATGACTGATTGAGTGAGCCCTTCCCATAAGCTACAATACTAAAAACTATAATTAAGGGCTCACAAAAATGAGATATTTTCACATTTTTGCATGTACTTGATGTGATGGAGACTCTACCAATGGTCTCCGGAACTGGTAGACGGGAGGGGAGTCTCCCAACAGTCATTGAGTGTATAGACCTCGAAAGGGGAAGCTTAACTAGAGCTATACCTGGTTGGAATGTTACTGATGTTGTTAGCATTGTGAGATGGATGGTATGTACTGTATGGATGGAAAGACCATGTACTTGTATCTTTAGACTGTCTACATGGATATAATAAAATTACCTCTTGCCAAGCGTGTGTTCTTTGTATAGGAATGAGCCCCTTTACTTAGAATCTCTACCACTAAAGAACAGATGAACATCCGGAATAAGACCTAATTGGATTAATAACTAAAGCTAGCTAATGCAACGAACAATAACGGAGAACTCCCCTAATTCAAATAGTAATCGTCCTTATTAGTACATCTTTAAGTAGTAAAAACATAAATGACATGCGATAAACTTCACGCAGTCTAATGAACTATTAAACATATCTATATAATAAACAAACAAACAAGATCTATTTCAACGAAACATCATCGGAACTAACTAAACATAAATAACTCCAGTCTAGCTCAATACAACATCAACCAGCTGTTAAAACATAATGGACCCATCTATTCATAAGGTTGTGCACAATTTAAGTTGCCAATAACTTAAAATTTTCAATTTATACCATTTACCATGAATAAAGCAGGTCTCATCTCTAGGAGATTCTGAGGTAAGTGCCACTTGGCTATTATAGTATGGATAACAGACAGGAAATTATTCTCACCTCTTCATAGGAGGAGGTGGGTGGGGAGGCGAATATAACAGCGGCCACCTTTCTCTGGTACCACGGCATGTCAGCGAATAGGAAGCACCTGAAACACGAACCATTCAATGGTTTCAAATTTATACCAAATTATGAAGGCTCAGAAATACAAGCTGTACCATAATTCCAGCAGCACCTACACTATAGCATTCTTTTTTTAATTGGTTTATTTATCCTGGTAGGAGTAAGGAATTAATCCTTATCTGCTCGGAACTTTGAGGAGAGACTAAATAAATGCAAACAGATTTGCCATGATTGGACCAATAGAAATTTGTCTATCAAGGGTAAAATAGTGATAATCAACAGTTTGCTCATACCTCTGTTACTGTATCCAGCTTCTATTTCATTCACTCCAAAGAGAGTCTATGTAGAGTTTAAGAAGATTATTTGTACCTTTATATGGTCATCCTCAGTCAATAGGGTAGCTTATGATACTATGTGCAGGAAGATAAATAATGGAGGGATGGGATTGCTTGATCTTGAAAGTATGATCGCTGTAACCAGAATTAATTGGGTCAAAAGGTTGTGTCTGAATGACTTTAATTCTTGGACATTATATACTCGAGCTATATTTGGGGCAAGGGATCCCTTTATGATTTCTTTAGTACTAAAAACAAGTTGGGGGGAAAGACTGTCTTAAGTCCCTTCTACAGAGAATTGTGGGTAACTCGGAATAAATTCTATAATAAAGAACCTTTAACTGACAAAGAAATACAAAACGAGATGTTATGGAATAATGAAAGAATATTGATTGGGAAGAAGGTTGTCCAGTGGAGGGAGTGGAAGAGAGCTGGTATACTGAAAATTAATGATTTGATTTCTAGGCAAGGAGAGTTTATGAACAGAGATATGATAAATGAAGTATATGGAATCCAATGTAACTTTTTAGAAGTAATACAGATAAAAAAAGCGATCCCATGGATAAGTGGCAGTTCTATAGTTGTTCAAGACTTATCACCTAGAGATATGTTATGATCGAAAGCCCTTGAATATATTTGATTGTACATCGAAAAAGCTTTATGAAATTGTTAATACTAGTAATTGCTGTCATTACAAGGTTCATGATAAATGGGAAAGGGATTTCCCCGAAGATGTGTCTAATTTAAAGGAATGGCAGCAATTATATAGGATAGCCTTTGTTTCCTCTAGGGAAACAAAAATTCAGTCTCTCCAGTTTAAGATAATACATAGAATCATTCCTTGCAGAGATTATCTTTTTAAAAGAAAAGTGGTTGATAGCCCAGATTGCCCTAAGTGTGGGGAAACAGATAATTTAATTCACTTTTTCCTTACTTGCTCAGTAGTAAGAGAATTTCTTACACACATAAAGAACTGGATGACAAATGTTCTAGATTTTGACTTACAAGACCTTTCTGACAAAAAGTATCTTCTTGGAATTGTAGGGAGTGGAGAAAGTGTTAGGACTATCAATTTTATATTTCTGTGGGCCAAATTCTATATTTATAGGCAGCGTCTGTTCCATAATAGTTCTTTAGATGTTTATCAATGGATATATGAGTTACGGTGTAAAATAGCTGTAGAAAATTATATATGTAACCATCAATATAGAAAGAAGGAAAAGATACCATGTAAAGAATTGCTTTCCAGAATACATAGTTCAAAGTGATTTATGTTGCTATTTTCCATTCAATTCTCGCATACTTCTAAATATTGCATAAGTTCGCTGTATTGACCCTCATAGCTTGTGGATGCATGATTTCATGAGACATAGATTTAGTTGAAAACATGTTTATTTTATAACTTGTACCTTTTGTCTGTTTTTTTGTGTGTTTTTTTAATCTCTTAAAGAAAAAAGCTCTGTTGAAAAGGTTTCTATATGATGTTGTTCTAGAAAATGTTTGTGTGCAGAGCCCAAAAATTGGAGCAGATGAAAGAAATACCTGTATGTTTTGATTGTGTAATAAAGTGAGCACTGCTCAACTTGAAAAAAAAAAAAATCCTTATCTGCTCCCTTTACAGCATTCTCTTCTGCCATTTTAAGCGGGGAAAGCCTAAATTCATCCCCACCCCAACTTTCTTCTTTGGTAACTCTAGGTAATATGAAATACAAAATTATCATCCAAACAATCTGCATTGTGTTGGTGTAACTTATGAGAAACTTGGCAAAAATGGGAAAAACATTCATGTGGAATATTTGATTCAAAATTAAAGAAGTAGAAAATGCTTATAGTGCATAGATGCACGTTTCACCTACCAGTATCCAAGCAAATGAACTGATGTGGCGTCGTCGGGCTTCAGTTCTATTGCTTTCTGAAGAAGTGTTGAAAATATGAATGAAAGATAAATATTTTAAATGGATGAGTTAATACTAAGTTATGTCTTACTTCATCAAAGAATTCTTACATATGGTGTCTACTTTCAAAGTAGTACAATCGGTACTAATAGTGCATGGTTTATATCTTAAGTAATTTAACTGCCCTGAAAATATCAAATATATAGCATGTATATTGACTATGGTTATCTTAAAAAGAAACAGAATAGATAACACGCCAAAACTAACCATAAAGTGCTCCTTAACAAGAAAGGCGTTTTTAATGCGTTGTTTTGTTCCCTCTAACTCTCCAACACTGTCAAGTAATATTGCATACCACTGGAAAACAAAACAGAAGACATCATTATGTAGCCCTAGATTTTCTTGAATATACGCACATGAAATTCATACATTAGGGATGTAATTGAATCTGTGCCATTTTTACATCAGGAGAAGTAAGCTTAAAAGTGTTGTTATACAGTTGTCTTTTCACTTCTGGAGTAGCATCAAATGAACAAGCGTCACGGTTGTTAAGAATAAGTTTGACAAAAGCAAAAACAATCTAGGCATTTACCATCCCCTATATTTGCCTAGAAGAGGTTGCGTTTCTCATTCGCGAGAATTGCCGAGATAAAGGGCTTCCGGTGAATTTTCTCTCTTATTCAAGTCATTTTCACAGGGCAATTACAAAGTGCATGTCCCGAATTTCAGTCTAAAGTTTTCTACATGACAAAATAGATAAGATCTATTTTCTAATTCTATAATTTTGGTGAGTAAGATATGACTCTTTCTTGCAGAAAGAAGCAATCCTTTTACATTAGATTATAGAAGAAAAGTGCAAGAAGAAGCCAGATCCATGATTTCTGTCAAAAAACAATCAATTCCATATTTGGCATATCAATAGAATAGGTTGTAATCTTCACATATAATATTTTTTCTATTTTTTCCTGCGATTAGAAATATTTTTTCTGGGTGTTTAAAGATTTCCTACCGGAACCAGAATACCTACTCACGCAAAGGATTATGGACTACCTCTTCCCGGCGAATAGCTACATTTATTTGATTGAGTTATACAGCATCACACTTTCCTGATAAATCTGATGACGGACACTTCTAAAAGCTTGGCATCCTTGCTAGACGACAGCTTAAAATTACAGCTGTAACTAATATCAATAAAGGACGCAAAAACTACACAAAAACGTCTGTACCTTATGGGCGGCAAAACTGTTATCATCGAGTTCCAGCGCTTTCTGTACACTGTCGTAGGCCTCGTAGAGGAAGGCCTTCTTCTCCTCCGGTTTGGTGGCCAGTTTACTCATCTCATACGCGGCCCGCCCAAGCCGCCACTGGACATCGGAGACTGGCACATCACGGTGTGACTTTAACATGCTGTACAGGTCCACAATGTTGTTGTCAGTGTACAGGGCGTCAGCCTCAGCAATCACCTTCTCATGGGGACTCATCTCTGTTAGAAACAGAAACCACAGGAATTAAATGTCTAGTTCGTAAGTGAATGATGCTTGCCAAAGTTAGGCAAGGGATCCGACATAGATCTTTCAGGTGGAATTCGACATGTTCCATTGCATAAAGTACATGTACATATCAGCTTCAAGTATAAATATCTAAATGTTTGTTTTGCATTATTTATACGATAGCATGAGTGTACCAGGGATTCAAAAGGGTTCAATATCATGTTTGATATTGTAATAGGGATTTAGATATAAGAAAGGCGGTGAGGCACCTGTTTACAACTCTGAGCCAATGAAGTAAAAAGGTAGCGTGATGTCGATAGTGTTAGATATATGAGACCACCTACTAGTGAGCCACTTCCCATAGGCTGCTGGTGTGAGCAGGGGGAAGGCAGGGTAGTAGGCTACTCTTACTTTATAAAACACAAGACCACTAGCGAGCCCACTAGGTGGGGGTAGTGGCTGTGGCTGCCTTAAGGGCAGGGTCAAATGGCTACTCAAGAAAGAGTGACTAGTCCTCTTAGATGTTGACTCTATGAGTTTATTGGGCCAAAAGACAAACATGTACTGCGACAAAACTACTTATATGGGGAAGCACGGTGTGGCATGAAAGGGCACGTAGGGGCACATCAGGGCATGCTGGGGCACATCAGAGCACGCTGGACCGGTGCACACCGGAGCACGCTGAGGCACATTTGGGCACGCCAGGGCAAGCTCGGGCATGCCAGGGCACTCTCGGACACATTAGAGCACGCTGGAGCATGGTGCATTAGGGCACCCTCAGGCACATTAGGGCGCGCTCAGGCACATTAGGGCACATCAGAGCGAGCATGAGCATGGTGCACGCCAGAGCACGCTGAGACACATTTGGGCATGCCAGGGCACGCTGAGGCACATTAGGGCACTTTTTGGCACATTGGGGCATGCTTGGGCACATAAGGGCACGCTGGAGCACGGTGCACACCAGAGCACGCTAAGGCACATTTGGGCACGACAGGGCACGTTAAGGAATCAGAAGGGCAGTTCTGTTACAATGTCATCAGTAGTATATTTGTGCATTGCATCCGCCACCCCAAAAAAATAAAACGGGAGGTGGATTGTTTAAATTAGTTGTGGATGGGGTGGGGTATTGGTATACATGGCTTGGAAAGGAGGTGGGGTCGCTGACTATAAGATCATCCCCTGATGTGTTCTCTGCAAGCAGTATGGCAATCAGGGAAAAGGGTTAAGCTGATACACAAATTTAAACAGTCTGTCTCTTGGGTGAATCAGGGATTCAGTGGTAGCCATTCCATCTGTGGCGAAACAAGATAATATGTGCAATCTACATTTTACAAGGTATATTTTCAATTCAATATCTTATATAAATCTTACAGGTTTCATAAAACCGAATCAATTATAAGTGACAACAGAATTTTTTATACTATTCTCTCATAATTATCATATCAACTTTACTCAACTTTGATTAAAAGAGCAATTAGAAATGGTTGTTTCTTACCTATAGCAGGTTTGTCTGACTTCTTTGACCAAAAGGCATGGACGGAAGGAATGATTGGAATGCCGAGAGCGAGAGCAAGGCGGGGCACTGGTCCAACCTGAAAGAGTTTGTTGAATTAGGCCCAGAAAATAGGTATCCCTACCAACCCTATACAGTGTCCGAAATTAAGCAGGGCTCAACATTAAGGTTTTTCACGTACCTGCCCACCGGGCAGGTGTAGGTCAAGTTTTACCTGCCCGACCCATTAATTCACCTGCCCCTTTATACTTGATCATTAAAATTTTACAAAATTTTACCTGCCCTTTGGGCAGGTGGACATCAACTTCTACCTGCCCCACCACAAGTTTTACCTGCCCCGGGCAGGCGGGCAATGCTTAATGTTGAGCCCTGTTAAGGGTGCACCCTGCACCCTTGGTGCATGTTTTTGTGTCCTCCTTCAAATTTTATCCAATGAAATTTGTTTGAATGATGTAATAATTGCATTTAAACAAGATATACATTACAAAATAGTATCACAAAAAAGTGTCTAGATGGTATAAGCTGATGAGGTGGATGTAGAATAAATCTATCATTTTCAACAATCTAAATCCACAGATGGTGTTACAAAATTATTTAAAAAGCATCCGAACAATCTTTTGTCGAACAATGTCATCTGACAATCATTCCCAATTTTAAGGCTTTGAACGCTATTGTGTTGATTAGGGTTAACTATAATTATGGTGCATTGTCCGAGATAATTACTGTTGTTAATATTGTCTTTGATGGGTGCTAGTCGAGTGGTGAGTAAGTCCACGAGATGGGCGCTCAATCCATAACATGAACAACGCTTGGCAGTACGGTAAGTTTATTGATATTTTAGTGATGCGTACAGTTGCGTACAGTGATGGTAATAAGTTCCAAGGTATAACAGTTCCAGTTTAGGGTAGAATAAGCTTCCTCCTTAGAGTCCGCCTAGTCTCACCTTCAGCCGACGTGCGGTAGTACCGTGTAAGTCACCAGATGTCCCTGTGATTGTATAGCTATCTAAAACCCCTTCGAATCTCCCAATCCGTATGATCCAAACGCTAATGGTCTCTCCCCTTCTCTTACACTGTGCTCTTGCTTATAAAGCAGTCTGATATTGATTTTACCCCAGGCGTCGGTGCTTTGCGGGGAGGTGTGTGTACCGGTGAGCATTGTCGTCAGGTATATTTACACCTACCAGCGGCACCTGCCATTACTAGATATTTTCATAAACTAAGTAATTTAGAGATCCTTATTATTTTGTATTCAACTGGTGACCTTTACACTAATTCAATGATCATGCACAAAGTAACTGATTTAATCTCTACCTTTGTGCAGCTTGCTAAATAATCTAACTTTAGAGAATATGACTGTCTGTTGCTGACCTCTATGGCCTAAACTCGCCATCCTTTCTACAGCACAAAAGTCAAAACCAACAATACGGGTACAGTCCAGAATAAAACAGAAATTCAGAATGATCTAGAATTTCTCAAATCTACACAAGTATTTGTCATGCAAGTAATGTGGCAGTGCTAAAACGGAGTTAGAGCACATGGCGATATAAACTTTATCTATTTATGTGCTTCTGGTATTACATCCCTTTTTCTACCCCCGATAACCCCGGATGCTGCACTGGCTCAGCTGCCCTTTGCCTTTGGCTTTGCCAGTTTGGCATCTGGGGGTGGCCTTGGGTCTGAGACTCAGGCTGAGTTGATAAAATGAAGCGGCACTCAGCTGTCAGTTGTTTTGCTCGCGGCTTTTGAGATAAAATCACAGAAAAGTATATAAAATCCACTTACAAAGCTGCTAAGGGTGTGTCTTTTACCAAAATTAACCACATGTTGGCGGAGGTTTGGCCGAATTCGGAGTAAATACTGCAAAGATTTCGCGTAGCAGAAGACTTGGCTTCTGGCGGCCGCCATGTTGACGTCTTTTCACGCCTCCGCGGCGCGAAAGTGAAGAGCTGTGTATTCAATCTCCAAGCAGATACTCAGTCGGCTTTGAGCAGTTTACGTTCTACAAACATCGGGAGGAGAGTGAGGACTTCCTGTAAGTAGTACATGAAATGTTGGTCATTTTCGGTCAGATTTCATGGGCGTAAACTACATTCTCGTCACAAGACTACAAATAACACTGTCTGAGAGTTATCTCAAGGTGATCTTGATGACCCAAGGATGTAGTAAGCTGGTTTAGATCATCGGTAATCTTGAGCAACTGTCATAAATTGGATCTACATGACTGGACAACCACAGATATCGACGTTTGGAATTTGCTAGTGTCGTAGTGACATTCCAAGTTTATTTGAGCTTGTGTCTTCATCTACGTAAGTTGTTTATTCCACGTGTTCTGAAGAGGGCTGAGGCTGCAGACCTTCATGAGGATGGTAACAACGTGAAGTGTCTCCAGGTGTTGGAAAAGATTACTGACAAAGCAAAACCAAAGGCAACGCAAAGGTAAGTTGATCTAGAATAAAGTTAGATGGTTAGATCTACAATCAAATATCTATTTAGTCTATTTTAAATCTACAGATCTAGATAGTAGATAGATGAGGTAGCCCCATCATTGCCCAACCGGGACTCAGCTTAGCTCAAAAACCAAATGACAGTTACACACTGCAGTCCTAAACTGTGGCCTACATGTCAAGAGATTTATCTAAGAACCTTCTAAGTGAGAGACCCTACCACAACAGCTAGGGTGGTTTCCCCGGGCCCCCTGCTCAATTATTTTGGGGTGAATTGACTCCTCTCCAAAACTGCTGCATATTTTTGCCTCGGATGATTTGAGGCAAGAGGTATGCTGCCAGTTATGGATGCATGAAATGAAGAAGATTCCCTTAGGGAAGTGCTGAGTCAGCGTTTGGTGCGAAATTATTTGACTAGATCTAGGAATTTAGTGAAGAATATAGACCTTTGGGTGATCACCACGTGGTTAGATCTATCAATACAACATGCCTGTGAATAAATAAAAAAAATTATCAATTCTAAACTATATGAATTGTTGATTTTGATTCAGTGAAATTGTTCTAGATCAATTTTGCATTAAAATTAGACTCTACAAATGATATTGATTTTATTGATCACCGATATGGTAGCCAGCTTATTTTGAGACATGTGACGTGGTCTGCATAACATCTAGATATTACCAGTCTACTCTAATCCTAAGCAGGTTTCACAAAATTAAGCTACGTATCTACTTAACTATGTAATTGCCTCTATTCTGGTATTTAGCTATAGGTAAAACTCACATTAAACTTAAAACTTCTCTCATTTATTCCAGTTCCTACAACTTCTAAGCACTAGCAGAAGATCCACCATTCATAGAAGTAGACCCCAGCCCTACCCCCTCACCCACCATGTCGGTGCCCGGTCTGCCCCGTCCCCTGGAGTGCCTTCTGAAGGGGCTACT
The DNA here is from genome assembly GCA_936440205.1 of Lepidonotus clava. Lineage (NCBI taxonomy): Eukaryota > Metazoa > Annelida > Polychaeta > Phyllodocida > Polynoidae > Lepidonotus > Lepidonotus clava. Next base: position 45,318,321 of record OW387140.1, on the reverse strand, counting down.
GGAGGAGAACCACCTCTCCTCCTGGACCTCCGACTGGGCCGACGGCGACGTCACCCTCACCATAAGGTTCTCCCCAAAAGGACGAGAACAGGCCAGAGACTCCGCCCACCGGCCCATGAGCGGGGTGGTGGACGCGGGCGCTCACCACCAGGGCGGCGCTTCAGGAGCAACTAGTTCTGGCCTGGAGAATGTACAGTTTCGGGAACCTTTGTTTTCACCAGAGGACGAAAAGGAGATTTTCGGAGTGGGTTTGGAGAAGAAGAAGCTGCAGCGCGGCACGTCTGAGGAAGGTTCATTGGACAACCCGAGGAAGTACCACCTGCTTGAGACGGGGGGTGATCCTGAGTTTGAGGGGAAACTCGGGTCCTACCCCAACGACCCCACCACGACCATTAACAATGCCCGATGTACGGCCGGAGTAACAATGGGAGGGGATGAGAGAGGGATGGGGCGGCGGGGAATAACCCCGAGCGTCTCCTCCAGTTCAGAAGAGGCCAGCATGGATGCGGTAGGAGGAGGGCAGAAGGTGAGATGTTACCGTACGATCAATCTTAGGGACTTTGGAAACACATACAGCAGTTCGTCAGCAGAGAACTCAAGCCCTGAGGGCTTCGACGAAGTAGACAACCCGATGAAGAAGTACAACCAGACCAATACTTCAGACACAGCGGACAACTTTGATGCCACTAGACTCATTGATATTCCAGAGTGATTTTTGAAAATCAGTGTATTTCTAGAGGCAGATGAAGGTTGTAGAGAGAGGTCCAGAACGCTACCCCTCTTTGGCCATGACCAAAGTCAAATATTAGGGTAAAAAAGGCTAAAGATGGGGGGAAATAAGTTATGTATTCCTATTTTCTGGAACACCTTCCCTTTTACTGAAGCTTGATCTTTGGGTTCTGAATTTGCTCAGCATAATATAGATTTGTTGAGATATTACCGTATATATGTACAGTTTTGCTAAGATAGTTGTTCTGCCAATGTATACACTACACAGAACTTGTTGCACTTCTTAATGGGGTACCAAAGCTTGATAAGTCTTACCATTGAATTGTTTTGATAGAGGCATTAGACTTGTTAATGTGTACTGCTTTTGGAATGTATTTTACTTTTAGATTCTAAAACCGAAATTCAATATTAAAAAATAAGTTTTTTACCAACACAAATTTTCTATCAACAGTTTTTTCTTCCCCGGGAAGATCCATCTTCTTTTAGAAAGATCTGAGAGGGAAAAGATTAATATGTACAAAGTTTAGTGACCATTCTTAATCTTATCTAATTTTAACATTTCAATTCAAACTGACCTTAAAGGAAACCTAGCACACAATCTCGGGATAGATGTATTTCAATGAAATTCTTTGTGAATGGAATATGCATCAAGAACTAACAATGCTAGAAATATTTTAAGGATATTCCAGGTATAGCCACTGTTGTGGGACTTTGATATTTGGTCTATTTTAATGGGTTTTTAAGGGAAATTCCCTTATTTGTGACGTCACAAGGACTGTAATTGGGATTCCCCAGCTTTCAATAAAGGGAATCCCCAACTCTCAGTAGTGTATATAAAGGAATTTTAGCTGTAGTATTAAATATTCATATAAGGCTATGTACAAGCTATAAATACTTGTATCCTTGACACACCTAAACTTATTCAATTACCTGAGATTCCCAAACTATTTTGGAAGGGATTCCCCTTCATTATGACGTAGCAAGGACAGAACTTTAACCCCAGAAATTAGGGAATTCCCAAATTTTATTTTATTTCCTTTATAATTCCATAAGAGTTCGACATTTTCTCATTTTTTCTATAGAAATATATAGAGAAAACCAAAGAGAAGTTGATTAAATAACAAATAGGCGTTTGAAAATTTATGTGCAAGGAACCCTTCAAGCTTACGTGTCAGTAATGTAGTCAGCTTCATAGAGCCAGGGGCCATATTTTCATAACTGATAAGGCAAATCAGTCATGATGTGATGAGAGTTTCATAAATACATATTTGATTTGTCACAAAACTATCCACACCTGACAATCCCACTTTGGGATTATTTCGCCATGGTGTCATGACTCTGTTACCACCAGAATAGTTTATCATGAGACACAAATCATAAAATGCCTGATAAGCGGATCAGTTACCAAATTATGGCCCCCAAGGTTGTGTGACTATAGGTCTGCTGGTTTAGAAACGACTGATTTTGTGATTGTGGCTTTATTTTACATAAAATCAATGGAATGTTATTCTAACGCCATGAGTTCTTAAATGTACAATAAGGTGAAATAGTTACTAGGAAACTATTTTTGTGAATTGTCAGATATAGATTAAATATTCAAAGAAATATGTTATGAAATAGCAATTGCCCCTTATTGTCTTCAATAACTTATCAAAAGTTTTAAGTGTTTAGGTTATTTCTTGGCCGGCAGACCTTTAGTTAGCCCTTTGTATTTCATTTTGTATGAATGAGTCGAGCTTAATATCATGTTAAAATGTTATGAGTTATTCTTTAGTAGTCAGATGGTGCATCAGATAGATAGGGTAAAATCCCACTAATTCTAGAGAAAATATATAATGATTAAATTTGATATTGTATTTTGTACCTCACTTCACCCTGTTAATATAACAATATGTACTAAATCAGTGTCCGAAATTAAGTTGCGTATATTTTCGCGGGCAGGTGCACAATTTTGTGAGGTGTGCGCCCAGACTGTGCACAGTTTTAAGAAGTGCTACATAATGATTGGGTGCAAAAGCACAAAATATATACTCTGCTCAATTTCGGACACTACAAATATGTTCAGGTATTATTGGACTTCACATCATCATATGTGGTCATCATATATGACCAGATTACCATCATGTGAGGCCATCCTGTATTGTCATGGAGATCTGATCTAAGTTATAACTTAATAAGGCACCACATAGCTTCATTAGACGGCAGAGTTATCTTATGCGAGAATTTGTTTGTATATTTACATTCGAATGACCATAACATGTATATGTTACATCTGTAATAAGTTTTACCCATGATATTAAATAATAAGCATTTGGGCTGATTGTTAATTAGATATTCAAGAGGGACTGATGACTATTGCCATGGACTAACTGTTTTCTTTTGCATTGAAAATATATATCAATCTTATTCGCTGATAGAATTGGTTGCCTTACGATAAACCACAACAAGAATGTCAGTCTGGTTCACTGGAAACGGAAAAACATTAATTTATAACTGTAGGATACAAAAAATAGAAATTTAATATATCGAATATATTATATTAATTTCCTTCACAATAACCTGAGGCCACGCCCTGGTAAATTCATATGGAATCAATGTTTTAAAATCAATTTATAACTGTAGTTTAAAAAAAATACGAATTTGCTATAATCTTTTCCATTCGGATATCATCATGATACAATGCCTACTTTGACCAAATCGATTCTACACACGTAGGCCGTTATAAGATAACGTTTTTGGTATGTGCATCATCCCACACGTGTTCAGTAGATAGGACCACCACCTTGTACACAAATGAGATACTGTTCTCTGTTTATTGACACCAATAGATGTCACTGTTCATTGGGCCACTCTTAGAAACATGTTTGTTTCTGGTTTGCTTTTCCGACTGAAATAGTAAAAACAAGTTTTTCTCTATTTTACCCTGATTTTTTTTCCTAATGAATATCTGATATCGTCATAACCTGAAAAACACAAATTAAAACAAAAGAAAGAGAGACATTTTTCGACTTCCCTGAGGGCTGTTCTTTTGCCGCTGGACGTGAAACAAACTTTATCTAAGGGTGGCCTTGGAAGTTGTATAATGCTATAAATATGTTACTTGTATGTATATTTTGTATTTATTACTTCCTACAGAATGAAACACTCCTTCACGTGCCTGTATTTTATACCCTGTGATCTCTGTGTTCAAATTTGTTACTTTTATGCTATGCAAAATCTGGAGCAGCTAGCAGTGTTATTAGGGGCTTGTTTATTTATTATTCGACTGTTACGAAATGTTACCTGTTCAGGCTGTATAACGTGTTAATATCACTCAGATTTGTCGCAAATAGGTTGTCTAATATATTAACAATTTGTGCTATATGTATTACCCGTGTTTATTAATCACTTAATCATATATAACTATAGGATGTATATATTAATTTTATTTCTAGAATAATGCAATTAACAGTTTCTAAATTAACTTAAATTTGCTGATTGATATTCCATGAAATGATTTTCTAAAACAAGTTTTTTATCCTGGGATGAGTTGGATTTTTACCCCAGCGATAACTTGATCTACCACACCGATACTTCTCGTACGTAATTCTGAGCTATTGTACATTACAATATTCTTGTTACATAATGATTAGAGTCATTCACATACGTAGAGTTTGCTTTTTCAAAGGTGATCTTACAGCTAAGTGGATGTTTTAAATTGACGTTCTCAAAAGCCTATCTATAAATGTCTTGGCTGAGCTATACCTTCAGCTAGAGGTTATATCAGTTACTATCAATGCTCAAGTTGTATTCTTTTGAATCTGCTTTGGTGCTGGTAAACGTCCTTTGTTATAGCAGAACACATTGAGTCCTATCTGTAGAATTTATATTAATGATGATAGATGATTTAATAAATATGACATTTAAAAGGGAATTTAGTCTTACTGTGTTATATTGTACTTAATTTGTAGTGGTAGTGACTGTACAAAAACTGTACTATAGGATTGTAATGGCCTTATTATAGATAATATACTGTTTTCTAAAAAAGAAAAAAGAAAAAAAAAACTAATTCTCTTGGCACAAAATACAAAACACAGCGTGGAATTGCCATGCGTTAAACGGCAGTATGCATACCCCCCTAGGGTCCAATTTTCAATAAGTGACCTCATATTACAATTATCCTGATAATGTCACAGATCACTCTCTCATATAACAACATGACATTGGGGTGATGTCGCATGTTCCGTTGCCATTATGCACGTCAGCAAAGGCACCACTGATCCGATCTGCGGTTGCTGTACTGAACACATCTCGACACATCCCCAATCATATTTTGTAATAAAAAACAGCAACTTTTGTTAATGACAGTTACATTACATTACATTACCTCCTATTGTAAAAAGTGGTTGTCTCTAAGTATTTTTCAATCTTCACACACTTCCGTACTTCTGCGGCACAACTATTACAGGTCCCTAAACGTTGATATTTGGGGCTGGTCCAGTTTAGAACCAACAACATATTATATATATTATATCCATTTTTCTCCATTATCCCCAATTCTGAACAACAACACGGTATTTTAGCTCTCGAACTCTAGCTGTGTACAATAAGAGAATGGACAACTCGGGAACCAATACGCCCGTACCCTCAGACCCGCATATATGTACCGCATGGCATCGTCATGAGAGCTTACTGAATCGCCAATAATTACCATGCTGACTTCATACTAGATGGTTTGAATGACTATAATTTATTTCCCCACTGAAACACTATATGGTGGTTATATGGCCGCCAGAGGGAGTTATAGGGGTTTATAACCCCCTCTCAGCCAGAGGGGGTTATAGTCACAAATATAACTCCCGCGGGAGTTATTGAAATATAACTCCCTCTGGCATTAATTTGGAAATTTCAATCATCAAAATAACACACTTAAACTTAAATTTCTCCTATTAGTGGTGAAATAAAATAAAGAACACCCCCCAGGGAGTCATTTGAGAAGCAATAACCCCCGTGAAGCCCCAGGAAGCCCTTGGCCTACGGCCGCGGGCTTCCTGGGGCTTCGTGGGGGTTATTGCTTCTCAAATAACTCCCTGGCGGGTGTTCTTATTATAATACAACGCCATGCTGATTTCAGCGGCGGATTTCTTGGGGAGGGCGGATGGCGTGCCACTTATACTTTTCGGAAAATTAAGTTTTTATGTAGTTTTCAGCCCAAAACCCATTAAGATAAAATCCCCAAAAGCTCGTTTTAAAGAAGCACTTTTTGTTCATATAAGCATGTAAAGTGCGTCCTTCCAATAGACTACTTGAATTTGATAGGAGTATGAATGAACACAGCTACAGCAATAATCAAATCAGGCAAAGCATGTTTAGAAAAGTTTTTATTAACATAACGATTTTCTATTATGGACAAGGATACAGATAAGATATGGCATTTGCTAAAGACGAACATAAAACGACAAATTCCTACGTATCACAGCAATAACACAAAAGTGTGTGTCAATAATCTTATCCTGACAGGGTCAATATCACAGAGAGCGCGTAAGCTTTTCGTCAATATACAATGTATGTACACTTATGGAAGAGAAAACATAAAAAAAATTATTCTACAAGGAGCAATTCACCTTTGGATACTTAAACTATGACTAGTTGATAAAACACTATCGATACAGCGGCTTTCGGGTGAACTATTTGTGATGTCAGTTATAAACAATGTTCGTTTTACCAACGATGACTTAACCCTTCTTATCTAAACACCAGTACTAAAAGGTAACATGAAATAGAATTTCAGTTGGGAGTTTTTTAATGTCTGCATGAAATATATGCAAGATTTATTTCAATATGCAATATCAATTGAATGTAAATGTAAGATGAAACAATGAAAAAATAGATTGGAGAACAATTACACTATATATATTACAAAATTGTAAATTAGAATAAGTGCATGAGGTAAATCCTTATATTTGGGAATAAAACATGGCGATCATATCAATGATTCTGTTGACAGTGACGATGACTTAAAAACATGAAAACAATGATATCCTGATGAAACTTTTACAAGTTCCTTTTGAATTTAGCCCAAAATAACCAAAACTTTGTTCATGTTCCTTGTTTGGGCTGACCACCTATTTTCACTTTCTATCAATTACTATCTATTTTGATCAGCTGCAAATGTCATGCTTTATTTCATTAGCTGGCTGAACCATATTTAAAAAGTGATTACAATTTGAATGCCGCCTCTTCCTCCTCAAGCCTCAATCTCAATGTGAGCAGAACCTGTGACGTCAGATAGTTCGTTGGCGGTGAAGCTGACCAAAAGGTGACGTAAGCCTTCACGTCGGGGACGTAACGTAACCGTAGTCTCTGCTGTCTCATACGGCTCAACGTCTCTGTAGGGAGAGAAAATATTATGTAAGGTTCAGAAGGTGTATGTGTTATAAGAGCTGATATAGGCTTTTATATGGGGAATGTAAATGTGTTATTTGAGTCTCTTCTGTTTCATAGGGCTCTACATCACTGTGAGGAGAGAACGGGGATGTAAATGAGTTATTTGTGTCACTGCTGTCTCATAGGGCTCTACATCACTGCAGGGAGAGAAAAGATTATGTAAGGTTCAGAAGATATATGTGTTATTAGAGCTGATATAGGCTTTTATATGGGGGATGTAAATGTGTTATTTGAGTCTCTTCTGTTTCATAGGGCTCTACATCACTGTGAGGAGAGAACGGAGTATGTTAGGTTCAGAAGGTATTTGTGTTATTAGAATTGATAAAGGCTTTCATATGGGAGATATAATGTAAATGTAGTCTCTGCATGCTGTCTCATATAGCTGTATGTCACTGTCAGGAGAGAAAGGAGTATATGTAAGATTCAGAAGATATATACAGTATGTTATTAGAATTGATATAGACTTTCATATGGGAGACGTAACGTAGCTGTGTCCTCTGCTGTCTCATAGAGCTCTACATCATTTTAGGGAGAGAAAGGAATATGCTAAGTGATAGTTATACAGAAGGTATATTATTGTAATTAGAGTTGATATAGGCTTTCATATTTGAGATATAACTAACCCCATAAGAGCCCTGCTGTCTCATAGGGCTCTACATCACTGTAGGAAAAGAATGGAGCAGGTTAGGTTCAGAAGTATCAATGTGTTATTACAGTTGATATCCTATGTTATTGAAAGTAATTTAGCTACTTATGGAAGGAAAATAACATAAACGCAGTTGTTCTTTTATACAAAATTATGTGAGTATCAGTGAAGAGAGAAACATGATTACGTTGGTTAGCCTATGTGCTATTAAGATTGCCATAGGCTTTCCCAAAGTGAAAGCATTATGTACGGTAGACAGTGAAGGATTATGTTTTAAATTGACATAGGTCATCTTTTGTAATAGTATACATTATATTGCAGGGAAGTATTTGTATAGATGGGATATAACCATCGCATTGCGATAGCAAAGCAATGATATCGTTTTAGCAATGCCATTTGTTCTGTCATACAGGATGTATAGGGTTTTGTTGCAACCAACTACCTGGTTCTTGTCTTATCTATAACTGACTCAATTCCGGTCCCTCCAGTCTCTATGTATATTCCTGGACGCTGTTGATTGTGATGCCCAGCTTATGGGACATTGCATATTAAAGAACCCCTGTCTCGGTAAAAGTGTAGGGTCAGGATCTCTACCTAATGATCCTCAAGCATAGCTCCACAGAAGGGAATAGCACACCATACAAACCACACAATCCATACTACCATAGAAACATACAGTGCTGTAAACCCTGATGGGTGAAGCGGCTCGGCAATCCGGGTCAAATGCACGCAGAAAAGGAATGGAGAAGGTTATGGGTATAGGATTGCCAACATAACAATCTTACCCCTGTGGCTCTGTCCTTGTCTTCTCTATACCAGCCCCCTCCAGCCTCCACGTACACCCGGTCAGGTTGACGGGTAGTGGGTTGATTAACTTCACAATAACTGACATCTCCTCCTGCTGCACTGCCCTTAGAGGCATCTAGTGGAAGAATGGGACAATTTAATGCCATGTATTAGATTATCTATTATTATTTATAGGTTATCAGAAATCTATACTATAATATATTGGTCTGAGTCAGTGAAGACTGACCTGTTTCATAAGTAATTTAAAGTGGTAAAAGGTTATTGGAAAGATCCTAAGGTTTGGAAAATACAGAGGTTTGGGGCATTAATCATGAAACTAAATCTGAATGTCTCTCAGCAATAGGGCTTATCCCAGAGGAAACCATATAATATGATATTACCTCAGAGGAAATCAAGTATGATTTAATTGTAAATCTTTGTTTTTTAAAAGTTCAGACTCATTAAGAAAACACAAAACTTCCTACATAAATGTTAAGCTCTGGACGTCTCAACCGGAAGTCCTCTTCGCTGGTGAAGATCTGCCCCGTCTCTCCCACCGTGACCAGCCCCTTCACCTTGAAGGACAGCTGATCGACCAGGTGGGCCTGGTACTCCTCGTGGTTCACTCGTAACACCACCTCCTCAGCTAGTAAAATAGACATATTAAACATTATATTGGGGGTATTTATGGTCCTTTATACATGAGGGAAAGTTGATCGACCAAATGGGCCTGGTACTCCTCGTGGTTCACTCGTAACACAACCTCCTCAGCTGATAAAATAAACAAATTAAACACATGAAAGGGGAGGCATTATAGCCCTTTATACACGAGAGACAGCTGATCGACCAGGTGGGCCTGGTACTCCTCGTGGTTCACTCGTAACACCACCTCCTCAGCTAGTAAAATAGACATATTAAACATTATATTGGGGGTATTTATGGTCCTTTATACATGAGGGAAAGTTGATCGACCAAATGGGCCTGGTACTCCTCGTGGTTCACTCGTAACACAACGTCCTCGGCTGATAAAATAAACAAATTAAACACATGAAAGGGGAGGCATTATAGCCCTTTATACACGAGAGACAGCTGATCGACCAGGTGGGCCTGGTACTCCTCGTGGTTGACTCGTAACACTACCTCCTCGGCTAGTAAAATAGACAAATTAAACATAAGTTTGGGGGTATTTATGGTCCTTTGTAAATTATGGACATGCAGCCAATCGACCAGATGGATCTTGTCCTCTTCATGGTTAACTTTTTAACACCACTTCTTTAGCTTGCAAACATGGAAGTTTAATAGGCTATATATTTGGGTATTTAAAGCAGGCCTGTACAGAGAGGACAGCTGGTCGACAAGATGGGCCTGATAACTTGTAACACCATCTTATCAGCTAGGAAAATAGATGAATTAAACCTATGAATACGAAAAAGCCTTTTAAACTTTTACCTGAAGGACGCCCGGTTGGATAAGCTTGGGTGCTCTTTGTGATTTATTTCAGTAATTTAAGGGAAATTCATTGGTTCAAGGAAACGTAAAAATCAAAATTTGAAATTTGAAATTTGGTACGGACGCGGCGACGCCATAGGTTTAACACTGGAATAGCGCGTCAGAAAAGTAAAATGTAGGGTCCCGGTGCCAGGAAATTTCGCGAATTTAGGGGAGGGGTTGTCTCCCCATGAACCCATCCCTGTATACAGATATATGTACCATAAATAACCACTCTCTGTGGATGCATGGGTCCTTTTCCCTATCAAATATATAGAGAAATTTTGTCTGAACATAGCACTTTTCCATAACCACTCACTTTTGATGGGTCCGATGTCGACGTCCTGGACGAGTCTCTTGATCTGTTTCCTCTTCACCCCTGTGTAGTAGGCCGTTGACAGGAGCAGGGTGACCGACACCCCCCGCCAGTGGCGGCTCTGGTTCTGCATCTTTAGCCGCACTTCGAAGTTGTTCCCCACCACCACCTCGTCCTTCATGGCGAACTCAAACCGCACGTCCTGTGTAATGATGGCTTGTTTTATTAATTGAAACACGTTCATTGAAAAAATAAGTTTTTTTAATCCCATAAATGCCATATACTCTGAACAGACTTCATTTGTTGAATTTTTTAACTTTGCGAATATTTGAATTATTGCCATAAATAGGTTATAATGCCTTTCACACAGATTATGTATAATTCGTGAACATGTATTTTTGTTTCTTTCCTGTGAAAATGTACATGTATATCCCCGAAAATATCACAGAAGGTAAACAGTTGTATAATTCATTGATTAATTTACACTGTAATATATAATACACAAATAGATCTAAAGTCACGCATAAGCGTATAATAATTACACGGTACTATTAGCAAGTGTTCACAATGATATAATGATTTCGAATATCTTGACACATCATTTTGACCGGGTTTGGTAAGTACAGTGGCATTGGCAATTGTGCAAGGATGAAAGAAACAAAGTAGAAAGTCTATCAAATATCGATATTATATCTTCGGGATTATTACCTTTTAATATGTATGGCCATTAGACTTAGGAGTCTATGGTACAATAGAACTATTGAACTTCTTTTATGTGTCTTTATCTAGCGTAAAATTACTTCATATCAAATTAAACCAATATTCCGCCATACCATCTCTGAATCAGAATGAGGGTACCCAGATCAAATGAATACAAATACATCCTCAACTGTCGCCAAATTAGTAGTATACAGAATGTGGCATAACTACCAGTATCACCATAGAAAACAGAGGGGTATGTTCAAGTAGTATACGAAAAAGGGGGATATTCTCAGGGTCATCACAGGGGGTGTCAAGGGTAGTAGTATATTGAGAGTGATATAATTTTCAGGTTGTAACAATTAAAACGAAACTCACATCGTTGGGGTCCTTCTGACTGGGCGGGCTTGACGAGGGCAGGTTTGCTTTGTATATAGATGTCCGTTCCTGTTCTGATCCTAAAAATGTGGGAAATAAGAGTCTTTACTCTTATTGTGATAATGCGTTGTCATTGTTGGCGGCCAATTCCAATTACGCAACCAGAGTTTTAAAATGATCACATAAATATAAATGATTACATGTAGACGTACCAAAAGTGGATTTCCATCTTATGTATGGAATGCCATCTATGACAATTAAGGTGACCAATGAATTATATCATATGTACCTATGCGTGTATGTATGCGTGTATGTATGTATGTATGTTTGTTTGTATTTAGGTAGGTAGGTAGGTAGGTATGCATGTGCCTGCATTTATGTATTCATATACATGTATATGTGTGCATGTATGTATCTGTATCTATATCTGTATGTGTGTATAAGCCAATGTATGTATTATATGTATGCATATACGTATGTTGATATAGTATGTCTATATGCATGCATGCATGCATGTACGCATGTATTAGGTATTCATGTATTTGGCATGCATGTATGTACGTATGTATGTGTACAGCTTTATATATGAGTGTGTGTGTATCCAAATTTTCTCAGTACTCACCCTCTTTGTACTTGTACTGGTGGGTGATGTCCAGCCGGTCAGGGTCGTCGGCCGTCGTCGTGGTCTGCGACTTGGCCGGTTTCTTTAGCCGCGGCCGTTTGGTACTGATCCGTTTACCTACTCTGAACAAGGAACATGATGTGAACCACATGTACAAGGGCTGTAATGTTATCCCAATCATTCATAGAAACCTTATATGACTACATAGAGCTGTTAGACGTTAATATAGAAAACAACCTCTAACCACCTTCCGACCCAGTACATATATATGAGATTGTGACGCGGATATTTCGTGCTTTTGCATGGTGTTACATAATAGAAGAGGTATACATACTTATAAAACCTCATTTTTAATCAAATCTTTATTGCAATAGAACACATCATCATACTGTCCTAATGTGAGACACACGGGTTACTAAAAAAGAATTAGCTCTCTTAGGGATAGAGACCTACAATTTTGCATGCGGCTTATACCATCTTACTTAAGGAGGCCTATATATGGCTTTGGACAAATATCCAAGATATTCTGCATTATGGGAAGTATATATATATGATACTTGAGCTATCTGGATTGCTCGGACACTTTTGTACAGTGGAACCTAAACTTTAGGTGTGGATATGTAACGATTGTAGTTGACCAGACCCCCAACTATGAAAAAAGAATACACCACTTTCTCACTTGGCTTTGTCCCTGCCCGTCCACCAGGTGGCGTCCTCCGTCTGCACCCAGTGAACCTTGTCGGCGTTCACCTCGGCGAAGAACAGGGCGCCATCTGCCGGGAAACACAGGAGGCCCTCCCGTAGGGCGGCCACGGAGCACGGTCCAGCCTGCTGGGCACCTGGAGGAGGGGAGGTAATATGATAATAAGCCTATTACAGTTTACAGAGGTAATATGATAATAAGCCTATTACAGTTTACAGGTGCCATCTGCCGGGAAACACAGGAGGCCCTCTCGTAGGGCGGCCATGGAGCATGTTCCAGTCTGCTGGGCTTCTGGAGGGGGAAAAGGTACTATGATAATAAGCCTATTACAGTTTACAGGCGCCATCTGCCGGGAAACACAGGAGGCCCTCCCGTAGGGTGGCCACAGAGCATGGTCCTGCCTGCTGGGCCCCTGGAGGAGGGGAAAGTAGTTTGATAATAAGCCTATTACAGTTAACAGGTGCCATCTGCTGGGAAACACAGGAGGCCCTCCCGTAGGGCGGCCACAGAGCACAGTCCTGCCTGCTGGGCTCCTGGAGGGGAAAAGGTAATATGATAATAAACCTATTACAGTTTTCAGAGGTAATATGATAATAAGCCTATTACAGTTTACAGGCGCCATCTGCCAGGAAACACAGGAGGCCCTCCTGTAGGGCGGCCACAAAGCATGCATACTCCCCTGTCATGTTGGATTCCACAGTAATACTCGCTCCATGTATAGCATTCTGGGTATACGCAAGTCCCTGGATGTGGTCCTTACCCAGTTAACTATGGCACATAGTGATACCAACCTTTGACATGACACAAAAAAGGCTATATGCGGAGTGAGTATTACTGTGAAATCCAATGTGGAACACACTCTGGCCTGCTGGGCTCCTGGGGGAGGGAGGAGGGGAAAGGTACTATAATAATAATCCTATTACAGTTTACAGAGGTAATTTGATAATAAGCCTATTACAATTTACAGGCGCCATCTGACAGAAAACACAGGAGGCCCTCCCGTAGGGTGGCCATGGAGCACAGTCCGGCCTGCCGGGCTCCTGGAGGAAGGAAAAGGTACTATGATAATAAGCCTATTACAGTTTACAGGCGCCATCTGGTGGGAAACACAGGAGGCCCTCCCGTAGGGTGGCCATGGAGCACAGTCCGGCCTGCTGGGCTCCTGGAGGAAGGAAAAGGTACTATGATAATAAGCCTATTACAGTTTACAGGCGCCATCTGCTGTGGAACACAGGAGGCCCTCCTGTAGGGCGGCCACGTAGCACGGTCCTGCCTGCTGGGCTCCCGGGGGGGGGGGAAGGTAATATGATAATAAGCCTATTACAATTTACAGGGCTCCTAGAGGAGGGGGGGAGGGGGAAAGATAATATCGACAGTTCACCTCTACAGTTCACCTCATCTGTAATCATTGACCAACACCAGAAATCATGATTGCTGATGTTACAAAGTCTATGCCTAATCCCATTCCAATTCAAGCTTTCCCCAAAAGTTACAGCTGTATTACCTTATTCTGATCCTAAAAATGTGGGAAATAAGAGTCTTTACTCTTATTGTGATAATGCGTTGTCAGTGTTGGCGGCCAATTCCAATTACGCAACCAGAGTTTTAAAATGATCACATAAATATAAATGATTACATGTAGACGTACCAAAAGTGGATTTCCATCTTACAAAGTCTATGCCTAATCCCATTCCAATTCAAGCTTTCCCCAAAAGTTACAGCTGTATTACCTTATTCCAACAGTGATTCGTTCTTTTGACATTGCATACATGCTTCTATACAATATGCAATATCGTCATTCCCCAGCTATAGTGAAGTAATGAGTATAACCATGACAACAGGCCTAATACTACTCGACATATTGGCCCCTATAAAGATATCCTTTTAGCCTTTGGGCAACTCTCACGCCCTGCGAAAAAGTTAAACCCCTAAAGATAGTTTTATGTGTCTATACAAATTGCTATAAGGAGCATTGATAAGTCACATAATTACATGCTGATGTTTTTAGAGCATGAACTGTTTAACTACCTTAATTGTGGGTTTTGAATTGGTCAATACCAAAAGCATTGCTAACCTTCGCTTGTTTCCTGAGGTGTGGCGTCAAAGGCCTGCCACCCTCCGTAACCAGAGGGTAGTTCCGGTCGGGCCATCCACGCCTCGTTCCAAGTGTGGAAACTCCTGCAGAGGAAAGACAATTTACCTTTTTTAAATCATTATTAATTTACCACTTTCACATACATGTGTTCTTACAAGTAGGTTTGAAAAATATAATTGAATGTACCGAGATTACCAATAGTCCTAAACCTTGAGCAATGAAATCATAATTTTTCTTGGTTCCGGAGAAAGACCCTACTTTTACCGTACTTCTTCATTATTTAAGCAAGGTCAAGTTTGAAAATTTAATCTATTGCCCCATTTAGGTCCAATCGTGTATAGCTCCCCCTCACCAGATATGGTTGTTGTCGTGGTCGTCTAGCGGGGTGCCATCCACCCTCCAGTGATAGTCCACTGTGCCTGCACCGTCACAGTCATGGGCTGATGAGAAGTTGGTGACGCTCCGGGCGGGGATACCCAGTGTCCGACACACTGAAACAACAATTAAGGTTATAACCTAGTCGTCTTATCGTAGTCATAATTTTGTCTATGTAGCTAAGGTATTTGATAATCAATCAGGTGAACAGACAGAAAATACCAGACCCCATTTATACAACACTTTGGACTAGATTTCTAGGTTTGCCTGATTTCAGATATTTTTGAAGAGTCAATATTTTTCTTCAAATGCATTCATGATTAGAGCAAAACAGCATGCATTACTACAGAAACAACGTACATAGTTCCAAGTGGCACGGATATATCAGTTACAAAACACCAATAATTATGCAAACAGAAAAATGTGCATACATAAATTATATGTAACCCAATGTGCTTGGTTCTAGTGAAGAAGTAACTTTAACCTAGTGCAAATACAATTGTACCTATGCAAAACATAATATTCATATAGCAGCAGGTGTTCATCAAAGTACTCACGTGTGGTCCAGATGCTGGCGATGATCCAGCACTGGCCGTACTTGACGGGCTGGCGGGTGTCGACGTACTTCTCTAAGATGGCCACCCCAGTACCCCCACCCAGCTACTGTATCATCAAACAACAATGTGATCTAATGTGCACTTACGCGTGGTGCAGACGCCAGCAAAGACCCAGCACTGGCCGTACTTGACGGGCTGGCGGGTGTCGATGTACTTCTCTAAGATGGCCACCCCAGTACCCCCCACCCAACTACTGTATCATCAAACAACAATGTGTACTCAAGCGTGGTGCAGACGCCAGCGAACACCCAGCACTGGCCGTACTTGACTAGCTGATGGGTGTCAACGTACTTCTCTAAAATGGCCACCCCAGTACTGTATCATCAAACAACAAGGTGTATTCTTGTGTGGTGCAGATGCCGACAAAGACCCAGCACTGGCCGTACTTGACGGGCTGGTGGGTGTCGACGTACTTCTCTAAGATGGCCACCCCAATATCCCCACCCAACTACTGTATCATCAAACAACAATGTGTACTCACACGTGGTGCAGACGCCAGCGAAGACCCAGCACTGGCCGTACTTGACTGGCTGGTTGGTGTCGATGTACTTCTCTAAGATGGCCACGCTGCCCGCCCACACCCCCGGGGCAGTACCGTCCTTGTACTGCCCGGCCCAGCTGCCCACCAGGACGCCCCGCTCCGACTCACAGCCCGTCACCTGGGTAGAGGGAATGTGTTGGGTTCTTATTAGGAAGTTTCAGAAGCCAAAATACAACTCGATACATTAACGAATCTGCAATCTACAAAACCTTATTTAGGTTAAAGTTCAAACATTTTTAAGTGTAATTAAATAGGCATGTACACTAGAGACATAACAGTATACTCTTAAGGAAATGTGTTCGAAATAATTAATAAAAGCTTGGATAAATACAAAGTACAGACCAAGGGGGCACAAAGCAATTGTTATTGCCCTTGTTTGCACATATCGTTGAGGGCTTTAGGCCAAGACATAGCTGTATTCAAACTGGGGAAATAATTTGCTGAGTGCACCTGTCGTCTGTACTTGATGTATTCTCTATCAATTACACAAGAAATGTTTGAATATTTTTACTGATAAGAAAAATATTGGCATAAGCATTCACAGACAGATATTAATGCGTTGTGGGGCAATTGCTGATCTTTTATTAACCCGCTTTTGAAAGGGCAGGAAAATACTGAAGGTATGAGGGTTGGAGTCCTTACATAGAATGGATAATGAACTTTATCGGAATTATACTACGTGGGAACCCTCTTTCCAAGTCTTGCCTAAAAACCCTCAGATTCGTCTGCAACCCCTGAGAATTAAGGGCTAGATACGCCCCTGATGATCAAACACATTAATTATCTTTCATGTAGTTGATAATACAGTAATACAAAGATAGGAACATATAATTTTTTAAAAGCTATGGAAAAGGTGATCATTATATCTTATAGACCACATACTATAAACCTATTCACGTTTACTTCATATATATAAGTTATAACTGTATGTCAATCAACATGCAATGTTCTGAATGTACGCGTGTGTGTCTGTGTGTCTGTGTGCATGATAGACTACTCATTATTCAGGAGATGAACTACTCACTATAGAGGAGATGGCCCGTACAACCCTGAAGGGGTCATGTCGAACTGTCTGAACTAGCTGCGTCTCGTCCAACAGGTCCATCGCACAGTCCAATACACTGTCCTCAAACTGAGAAAGGAGAAAAGGAAAAATCAGCTAGTAATCGAATGACCTTAATCATTGAGATGCATTGAGCATGAGAAGCGAACATACAAAATACCCTAGAAAAGTTCAACCTATTTCAATCAAAAGAATTAATAAACATATATGATGTAGGTGTAAATTAAAACCCAAAGAACATATGACATGAATCATTTATAAGCTTTACAAAGTTTTCAGGAGCTAGAAAGCCTTTAAAAGCCAGTGCATTCATTCAATTATTTACATCGGGCCACTTTTGATCTGTTCAAGGATGCAGTTGCACATGAAACATTATTCAAGAGAAAATAATTAATTAAACCTAAAAAATGATTCAAAGTATACGGCAATACTCTCATTTTCTAACACTTTCTTTCTTTCTCAGAGAATATTGATGAGTACGGATCAGCATTTTATCCTCCTTGCACCCAGTGTTTGCTATACATAGAGCATGGCTAACTTTGGAAAACTATCAATCACTGGGCTGGTATTGAACTGGGATTGATTTCAGCACAGTGTCTGTCTGCAGGACGTCGGGGAAAACAAATTATAAAGTGCCTAAAACCGGGTGCGGATCGATGGCTGTAAGAACAGCAAAACATCCGTAGGCGGCTTGGAGTTTGCACTGAAAACCCAGCCTCGTCAAATACTTGTCAAATTGACAAGTTTAGCCTTGTCAGTGACGATGGCAAAATCAACGAGTTTGAAGGTGCTACCTCGTCAAAAACTAGTCAAAAAATTGCAAACTGGTCAAAAACTTGTCATAAACTGGTCATGTCAAGGAAATGGGAGTTCTTCCTTCTTCTGCCCCTTGCTGCCCAATTCTGCCCACTTTCACCTAACCCGCCCTTCTCTAAATATTAATTAGATAGGCCCTGTATCATTATTGCAGGAGATTTCATGTAATATAGGCCTACTTGAATCCTTAACTGCATTTATCATTTGTAATATCTGGTGGTATTCCCTGGTCATAAACCTTTTGCACAGACAAAAAAGGTGTTTTGATGTAATATTTATTTTGTAATATCAATATTAGAAAAAACACAACTATCTGGCGAAGATAAGTGACATGAGAGTAAACTCTAGTCATAAACACACTGTCTAACACTAGAATTCAAAGAAATAACCTTTCGAAAGGATAAATAAAGGGATTTTTTGTAAATTAAATAGCCTACGTTGTAGAAAACTAGCTGCAGCACCCTCTATGACTTTACAAGAATTGTGACAAGTTTATGACGACCTTTTGACAATGTGACAATTCATAACTCGTCAAAAACTCCAAAAGTGCCTTGACGAGGCTAAACTCGTCATATTGACTAGTATTTGACGAGTTTACGGCCTTACAGGTTTTCAGTGTGAGTTTAGAACTATATATACTGAATATAGCAATAAGTGATCCACAAATTACTTAAGAACGGGGAAGCCACACCAACAGTAGGTGGGAGTCATATATATTCATCCTCACCATTGAAAAACACAAAGTAAACAAGATGAATCAGAATGACGGCACTATTGTGGAATACAGACTACATGTTATTAGTGTAAGCGCCAGTAATTTTTATTTCCTCTTGGTACTTGCATACATGCAGATAAGCAAAAGTCTGAAATGAATTCAGTGGCATGCAAAGGTCTTAGAATTTTCTGGTCATCCCTGGCTATAAATAGACATCTATATAGTATGTGGTGCCCTTATTAATGAAGATATCCACTGGTTTAATAGAAGGGTGTTTTTCCAGTGCATGCATGTTGGTAGCGGTTTATCCTTATAGGGTATGCGGAGGGTATGTAGAATTCTTTTCGTCTCAACACCGCATGCCGTTCAGGACATATGAAAGCACCTTCAGAAGGTTATCAATATTCCTGAATGTCCTCACATGTCCATATAGTTACAGGGCTGACCGCCGACTTGGTTTTTGTTGCCTGTGAACATAGTTCCCCTATATACCTCTATATATTGCTGCGCGTTGTTACCTGTCCAAAATTACAGGGCTGACCGCCGACTTGCCGGTGGTTGCCTGTGAACATGGTTCCCTTATACGCACAAAGAAGTAGGATATCTATAACAGTTATACGTCCCTACCTGTCCATAGTTCCAGGGCCGACCCCCGACTTGCCGGTGGTTGCCCGTGAACATGGTTCCCGTCTCGTTCAGCACGGCCTCGTCCCGCCACACGTCGTCCGCCAGGTACACTAGGTCCTCTGAGACAGGGGCGGAATGACAGGTTGGTCACAGGGCTTTAACAAAAGGCTGTATATCAAATTCTGGTGACAAGAATAGTTTTAACCATAGTGTAGTTATGTATTGTTCTTATGTACAGTTTGTGATATGACCGCAATATTTCTGTGCAACACATAGCTTTGTAATTACCTCCCTGTTGTCAGTGCAACACTTATTACAATAACCAATAATGCACCTATGATTTTGTCCATTTGTGTGATTAGGAAGCAATAGCTTACATGCAATGCCCTCTCGTTTGATTGTTAACAAATCAAAGTATTGCTAAGTTTTGTATGAATTACATGTGTATGTGTGCATGTAGCAAAGTATTTGTGTATAAGGGAATCCTTCTGCACCAGTTGGTGCCTATAAATATGAGGAAGTTGCCCATGGTAACCAACATTCAGGCGCAGTTGATACATTACCATCAGTGGCTATCCCTATGTATGTTACCAGAAGTATTGAAGTATATATATGTCCTTCTACAGTTCATACCATGGCCCCACGGCTAATCAACGATAGGGGGAAACTAACATGTAGCATTATATGATAGGCATATAGTAACACAATGATTAATTGAAAAGAAGCAAACTAAACTCAAATTAATAATTCAGCATATGCACCTTTCACAATACCGACGTTCATTACATCCTAGTATTTATAATAATTGACCTTACCTTTACACCAAGGGTTAAACAGAATGTAGATCTTCTCTTTGTGCACATATCTCCTGACTGTGGGCATATCTTCATCCTCATCCTCGTCATCCGCTGACGTCACCGATGACGTCACCAATGACGTTTCGACGTAGAGGCGCCACCTGCCGACGATGGCCTGAGGCGACGCCTGGACGCTCAGATGGAGTTCTTCCGGTTCCGCTGACGTCATAGCGGCGCTCCACTTCCGGGGCTCGAGCCTCCTTCTGAGCGGAAGTCGCTGTTCTGTGCCCTTACTGACCTTGGGTTCATCACCTGGTATAAGGACACATATAACATCACATTAATGTTCATTATGAGAAAATGTCCTATTGTCATACATTTATAAAAATCCAGAAAGGAAAGAAAGGTAGTGTTCCCATTTATATCCTAAGTGTTCTCATCTTTTTCAATGTACAATAACCTGGTTAAGAAAACTAAATTACCTATTCCTAGGTGCACTTGTATATTGGCCTTGCCATTTTCAAAGGCAACAGTTCTCATTATAAGGTTCTCATCTTCTCATCTTTTTCAATGTACAATAACCTGGTTAAGAAAACTAAATTACCTATTCCTAGGTGCACTTGTATATTGGCCTTGCCATTTTCAAAGGCAACAGTTCTCATTATAAGGTTATGCTCCATATGTTTTCAGAGTTCAGAAAGAAGGTACGTGTAATTGCAATATTCTGACAGGGATATATGCCTATGAAAAAGAGCTGGCTGGGATATTGGAAGAGCATAAAGCAAATCAAATGAATGATACCATTTTTGTTTATGATGGCTATAGTATTGGTCAATTCGTACTGACCTATTTCTAGATGAACTTGTATTTTATCCTTGCCCTTTTCATAGGGCCGGTCGACCCTGACCCTGACCTCAAAGGGCTGACCTCTGCGCACCACCAGCTGAGGCGTCTCTCCTGGAAGGATGAAGGATAATGATTTATAATACAACTAGACTAGTCCAGGGGGTCTTGACACCCCCCCCCCCCCCCCTTTATATATATCTAGAGATTGTTAGATCCTGGAGTAAAACCATTCCTTGCATTCCCAACAAGGAATTCGGCTTAATTTGGATCTTTCAGTACAGATAGAACTATAGTGAGTATATAGATTGATAGATGCTGGAGTAAAACGATTGGACCATGGGTTGCATATCATAACAGGGAATTTATTTAAACTTGCAAATTGTGATACAGATAGATCTATTGTTTGATAATTTCGTAAGATTACAATCTGGAAACAATGCAATTCCAAAGAAAAAAGTGGAGGGAAATCATATGTCTTCCCAAAGACAGGTTTGTGCCATAATCCATTTGACCTTTACTCATAGCTTCTTGAGACAAATGCAGCAAAATGTTATTTTGTTGTACCTGGATCCCACTTACCTGAGGCCCTGTCCTCAGTGATCTCATACTCGTAGGTGTGGTGCTGGGCTGTGTTCTGTTTGACACATAGGTCCACCTCCTTGACAATTAGTGGCGACACTTCCGGAATCTCTTCTATCTCGCTCCCCTCCCCCTCTTCGCATTCTGACAGGAGAGACAAACAAAAAACTAGAGACTGTTTAGATGGCGGGAGCGTTGACTGAGTGTGATTGAGTGGATTCCATCCTTGGAGCTATTCATTGTCAATTGAGATCTTGTCATGGAAGTACAATAACACAGGAATAAATAAAGAACATCCTTTCATGCGAGTGTTATGTCTTACATAATACAGGAACTATTATTATGTATTGGATGACAGCGGTTGAACAAGAAGGAGACCGCGATAGGAGCTAGCTATTATCCTTAGACGAATCGACTATTAAAAGTAACTCTAACATTAATGGATGATTAACCTACTATAGTTCAATACATGGCATGAGATATACAATGGTATCCCTTAATACTGGTATAAAGGATATACATTGTCTCTATTTAACGGTTTGGAAAAGCATTGCATCGCCTACAATACTCATAGCCTGGTTATTATATATAACGCCCATGTATGGCCATTAGTAAATAGTTATATGCAGTGTCCAATAGGCAGGGCACCACATACAATGGCACTAGGCCTTTGATAACCCTGTCGTTCACCATAGGGAAAATGTCTATTAACATGGCACCAGGACAGAGACTTGAACCACCAACCTTTGGATGATGAAGCCAACACCCTACCACTGTACACCAGAACACCCTCCTAACACTCCCACACTCACTGCCATTATAACCTACCTGTGTCTTTGATGGCTTCTTGTCACCTATCCCATAATGCACCACATTGTAGTTTGTGGGGAAGAGGGGTCGTGGTGAAACTGTCATTGCCTGAGGGTTGGGGTGTGGTATCCCCCTGGACTCCCAAACTCCCTGCCTTTAAAACCTACCCATATCATATATCTTTGATGGCTCCTTTTTCACTACACCCATAATGCACCCTATTGTAGTTTGTCGGGTAGAGACCATATCCCTACATTTTTACTAAGGCAATTTTTCTTTTATATGCAGTATCCAATAGGCAGTGCACAACATACAATGGCCGAGGGACCTGGCCTTTGATAATTCTGTCATTCACCACAGGGAAAATGTCTAATACCACAGTAGCAGGACAGAGACTTGAACCGCCAACCTTTGGATGTTGAAGCCAACACCCTATCACTGTACACCAGAACACCCTCCCCACACTCCCACATTCACTGCCTTTAAAACCTACCTGTGTCTTTGATGGCTTCTTTGTCACTTATCCCATAATGCAACACGTTGTAGTTTGTTGGGTATAGGGGTCCCGGCTCAGGGGTTGGGGTGTGGTACCTCCCAGCACTCCCACGCTCACTGCCTTTAAAGCTTGGCCGCTGCATCTCACATCTGCATCAGGGGAATCCAGAGAACTGAAAATAGGGTAAACAAATTCAAAATTGAATTACATGTACCACAATATGCATTGTAAATGTTATATGAGGAAGGCATTTGTTGTTTGGGGGTATGCAACCAATGGTTACTTGAGATGAAGTCCTCCATATGGTGATTTGTGCCTGTTTTCTCTGAGGTCATCTTATTTCATGTGAAAGGAAGAGGTCAGGATTGTTTACATGTTCTTAAACAAAATATTTGTTGGGGATACCGGCCAAAACCATTGGAGCCGTGGCTATGGCCCCCTGTTTTTCCCCCAGCCTCCACTTTTTTTCGGAGGTGGAAGTAGTGTTCAATAAGGCTACAGCATAAAAGTGTTTTGATGATAACCTTTAATTATTCAGTTCATGGCCAATATTACAGGTACCCCGATGGATAATCAGTGCGTGTCTGTATCGAAATTACTTTCTGAGTTTGAAAGTACCATCCACTTGAGACCTCTGCGCTGCAAACCATTTAGCCATGGTATACCTATTTCTGCTTGAATTCTCAAAGTAAGATTGTTAATTCTGTCAGGAATTTCGCACTCATAAGTGTATGTATGTATATATATATATATATATATATATATATATATATATATATATATATATATATATATATATATCTAAAGTAAAACATACCATTAATGATCATATCCATGGCTGATTTGAAAAAAATTGTAAATGGGTAACTTGATAGTTTCTCATGCAAAATACCGCCATTTCAGCTTTTGAAAACTGAGTATTGTGTTTGTTCTTTATAGATCTGTGAAATGTGAAAGTGATAAAATTAATACAAAATTTTATTAGTTTTTCTGTGCATTTCCCTAGTCTGAAACCATGTTATGCAAGACCGAGTATACACCTGCAAATCCCTGCATGACATGCATGAATGCTCCTGTTCAATCGAGACGAAAAAGTACCCAATAAAAGCCGGGTGTTGCTGAGACATAAAAACACTCCCTCCAGGGTGTTTGGCCCCCAGCGTCCGCCTCAGACGCTGCCAACTTACAGACCCCCTGCACGCCAGAGCTCCACTCTCACGAGACCTGATGCCTCTTTCTTGCCTACAGTTATTGCCAATTTGCTAGATGGCGACCTTAGACCCCAATAAAATGAAGCTTACTACAATCTACGGGCTTCTGCAAAGATTTCCCTAACTGATAGAAGACCGACATAGTTCAATCAGTTGTTCCTCTATGTTTAAAAGGGAATATTGTGGTTTGAACCAGAGATATAATTGCATTGCCTTTTATTCATTATCTGGAACGTCCCTGAGTGTCTTTATTTTCTAATTTGTTCTGTGTGGAAATAGATGTGAAAATGGGAAATGGTTAATGTCTTAATCATCCATGGATATGGGCTCTGAGAGTGAATTGTGGCATAGTCAACAAAGTTAGTTACATCAACTAATTAAAATGACATGATAATCTTCAAGTAAACAGAAAGCAGTCATTTGTCACTGCCTGATTTGTTGCTATTAATCTCTTCTTATACCAGTTATCTGCATGTGGTTGTATATGAATTTGTTGTATACTATTTTATGAAGTAATGGTGCATTACTGTGACCAGTTTTACTGTTTACATATTTGTATTCTGTCTGTGAAGAGAGTTTCACGAAAAAGCAGTTCAATTTTTAGAATAGAAAATCCAACCTAATTCAAATGTGAATGTCCATATAAGTCACCTTAATTATTCACCACCGACTAGCAAACCTTAGTTGGTTTAGGCCCCGTCAATTTGACTAAGAAAGTTGAACACACTTAAGAATGTCAGTGTTGCATGAGTTTTACATTTGATAAAAAAGAAAAGTATTAGGTCTATATGGAAAATACGTGTATGTGTGCAAATGGCCTATAGCCCCAGACACAAACCGAAATTTAATATTGCATGAGTTTTAAATATGATGATAAAAAAACATCTTCTTTCCATATACAACGCCTATCAGCAAAATACGTTTACATGGAACCCCTATTTGCAAACGGCCTATAGCCCCTGAGCGACAGTAATCAGTGGAGCGTGACGGGAGCAGGTTCCGCCGGAAACGGGCGTCTTTCACCAATAATGGATGGCACTACCCGGTACAACGCCCTCAGACAGGCGAGGCTGGAGGCCGGTATTGACCGGACAGGCAGGGGTATGGGGTGCAGGATGTCAAACACTCATTTCATTTAGAAAATTAATCAAATTCGCCTTACTTAATTGTTGAAGAATAGCGGATGTCTTTTGTTTCCCTTCACCAATTAAGTATATAGTGCTTTAGGACTACTATCCATTTCCCACACTGGCAAATATGCAAGTGTTCTAATATAATAGTTAACATTTCAACAAATCGTCTCATATCTATCTTTATGTTTGTATTTCTTAGATACTGATTTCAAAAGCTATAACCTTTATTCCATGTGTAGCATTGAATACATTTGTTGAATCACGCACCTAGTGAGTGATACAAGGGACATTCCCCCTTTTAAACATCCATAAGACCCCTTTGTTATCTCTGCATTCAATGGAGTCAGAGTGAATGGCTCATTTTGTCTAATAATTATGGGAATATCTGTAGATGATAGGGCCGTCAGAGAGTCTCTGCCCCATGCAGAGGACTAGACTGACGGCCAGTTTCCTGTTGCACACAATATAGGTGTGGTGTGATGGTGGCAGTTTTTATAATATGCAATTGCTTCTGTACGCGCCAGTTTGTCTCCACGATGCTTCATAATAAGCCCATCCCAGGTTCCACAAGCATCAAACTTTACCATGAAATATTACCAAGCTTACCTCTGTGCTTATTCCATCAAAGCGGCTGCATGATACAAAATTAACCAAAGCAATTTGAGTGAAAAATCAAAAATTTGTAAAGTGCAGTTTTGTATACTGGCCTTTCCCCCCTAGGAAACAATGTTAAAGCATGTCAGCCCAAACTCTATTGTCAAACCCTATTTTTCCCTTTTTTTTTATCAGCATTTTGATGAATCCCAGCATTTTGATTGGCTGGCAAACCTGCAAGCTGCAGTCTGTCAATTGGTAAAATCTAAGAAATTGGAACGTTCATCAGTTCTTGGGGATATAGCAAAATGTCATTCTAGCTTTTTTCCATAATCCAAACTTCTTGAGAAATAGATGGCTTATATGGTAATTTTGTCCAACCCTTGTACGATCTGATGAGATATACCCAATGTGGCATGGGCTTATTATGCTTTAATTATACGGGGTCTTTTAACCTTGCACCCATACCGCACCTCCAGTCCCTCATATAGTGTTAAACCCCATATGTGAGAACCGTGCCTACCTGCCTGATGACGTGACCTATCGTGAGCCCAAACACCACGAGATTGGGAATGATTGTGAACGAGATAGGATTGTATCGACTTGCCGATGATTTCCCATTCATAGATTGGCATTATGTCAGTATGCAATATGTCAGGTATTGAACTCTAATCTTCAAAACTGTTTTGTACTGTTTGTGACCGACGGAATTACTAATCATGAAAAACTTATCATAACACTAATGAGTAACCAACTAGCTCAATTAATCATGATACCAACCATCCAGAGGTGGATTACGGAGGGGGGGCAAAATATCGATTTTTTTAAATGTGTTTTTTTCATACTTTTAATCTCAGTACTACAGCTATCGGAAGAGCAAAACTTGTTTGTGAAGTAACTTTGATTCAATAAAAGAAATGTAAGATCCTCGACAGAGGAGCTGACGGAAATCTTTACATTATAAAGCGCCCCCGCTTTTTTTAACATTCTAGGTCTGTTCCTGTAAAGAGCAAAGTAATAAAAAACATTTCAGCATTACCCTTTCAGGCCTGATTTGTTGGGAGAATTCATGATGATCCAGGCGGTAACACCTGACACCCCATAATGATTATCCCAGGTGGCCATGGGGGGAGTTTCCAGGTAATAGATAGGCGTCTGTTTGTGACTGTTAGTTTTAGCCTGCCTGCCAAGTCGCAAGGCCACTGCCTCATGAAATATACATGTGTAGAGGGGTAAAGGTCTCCTTGTGTCTCAAACATGACTTCCTCCATTTCTGTATCTTTTTCAAAACTAACCGTGCGAATTTATAAAAAAAATTACTCTAATTGTGTCTTAACATTTTAAAGAAAGACATTCATTTTGTCAAATTAATTATAGCTAAATTTCTCTTTGCAGCGTTGGTAATATGGCTGTGACCAATATGGGTCGCCAAGTAAAATTGCATACAATCAATGAAGTGCAATCTATACGTTCCCCTGGAATAACCATTTCCATTTCTCCTATCAATATGTTATATGAATCGATCGGTTTATAACTCACACAATTCAGATTGATATTGGATCAATAGTTCAGTTCAAGCTATGCCCTCGTAAACAAAAGGGTGAACATGTATAAGTTATCCGTCACGAATATTCCTTACATGGATAATTCAAACAATGGCCGTTTGACTAGAATTTTATGATCTGCTTTACATGCTTTTAGATCCATGATCGCTCTCAATAATCTATAGGTACTCAAGTTTTCTTCCGGGGATTAACAAGAGGAGGTCAGTCTTTCAAAAAAAAGACTGATTAGATGACAACGACGGCATGCCACCTTCAAATCTATGTTTGAAATAATTTGATGTTCCTATGTACTTTGGAATATGCCAGACATCCTTAATAGGTTTACGGTACACACATATATAAATACATAGATATAATCATATTTATATATGTGCAGATTATCCTGCCCGTGAGTTTTGGCATCTTCGGCACACCATGTAACGTATTCAGCTATAATAATTAAGATTGCAAATACACGTTTACATAAACATATTCTTTTGCAACATATAGTCTTTCTGAGCTAACATGGTCAATGTTACAAATTTATATTGCCCACATAATCAATTAATAATCAATAAGTTTAAACACACCTAACAGCTAACACCTAAAGAGTCCCTAGTTACTTCATAGTTTGAAGCAAAATATGAGTATAGCCTACTCGGCATGTTGACATAGCTTTTTGTATTTGGCCTATTGACAATCATATTTTGTGACAGGAAATTGTCGTCAAGATTCAATATCTGGTATAAAATGTCTCCATATATACATAGAAGAGCGTTACATAAGGCCCTTTAGGATATAAAGTGCCCGCATTACATTCAAGAAAGATCAACAGAAACATGGAGCACAAAGCTTTAAGGTACACAGAAACTTAAGTGTCAAACACTGGACTGACCCCAGCCGGGCAGGAGACCAAGGCCTTAAGTGGGTATACACAGAAGGTACACAGCTACTGGTTTCTGGACACCTACCCCACTTCCCGAGTGTGTGTGTGTGGGGGGGGGGAATCTCAACTATGCCCAAATGTGTGTGTTGGCGATTCAGAATTTAGAATGGCTAAAGTTTTTAAGATATGCCATTATTGCAGCAATAATAATTTGATATGGCACTTGAGGTATACTTATTTTTTAATCTTTTCCAATATACATGTAATAATATACTAGACGATTCCTAATGTATGTAGACGCACATAGAGAATGGCATATCTAATTCGACACACATTTTTTTTTAGATTGGGAGAATTGGAGGAATTACCCACGGTTAAAAGAAAAGCAATACGTCTGCGACATAACTGCACATACGTTATCACCATAATATATGCATCACCATGTGCATACAGCAAGAACGTGTTTCATTGCAAATATCATTTCGACTGTCTATCATGCAGCTAAGACTTAATCGATTAATCGCTGACAGATCCCTTCCAGACAAAAGTACCCCCACAACAAAAAGAGGTATAACGACTGCCATTATTTTTCTTATCAATCACGAACTACATAAGGAGAGATATTTTCACAAAACGTATATTTATCATTACCTATATGGGGGCATAGCCAGTCCTCCAGTACAAGAGCGTGTTTCGTGAAGGTCAGAGGCTTCCAGTTACACTATACTAGCTGCTTAAATGTTAATAAAATATGTAAATCCATAATAAATTAATACATGGCTCTAAATGAAGCATAAAAATTAGACATAAAGACGCATATTGCAGTAAAAAGTTCTCCTTTCCTGACTATTGAAAGCAGAGAGAGCCCTACCCTCCCTATAGGCCTGCTGGCCAAGAAAGGACCAAAAATCTAAACTTTTCAATGAGTGACAATTGTCATTTTATAACAAATTTCTTTAAATATACAAAGTATTTCTAGAATAAACAAATATATTTTCCTAGAAATAATTTTGCTTTTTATAAAGATAAGCAATCGAGGTGCTGAATTACATTCTTTTCATTCTATGTAAAATACGGCTGCAATGGGAAAATTGGTCCTTTTCTTAACCAGCAGACCTATAGCTTGCCGCTGCTCTTCTCAGCATTCTGCACCCTCGCCATTGGCATATACATGCACAATTACAAATTTGTTGACAAAACCATTTGGATAAGTATATGCTCTGAATGCTTAACATATTACCTCTAATTCTATTTTTTTAGCTCACGTATGGCTTTCCCTCCCTGCTCCTCTTTTTTCTTATAATAGGGTGCACTTTGATAAAGCAGATAATCTTCTGCACTTCTTATCGTCTTTCACTTTTTTTTACTTACCTAAAGGAAGCTTCCTTAGTAGGTTGCCATATAACTATGTCAACCCATGGACCGTTTCCAATATTCCCTACAATGAACCTAAGTCCCGGTAAGTCTTAAAGCCCAGGGCCAGTGGACAATATCAACAAAGACCGCTGACCAAACCCTGCTCTGGTCACCAATATTATCCAAACCACCGGCAATATTATCTGAACTGCCTCGCTGCCCACAGCTGACCAGTTTGGATAAGACTCGTTAGCCGGAACCCACTAAGCCAAACACTCTCTTTGATGTCTGTAGACCGGCCAATGGCGATTACATTGACAGAAAAACGACATGTAAAACTATGGAGCCTCAAGTTTCGGGATGTGTATTGGAATATAAGACTATATGAAACAGCTGGGTTGCTTATGGATTTGTTATTGTTTTTTTTGGAGTAACTTGAATTAAATTTCGAATTTCCATTATTACATTAATCGTAGAAAGATATAGGCCCTATGCATATATAATTGCTCATTATTCTCCTTGAAATCAATGGACATTTAATTTAATTTGGATTGGCTTTCAAGCTACTTCTCATCTTATTTCAGCCGATCCCTCTGAGCTATTGAATCACAATCCTGTTTATACCACATTCCCGTTCCAGATAGACAGATTCATATATTTGATTGCATGAGGTAAGTGTTATCGCTGATTGTTCATTCATACCAGCTGGGAAAATATCACTAATTTAGATTACTGAATAATTATGATATTCTACGGGATTCTATGGGAGAAAGAGCAAAATGAGGACATCGCCCGTTTCCATAAAACTGTAATCCTCATTTTGGATAAAGCTTGAAGCAAAGGTCTGATATTATAATACGAATTGAAAAAGTGAATGTTGTTATCATTTCAATCAAATGTCTACTTTCAATTAATAAGTCTAGCTGGTGCTGAATATATGTGACAACCATCTACCAAATCAATCTTAAATTGTGAAAACATAAAGTAGATCTCACTGAATACCAAATGACTGTAAATCAATTATTACCGGTCGATATAAAGTGAACGGTCTGGTCGCCTCCATGGTAAAGGTAATAGATGAGGCTGTTTGATGAATGTGTTATGGATATTCGGATTGATTGCCGATAGTGCTTTGTGTAATACTGTGAACGTAGATATGTTCGCGTGTATAAATTTTCGCGGATTTGCTCTGAAGGACAAATTCACGGGGATTTAATTTCTATATGATATGTAAGAGATATTTTCGCGTCGTACTTATTTTCGCGGAAATTTCATAAACGCAAAATAAGCGAAAATATATACAGCGCGTAAATAAATGTATACTTTCACAATAGTCGCCTGGCATGCATGCGGCAGTAGGAACCTGTGGATACCTGGCATAGGGAGGTTGCCGGGTGATTAGATCAACGATAACAAGTGGTCCTGACCCTACGAGCTCTGTATACACGGACATTATCGATATGTTGTTATCTAGTTTACGCTTTGATCCATAACAGGATGAGTGAACTGCTAGCTTGTTTCATATCAAGTATTGCTGCTACATTTTCGTACATTGTATGATTATTTCAAACTCCTATGTCAGAGGCATATCCAGCTGAAAAATCTCAGGGGGGTTCCCAGCAAATGTGCTGTGGATCCCATCGAAAGATCGTATGGTCCAACTCGGTTTATTAAAAGTTGTTTCTACAGCAAGTGATATTACATTATAACTTGTGCACGAAAAGGAATACTGGTTATTTACATTTTGGCATATATGACTAAATCCTTTGCATTTAAAAATTGCATTATACCGAAGACATTAATGCAATGTTGTGGCATTGGTCTTAAAACAAACCATAACAAACAGAGCCAGATCACACTCCAAACGGCTATCCATATAAAGTGATTCCGTGGTAAGTTCCAGATCATAATAAAATCCTTACCTCTCTGCGTTGTGAAGTCAGACCCTTCAGGTTGTAACAGTAAACGTATCCAATTACTCCGAGTTGGTAAACCAGTCCTCTCGGCTCCCAGCCTGTAATACTGAGTGTGTGTGGGCCTTCTGTGTCCTGTATAGGTACGGACTTCTCTAATACCGGGGGGGGGGGGGGGGGGGGGGGTACTCAACTTGGGTTTGGGTACCTAGTGCAAAACGGACTCTGGAAGCTGTGTCTGTGATCGTGGCAAAGGCAGAAAAAAGATCGGGCAGTCACTGACCAGACAACTCTTGAAAAGGGGGGATGTCAAGGCTTACAATCCTGTAAGCTCTTCATAGGATAGCTTTTGAAGTCAGAAGAAAGCATAAAGGGCACATTCTAGGCTGTACAAACTCATTCTTAAAGTTAGTTGTATTGTCATCTTTGAAGAACAATGCTCATTGTATTTGTTTTGGAGCCAAACACAGGAGCTGTAGCAAAAACAAGGGGCTATCCCTCAACATCTCAGAAAACAGGGGGCTGTTAAATCTGTTTACCCACATGCGGAATTGCACAGAGCTGTCATAATGTGAAATAAAGGGGGAGGGGCTGTAGTTTTGCAGTGGATATCTACCATCAAAATAGATCTGAAACGACCACAGATCAACCTCCATAGTAACAAAAAGGTGAAATTTGTAGAGAAAAGGAAGAGACGTTATGAGTTTTATTTGAAAAGTCCATTGTCTAGGTGCAACAAAGTATGGGAGATGTTGTCCCCACGAATCCAGAGGGTCATAACAAAGGTAAAATTTAAAGGGAGCCAAAAGCTGTCTTCAGGCATAAATAGCATGAGTATTATGGAATTCAATTAGAGTTAAAGTTAGTTATCATGATTTTTACTGCACCAATGGCTAAAGTTAGACTCTTAGAACATATTTTCATAGTTATTTGAGTATGTAAAATTTTGTCATATTTTGCCATGACATTTGTTTTGGCTCCCTTTAAGAAGTTAATTATGCCTCTACGTCAAATATTTTAGGAATTGATGCTAACTGTTGTATGGACTACAGATTTACCATCATCCACTATGTACATATCTATATAACGTGTGTGACTGATGGAAGAGCATGTACATTGTGATGGAGTCAATAAACATTATTTTAAAAAAAGGGTGAGTGCCCCCCCCCGGTCCCTAATCCTCCTCCTGTAGCGGCCGAGTCCACCACCTTATCCCCCGATCTCCTCCACGGCAAGCGGCAACAGCCATTGAGACCCGGCCACAATCTGCACCGAGCTGCTTTATATCCTGTTATTGAAATAAGGGGTTTTTGTATTGAGGTGGTGAGAGCGGCATACTGATTCCCGTCCGCGGTTACCGTCATAACTCACCGCCTGTCGGTATGCATGAGCTATATGGCATGTGAGGGTCCTGATTCGTAGGACCGGAACTACATAGTTTACGACAGGAACTAGTTTGGAAAGTCATTTTTAAAATAAACAAATCTTTCTGATCATAAAAAGGAAATTAAAGCTAAAAATGCTCAAATAGATGTTTTAGTTGTACATATGATTTGAGTGCCTAATAAGTAGGATAGGTATATGGTAATTATACTTTTCCGAATCTATGAACTTACCCTGTTTAAATTAACATTACAAATTAAGAACGGAGAATAATGGTGAAACTTTCATGACCAGAATATGGACTAAGCAGCTTTTTCTGTATTCTCTGTTTACACTTTTCTGTTGTTCCAAGGCAGAAAATACTGATATCATTATTCCTAAAGTGACACAAAATAACACATATTTAATTACAATCGTTTTGATTTGTCATCATCATAAGATCATGGAGTTTTTAAAATGAACTGGCACACTAGTTCCAGCAATAGACAATGTGGTTCCGGTTTCTTTGGTTTGTTGAATGGAGACCCTCATGAGGCCCATACAGAGGTTTAGGGAATGGGTGTTGGACAAATTATAAATACCAGTAAGTTCCAGGCACAGCGGCAGACCTTTGTATGTTGGGGGAGCGCAGCTGTGTAGTGGCGGGGGAGGTGGGAGAGGGGGTCTTTCAAACTGAAAAGGTGTCCTGTTGTGAAATTAATGGACCGAGAAATGTGTATACTTAGGTGAACCGCAAACAAAGCTGTGAAGAAAGAAGGCGGGGAGAGGGGGCGAATTATGAAAAACAGTGGCAGATCCAAGAGGGGGGGGGGAGGCAAAGGGGCAATCCCCCCCCCCCCCCCAGACCACAGGGAGAGAATGTTGGCATCTTAAATTGCAAGATCTGTGTAAATTTGTGGCTTTTAATTTTCATTTCATTAAGAGGGTCAGCCCCCCCACCCCCCAGAGCACTATCTCTGGATCCGCCCCTGAGAAAAAAGTGAAAAGTTGAACAAATATACATCTTATTATGATACTACTAAATCGTACACAATATACTTATCTTGATTACTTCTATATTGTATTAGTGAGGCGTTGACTATTTTGCAGTAAACATAACAGTTCCATTTTCGAGTAAGTAAATAAACGCTTTGACAAGTAAAATAAAATATAATTTCTCTTTGTAAAGTATAAGTATGTGTGTCCCCCGCTGCCATACAATAAACAAACTAACCACTCAATCCCCGAAAGGTGTTCCCAATAACGGCACCGGGCAGGGGGTCACCGCCACGGCGTCAGGGCTCAATGGTACTTTAGGGTCAACCCGGGAACTCATTCCAGACATTTACAGTTCATTTGAGACCATTTGGAGATTAAAATGTTAAGTGGGCCATTATCTGGGGATTCACCTCCTTCTTCTAACGTCATTAGAGGGACTATTTTACATGGCAAATGCTGTGTTTTAAATACTGTAAACGTATTAATTTTCGCGCTGTATATATTTTCGCGCACTACTATAATTGCACGAAAATTTGACACGAATGAACATAAGGAATATTATAGAGCAAATAGAAATAACTATTAAATGCTCGAAATCATGAATGCGCAAAAATGCTACTTATGGCTAGGTGCGCGAACATTTAGCAGCGCGAAAGTACATTCATAGTAGTATGATTGCATACCTTTCCCCCATTTATTTGACCTTGTTCATACACAATATTACTGGTGGGGACCTTTCTCTTATGATAATTATATATCCAGAGCGGATGGAGGGTATTTATTTCAAAGTATCCTGGAAATATTGTATGTTGACATCAATGTCAATTTTTTGTTGATCAGTTGAGTATCTTGTTATTACTTGATGTTGTATATACTTTACTATTATTACTATATCATTGATTGTATATGCTTTGTAATACATCTGAAAACCAGTGGAGACACTGATGATTATTGCATAATAAAGTTTAAAAAATCAGGCGTTGATAAACCACAATTGTGTCCAAGATTGATTTGATAGAAACGTACATTAGATGATCGCTTTATAAAACTGGAAAACTCTGGTTGTTCAATCTTCCCACAAAGAAAATTGCTTTAGATCCAAATGACATTCCAATTATGTCGCATTCACATACCTAATGCGGATATCTCAAGCATTGCATAGGACATGAGTTATTCAAATTTGAAACTGTATTCTTCCGGTGCTTTTTATACAGATCCTTGTTTCATTTGTTTCTTAATGTTTAGTAATTTTTAGTAAACTTTTTCGTCATAATTTAGCGAAACATTAAGATTATTTGCATCCGAATCATGTGTTGTAAATAATACATTTCTTTCTGAGAATACACAAACACATGGCAATCTAAAACTCCTACATTAATCTCCTCACTTTGAATTACCACCTGACGTATCTATATTTGTAAAGTTAATACATCATTATAGAATATGCCAGTTTAATTCTACTGAAAATCACAGAAATTAACCTAATTAAACTCGCTTTTATTGTTTTTCTTATGCGTATGCTGCAGTGGAACTAGTGTGAGTATAACCCTGTAGATGTCGCCAACTGCCATAGGGTCTGAGTTGAGTCAGAGGAGTGATAGAAAGTGGAGAATCTGCTTCCCTCTAAAACTATGAATAATAAAAATATAGTTTTTAAGAGTGAACGTATTGAACTACTCAACTTTTGGAATATGAAAACATACAATCAATACTTAGGTTTTCTAACGCGTTTCAGAGGGACACTTTACAAAATAATTATAACGAATCACACAACT
Organism: Lepidonotus clava; assembly: GCA_936440205.1. Classification (NCBI taxonomy): domain Eukaryota; kingdom Metazoa; phylum Annelida; class Polychaeta; order Phyllodocida; family Polynoidae; genus Lepidonotus; species Lepidonotus clava. Next base: position 45,282,378 of record OW387140.1, on the reverse strand, counting down.
ATAAATACAACAAAAAATCTTCCTTTTATCGTAACTAATTTTATTTGATACAGAAAATACGCATACATTATGATACGAACTCTATAACTGCTCTAACAGCGGAGAGGAGAAAAAACAATACCCACTCTGTGGATTTCAGTCCCATGATATGACAGTGTGCAGAACGCGAGCGCAACCTGCGTCCACAGAACCTGCATGTTCAGCCTGCATCGTGTAAACTGCATCGTTTTATAACCTGCATCGTCAACCTACAACGTTGCCGCCTCTTGCGAACTATAGCAAAAACAGCCCAACCGCACCGCGCAACAGTATCAAGTCATATTATCATCGCTTTTTTGTTTAAATACACAATTTTAAGCCAAAGAAAGCCCATATATATCATAAGATACGTGCGTTGTACATGTAGATATCGTATAAATAGTTTCTAGTTATTCTTGTTAATGATAATGATAATAGGGTAATTATCATTGATAATGATAATAGGGTTAAGGACGATAAGTACTCGAAATAAGCCAACGCAGATTATAGTTAACCAACACACGTGGACACCATGGCTGAGGTATGAATGGATGTAAAGTGACAAAAGGGGGTCACACCAAGGGCTGAGGGCGTCAGGACTCTCATGGGTCTCCGCATTCAGTCTGTATGACATGGACGTGCAATCCAGGTAATCGTAGGGGATCTAAGGTACCAGCGAGCAGGGACGTACCCAGTCCAAAAATCCCAGAAAATGCGGTGAAGATTTGTTGTTTTGTCTTGTGACCTAAAATTTTGGGAATCTTAGGGGTTTTCAGTTACCAATGGTAAAACCCTAAGGCACGGCACAGAAAACAGTCATACTGGAAAAGGCTGCCCAGAGAGGTCTTGACGCTCCCATTTAAAGAAATCATAACACTTAAGGAAGTAACTGCAAAGGATTGTTGAATGTGGATAGGGCGGAGTGGGTGGGATGGGGGAAGGGAGGAAGGGACTGAGGGGGGGGGGGGGCATAGGTTTAACACTCTACTCAAACCTAAACGTCTAACTCATGCCTAGAATACGTACAAGGATACACCAAATAGATACACAGAATATATACAGGTTCTTATGAAAATATCTAAATACATTTTGCATAAAAGAGCATATCGTTATTATACACACGTTCGCGTAGAGAAATAATGCACACCAACCCAGGCTATTTCCCCTGAAAGTCAGAGAAACAACCCGCGGTACAATGTAATTTTCAGAGTCCTTATCATGAAATGTTCTGCTTCATAACACAAGACAACCTGAATGTAGGCTGCACTTTTTCAATTAAAAAAAAGTATTGTAACAATTCAAAATAGTATAAAGATGTGCTTGTCAATCAGTAAGCATAACCATTCGTGATTTCTCACCAAATCTTCCAAGGGGACTACCAACTGGAAGTTGTGTATCAAAGCTAACCTTTCCAGGTTTAAAATGGCATTCACCCCGGTGTATGACTATCTGTCAAACTCACGGTTTCAAATTCATGGCAAACAGAGAACAATGTACAGCACTAGGATCGAAATACAGATAACTTACATAGATTGTAGTGGTGCCTCATACAGTCAGTCCCACTTACAGAGTTCCCACAGATCTTTTCCCATGAGTTTTTCCATGATACTTTTTCAAAAAAGTTCCTTGTGTACATTTGAACTATTCACTTTTACTTATAACCAATTGTAAACCACACTGGTACGACGATGAAAACCGGTATATACCAAGAATTGTCCAGTATAAAGATTTGTTAACAAACAAAAAAAAGATAATGAATACACATTTCAGGTATCTAATTGAATGGTCAGAAGACAATGTGTAATTCTGTACTGATACCCGATTATTTAGTTTTACTTAGAGAAAATGTACCTGTCAATTCTTTTCAAAGAAACGAGTAAAGTGCCATAATAAAAAAACTCCCTGAATTTCCGTTATTTTCTGCCTCTGTGGGAACTTTCTAAGAAGGTGGTGCCTTGAATTTTCGATACAAGAGTGCACGTATGTGTATTAGTTTTGGAGTAAATTGAGTTTTAGAATCCCTCAGAAAACCACATGCTTTGAGAAGAAACCGAAGTGAAATTTCTGTCAAGAGTTCCTTTCTAGATGAGATCTTTGCAATATAAGACTTTCATGAACAAATATCAACTACACTTCTACATAAAAAGGTCGTACAAAATGTTTCGTACACGGTATTTCTTCTCGATGTTCAGTATAGGAAACAAGAAAATACAAAAATGCGTTCATGTGACTGTACAAACATCGCCTGTGTGGTCGATTTTGAAATAATTTTGTTTCTCCTACACTTCTTTAAGTACCCTATACATGGAAAAGAATGACTCCTCTGGTAAAAGTGCTGAGTCACGGGTTAACCGCCACGCCCTCTTCTGTGATACATGCGAACTACACATTGCTGTACAAGAATATCCATATTTTACATTTGGTGGAAATTGCCATCAAAGATCAGAATCAGCCACATTTCTGGGAAAAAGTATTATTTTACATGTTTTTTTTACAACGCACCCGATGCCTGTGTTGTACAAAAATATGATCTGCTTTCTAACGACTTTTTTTTGGAGATTGTGGTTTCAACAAGAGTATCTTCAGGTCTTTGAAACAAGGCCTAAGGGAAAACCAAACATGTTTATAAGGAAACATCAAACATGTTCATCAAGTTCTATGTTAATCCTTTGCAAACATTTAAAAAAAGATGTTAATCAAATTAGAGGAATAATGCCACTGCCAATGGTATTTACTAAGAGCGCCATACGTCTTCAGAGAGAATATATCAAATCCTTACTCTGTAACTGACCAACCTTTTTTTTAGGTTCCATCCGTAGATTTAACAATACTGATAGATCTACGTCGATCAGTACTCCCAACTACTTCTTATCGGCACTCAGAAAACAAGTGATTATCACTTGGATACCAAAAACATTTCTCCACGATGGATTACAACAACGGAAAAACATTAAGTGGTATATTTCATTACAACCACCTCTGTCTGAAAATGGTTTAAAAGATTAGGAAGGTAGCAAAGATTTATAGATAATCAACAAGAGAACATTTCAAATCAGCATGGTTGTGAATTGTACATTATTTTGAATTAAGTCTCTGATTTTACCCACTCCTGACTCCTGTTTGCTGTATCATGTTTTACAATTACAAAGTAAATCATGAGAGGTGTTAACGATATAAATACATATACAGTTTATATACATTACTGCTGCTGCTGTTTCTTTTTCCACGTAGCCACAAGAGACTCTGTTGTTCTACCTACCTCATCTAACTCTTATTTACAATATTTAACTAACACGGTAACTACTTAAATTTATCAAATATTAAATTAATACAACCTTCTAGGATTTCTTGTAAAATGCACCCCAAGTAAACATGCACTACTATGCGGTGTGTCCTTCAGTCTTTCGTATTCGAGGCTTTTGTGTTAAACAGCAATTGGCGTATGTGTGTGACGTCATCATAAATCAAGTACCCAAACCATTATTGTTTTCTATATGCTGCAATGTATCGAGTAGGCATAAGTTTGGGGTTTAAATGTCCAAAACAGTAATAAGAATTAAACTAATGCTTCTGTTTCGTACATTGAAGAAATACTCTTGCAATGTAATGCTAAACTTACTGCATACTTTCCCTATTCAACGTAAGGTTAGATTGTGTATATTACAACATGCATTGTGAATAAACCAATACCAAAATATCCTAAAATAGTCTCTTGATTTCTTCGCATAACGCTTAAGCACGCATTGCAGGCTTTCTTTTTTAGAATGTACCCTACGATATTATCATTTCAAGTTATACTAGTATATTTAAAGACAGGGTTTTTGAGGTGATTGACAAGTCATTGTAAAATAGGAATTTAGCACATTTTTCCAGCACATTCCAGTTAACAGTTATACTGGGAACTTATACAAAATAGATTAAACTTTACTTTACACTAGGAGGAAAATTACGGGAAAGGATTGGTTTGCGTGTTTTCAAAGTGTATGTGGCATGTAACATACATGCGTATGAAAGAATGGCATTTGACACTTTAACAATGTTTAATAAAGTGACAAATGTTATTCTACAATTGTTGGCAGTGTTTTTCCACCTGTGCCTCTAATTACAGTTGCTGGTGTAATTTGGTTTGATTAAAACAAACTGTAATTAATAAGCTTAAGCTCACTGCGACAGTGGACAATATCTACCAGTTGCCGAAGCTCTATTTTTGCACCATTGAAAAGCGCGACCCATGGAAGGGATCAAAATCATATTGGTCGCAAAAAACAGGTGTGTTTAGCTAACCCAACCTACCTAATTCTGAACATCTACCCAACTTTGATGGTGAAAACTGAACCAAAGAAAACCTCTTAAATCAATTCACTGACTGCATTGACCCGTGTTTTTGTGAAATCATTTTTTATATATATCTTTTGTTTTTAAATCATTCACTTCATACCCTTTTCGACCAATGTGACCTGAACACAACTTTTTTTAATTGGGTCGGGGGGGGGGGGGGGGTTCAGATTAAATACAACTTTCTTCATTAAACTGGGTGTCTTATACAAGGACTAGTTATGATATTCAATTCTCATCTCTTGACTCTCCCTGACGTTTTTGAATAATGCCACGCACGAGTAAATTTGACAAAGAATACATTTTAGTCAGTACTAATGCAATCAAATTACTTACGTTATGAAAAAGAAAAGACCCTTATATAAGTGTGGATTAAATTAGACTTTTAGCTATGTACAAAACCTCGGCAACACTGTGGGACACATTTCTGTGATTTTGTCACAACACCTAACCAAATGACTGAACAATAGAAAGGCGCGGTTACCTTAATCAAATTGATGTGAATATATTTTGCACTCCCAAATAAAGCTGTTAAAGCTTGACATGAAGAGATATCTGATTCGATACTTGGTAACACCGACTATTACACAAATCACCAAAGGCCAGCGACAATTGCACCTGATCGGTTGGTTAATATTCGCGAGTAAATGCATCTGACTGTAGACATGTTCTGTGACAAGAATGCACAAAAATTCATCGTTCAAGCTTTAAATGCAGATTAGCATTCTGCAACAGTTACTTGTGATAATACAGGTCTCTGGGCCTGGCTGCGAGTTCTCTGTGCGATCAGCGACAAGCCGACAAATCGATACTATTAAAATTGACCTCCCTGTGACCTCTTGTTTCAATCTGCGCCTGACAAAAACAGGACGATGGGAAATCTAGTCCTCATCAGATGTGGCCATTTATAATGATATAAGTAACAGTGAACTCTCCAATAATAAAGGTAGGTACAAATCAGCCAGAGGTGAGGGGAAAGATCATTTCTCTTATATGTGATTTTTGGAAACAACTTTGGTTACTCCTAGCATCTGGATGTGTAGATTACACTACTCTGGCTACACCGGAGTTTTGGAGGCTGCCTTTCGATTCGTTGAGTTTTCATGATGAATGTATCGCTTTGTCGCAGTTGTAGCACCGAACTCAGTCACATGCTGCCATGAGGAAGTGTGAATGGGCGACTGTTTCCCGGCTTGGTTGAAGTCGGCATGCAGATCAGCCATGGATCCTGCATCATACAGGTTGGCAGTAGAGAGCGTGGATCCCCCATCGGCCTCGGCCCGGGTTCTCCCAGTGGATGAGCTGCTCTTGGTGACAGGGAGAATCCCGTACGGTGATCCCCGCTCAGGAAACTCTCCGAGCCGGTCGACACAGTGCTCCTCCGCCAGGTGGCGCACCAACAGTTGACGCCTCATCTTGACACCACACAGTTGGCAGCTCACCAGATCAAGCTCAGTTTGTTTTTTCGATCGCTTGCCGTTCTCGGAGCAGGTGGCCATGTGCCGCTGGAGATCCTTCTTGGACTTGATGACCACCTTGCAGTGAGGGCAGTGAGATCCTTCTGAGGTAGATTTCCCCGTGCTGTCTTCTTCTCCGTTCAGCCAGGGATGCATACGGAAGGCGTGCTTCGTCAGGTAGCGCTTCTTGAGGAAGGTTTTCTGACACACCTGGCATTGGTAGTCATGGGCTGAAGCCAGGTTTGATTTCATACTTTCAGGACTTGACCGTGGCCCTTCGTCAGTATCGTCACTCGACATACTCAGGGAACGCTGCCCATCATCCATTGACTCGTTGGTTCGGATATCATCTGGTTCATTAGCAACAAGGCATTTTAGTAACAACTGGAAATTGTGAAACTTTTCCTCCACTTCGTTCCCATCATCCATCTCAGCTGTGCTTGCACTTTCAGACCTCTGTCGCTCATAAGTGGGTCGAGCCCCTTCCTCCACTTTCCTCCCTGCTTTGGACTTTAGGATGCTGGTTCGCTTCTCTGGTTTAGGTTTCCAGGTGCTGGTCATCATTCGACTCTCACTACAGGAGCGGTTCCGTGGGACGCGCGCTGGAGAGGCTTTGGTCTCGCTGACCGTTCTCTGGCGTTGAGTCCTCACTGCCTCAATTCTCGGTAGCTGAGAAGTTGTCATCGAGCCTGTGAATGAGCTATAGGCATCCACGGGCATTCTTGGTGAATCATGCAGCGAGTTCTCCTTGTCTGATACCTTGGGCAATGACCCTGATCCCATTTCCATATCGCCATCTTGGCTGTTCTCACTCGATGTTGGGACAGAGCCATTCTGCTTTATCGTCTCGCAATAAGTGCGAAACTGATCTGGCTCCATGATGACCTCACCAGTTTTACGGTCTTCTCCAGTCCAGTAGTAATTGTGGTCGAGCTTAATCCGCTTCACGATATCCATGCGATAATAATCCTCATCAGTGGGGCCTTTCTGGACATTGTCATCATACAGGTTGTCAGCCTCTCTCTTCAGAAGGCTCTTGGTGGTTATAGTAGCCTGGTGAAGATTGGGTTTGATGTCGCAGCAGGAGTCGGTGTGGGGCGGGGACCCGGTCGGTGGAGATGGCGGGGCAGGCACTATTGACATCGCCAGCTCTAACAGAGCCTGGGCGCATTCGGTGTCGGCTATAGCCATTTGGAGACGGTGGACGGCACTTGGTGTGTTTTCGGAGGAAGCGTTGTGAGCATCAGAGACCAGCCTAGAAGCTACTGCTATGGCCGTGGCCATTTTTATCCTGAAAGGAAAGAATTGAATCTGTGTTAAATTTTGACATGATTTCGGAAATCAATGGTTTATTTTTTGTAAAAACTAAAATAGATCCAGGTCAAATCCTCAATGCAATTTAAAAACACTAAATGAGGAAAAATTGTATAAATCAACTTTCATAAAACCATGGAAATTTTTTTAAAAAAAAGTGTCTGATCATTCCCCTAGAGTACAACTTTGAGGGGTCCTGCATGGCTGCTCTCCAAATATGTGTATTCAAGTTTAGTTTGATATACGTGGCCCAATGGCTAAATGTTCGACCTTGTGAAATAGGAAAGTACTATCTACTTATAAGTAGAAGTAAAATCTATCAAAGCATTTTTGAAGAAGCCACTTCATATTCCTTGGAAATACATTTGACAATTTTCACACAAAATATAGAAATTTGAGTGTCACCGAAATAGGAAAGCTTAATTAAAACGAAACTCAGTTTCCTGTATTTTTGTTGGTAACACTTCACAAATCATGCAAAATGATATGATTAAATTGATAAATAGTTGTACGCGACTAGAAATTTATATACTTTTTATAAACTGGATACTTGTTGATGCTCTACATATTGAAAATGTATTTTCAATAGTTTACTCTAATATCAAAATCTGAAGAAGACAAGGGTATGAATTAACTCATGTGATGCCCAAGTTTGCTGTGCCTTTTAATTATCAACATCTTATGCATAATTTAAGTCTTGTTTGGTCTTAAGAGTGCCACTAGTCGCATTACCTGTCAAAAAAACAATTCACCAATAAAAACTTACTCCAGCAAATTAGATCTAGGCCTAATGTTATTTAGCTTGGCCTTTTGCACTTTTACAGTTTAACACTGTGACAGTCGACAGTGTCAGTGACTGTCAATTTTGGAGCATAAAAAACATAAAAAACTAAATCGAGCAGAAGCTTCTCAAATGATTGTAAAGTGCTGATATTTCATGTATTATTTGATTTCAGTGCTTTTGTGGCAAAGTATCTAATTAAGATAGCTAAACTTTATGGTGCCTCTGAGTTTTGGGAACCGCGAAAGAGAGGGTCAGAAAAGAGTTATCAACACTTGAACAAGGGCCGCACATCCCAAACAGTCACAGTGTCAGTGATTGTTGACGTTAGCAGAAAAGAAAGAGGCCACTGTTTCAAATCATTTTCCGGCATTCAAGCGTATTAATGTCCCCGATCCCTTCTCGGAAAATGTAAAACTTAGGCGTGGGCATCACATGAGTGTGAAATATAACCATTTAATAAAGCCGACGACAGTGCAATGTCAGCGGAGAAGAGATGAAAAGTCACGAATGATGGGGACAGTTTTGGAAATGGCGCCCAGCCCCGGCAGAACCAAAACAACCGAGTCAAATCTACGCAAACACCACTTGTCAAACGCTGAAATCTGACTTACCGCGCAGAACGGACAGGCTAACACCGAAATCAACACGGTTTGACGGCGATGGATTGGTTTGCATCGGGAAAAGCAAGAAAATTCTGAACCAAAACACTTCACCGATAGTTTACGTTGTCAGCCATATTGCCTCATCGTTCGAGTTGTCGGCAATTTTCGGCAATTTCCGTGAGCGGAAGTGGTAAGGTGAAATAATATGCGTCGATTTCATTGGTCGAAATTCTGTGCTAAAAATAACATATGAAATTAATACGTATAGATAATATTTATCTAGAGCATAGAAATAACAAAGATATTATTTCCATGTAAAATATTTGTGTAAGTATTCTAGATAATTAACAAATAATTGTATGTTTACATAGTTTTTTTGGCCAACCATATCACTTGAAATATTCACTCCGTGACTCATTTGTTTGAAAATGGCGGTCTATGAAGTTTATTCGCAGGCGGAGCTTAGAAGATACAAGTCTCACGTGTGTTCTAAGGCCACCTTTGTCCAGTTATTCTGCATACTTCTGACATTCATACCCCCGCTCCTTATAGCATACAGAAGTGAAGGTAAATATCGCAAAATAAACCTAAAAGTAGAAGAAAGAGGCTGACATATCGGGATTGAAGCGGGCTTCGGATTGACGTGTCTGAACAACTTCCTCGGAAATTCTCAAGTTCTTTTTTGGCTTGGCCTAGTTATCTAAACATTTTATTGCCAACCTTTAGCATTTGAAGGCAAATAATTTTGATGGTAGGGAACTATTCGACCTGGTGGCACATTTCATATTGACAACCAGAGTTTAACTGACAGCAAATAAGTGTAGAACGGGATTCTGCCAATTTCTTGAATGGTGAATGCATTCTAATTGCCATCGACTTGAGCTTGACTGCTGAATGTAAACAGACAAAGTGTCTTTGACTTTGTCCCGTTATTTTCTAAAATATCAAAAAATGTCTGTTTCAGAAATTGCAAAAAAAACTCTCAGGGGTGGATCCAGGAATTCAAGAAAGGGGGGGGAGGGGCCGCCTATAATATGAGGCTATATTAAAAAAGTCCCGGCGCCCCTCCCTGGGCCCCAGTTTAACAAATCAATATTTGACCACAAAAAAAAGGAGTGGCGCACGCTCCATGCTTCCCCCCCTCTAAAACCGTCCTTGACTCTGTTGTGTGTTTCTGCTATGAGCGGATTATGAGTTGCACAAGGGCACATTTTGACACACTGGGTTTTAGCATCTAGATCTATTTATTAAGTAGATCCATGAATGTGTTATTGTCTGTGATTGCAGGTTTCTGGCTGCGCACAGACCGGTACGTGGAGCAGCCCGAGGTCCACTTCAAACACGAGATTCTGACCGTGCTGCAGCTGCAGAACGGGAACGGGTCGCACGTCACATGGAGCACGTACCAGAACTTTAACCGCCTCCAGGCCGGTCAGGTCAGGGTCCCCACTGTCAAGGTGAGTCGGAGAGTCACAGATCTACCACTGTACTGGTTTGGAATGCTCTACCCCTGAGCTAACCCTCGTGATAAAAATAGAGCTTAACGGGTTCTCCGACGTGTTTCTAATAATTAAAAGATGTTGAACTGTATCAAACACAAATTCCAAAATATAGGTGGACAAATTGTTTATTAGAGGATTAGTTTTTGTTTTTCATCAACATGTTTCAATTCTTTCTAACCTTCATCAGGATACGTTTCTGATAAAATTAATAATTAAAAGTTTGTGTATTTCTAACCTTCAAAGAAGGAGTACAGTCAGTGACAAAAATATTATACATAAAACTGCTGATTGCATAAATTGTACTTAGATCCTCCCATTTACGAGATAGTCACTCTGACATGGAATTCTTGATATGGGATGTTTGAAAATAGCAGTTTCTAACCATTATCGTTATTATGTTTTGCTCTCCTTATTTAAGTCACGAGAAGAAGATGTAAATCGTGACGGGAAGAACGATAAGCTGATACTGTCGCTGGAGATGCCGCTTGTAGACGCTGAGCAAGTTGTTTCTGCTCAGCTTCTGCTGACCTTTGATTACAAGTTACATGTAAGTATAATGCCATATGTTCAGGCAAGTCAAGTGTAGAGAAAATGACATATTCCTGTACCAATCATGTCTTCTGTTTCTAATTAGGATAAAAGATAAACACGACGTAGCCTAGGCTATGAGCTGTTTATATCGATGTCTTTGGATATCAGATATCTGAGTGCTCTTATTAATTATTTAACGTAACAGATTAGAAATCAGTTTTTAAATTTCTATTGAGATAGGCATGTTCGCTTATTCAGTTTATTGGGGTATCCGTAAGTCCCCATCTTCCCTGTCCGTCTGAAACCCGCATGTAATGTTTCTATTGATAACATCGAGACATTGTTAGAAAAGATATACAATATCTCTTATTTTGAAATTCTGAAGTTTCTTTCATCGCACTTTTTTGAAATTCAAGCATTTCCGCATGTTTTCCCCTTAGAAATATTCGAGTTTCCAAATGTCTGGCCTGGCGTACGTCTTCTACAACTCGGCCACCCCCGGAGCCGCCTTCAAGACCTCTGGTGACCTCCGCCTCTACCAGAGGGAGCCACTGGCCCACCGGGGCACCGACAACAGATTCAACGTGAGATGGGCTTCCTTGTTAATACTTAACTGTTTGGGAATTTTAAAAGTGTTGTTCTAAAAGAGGGCGAATCTACAACAGAAATATGGATTTAATCATAGTTTATCTTTGATGCTGTAGGAGCACATGTTTTCATTACATTTTGCGGTCTCAAACTTGTACTTATTGTGGGAATTATTTATGAATTATTAGAGTAGGTAGGCTAGAGAAAACACCAGCTGAGAATTTCCATCATGTAGATTTAGATTGATAATTGAATCATAGTTATTTCCTATCAGTTATTTGGTACAAGTATTATTTTTCTAATTAATTGTTCTGTAATGTTTTTGTTTTACAGGAACCTATTATTGATAGTAGCAGCATTTACGCCGAGTCGTACGACTTGGCTTCAATCTTCGAAAAGTATGAAGAACGAAATAGTAAGTGACAACATTTTTGCATTCTATACAAGTCTACATGACCGAAATATTCCTGGGGGCAAAGGGATATGGGATGAGCCTCAAGCATGCTTTATATAGCTTTCCATTGCCTTTTTTTCCCATGAAGTGTGTAATCTATTATCCCCTGGTCATGGCAGCACATGTAAATTGCTTATATCTGGACTGTGAAATACCAAAAATGCACCAAACTGTTTCGTTGTAAACATTGGCTGCTGTTTTGTATCCCCAGTGACGACGCGTTTCGTGGGCAGTTACCCAGTGTGGGAGTTGAACCGCGGCGTCAACAAACCGTTCGTCATCAAACTCACCCTGCGCTACCCCGAGGAGACCGTCGAGTATCCTTTACTACTGCCACATCATACTGTTTTAAACAAAATTACTGTTCACATGACGGTTTCTTCTGGTGTTTTTGTTTCAAAACTGATATCAGATCCTTTCAATTCGATATTTTAAGTGTGCTGTATCAAAAACATGGGGAACAATTCACAAATATATAATATTTCATCACAAATTGAGAAGATAATATAAAACTTCAGATTCACTCATTGACCCTAACTTTCATCCCTGTATACTTTTTTCACACTCTCCTTGCCATCATGTTTAACAATTTAAAAACAATTTAGGAATATATATTTGAAATAAAACTTTCCTAGATACAATTTGTTTGGTTTATAAATTGAAGAAATTTGAGAAAACCAAATAATTCATTTTGAAAGAAAGTTTGTTCCATACCTTCCTATAGGTCTGGTCAGCAAGAAACAGATACTTTTCTTGTGTATTTGGTTAGGTCTAGCGAGTAGATTGAGTTTAGGGTTGATTCTAATTATTACATTTACAGTCAGGTTCTTTCAGAAAGTCTCAAGTTTTGAAGTTTTTGAGTGGTTTCTTACTTCCAATGTCTATAGATACATGTTGAAAGATAAAACAAAAATTTCATAAAACTCATTGGAAATTTGCCCAAGCTAGTTATAACCCACGCATGTTATAGTTGCGCCCCTTAACCCCGGTACAGATACCGCCCCGGGTTCTGGCAGCTGATTAAGTGGGCCTGGATCCAGTACCTCGCCATCCTCATCGTCTTCGTCTTCGTCATCTACCGCATTAAAGACTTCATCTTCCAGAACCAACTCGTGCCCACCGTCATCGAGCGACCCTTCAAACAACACGTCCGGTAAAGAGGGAGAAATAACGCATGTCCACCGTCATTGAGTGACTCGTTAAACAACTTGGTTGATGAATATATTACTTGTAAAGGTAAAATCATACAATAATGATCTTTAGAGATGTCTCGATAATTTTGGTTAATTTCTTAATTAAAATTATTTTAATGAATATTGGTCAGGGGTCCTTCCATTAAGTACACACGCAAAAATTCGTAATTATTAGACTCCCCCCCCCCCCCCCCCCCCTTGGACTAAAATATGCATTGGATTTGTACAGGAACGTAGGCAAATTGACAAAAACATCAGGACCCCCCCCCCCCCCACCCGCCTCTGGTGCGTACGTACTTAATGGAAGGCCCCTAGATGTTCAATGAACAAAGCCTGATACAGAAAATATATTCGCTGTATCGAATGGAAACTACGTGGGAGTCAAGCTGTTACAGAGATTGAGGGGTATGATAACGAACTCGTTCTTCTCTCACTCATACAATTCTCATTTGCATATTTTGTATCAGGTGCACCTTATAGACGATGCTATGTGATATATATTCATTGTAGACGAAAAGGATAGTTCATTTATTTATTGGAAAAGAAAAGCATAACCTGCTAGTCGCACGTTCAATGTGAAAATTTTACTGGATTGTACCATTGAACTTGCCCGTTGGAAAACTTGATTTATACCTTCTTTTCAAACTTACTAGAAGGGTTTTCATCTTTTCAATTGCAACATATGATCATGGTGCGCTATATACATTTTGAATATTAAGGATAAAGTATAATGATACTGAAGTTTTCAATCTGGGCTCTATGGTTGATGCCGTATTATATCATGTCAGCATTCTACTCAGTCCATTACAACACATCACAGCCCGTCCGTCATCTGTGTATATAGTCATTAGTCTGTACAGTCGTATATATATGTGTGGTTTTTGTACGTATATAATTATAGAATTGCCAGAAAAGAAATGCAAAGATTACCTGTTTGTAGCTAAATTAGTTTGTTTTCAATAAAATTTCAACCGATTTTGATAATCTAAATTCACACATTAAGAGATAGCAAGCCTGTTTAAAATTGTCTTTGAAGCATGGTACGAATATAAGTTTATTCTCATGTTACATTTAAATGTCTGTTTAAATATAGGCGAATATTTCTTTGAAATGCACATTACTTAAACTCGATTTGATTTAATGATGAACACTTATGAATCCGTCCCTGTAAATATTAACTCTAAGGAGCCATTGCCATTGTTCATACGAAAGGATTTAAAACATTTTGTAATATATTATCCGATGGATCTCGAGCCTTTCAAATAAACAATTCCAAATAACCAGTCTCAAATTCTTGTTTTTATCATACTGGTAAATCGAAGTTTTATTACTGTTCTTTGTTAAGGACTATTTCTTTTTTAAATCAACATATTTTGTTCTTGGATCATGGGTATTTTTCTAGATAGCTTTTTTCTTTAACGCAAAATTACTTTTTCACAGTACAATGTCTGCTGCAACACTATGGCTAAAAATCGATGAGAAATGTTAGCATGCTGCCAACACCAGGATTTTAACTCACACTGCACCAACCTCTTCTCAAACCTGTACAAGTCGGCCGATGGACGTGATAGATGAGATAGATCATTTGAAAGAAATGAGAATTTCGCCTGATTGGAATTAACGTAGGCAGCTAAGCCTAAGGGGAGATATTAATGAATGAAATATTTTGATGGTAGGTCTGAAAAAATGACACTATAGTGACAATTTCACAAATCATTTAATCTTTGAATCTGTGTCCGACATTGACCCTGACAGCACTGGAGAACTTATTGACAGTGTGACGCCTATGTTTTAACATTGAATGGGAATGATTCAGACACTGACAGTGACTTAGGCCTAGACATATTAGAACTCAGATTTAATATTTTGATGGTAGGTAAGAAAAAATGACACTATAATGACAATTTCACAAATAATTTAATCTTTGAATCATAAATAAGTGCTTTCGGAGTCTCCATTGACAGTGTTAGAAGGGGCTTAGGCCTGAGTCAAGTCATTTTTTCATCGCATCTGTAAAATATTATTGGAAACGTATGTAGGCCAAAAATAATGAAAGCATATGATATATAGGACTCTGAGATATAGGAGAACATAGATATATACCTGGATTTCATTTTGATAGACCTAATTAGGTCTAAATAATTATTTTTCAAATTGCCAGTGTCCGACCAATCCGCGTTAGGCCTCTAGCCAAGTTTAGGCCTAGATTTCAACGGTATCATTTCAAATGCTGGAAAAAGATATTAACCTACATGTACAGCCTGAGTCCTGAATGCATCTGAATGGGTATATTGTCCACAATTGATAGTCCATTAGTCCAATATCATCCTGGTTTCCTGATTTCAATGAATCGGTGCAGGCGTGCGGGGAGAAAACCCGGCCAGGATGACGCCATGATGGGTCTGACAGTGACAGTGCTCCTTGTGTCCGATCGACCCAATGTTTCCCTTTCGAATCGAACGCATGGACCACGCATGAGTTTTCAATGCGTTGTATGCGTTTAAGGGGATCCAGACGTCCAAAATATATATCTTGAAAGCATCAGATACCGCGGTAATCCAGGCTAGAAAGAGATAGCCTTCTTCATAACGGTCCGCTAGGGACGACTGCGCCCGGCGGTCTGACAGTGAGATCAATGTGAGGCGGCCGGGCGGAGGCCGAAGGATTACCCCAAAAAAATAGCGCGATGCATTTACGCGTTTAGACGCGTTATTTCGCAAAATATGTCCTCCTGGACTTTGACATGATCATCTATGTATCCAAATCTACCCCTGTATATATATTTGGGCAGAAAGAACGACCGTTTTCATGGTGAAATAGGCATGCAAATTTGATAAATATTCAGAGATTGACCCAGATCCCTTCCTGCCCGATCGAAAGCGAGGCTGGTGGGCGTAACTTGACCCGGTTAACACGGCGTCGGGTGACGATCGGATTTCTGGTCTTATTTGCTCAAATATCGAAATATCAAACATCATGTACGATCCATATCAGATAGGGAATTGATCAATTCTAGCGGATTGTCTATGTTTTCTGATATGAGTACGGCCATCGCCTGTCACGTGACGAGCGGGTCTGCAGGTTTTCGGCGGTTTTGCGAGGTTATGCAGTCGCATTTTGCCAATGGCGGGTTACGCCACGACCATTTTACCGGAAACATCGGTAAATAAGACATGGGTAGCTGGTTCCCGCAATGATAGAAGTATAGAGGAAATCATATGTAAGCTAAGCAGGCACCAGTATTATGGTAATTTTCTGAATGTTCCCGGCGAGTCTGCAAAATCCTATACATTCTAGTTTATTGCTTGTGGTCGTACGCGAAAGTCCGAGCGCTGTCCTTTAGAGAATTCCACCTGATACGCTTTGATTTGCTTTCATACTCCTTTGATCGCTTTGGTTTCCAATGGCGAAAAATAAGACGGGCGAAATGAAGAGATTCGCCCATCAGCCCTTTCGACCAATCAGATGACCTTTTTTTTTTGCCACGAAGAAACTAATGAGGTCATTCTTTACCATTCGGTGTATGTTTTAAAAAGCTGTTCGTTAAAAACCAAAGGGCCTCTCTTCTGTCAGACGTGGAGTAGGAGTCTTTACTAGTGGAGATTTGGCCAAATTCTATAATTATCTCCAGTACCAGTAATGTATTATGGTTTAGTTATCCACCCAGCAACTGTGTTTTTTTTATCTGAGAGACAAATAAAGCTGTAAGATCATAAACACTGAAATATGCAGATAGGAGCTTGGCACAGTTCACACTGGCGCCACCCGGCTAGAAGAATTCAGTGCCTCAAAACCTAATATAATTATCTTCTTTGGCTTGGGTATACATGTATTACATTTTCAAATCAGGATTAAATCAAGAAAAGTAAAACAAGTACTAGAAATGATAATCTGGAAAGAAATAGAGAAAAACGAAATGCCATTTAACATAACGTGAGAAATGTGTTCAGACTTTCCCAAAAATCAATGGCAAGATACCTGACTTGGGACTGACATATCAAACCAATTTTGGGAGTATGGTCGGTCTAAAATCCGTTTAATGGCACCTCGATAAATTGTTTATAATCATATAGTTAATAAAGTAACTCTTGAATTAAAAAAAAAACTAAACATATAGCACTAAATCCGATAGATTATGAAATTTATTAATTTATTGTATCCGTATACATCAAGCTAGTATTTGAGCAAGGTTGATATATATCACGTAATTTACATTGACATTAAAATATTGGTACATTTAAAGAAGTTAGAATTAATTTTTATACATTTCAAACTCCGTGTTTCCTATGATTATGTACACTTTAACGCACATTGATAGACTGCAACGATTTGACTAATCGCATGGCTCCAAACATTTAAAGCAAACCACAACGCAAATCAGTTATATATTGTCAAATAAAAATTTCAGTGAACTTTGTTTGTTGACAAACCATGTATGATCATGCTTCATCTGATAACAGAATGGTATGCAAAATTCTATTCAAAAACAGATTTAGACTGTCATGAATACTCATTTTCTGACTTGTTTTGGTCTGTTGTGTGGTCCACACAAATACCTAGATTGTTTACCCAAAAACTGATGATGTCATCAAAATGTCATTTCCGGAATCCCCCCTGCATTTTCACTCTGCTAGCAGAGACTCTAATGAGTATTATTTTTGGTGGAGAATGATGTGGGAATTGAGAGGAGGCAAACATGGATGAGCCTGGCTTAGTACAGAAAGGAAAGGGGAGGAATTGACCTATTGACCCTGAAGATGACATCACTGATTATGGGGGGATTCCCCAACATGGGGGAATTCCCCAACAAGTTGATTGCAGACCAGAAAACAAAAACAAACAGATCCTCTTTCCAAGGATCATAATTATCAGACTTCTAGCCACCAATATTTGATTTTAACTGGCAATATGATTTATATGAGTGTAGTTGAAGATGTCAGGATCGATTTTGAAAATTTAAAAAATTTAAAAAAATTTGATAATTTTGCATTGTGGTTTGCTTTAAGGAGAATATCTGTAACATATTATACGGGGAAATTGGAATGATCCAAAGCACTGTTCCTAGAGAAATCACCAAACGGATTCATCACAAGAGAAGGGTGTCCAGACTTAGGTGAGGTAATAAAAAAAACACAGACAGCCATACGGATTATCAATTTCCCCCGTGCACTTACAGAATTCCAGAAACTGCAATTTAAAAGGTTTCATTTAAAAATTACTTTTTTAACATTTTCTCTGGCCTATACCACTAGCAGGGCATCACACTAAGGAAAATGTCTATATTGCATCCTACTATTAGATAGTGAATGGCAACTGTCTATTTGTGCTGGGACCAATGCATGTAAGGTTACATTTCTCTGCACGTTGGGCACCTGGGCATGTTACCGTACATGTTTTTTTTTATTGTAAGGGCTCGTTTGTAGATGTTTGTGTGATTCTGTAACCATACACCATACAGGCCATTTCTGTATTTCTACGAATACTGGGACCAACGCACATAATTCTCTGCATACACGGCAACAGCTGCACTGGCCACCTGGATATGTAACCTTACGTTCCATTTGTTTCTTTTGTAATAGTTCATATTTAGTCAGATGTGCAGTTCTGTCACTGCTGTTGCCGTTTCTAAATTTCTGGAAACGTTGCCCAAGAGACAGGGATAAAAGATAGACAAGGGAAAGGTACTTAGCTGAAAAACTAACTCACGGTCATGAATCTGAAATAATTAACCTCTCGGTCGTCAGTATAAGAACTAGAAACACAAAATTGTATTGCTGTCAAGGCGAAGTAGTCACTGCACTTTTATTAAGTATACACAGGTTCTCTCAAACTGGCCCCTCTATGTTTTTTAAATCAATTATCTGCCTCATATCCCTAACAATCACGAAATAATTTACATATTTTGTCACTCATCGACAAACTAATTCGCCCTCGGTTACAATCTGCTCTCAACTCTCTCAAATAATAACTTTCTTAGAATCTAGTTTATTTTTAACATTAAACAATTCCAATGTATGACGCAGTCCTCCAGTGGGGAAAAAACAACAAAAAACTTGACAATCATCCAATTCTTGTGTCTTTTATACATATCCTCCTCTATACTTTAGACACTTATGGGACGAGTATCTGATCGATGACAAACGATACCGACTGACTACTTGGTGCCTTGTAACTTTTCACACAACTCAATAGGTTTGACAGGTTTCTTAACCTTTTTGACTGTGTAGGGTAAAATACAATTTTACAGGCTGCTTACGCACTCCAGATTTTCCGAACAAGTCTTCAAATTCACTTTTCCGTGAATTCGATATTCCCGTATAACAATCATAAATAAAGTCCTATCAGAAAATAAGTACAATATATCGAGCTTAAAGCTAATTTTGACTGGCATACTGATAATATTTATACATCAAAGCATTTAGTTCCGAAACCATGCGCGTAAGCACCCAGTGTGGGTATATTGACAAGGCTACAACCAAGCGGTAAGGTTAATACACTGATACTATACAGGGCATGAGTTTATGGCTTTGAGTGTTTCCAACAGCAGTAACAGCACCAAATAATGACCAAATACCTTTTCCCGTTTCCACACCCAGAAATCAACTGTACGCACAAAGCGGATGTTACTGTTTCAGACCCCTGACGACTCGAGTTTATCAGCCGAGTCGTTTATGAAAGGTCCTTATTTTGAGCTTATACTATTCCAATTTCCATTTAGCCTGAAATGTAAAGCTTTAGACATGGTTCACAGAGTGACAACCGCACTTTACTTTTTTAATACCTATTTAACCAGAGGAATAACACTGTAGGGTTAGTCAATTGATATATACTCATACTGGTGTGTTTCGGCTTGCAAAAGATGAGTCGTGTTAATAAGGTTATATACCGTTTCTGAATAACTGAGTTAACTATGGGTGTGTTTTGGCTATAACCATAGATAATGGTGATGTTTGATGAAAGATCAGAAAGATTTGTATTTCAAATAATGAAACTCTTTTTATATAGCAGTATTTTCCTTTTTATGACGATAACGTCCTTATAAACTTTTTTTTATCCCAAAGAAAATATTGATTAATTCAATTACAAAGTATTAGAAATAGGGCAATCGACCGTTCAACATTCATACAAACTAAATATTAAGCAGTTCTCTTGTACATGAATCTGTACTGACATTGTGAACATACTGACAAACTTTGACAGTGACTATACTGCTAAAATCATAACTTGTCATTAACTGACATAAATGTTCTGAATATATTTTACAGGACATCCTGCTAATAATATACCCATCTCCATCTTTTTACATGTCTCCGTGAAATTCTGGGTAGTACACCTACCCCACTCGTCCACATTTACTCCTATCTACATAAAGGTGCGCAACAATAGTACACACATTTATTTTTATACTGTTCCATTTTTCTAATTTATTTACAATTTTAGCATACAGAAATTTATCACATGCGAAGTTCCCATTCAAGTCATTTTTGATTCTCCCCCAACCAAACTGTCACCACCACAAAGTGGGAAAAACATCCAAGAATTTCCTATAAAAATAAACCCAATGAAACCAGATAATCGACATAATTAAGAGACAAATAAGTATTTCCTAATTGTTCCTCAAATACTCCTAATAAAGAACTGTCCTAAGTGAACCTGAGAGCCCAGCGAAATCAACATATGGTCCGGTTTTATTACACATAAGAACAAACGTAACAATAAATGACCCTGGGTACCTCTGACCCTATTAGGAATGATTATCAACAAACTGAGGGAGAACTCCCTTACTTAAAGAAATAAGGGGGAATCTGGATCAAAAATAAAAGGTTTAGACATCGAACATGAAGCCCAGCCTCTTTCTAGCCCGGTCGGTAATTCACTCTGTCTTGGGTTTGGCCTGCGCGAGTCGCGGTTTGTTGACGAAGTCGTTGCCGTAGAGGTAGATGGCCCCGAGCGACACGAGGCTCGCCGTGCCCCAGAACAAGATGTACATAATCTGTTCACTAGGGTGTTCTGAAAATAAAAAATAGGAAATATTACAAGGGAACCTAAAAGACAGTATTTTGATAACAAGATGCACAATCTTTAAACCGTAATGCAATTTCTGAACTTGGTAAAACAAATAAAACAAAGGTCAAGTTCTTAGGTTTTTCTGCATGACTGCCACTAATCCAAATTCCACTTTATTGATCTTAAAATATTTTCTGACCGGCTGGCTAGCAAGATAACTTTCAATGTCCTTGTGTTGTTCCCTGTCCTGCTACAAATTTTCCGTCATTTACCATAATTTATTCAAATTTGAAAGCATTGTAATTAGTTTGGATCAAATTTCTTATATTTTCCCTAACAGGGAAATTGCGTTTATTCATTTTTCCTATTTTCAATATGCAGCGGCCACCCTGTTTTCAAGTGTATCAGTTCTGTCTGCTATGAAAAATATTTGTTTTCCATAAAACTGCTGCCAGTAGACTAGCAGGGTACCAACTCAAAATCCATTTTGAAATTCCCTGTTTTCCCTGAGATTTCCCTGTGTTGCGACAATTTTTCCCTGCGTTATACTGAGCACTTTAAAAGACCTCGCTTGCAGGAAAAAATTTGGACCCAAGAACAAGAAGTCAAATTCTTACTATTTTGAGAATCAGGAATTTCATAACCTGGCCAAATGAAGTTCCCTGTGTTTTGGTAAATGAAATTCCCTGTGTTTTGGTAAAATTTGCTAATTCCCTATGTTTTTCCATTTCCCCCGTTTTCCCTGTGTGGTTGGTACCCCGGACTCGACACGTACCGTCAGGAATGAGGATGCTGATGACGGCCATGGAGAAGGCCACAATGAAAATGGTCGGCAGCTGGGAAAGAGAAAAAAATACGACTTATTAGAAAAACATCTACAATTATTCACTATGGACTCTCTTATAAACTCAAAGGATATCAATGATTATATTTCCAAAGAAGAATATGTGTATTCTGCAAAAGAAAGCAACCTTTTGCTCAACAGCGATGCCTAAAGGTATAGGATTCCTGATTTTTTAATATAAATATAATCAATTCTAGCATAAATCCAATGCGCGCTTTGCTACTTACGGCGTAGAACTTCCAGTCGCGCTCCTGTTTGAGCGGGGACGGTTTGCTGATTCCCTCCGACTCCTCCACGATG
Organism: Lepidonotus clava; assembly: GCA_936440205.1. Taxonomy (NCBI): domain Eukaryota; kingdom Metazoa; phylum Annelida; class Polychaeta; order Phyllodocida; family Polynoidae; genus Lepidonotus; species Lepidonotus clava. The sequence goes on along the minus strand of OW387140.1, from coordinate 45,260,449 downwards.
TGGTTACCCAGGATCAGGTCCACCGCGTCCTGCAACAGGCCATGGTCAAGTTTATAATGCTTTACTCATGTGACCGATTTGACAGGGCTTGAAAAATAGGGTGTCCAGAGGCCCAGGACCACCAGAAAACGTTACTGGGAAACTAAATGGAGGCCCATGGTTGCCCAATGGTAAATTTTATTATTCAGGAGGATGGGAATGAATCTCAGATACTGAACTGAGCAACCAGATCTGAAAATGATTTGTCAAGCCCTGTTTAAAATTTGATATATTATAGCAGTTGATATTTTTCAATTCTATTAACTTTCTGGTAGAAGTACCAGTTCAACTGAAACAGATGTATAAATATGTACAAAGTCACTGTATGTCTCACATTCAATACAGGAGTAATTACATAGTCCTTCCTTTAAAATGCAAAATAAAATACATAAATCTAAACTTTAAAAAGCTAAAAAAAAAAGTTCATGTTTTAAGAATAAGTTATTATTTGAACTTTTTATAAAATACAACTCATTTTACAGAGTAATACATCTTCCATCTTATATGATGCACCTTCTAGTATCCCTCTACGTTCATTTTGATTAATCTAAATCGCTTATATTTGTGAAAAGGGAAAGTCCGCAACCAACACACAAAGGACAAAGATTTTAGTACACGGAGCTAGATTCACGCTTCCAAACAAAGTCAATATCACATCCATGAGAAGTTTTAGACAAGCTTGGAAGAGCATAGGGCAATGTAGCAGATCAATATGAATTGAAACTTAATCTTTGAAAAAGTAAAGCATAGGTGTAATGATTAGATAACAGAACAGTCTATGGGGAACATCCATATCTAAATGGTTTTTATTCTTTTTCTACCATGTTTTTTTGGGGCGATAGATGTCGCACACACACGATAAGACCTACCTCATCATATTCATCTTTGGCGACTTTAGTGTTATCAGTTCCGCTATTGGGGTTATTGGACAGAGTGCCAGGATGCTTACCCATTTGGGACTTTTAATTTAAGATATTTTGGAGACCAATTCAGAAGCAAAATATTAGAAATTCAGGACTTACTCAAAAATACCTAGTCCAATGCGAATCACCAGACAAATTCCAAAATGTTCACAAACATAAGTGTTTAAAACTTTTTCTCGTAATGGTAAACAAACTAGGCTATTCTCCCCTAAAACAATGTAAAAAGCCAAATGTGAGACTTAATTAACTGGAGTGTGAATTCAGAAAAAAAAGACTGACAAAACACTTTAGTAAGCACCCTGGAGTGTGTGACCTAAATCGTTACCTGTCTGAATCCGTCTACGAAGTTATTCATGAAGTAGCGGATGGCCGAGTTGTAGCCGTCCTTAAGTAAGCCCCACTTGGTGCGCGCCCCGGTCCTGCAAACACGCAGGTAAACCGAAACACTAATGAGAGGCGCAGAACCCGGCACGCCTGGACACCGAAAGGCACCAAGCACATTGTGCCTTATTAGGATATTTATTTGGGGAACCATCAATAGTGACATGTGCCCAAGATTTGTGACATATTACCCATAAATAAGTCACGTTCATTTTCTCTGAAGGTACCGTGAAATACAAGGGAATATGGACCAGGACCTAGGGGGATGGATTTAGGTGTAGTTCCTTGGGAAGTGTCACAAAGTGTCTGCAAAGCTACCAACATTAAGTAATATTTGTTATTTTATGATAATGTCAGTGTGGGGCACCTTTCACTATCAAGGGACGCCTTCTTATTAATATGTGATTGACCTATAATGAAATCAAGAGGGAATGGAGCTCATGTTTATGGTTAGACTAAATGTCCTACCAAGACTTGTCCAGTAATCTAGAGTATGCAAGTTATCTAGATGTAAAATCTGGATGAATATTGAAATGTGACCCGTGGCAGGATCTGTCCAGGGCAAATATATACTTACAAAAGAAAATCCAAGAAAATCTTCTAAAACTGGTTTAATATAAGTCAGTGGTGGTGGAACCTCAATAGTTTAATCTGTAGCTAAGGAACCATTGTTCTACCGGAGGCAGGCTTTCTACAGAAATAATATTATATCCCTTTCTTCGTTAAGCAATCCCCACTTTATTTATCTTAATCTAATTGGTCTCTCATGTGGTAGGATTCTTTCAAGCTGTATACTTTAGGTTGTTGGTCGTTTCAGCTGGCAAAAAAGGGCATACAATCATATATGGGTTAAGTATCAAAACATGAAAATAATTAAACCATTAACTATGGTTTTTTATTCCTCAATCAAATCATCAGATTCATGCCAAAGGCTCCAAGCAAAGAGCTGCAGGGATCATGACAATTAGTAGATACTAATAGGGAGGGTCTTATGCTGCAGTCAACCTTGTCGTATTATTGTACGCAGATTGACCGTGTATAACCGACTCCATAACTCAGCCGTCACAAGCGGGGGACAAAGCACAGCCCGAAAAAACAAGGTATCAAGTCATGGGACTAGAGACGCACGAACATGAACCCAAGATTTAGTCAGTTGGTGTGCAGTGTAGAATCACAGTATTCTTTTCTTTATCTGATAGTTATTTTTCTACACAGATAAACATGTGTATAAACACATTGTAAAATATCTCTTACATAGTTTCCCCTCACTCACTAAAGTTTCTTTCAATACTGCAGTTTTACAATGAATTTCGACAATGATATGTTAAATACTATATGCATCAACATTTTCAAAAATTTCTTTTAAACGGCGATAATTATCGGCCAGGAACTTTCGAACATTTTGGAACTAAAAAATGTAAAATTCCAATTTTCCTAGTTCTCTTTGTTTCTTTGGCGATTCTCAAGTGCACCAATATATACTTCAAGTTCAACTGTCTACATCTCAGGTGGTTCTAGTCTCCCCCACGGTGACCAAGACAAGGCTCTCTGATACCTGTCGAGTACCGTCGTAGAAATTATTCACGAAGTATCGGTACGTGGCGTTGACGCCGTCTTTGAGCAGACCCCAGATGGAGCGCTTCCCGGTCCTGGACACCAGTACAACCGAATCAATAGTAATGCTATATATGGACTCACATCTAGATTTTACATGTGTTTAGTTTAACATGTGTTTGTTTCATTAGATCAAACTTTAAACAGGACGCAATTAATGTTGTTTACGAACTAAATTTCCTCAATTTTTAGGAAAGGACAAATTCTATTGCATATTAAAACATAATTCTGAGTACATTACACTACAATAAATACAAACCTTTGAAAATTCTTTCTTTCTTGGTAATTTTAGTTATTCTTCACTAGATTTTTGCTAATATTGCGAGTGCCAAAACCTGATCATTTTCCCACTTTACTATCATCATTGTACATGTATAAACATTTTGTCCAAAAAAAGTGGACACGAATATACAATTCTGAGAAACATTTCTTGGTTATTTTACCACATCTCTTCACTAAATTAGATTTTTGCCAGTTCTGCAAGTACCAAAACTTGATTATTTTCCCACTTTATTATCCTCTAGAGGTACCGACCTGGTGTAGTCTGTTTTGAGGGCGCCGGTTCCCGCGTACTGCTTGGCACAGGCATCGGCGTTGTCTGCCCACACTGAAACAACCAGCGAAACTTTAGTTTAATCCATTTTGGCTGTTCTCCTAAGAATCAACTCCTTAAATCAATTTGTAACCCTAGAAAAGACGGATATCCAGATATTTAGATTAATCAGTCATTTCCGCAGACAATTAAAAAATTATTTTAACCGTACTTAATCGTCTTTTTGGTAAGAAAATTGTTTTATCAAATTTTATGGTGTCTGTTATCTAAGAATCTAGAAATAAACAAACTAATATTCAATATTGAAAAAGAAGATACAACATTCAATATGGACATAAGCATTTACCGTTTTTGAAGATGAACTCGAAATGTGTCTGATTTTCTACTTGTTCCCCTGCTTGTAATATTCCTAGCCGCTGCAAAAGAAAGGACAAATTTGGTGTCATTCCTATAATCGTCGCCCTTGTCAATCAATTGCACTAGACAATTCAGAGAACTAAAAAAAATGTATTTATATAGCGCAACACAACAATTCATAATTCATAGTCTCAGTAAGAAATCCTACAAAAGTAGGGAAAATGGCATCTCTGCATATACTGCATTTCTTGATGTTCTTCAACATTAGTATTTAAATCTACGTCCTAGTCGACAGATTATATTTCCTTTAAAAGAGATCATTACTGGTGAATTCTAGGGCTCTGTTCTGCACAAGGTAAGATGTGCAGAAATCAACACGGGATAACTAAAATATAATGTAGGATAAAAAACAACTCTACCATATATGTTACTTTCTATAAATAGATAAATATGTTAAATAATGTTATTGTAGACTCACGATGAGCTGTGCCTGCAGAGATTTCCTGGCCAGCAGGCTCTGCACCACGTTGGTCCGGTCAAGACAGTCGATGCAGTTTGTCCGGAACACGCCCTCCTGGGTACAGACGACCGACCCGTCCTTACCAAGCATGAAGTACCTACGGAAAATCGTATGACGTTTAGTTTAAAAATGCCCAATGTGTTTTGTTTTAAAGGATTAATATATTTTTTATCTATTTCTGAACCAGGGATGCCATCCAAGACTGACGAAAAATATTGAACTATTCTATAATATTAAAGATTCACTGATATCTATATATGAAAGGGTTAGGTAAATCTTACATGACAACCTTTTAAATTTTGACAGAAAAAGAGCCGGAAAACCTGAAATTTTCTAAATCTGGTAACCCAGAACACGAGAATAATGTATAAATTTTGGAGAGAGCTTACAATATATCGAAATAAGCAATGATTAATTATATGGAAGGCAATGTCCCATTACTATTAATTCCTCTGCTCATGTGAATACTTCTGCTTTTACTCATTACAAATATTCTGCTACTTTTTTTTTACTCCAAATATTCTGCTTCTTTACAATATTACAGTACATTTCATCACTGCAACTCTACAACTAATTTAACATGAAAACCTTACCCAAACTTGGCCTGGTCGTCGGCCAGTCGGTCCACCAGTATGGAGAGCCGGTGCCACCGCATCTTCCGACACTCGTGGTGGAAGTCAAACGCCTCATACCTACAGGGACAGGGAGGGTGGTTTTAATGTGGGGAAATATACAGGCTAAAAAAGACAATCTCAAGGAAATCAACTTTATTTGTTCCTTATAGGCGATTTCCTAAAAGTGAAAAAGAACTGTCGGCAGATGACAAAGATATGATCAAAATCGTGTAGTATTAGAAATTGCCCTTCCAGAATCACAGGAAGTTAATTTCGTACTAATGTTTCTGTTTTTTATGCCCTCAAACCTTTATTTCTGGTAAAATCATAAACCATTTTTCGTGTTTTTCTCTTTTTCCAAATTATGAGAACACCAATTCTTTTTACAAATATTTGAAAATATATCGTTTAAACCAGAGCCCTTACCTAATGTTTGGGTTACCGGCCGAGTCGGCCGCCTTCGAGTAGTTCTCTACCAACACCTTCTCCAACCCTTTGTGGTCCAACTGAAAGTGAAGACATTTATTTTTTATCTATTTATTCATTCAACTCAAAACATATATACATTATCTCACTTGTAGGGTGAGTACAATATTGTTAAGTAACTATCAATAATCAAATCACTTATGGTAAATCTAGACATGTCTACGTCCTGTTAAACCTACGTGGAAGATCATTATTGTAATGAATTTGGTTCAATAAAAAAAAGAAAAAAAGAAGAAAAAAAGAAAAGAGAATTGCCTGATACACTGTATTTAGATGTCTCAGTTTCCCATATCGGGGATGTTCCCCCATTATTACTTACCAAGTTGATGAGTACTTGACTGCCGTAGTTGTAGATCTGTGCAGCGAAATGTCTTTGGAACCCGTCAAGCTGTGAAAAGATAATATCAAATTATATATTTTTCATCAAAGCTGCATTTCACAATAAAATAGCACAAAAATAAATTTTGTAAACGTGACCTTAAAATTGCGCATTATGACAATTTCTGACAATGAATTATTTTAATTTGGATGTTCCTCTGCTTCAGCAACAATAACGTTAGGAAATCATAGAAGGCACCATCTTAATTCTCTGTTACTCTCACACTAACTGTTGACTCAGGGTGCCCATGCTTTTGTTTAAATCAAGTTAAGACTTTTTAAAGCCTATTTGAGAACAACATTTGGACAATCTCTTCTTTGCCACTTCATAAAAATATTACATTTAAGGCCCCATTTTCCGTTTGAATGCTCGCCAAGTGACTTACGTGGTTCATGCCCTCCTGCAGCATGGGGTCAGGCTTGTACTTGAGGTTCGGTCGCTGCGACCAGTACAGCGGGATCGACCCCCGCGTCTGAAAACACCACCAAATATTTAGAATATAAAACTTAAGTAATGATAATCCATCGACAAGAATTTGATACTTCTGTAATCTAAAGAGCTGTAAATAAATTATTATAGCTATACCATTAGTTGTTATGGGAAATATCCTTTCCCTACCATAGATATGCAAAAGGTACACTGGTTTATGTTGGATAATTTGAGTTTTCTATCTAGATGCAATATTGCGGGTACAGAACATAACAATTATATTTCTCTTATATCTCCACAGCTTCTCGTCTCTACATTATTTCACAACAAAACTTTCTCATTTCTATAATACTTATAGACTCTATCAAAATCTCTAGTTTCTACATAAATTGCATCAAGCTCCCCAAGTACCTGAACAAAGGAGGCCCTGCTGCCCTCGTACTCCAGAATCTGTTCAGTTTCTACGTAGTTAGCGACATGTCCCTCCGAGTCCACTCCGCGCATGTAGTATCGCACTCCGGCCCGGAAACAGGACCGCCGCGATATCAACACGTACTTGAAGGTCTTTCCTTTGATTGTACACTGTTTTACTTCCACAACTGACAAACGTCAAGGAACAATGTTTTAGCTCTGGAAGCCAGACCCTGATGGTCATACAAATACCCAAGCTTTTTTCTAAAGTGGTTACGACAATTCTTGTTTTTAACACATTAGCACCGTTCTATATGTCCATTTACTTGAGAATTTTATTGTATTTTATTTTATTATTATTATTTTTTTTTTTTGGGTGGGGTGGGAGCGGCAAATGATAGAACAGATCAGCGTTATAAACTACCACCGCTATGTACAGAGAAACTAGTTCCGAAGTGAGTGTAAAGCTATGAAATATACGTTATCCACTGGTCTTGTATTCTGTTTCTTACGATAATTGTACAAAAACACAGGGATAGCATATCAAGAAACCAAACAATGAATTACTTTGGTTTCTTGACCACTTTAGTTTACGACTAAAGTAAACTTCTAACTCTCTTTGCCCTTGTCAATTCAAAAATATCTTCATCTGAAGTTACAACCCTAAAGTGGACGCTTTTTGATAGTCTTATATGTTCATTGAAATTCACCTAATCTAGTACATGTGTATATAGAACTTTAAGGATACATCCTAACATGACCGGGAGACAGAACCTGCCGAGTTCGGGTTGCTGGGCGAGCTCTCTGAGAAGGTGGCCGTTCCACACGAAGCGCGGGTCAGCCTGCAAAAAGGCATAAGGAAATATATAACTTTACTAAAATAGACTTTCAAGATGTGTTCTTTATCAAATACGCCTGTCATTAATGACAAATTCTATTGTGCTAAAACTATGTACTAATGGTGCGTAGAGCTGTACCCTTTTAACAGAGACATTAGTTTTAAGAGACTGTTCATTTCCTACTTGTGGCTATGTGACTAATAAGTGCCTTATCTGTTGGTGTGACCAAAGAGATACATAAGTTATATGTCTATGGTGTGACCAAAGCCAATGTAACATGACCATACTCTAGCCATATACTACATCATAAGAAGTCGCTCTCTTGTGTAGTGAAATTGATTTAACTGTATCAAATATTGTCTGTGCAAAATGTAATGTAATACTACTGAAAACCATGAGAGACCCTGATGTGTTTCGTAATAATGTACCTTTGTTAAATATTCTTAAATCCAGCCTTTGTGTCAGATTTAATATTATCAGAGCATGTATATACATTATTGTACATTTATTAGAAATAGTATTTATGAACTCTTTACCTTTTTATGTATTACTAGCATGTAAAAGTTATATGCTATTCAACATTTAATGTAAACAAGTGCTTTTGCACTAATTATTTGTCTGATTAAATAAAGGAATTTAAAAAAAACAAGTATTCCTTTAATAGAGAAGGTGAACTGACCCGCTCGTGCAGCGCCATCTGGAGGAAGTCGGGGCTGGTGTTGTGGAGGCGCTGCATGGTGTGGGTGAGGTCGAAGGTCGTCGAGAAGTAGTACCCGTCCAGGTTCAGCACCTGGTCCAGCATCGTCAGGTACTGCTTGTTGGTCGACATCTGCAAAGAAAACAGTATGTGTTAAATTGGTTATTTGTTGTTCGACGTCTGCAAACAGGGATGTACGTTGGGAAGGGTGAAAGGAGCAGAATTTTGATAATGGATTTTTGTCTTGCTCATGGGGCAATATGTTGACTGTGTGTGGAGGAGAACATCACAGAAATCTATCTACATCTAGCTCCTGAGCGTGAGAACTTGTATAGTGGCTATAAAATGTATCTGATTCTATCGATATTCACTGAGTTTTGGTGACATTCTTAAATTTCCTGTGTTTTAGGACAAGACTCATCTACCTAATGACTTCAAAATATAATGGAATTTTTTTCAAAATTTGTAAACAGAAAAAGTCCTTTACTAGTCCCCTAAGGATGAAGAAACCTTGATCTGAGACACCCAAGGTGGTGTGATGATACCGACCTGTTGCTCGTTGAGGTGGAGCATGGTGCGCTTGTAGCCGAGGACCTCGGTACCGGCCACCTCCCATATAGCCTGCCCGTCAATCTCCCCCACCTTGTTCTTCTTGGTGACAACCACCAGGTAAGGGCCTGCAACGTATGGTTTGTGAAGCTATGAACTAGGTATGAATAGTGGTGAAGCATAATAATTGGCATCAGGCGTGACGCGCCAATTGTTTCTGGGATTCGACAGAATGTAATCTTCACTTTGGTTTCAAATCAAACTATTATGCCCTGACTTCTATGCTACTGTTGCTTGGCTAAAATAGATGATGATAATGATGTTGGAGTTTAACGTGCATTTCAACAATTTTTCAGCTACATCAGGACCACTTACTTTGTTGACTTCCAAGTCTATATGATCGCATCTATGGGGATGGAAACAACAGCAAGGCAAGGTAGTGTAGCAGGTACTGGACCAGACTCAAACCCGGGTCTCCCACATTCCAAGCGAGGACCTTATCCACTACACTACCCCGCCCCCCTTGGCTAAAATAGGGACGGATCCCTTTGATCACAGGATTGCTTAGAAATAGACATTCTTATGAGTGGCCTAAGCACGTGTAGAGAAGCCGTATTTAAAATTTATTGAACATGGAAGAGAAACAATAAAACACAATGACAGCACTCACCTGCTATCAGCCGCAGGATGCCAAAGATGCCGCATATCTCTTTGGAGATAGCTGACACTGGGATCTGACTGTTGGCTGCAAAAAAAAGGGTTTCAATGAAGTTCGATAATATTTTCCTTGACAATTTAGATATTTATCCACAGGCAAGTGTAAGCAAACAAGGTTTGTTGGATTTAGCAGAGTGAGAGAATGGCAGGGAAGATCAAAAGAATCGTGTTTAAAATAAAACATGGAACAGTGTGCATTGTATTCGTAGACAAACAGTTGGTAAAGACGTATCAAACGATTCACATGGTAAAGTTGCAAAAAGTATTTCTGTAGTATAAATAGATTGGAAGCAGCTCCAGCACTTTTTGTTGTTGCTTTTACCAGTGCTACGCAAATCATCTTGAATGACCTCGTACTATTGATTTAAATCAATATATACGAAATCATCAACAACATACAAAAAACAAAAGCTCTCACCCTGTAGAGATATTTCCTGGCTGACACGGTCGATGACGAGGACTTCATTGTTCCCCGTGTCGGTCGACTCGATCAGGAACTTGTCGCTCGTGATGTGTCTATGGAGGAAATTGTAAACCATAAAGTTAAACTCAGACAAACGTAAATAGCCTTGTACCAGACTATTTTACTGGTCATTTTCTTTCTACAGTCTCCTAAATCTCTTGGTCGGTCGCGTGGGGCTGTATTTTGTGACGGGGGCTACGATTCCCGAATCAGATTTTAAAGAGGTCATCTATTCATTAAACGAAGAAAGAATATCATTCCAATTATTATTTGGTTTGGAAACAATGGTATCACATAAAATTGTAAGTGGGAATCATGACAAATTATATACCATCAAACGTCATTACCATAACAGTCAGTATCCTCTTATCTGATTTGCGCGATCTATAGATTAATGAATACATATTGACCCACTGATTTACTGCCTTTAAACCACTATCAGATACTGCCATATATTAAAGATTAGACAAGGCCAAAAGGAAAACGAAAAGTAGAATTCTGAATCTGTCAGTGTGGATACTCAAGTTCTCCAATCCGATTTCGAATATCCTTCGGTGCACTCAGGAGTTTGGCACATCCTTAACCTAATAACTGAAAGTTACAGATACCAAAACTCATAATTTTCACTGCCTACTTTTGTAGCTAGCTCTGCTGTTACCTCCAAACAGGGCTTATAAATAAATGGAGTTAATGAATGGAACTAATCGCATCACCTGCCCAGGGGCATTTAGGCATGCCAAACTCGGACAGCCGTCAATGTCGACCATTAAGTATGATATTGATTATGATAAGCCCGCATGCGTAATCAATCAATGCCAGCTTAATTGGTTTTCTGGTAAGTTTTGTGGCGTCTAGACCTACCGTTATTATAATGAAAATAAAGTTGATACACTTGCATTATGGGTTAAAACTTCGATAAAATATATACAGAAAATGGGTCCCAGAGAGATTATCCAAAATAAAATTCTGAACCAGCGGATACTCCAGTTGTCCAATTCGATTATGCTTTGGTGCACTCAGGGATATAAATGGCAAAATAAAAAAAAAAGACTTTATAATACCTTCGTTGGCACCCTGAACTAAGGCCTCGAGTGCTGTCAGATTCAGAGCTGTAAACTGTGAGTGAGGGTAGGACAAAGTTATAATGCTAGTGTTCATAACTATAGCTAGCGTCCGATAGTTTGAGTGGAATCTCCAATATTCTGCAGCTACCATTCTTACCACTGAATGGATCCACTGAATCAGCCTTATCAGGGTCATCTTCTAGCTGTTTAAGCCTCCGTTTTAAGAACTGACCCATGGAACACCCTATGGTGTAAACTGTCAAATCCCACTTCTTGTCACTCCAAGTGTCTATAACTCACAAATAAAAATAAGCCAGGGTCAATGCTCAAGCATAACTAAATCTCGTGTATGTTTACTGGATAAACTACTACGCATTTGGGGATATGTAAGTTACATGTATACAGTCATAAAGTAGGGCCAAAGCCCCAGACCACCGCATTTTGTGTATGCAATGATTTGAAACTTAAATGGTAGGAGTGTTTTACTTTTAGAATACACAGCTTGGTAAGCTCTTAAAGCTGTGCTAGAGTTCTAGAGCTAGGTCAACTTCATGACGATCACCGTGCTGCGGGTGTCTGAGTGTTCAATCCTCAGACTCCTTGATGCGTTTTCTTAAACGTGACACATCACATCCATATATTCTATATTTGTTATGTTCACTTCCTCCTGCTCCTCAGCCCCAGCCAACTCCAACGTCAGTGTTCCACGCCCACTTGTCATTCATTTGAGTCAACATTCACTCCACCCGGGCGTTAGTCACTGTGTTAGTTGTGTCGCCGAACCAACAAGAAGCCACATCACTTAACTCAGGTATCATCATCAAATCCACAACCCACATTCTGAACCTTGGCCATAATAAAGGCTGATTATCTAGGTCGTTATCAATAAAATCAGTAGCTGAGAGGACCTGAATTTACGATTTGGTCACCAAAAACTTGAACTTGGCACCGGCTAGGTCTCAGGCCAGTTCCTGGTAAAAACAGCCTCGGGAGCCCGTTTATTCAACATTCCTTGGAAACTTCTGATCAAGATCTATTCAATCTACTTCCATTTCCGACCATATATTCTTACGGTGTGCTGTTACCAAATAAAAACACTTTTACTTACAACTTCAGAGACTCGTGCACCGCCATCTTGCTCGGCCAACACGGCTGTTCGTGGCCGATAGTCGACACAAACTGCGCCATGGTGTCCCCCTGAAACAGCGTCTCCGTCTGCAACACGACACACAGTGACGCTTGTTAGATTTTTGACGTCAAATATGTCACAAATTCAATTGAATTCTGTAGAAACGATCTGCTTCCGATCTAGTCTCGTTAAATGATAACGGAAACACGTTAAAACTGTGAGTTGGTATGAATAATTAACGTGAAATCTATTTCTTATTTGGACCATAAAATTTCTCTCAATTTTAGAGCCTCTGAGGGATGCAAAACAAGGTCACAGATAAGTGAAAGGTGTTGTAGCCCAAGCTACAATTTGCAATGCAAACACAATATTTCTAAATTTCGAATAAACTTTCACAGTAACTTAGCAAGCTGCCAATTAGGCTGGCATCCGACCGGGTTTTCGCACACTACAACAAGAGAACCTTCTCCGACCTGGCCAAGCGGCGCTAGGCTAGCTGCCAATTACACTATGTAGCTTAGCGGAATTGGCCGAGGTACTAGTGTAGCTGCCAATCTGAAAACGCTAAACTTACAACTCCAACTCCCGGGCTGGATTCAGTTGTGAAACTCCAAAACGTCATTTAAAAGCGTCTTTTCACAGTTTAAGAAATTTTTTATCTATCTTGTCATCATAAACAATTCAAATAAATGACAATAAATCATTAAATCTTTTACAATTTGCCAAAAATTAGCCACGTCGGCGAACCTTTAAAGTGGCGCCATCTGGTGACAACAAAAGAACAAAGATTTTCCCGCGACACCGCGCCAATTTCTTCGCTGGTTTCCGCGATGATAAGTTGGCAAGTTCAAAACCAGCGATAACAAAAACGTTTTCCAAGGTTTTGCATCGCTTTTTCGTCAATATCTTTGAAGATCTAACACTAGATTTTGATATAAAGCAAAGAATGATAAGTTTTATGAGAGATAATCATTTTAATTTGTATTTTTATGACATTTTCCCATTTTTTTTCTTCCCTCCAGGTGGCGCCCCAGTCTGACAGGTGCTCGGCCGTCCATGTTGCCGGTCGCGTGGTAATTTGCAGATATTTCCCTGGATTTAGCGGAAAATAAGGTACCTACAGAGACATTTACGTACTTAATCAAGTAGAATGTATGTACGGATTAGTTGGCAAAAGTTTACTGTGACCCCCATTCGTGTCAAGCCAGGAATTTGGCCCATGTCAGGAGAGCGTGACGCAGTGTTGTTTGACCCGGCGCCAGAGGCCAGGAAGACTGGTTTCTCTGAAATTGTTCTCTTGACAGACTAGTTCCAGACATATTTTCTTTATTGCTGAGTAACTTCACCATGATATGTGACATGGAGACGAGTATGCCCTATATTTAACAGTATCATGTTGAATCGTGTATGATGACACTGATAGCAAGTAGCTGTTATGTACAATATGATATCCCTTCTTGCAATGTTCTTGCATCACCCTTTTTGAGATTTTGATATCTTGGCGCGTTTCAATGCTTGTTATCACTTTTGATTGGTTAGGGCAAAGATCTATACTGTGTCCTTGTTTAGGGTCAATACTACTGGGTTAAAAGTTACTCCTGTAGAAAGATACGTACATGCAATGTGGATTACATGGTCATTGAATTTGCTAGCCTAGATCTAGTAGTCCGAGAGGCCCCGACCCGACGTTCAGCCACTCTGTAAGTGGGAACGTTAAGACAGGGTCTCTCGGTCTAAGATCTAGATGTCGTATAACGGTATAACTATAAGGCCTAAAAAAAAAAGTGTTCAGGTAACCCAACCTACCCTTATATTATGGCCCGACCCCAACTTTTTTCTCTTCTTTTTCCATAAAACTGAAAAGTCGATAAAAAATCAAACGAAAGGAAATGGCATCTGTTTGATCAACTGATGTATTTCAGATGCTGAAAATTGTTTTCAAGAATGGCTTGCATGTTTTCTAAATTTTCAAGAATGCCCGAGCCTATTTGTTACATGGAAAAAAAAAACGACCTACCTACCCTAATTTTTACCTGAACAGAACTTTTTTTTTTGGCCTAAGAGACATAGCATTCGGTAGATTCGAACAGCTTCAGTGAATAAGAAAAAGGTATGGTTACCTTGGGCTATATGGGTAACTGGGATTAACCACTTTATCAACCAGGCAAAGATGACAGATCATTGCCTTAGTGAAGTAGTCCCTGTCATAGGGTATCTGTCGTTTTCAAGTTTTGTTGCAGGAAAAGCTAAGCAGGAGAAAAATCACAAGAGAATACTTATTTAGTGTCCTTAAACATTAAAAATGGCATAGAAAATGGGGCCGCCATTAATGATGACACACACAAGGGGGTGGGCGGATAGGTTGGACAGTATATCAGTGCCTGGAATTGGCCTTATTTTCATATTAAAAACAGAAAATTCAGTGGGGGGTGGGGGTGGGTGGGTGGGTGGAGGATAAATAAAGCACCCTGAAAAAAATGTGACATCATTAATTGTCGTCCCACAATGAATGAGCTGAGAGTAGACCTACTATACTTTAAATAGTACCCCATGTTTATAGATTCTAAAACTGAAAGAATCCCAATTTTGCAAAAACAACAAAAACACATGTATACAAAACCTACAGAGTCTACAAGTAAGTTGGTAAAAGATGCCTTCAAACTAGCAGTATGCTTTTGGTCCAACAGTATTTTCTTATCTAAGGCCACAGGCACTGGGCATTTACATTCTCCTTCCAGAATAATCCGACATCATTGTCATATTCGTGATTCGGACATTCAAGATAAAAATGTTTCATGTATTTCAATAAGCAGTATGTGATATTGCTTTCCAATTTCCGTATCACCCAGTTGTTGGGTTCCAGCCAATTTATAATTGATACCAGGTCCTCAAGATCTCGAACCCTTGTCCTGGCACAACGACCACTGGTCTTGCAAAATTCTCAATTTCTGAGTGGATTTCATCATCTTTTAGCGACGACCATCATCCATCTCAGTTGACTCAAAGAAAAATGTCAACAATGTATTGCGAAATTCACCCAACAGAGGACCATATAAGATTCTAGGTTTTAAACGATTGGCTCACATTATGACTATCACCTTATAGACCTCTAACAACAGAAGCACGTTTACACTCACTTCTGTTACAGCCTAGCTAATGTTATTGCTTGAACTTTGTTCTCTTCATGAAGACATAACACATTAATCGACGAAGACTTGTGAACACATAACCCTCTATAAAACTCAAGTAACAAGTTTACCTCAACTTTCCAGGCAGCCATGGATCCAACACTGAGTGCGAACACGCTGCGGCAGATGTTCATCGACTTTTTTAAAGATCGTGAACACACATACTGGCACTCCTCCTCCGTCATCCCGCTCGATGACCCCACACTTCTCTTCACCAATGCTGGCATGAACCAGGTAAATCATTTTAAAATTTCATAATTTGTAGTTGAAACGAGATTGTATTAGGAACGTTCACAATCAGAATTAGAGTAAAATTGAAATGTATTGTCTATTATATTATTAAAAAAAGATGAACTTTCGTAGAGATAAAGCATACAAGACTATTTTTTTAAAACGCAAGCTAACAGAAAATCAGTAGAACAAGAATTTGTTCACCTCTGGAACCACATATTGCTTCAACTTATCCGATAATTTAAAACGTAACAATAGGGCAGTGCAAAAGGGCCTGACTGGTACCAGCCAGGTGGACACAGGTGGGGCACCTTGACCAACGGCCACTGGCACCTGTGATCTGCCTAGTGAGGCGTGTCACCAGTGACCACCACTGGTACCTGTAATCAACACAATAGGTAGTTGGCAGCCAGCTTGAGCCACTTCCAGCCGCTATTGGCGAACACCCTATTCCAGTTATCTGTATAAAAATAGCTAAATACCGTAAAACCTGTGAAGAAAAGACAATTTCAGAATACATAAAGAGCTTCACTCATTTCCCAAGATGAAACATTTGCTTATTGTCTGTCCCAATCTTTCAGTTCAAGCCAATCTTCCAAGGAGCAGTTGACCCCAACAGCGACCTCGGTCGGTTGAAGCGTGCAGCCAACAGTCAGAAGTGTATCCGCGCGGGCGGTAAGCACAACGACCTGGACGATGTCGGCAAGGATGTCTACCATCACACCTTCTTTGAGATGCTGGGAAACTGGTCCTATGGGGACTACTTCAAGGTTAGTTTTGGTGAACATGAAACCCTTATCCAACAATTTTGGAGCAAAGTTGTTGCCTGTCGGGCAACTAGTCCCTTTAATTTGGTTGCCTGGTTGTCCAAGTCGTCCGGGCACCTGATTTGTTGAGCCCTGTTGTCTAAAGAAAGGGATAAACTCAACAGTCTGAATGGGGATATAAGTTTTCAAATTTTGATATGATTTCAGAATTTTTGACCTACAGATTTTCTTCAATCATGCATTTTCAGATTTTTTTCATTGACTTGACTTACGTCCCTGAATTGGTAAGAAACGGTCTGACATTCATTTTAATGCTTCCAAAATATCTTTTCTTTGTTTCTTATTTTTCATCCCTTTCCCATCCATACAGAAAGAGACCATTGGGTGGGCATGGGAGTTGCTCACCGAAGTCTACAAGATGCCCAAAGAGCGACTCTACGTGACCTACTTCGGGGGCGACAAGGACAGGAACCTGCAGCCCGACAACGAAGCCCGCGACTTGTGGATCAACCTCGGGTGAGTGGGATGTGTCCATTCTAACTACACACTAAACATACATCTAATAAGTACGTTTATATCACAGAAGTAAAGAATAAATGATAAATTCTTCAGGAATTGTTATCTGTTGATGTTTTTATCCAAAGGTTAAAGTCTTTTGGGCTTACGGAATCTTTAGAATTATTTGTTATTCCGATAATGTGCTACCTCAGGCAATCAGTTAGAATTTCATCATGTAATGAGATATAAAATATTGTATAGGTGTTTTACATTGGTGTATTATTCTGTTACGACCATGAGTTAGGTTCTGTAGTCTTGAAAACAATTTTTCTAAGGTAATGTATCTGGTAGCTGATCTTGCCTAACCACCAGTTTTGTAACAACATGTCTTCTTGTTCCTCCCAGCCTGCCGCCTGAGCGTGTGATGCCCTTCGGTATGAAGGACAACTTTTGGATGATGGGTGATGTGGGGCCGTGCGGGCCGTGCTCCGAGATCCACTTTGACCGCATCGGGAACCGCGACGCGAGTCACCTCGTCAACATGGACGACCCCGACGTGCTCGAGGTGTGGAACCTCGTCTTCATGCAGAACAACATGTGAGTAATACAGAGATACTGTTTTCCTATTTTAGGATTAATTTCTTTCCATTGAAATGTTGGACTAAAATGTATGATTTTGAAGGATAAGAGGGATTTGCAGTAAGCATAGCATTATCAAGGAAGAAAATAGAATTTAAATTATCTGTGAGATTTAGTTTTTCATGCAGAAAATTGAGCCTTGAAGAAATATGCATGTAGATTTTATATAATATATTTCCATGCAAATCGAAAAACAAAATTCATTGGGCTGCTTTAAGTACATAATGTTATTTTGTTCTTATTGCTGTTAATGGCTATGACAATGTGAACTAATGCAAGTACTAATATCCTATTTAAAAGAGGTTTAATCATGTCGTTTGTACTGTTCAATCAGTTTTGATCTACCTGTAAACTAGAGCTGTATACGGTTTGTGCCCTTTCTAACAGGGAGCCTGACGGTACCCTGACAAACCTGCCCCACAAGAACATTGACTGCGGTATGGGACTGGAGCGACTCGTCTCAGTCATCCAGGGCAAGACGTCAAACTACGACACCGATATGTTCATGCCACTCTTTGAAGCCATCCAAAAGGTACGCACATAGAGTCATTAGAGTCATAAAGACAATTTTAACTTCAAAGGAATATAAATGATTAAGGTAGAATGTAAATTCTGTTTCTAACGAGTAACGACATACCTAATTATTTAGAAAAAAAAACCCAGGTAAATAAATCAGGCTCACCATAATTAAACCCAATTTCGAACAATTTCTTCTATCTACTGTTAAGAGTTGTCATGTGAATTAACCACATCGTTAATGATCACCAAGAGAACCGATTTTAATTTTCCTGAAAGAACGATTAACGGGCTTGAGAAAAAATAAGGACCAAGAAATGATTTGTGAATTTGGCCACAGACATTTATATATTGTAGGATTCTGTATATTATAAAATAAGGTAAACAAAGTATGACTGTAATCCAAGATTCCAGGTAGATTATCAGACTCCTTGCTTCCCCTCAGGCCACTGGTGCCCGTCCCTACACGGGTAACGTCGGTAAGGATGATGTGGACGGTATGGACATGGCGTACCGCGTGCTGGCCGACCATGCCCGCACACTGACCATCGCCCTGTCTGATGGGGGGCGGCCCGACAACCAGGGACGCGGGTAGGTGGACAGTTCATCGTGCATATATTTTAATTTTGATAGGTATTTTAGGTATTTGAGTTAAAAACATGGTGCATGTACATATACTACTATGTTTCAGTATAAGGAAACGTATATAATCGTAACAGATAAAAAACTATACTTTGAGTAGTTGGGAAGTGTATCAGACTAAGATATTGTAAAATCACTCTGGTCCTATGTTGAATCATTCCATGTGATATATTCATCCTGTCTAATGAATGTTGCTGTATGGCCAAAAATCATACATACCATTTTTTCTAACGACATTGGTATTTCATCTCTTGTTCTGATTGCTGTTGAAAGATAAGAATAAACTATACAACAAACCTTTCAAGTATTTATCTATTTCACACATTTTGTAAAAAGAAAAGTATTGGAAACTTTTCTTTCTTACCAGCTATGTGTTGCGGCGCATCTTACGGCGAGGAGTCCGCTACGCAACAGAGAAGCTGGGAGCCAAGCCCGGCATGTTTGCTTCCCTCGTCGACGTCGTCGTTGAGTTACTGGTAAGTTAATTAAGGTACCGAACGTAGGGAATGCTATCATACATGCGGTGGTTCAGTAAATATTAGAAATGATGGTTGAATCCATAAGGTTTATGAGGACGCATATTGTAAAAAGAATTTAAAATCTATATTTGCACTTGAAATATTGTTGAAAAGAGTGCAAAACATTAATGATGTTTTCCTAAACCATTATGCACAATTTCAAGAACATCCAGTGCATGCTGCACAATTAAATGCGGACACTGATGGTACATGATAAAGTTACTATTTTCATACATAGTTAAACAGGTCCTTTTGAGATTTTCTAGGTACGAATAAAGCAGTATGTAGAATGAATCTTCCTGGAATCAGGAAATATAGTGTAGTAATTATTGCATGTCTATAAACCTTTATTTTCTCGTCCACAGGGAGTTTTCTTCCCAGAAATTACCAAGGATCCTCAAATGGTGAGTAAAGGTTCAATTCCTTTCGTGTGAATTTGTCCCATTTTACAATACATATATGAAATAAATTGGTTTAAAAATGCATTGTATTATGAAATAGAAATAAAGATTGAATTAAACCTCGATTAATGCAGGTGAAAGACATCATTAACGAGGAGGAGGTTCAGTTCCTGAAGACGCTGAACCGCGGGCGGCGACTGCTGGAGCGGACCATCGGCAAACTGAAGGGGCAGAAGACGCTCCCAGGTAAAACACTTGTTTATGATTGATGGGAATCAACTTGGAATTGGTCAGGGAAAAGTGGAATTAATATATCAGGGAAAATTTACTCTAGTCAGGGAAATATGGAGGGCAAAAGAAGAGTCACAAGAATCTGGTGGGTGGAAAGGACAGTTCCAGGGGTGGTTTAAAGCTGGCACGGCTTCCTGCATTGATGCCTCTTGGCATCGTATTGCCATGACTTTGCAGGCCTTGGCAGGATGTAGTATGGTATATGACTTTGCAGGGGATGTGGCAGGCAGCTGTTAACATGATGTTGTACGGCTTCAGGCTTGCCTTGTAACTTTGCAGGCCTTGGCAGGATGTCGTATAGATATGCCTCGACACTTTGCACCTGTTAACATGATGTTGTAATATTCTGGTATATGACTTTGCAGGTGACGTGGCGTGGCGGCTGTACGACACGTACGGCTTCCCGCTGGACCTGACCCAGCTGATGATGGAGGAGAAGGACATGACGGTCGACATGGAGGGCTACGAGGCCGCCAAGAAACAGGCACAGGTTGGTGGCAACTAATCAATTATGAGATATTTGCCCCCGTGGGGATCCGGGGTTGGGGTTCCTTCGGGAGCCTCCTGGGAAGAATGTGTCCCCAGCAGCCCCTTGCTGTTAGTAGAAGGCGACAAATGGGAGACCAGACTCAGTAGCTCTTTGGTAGAGTGCCTGCTCTGAGTCTGGTAGGTCTTGGAATTTATCCCTGGCCGAGTCATACCAAAGACTTTAACAGTGGTAGTGGTCACTGCTTGCCTGGCACTCGGCATAAAGTAAGAACCGCGAAACATAACTGGTCGGCCTGGTGTCAGTATAATGTGACTGGATGGGGTATTATGTGGGCCTATGACATGATATCTCAGTGTGGCAGTACTATAAAAAGGACATTGGGTCCCACTGCTACAAATAGGCACCTCATTTCATAGATTCGGTCACTGTCCCTGCAGTGTGAAACTAGCTGAAAAGCTTTACCTTGTGCAGTCTGGTAAAAGAACCCTAAAGGGTTGGCAGGATGTTAAACTAATCCCACAAACAAAATGAGATATTTGCAGGGATAAATAAGCAGTAAATTTTCTCATGCATTTTCAGCAGCGATTATGTATGACACTTAACATGTATACCTTTCATAAAAACAATTGTCATCCCAAATCGAAGATCATCAGCCAGTGGCAGACAAAGAGTTACATCGATTTTAAACAATGGATTGTGAGAGAAAATTTGTTCCCATGCTAATAACACAACTTCCATCCTCAACTTTTACCACACACAAAAAATCTGTAAAAGATTTCCTTTTCTTGTGCTCAATGATCGAACTAATTAACATCTATTTCATGGTGTTTGTCAGCGATAATAAAACACTCATATCCCTAACACTTGTTCGTTTTGTCTCCAGTTGATGTCCCAGGGATCAGGGGGTGGTGTCGTAGACCAGATCAACCTGGACGTCCACGCTATAAACGAGCTACAGAAGAAGAACCTCCCGCCCACCAACGACCTGCCCAAGTACAAGTACACCGCCGACAAGGAGGGCAACTACGGTGAGCGGAGACGTCTTATTTACTGAAGGTTCTACCAGAGAAAACTGAGCATGCTTTTCCTCTGCAATGTTTTAAGAAACATTCTTTCATATGATAATATACTTTTTCCATAATTTATGACTACATCCTCCCTTCCTTCGTTCATAGTGTTCAAAAGTGTACATTTCAGGAACTTCGTTTTTCTCTAGTTTCTTGAGGTACAATGATAACCAATTTGTATATATTCAGCAACTTGGAAAGCCTTGTCCTACTTGCTTCAAATTTTATTCTTGTGTGTGATCTCATAAACAGTTTCAAATAACTCTAATTCCCTGTTTTGCTTCCAGTGTTTGAGAGTTGCGTGTCTGAGGTGAAGGCTCTGCGGTGTGACAAGAAGTTCGTACAGGAGGTGTCGTCGGGCCAAGAGTGCGGCGTGGTGCTCGACCAGACCTGCTTCTACGCCGAGCAGGGCGGGCAGATCTACGACGAAGGCTTCTTCACCAAGGTTGGCGATGAGGTAAGGAAGGCCGGAGAATTGTAAAATAAGTGTTACAGGAAGACCACTGCTTAAGGGGAAAAAAGGAAAATGGCAAAATTAAATCCCTGTCAAGGAACATGCCAAAAACCTGATTTCCTGATTTCAATATTGAACTTTGGCCTTGATATGATAAAATGTAATAGAATCAAATTTTGTGCTTAAAATTATATAGAATATAAACATGAGAAAAATAGAAATTGAATAAACTAGAATAATAAACGGTGCTTAGTCAGATAATTTAAAGTTATCAGACCGTCTGATTTCTTCACCACTTTTTGTTTCCAGGAGACTGAGTTCACAGTAAAGAACGTGCAGGTTCGGGGCGGCTACATTCTGCACATCGGGAACCTGGAGGGCACGCTCAGGGTTGGCGACAAAGTCAAAATGTTCATCGACGAGGTCAGTTAAGAAAAACACCAAACCCCTTTTAATACTTACAATTAGAAGTGCTCTTGTCTGCATAAAATTCTAGTGAATCGATGGATAGAAGATTACATTTGAATTTCTACTTTACAATTGTAATAACTTTTAGAACCAAGGGAAACCTTGATGAATATTACTTATGAACCCTAAAAGAATTATATATTTGCAGTTGCATCTTAAATGTTAAAAATATGAAAGATTATTACATTCCGTTGTTGTCAAGGTATTGAGAATATTTTGTTATGTTATTACTTGACATGTTTTATATAGGCCTTAAAGTGGAATTTTTGTTTTGTTTGTCTCTAGGAGCGGCGTAAGCCAGTCATGCGTAACCACACCGCGACCCATGTGCTGAACTTTGCGCTCCGTAAGGTGCTCGGTGAGGCTGACCAGCGGGGGTCTCTGGTCGCTCCTGACAGGCTGCGATTTGACTTCACCGCTAAGGTAAATAACTCTTACGTACAAACCTGAGTAAGAACTCTTAAAGCTTTTGTAGGTAAGGGTGATTGATAAGACTCCTATATAAAAGCCTGGAGTAGAATTAGTTTCTGAAGTTTTTTGGAGGTGCCGGTAATTTTTAGCAGATTGTCTTAATTTAGAGTTGTAATGGAATAGGCAACTCGGGTAAGTACCGCACCATCCTTAAGGCAGTTCTAGGAAACATTGGGTCGCATGGCCAACCTGCCGATCCTGAAAGTGCAGAATAAACCCTTCTAATTACTACTTAAATCACTTTTGGAGTGACAATTACAGTTAAACACTTGGGTTGTCACTTTTCACCAAGCCTGATCACAAGGTGATGCTACAGGTAATGCAAACCATGTCATATCAAATCTTAGAGAGAGCTCTTTTCATGCGGACCTACCGATGGAGCTTAGGAAAATTGTTATTCAACCAACTTGATTCCCTCTTTCAGGGCGCAATGAATGCGACCCAGGTCAAGGAGGCGGAGGAGATCGCTAACCGAGTGGCCAAGGAGAACAAGGAGGTGTACGCCCGGGAGACCGCGCTGCCCCAGGCCAAGGCCATCCAGGGCCTGCGTGCTGTGTTTGACGAGGTAAGACATTTTATATGGGATTACGCAGGACGTAGGGGAACTACTTTCTGGGCCTTTGGGTACCAGCAATAGATTATCAGAGTACCACGCCAGGAATTTTCTTTATCACTGGTTTCCAGCAAGGTACACTGATAGCTAATGGCTGATATCCAGCGGCCCAGAAAGGTCGTTTTCTCCTCATTTCTTGCCTTCGTTTATGAATGTTCTAAAGGCTTTGCTGCATACTAATATGAAAGAAAAATTGATAAAAATATTTACATTACCGATAGAATAAACCATATGGTGCTGTTCCTATTTCTCTGTAGACGTACCCAGACCCAGTCCGCGTCTTGTCGGTTGGTGTACCCGTAGAGGATCTGCTCTCTGACCCCGATGGTCCCGGGGGCTCACTGCACTCTGTAGAGTTCTGCGGTGGCACGTAAGTTTATTTCATAATCAGTTTTACTACCCCTAAGGCTAAGTCTTGACACGCTGATGTGAATGCGCTTTCGTTAATTAAGATCTTACTAGATAAACAGATCCTTTTTTACACAGTCGTATATTAATTGATGAATGATAAAACCTCTGACGTGATTCCATCTATTTCTACATTATTCTTATCTGATAATAGACACCTTAAGAATATATGACAACATATATATGAACGAAATGGGAAGATTCATGGACCACCTCAGGACAGTGGGAGACCTGTGGAATGAGCTGAATAACTGCCTGGTCACACGTATAACTTTCTTTTCAAATGCCTTTTTTTTCTTTGACTACAGTCACCTGCGTCGGAGTGGTCACATGGGTAACTTTGTGATCGTGACGGAGGAGGCGATCGCCAAGGGCATCCGGCGTATCGTGGGCGTCACGGGCAGCGAGGCCAACAAGGTGAGAATGGGGAGTGGGTATAACAATAAGTAATCGAGGCATCAGTGGTTGGTTATACCTTCTGTACTAACAACAGTAGAAAGGAAGGAGATAAGCCAGCCGCAGGTGTTCCCCATAGATGTGGAGATAAAATTTGATGTTTATTTTTCAAGTAATGATTGAGTGTCGAGTAATGATATAAAGAAGTGTCGTACTCTGTCATATTAACGACCCTGTTGACTGAAAGATCCCTCTGCCCTGAGGATCTTCCCTTCAATGGGTCCTAAAAATGACCTTGCACTTCATGGGTTGGCCGTTCTTATCTTAGTGCAAGGAAGTCTTTGTAATTTATAGATTTAAGTTTTTATGGGGGCATTGTATGGGACCAGGTTCCCTAATGAGAATAAAAGTACTGGGAAATTTGTCATTGGATATTCATAGAATTTGACAGGGCCAGTAAGTTTAAGAGTAGCAGAAGTAATAGTAGTAGTAGCTAATCTATGAATTATGGGAATCACAAGGACTCCTACTTCTGTATGTAGTCACTCTTCTCATGGATTTGATTATCATAGCTCGGGAAGAACGCTGTGGTGGGTATTGAGAATTGATTGAGACAAAGACCCTGTTCATGCCCTGATATGACCTTAGATATAGCTCTGGTATTAAACCCAATAACCAGCTAACCAACTTCATCGATGTTATTTCCAGTCGTTGCACAAGGCGGAGGTGCTGGAGAAGGAGTACGAGAAACTCAAACTGAAGGTGGACGAGGCGGCCAAGACCAAGAACTACTCCCAGAAGGAGATGAACCGCCTCATCGTAGACCTCACCGAGGTACGTGCCTTATTCTACAACTTTTTTTTTTTTTTTTTTTTAAATTCTTTATTAAAGTGGCTAACTTCGGCCTAGACCGGTTTTCTAGTTAGTCCACTATCTAAGTTCATATACAGTCAAATACAATCATTTATAATTACATGGCTAGAATTTCATCCATGTTGGTTACATCAATTACAATATGGACAATGGTATGTACAAAACATGTTCTGATACAGGAACACAGATATTCTCGGACAATCATCAATAATCACAGATATTTGTAAATGCATAATAGTACAATTAAAAGTAATAGCTCATTACACCAAAATGTTTAATCAATAATTAAATACGTCTCAAGGCTCTATTTTTTTTGCTCATTTTTAAATTTTGTATACGTATCAATTTTACGTGTTGGAACATCAAGGTTATTCCATGCTAAAGCTCCGTAATAGAATATATTCTTTTTAACTAGTTCACTATGAGGTTTTATGGTTTTGAATAGAGTAGCTTCATGTGCTCTAGTATTGATCTCTCTTTCATCTATATACAACATATTGAGTTTTTGCTTATACATAAAATTCAATGCATGTACTTCTCTCCTGTCAGATAATAAGGGAACATTTGCATATACATGTAGATCTTGAGTATTTAAATGTTCATGGTTATAGTTTATACATACACCAAGCCCTCTATTTTGCAGCCTTTGAAGTTTGGTAGTTAATTTTTGGTTCGCTTTATGGTAAAGAATGTCTCCATAATCAAAGAAAGGTAAAATCATGGTTTTGTAAATAGTAACAGCTGCAGGCGTATTTATAAAGCGTCGAATTTTACACAACAAATTGATCTTATATGCTACCGATTTTATCACATAGTTTAAGTATGGTTTGAATGTAAGGGCACTATCTAATATTACTCCCAGGTATTTGTATTGTTGTACAAAATCAACTACCTGATTTCCAATATGCAGTGGAGCAGGGTTACAAGATTTAACCCTATGTCCAGATCCCATAACCATACATTTTGTTTTCTTGATGTTAACAGACAGTTTGTTTGATGTACACCAATTTATTAATTTGTTTAAATTATCCTGTAATTTCACTTGTGCATCAAACTCATTTACAGATGTAGATACAAGTGCCGTATCATCAGCATACATATAAATTTCACACAAGTTAATCACATTGTGGAGATCATTAATGTAAACTAAAAATAGGAGCGGTCCAAGCACAGATCCTTGCGGAACACCACATTTTATCTCCTCATAGCTGGAAAATGTGTTATTCAAAATTAATCTCTGTTGCCTCTGATACAAATAACTCTCAATCCACTTGACCGAGTTATGTTTTATACCCAGATATTTTAATTTCTTCAATAATATGTTATGTGACACAGTGTCAAAAGCCTTAGAAAAGTCAATGAAAGCTGTTAGTGTAATATTTTTGGAATTTATTGAGGTATAGATAGTATCTAGAAAAGTTGCTATAGAATTCAAGGTTGAGTGATTTTTCTTTAATTTCTTCCAACAATTCATTTGTTATCCATGGATCTTTCATGTTTTTAACTTTAAATTGTTGTAAGGGACATTGACGATCAAGCTCATCCGTCATTAATTTAACAAATATTTCCCAGCAATCAGTAGATATGTTTCTGCCAAATCCAATTGACACAATTTCATTGCGTCGTAATCAACAATCTTGATAATTTAGGATTCATAAATTTTTGTTGTATTTCATAAGCATGTGATCATGAAAACCACATAGAAGTCTTACTTTCAGTATTGCTTTGCAAAATTATTAGAATTTGAAATAGCGTTTATGTTTCTGCTATCTTATTTCAGTCAACCCAAATAGAATATATTAATCTCAAATGAATATTTAAAGAACCCATATCTAAAATAGCATACTTCGAGAGGTTTTACTTGAATTTTATTTTTTCTATTTTAACCCTATACATTGGAAAGTGGTAAATTCCTTAAATTCCGCATTTACTTGAATATTTCTTTTTTGTTTCTTTTCCGTGAGAAATAGCTCCCCTCGTCCTTTAATTTCTTTTTATCGAAATTGGTGGAGAAAAGAAAACTGTCAGCGAGTATAAATAGTTGACTATTGTTACGATCCCAAGTAACATTTCTGTATGTCCCTCGTTCTTGGTTCTCAGGAGGCGTCCCAGGCCAACATGCCGTACTGGCGGAGAGACAACCTGAGGAACAGTCTGAAGGGACTGAAGAAGATCCTCGACAACCTGGACAAGACCCGCAAGGCCGCCATACTCAACGACGTGAGTGTCCTTTCTTTTTATCCCCCCCCCCCCCCCCCCCATTATCCCATTGGTATTTAATTCCCAAGATATTTTTGTGGGGTTCAAATATTAGAAACTAAACAACTATTGAAGAATGTCTACATCTGTTGTGACTTGAATAAGGAAAAATAAGAGAGAATGAAATAACCTTTATCAGAAAAACCTCAATATTTCAGCGGAATGTAATACATGTAGTAAAAACAAAGAGCAGATGGAAAAAAAATAGGATAGAAGAACTCCAGGCAAAGTTTACACTTTAGTTAGGCACCTTACTACCGGTTATTAGAAAAACACCTTTTTCATGGACGTGAGTGTGTGACGGGCTAAGACCTGTGAACAAATAATTACATGTGATTCTTTGCAGGTGGTGGAGGAGTCCAAGGCAATGATTGCGGCCAAACCCGACCAGCCTTACGT
Source organism: Lepidonotus clava (assembly GCA_936440205.1). Classification (NCBI taxonomy): domain Eukaryota; kingdom Metazoa; phylum Annelida; class Polychaeta; order Phyllodocida; family Polynoidae; genus Lepidonotus; species Lepidonotus clava. Next base: position 45,232,696 of record OW387140.1, on the reverse strand, counting down.
CGTCCACGAGTTCAAGGCACTCTCCAACACTAAGGTAAGAACTAACAATCCACGATCAGGTTTGCCATGGGCCGAAATGTCAGTGCATATTACCTCCTCTGAGGATGTTGTAATGTTCTATGGAATTAAACTCCATATAAAAATCACGAAGGCCATAAAACATAAGTAAAACAGTATACATAAGAAATGAAACCGTACTTATTTTGCAACATTGATAACGTCCCAAAGCACCCATTTCTTTAAGCCCATTATCACTATCTCTCTGGCCCTTAAAAAACAGACAGTCCTACTGCTTGTATACTGTTTTGTATCATGAAAACTTTACCCCGCAAAATAGTATAAGGCCCAGTCACACACCACACATGTTCTATTCAAATAATATCATCACATTATTATCCCCATCTCTTTAGGCCCTTGACGCAGCCATGAAACAGTACAAGGCCGCTTCCCCCAACACCGCGTGTATTTTCTTCAGTGTGGATGAGGACCTTGGCAAGATTTTCGCCATGAGCTGTGTACCCAAGGTAGGATACCCCACAAACATCTTTTATGTTAAGATATTAATTTACCAAAATTACCAGGACATGTAGTGTTCAATAACTACTTAGCAAGTTACGAAAACACTACTTTCTGAAAGAAATGCATTCTTATAACTAGAAAAGCGTAATATATTCTGATTATTATGAGGCGGCAAGGCTTTAAGTTCGAATCAGGGCCTAGGTCACCTTAAGATCTTATGCCGCCGAAATCCCCTTTCGTCTATACGATGACCTGTGACGCGTTTATATGTAACACCCGATGAGACGATCGCTCCTGGGCTTAAATGACCACATATTTTGGCTTATTTGGGCTTATATCGCAGAGATTTGGAAATATAGAAGACATAGGAATCGTTAAAATCGTCCAAATCGGGCCAAATTAGACATTCAAGCGCGGAATCCAAACCGTTATATCAGTACGATCGCCGGGCGCCCCGCCATCTTACTTGAATCGGGTCAATGTCATCAACCTATGCAGACCTATTTCACCATGAAATCGGTCGTTCTAACTTTAGTTATTGGTATGCAGAGATAGATTTCGACCCATAGGTAGGTATGTCATTGTCCAGAAATTCATAGGGGACGGTTGGATGTTACCGGGGGCTGCGCCTTCTCTGCCTGTTTACCTGGATTACGGCGGTATCTGATGCTTTCAATATATATATTTTGGAGTCTGAACCCCCTTAAAAGCATACAACGCATTGACAATTCATGCGGGAACCATGCGTTCGTATCGAAGGGAAAACATTGGATCGATCGGACACGTGGAGGCTGCCTTGACACTGTCAGACCGCTCGAGGCAGGCGGCGGGGGCGGTTGGTTGGTCCCGGGGAGTCGCCCTTCTCCGTCTGGATACCTGGATTACGGCAGTATCAGATGCTTTCAATATATATTAATGGAATCTATGTGGACCTGTGGACGCATACTAACGCATGAAGTGGCCTGAAACATGCGTTCATATCGAAGGGAAAACATTGGATCGATCGGACACGAGGAGGCACTGTCACTGCTTTCAGACCTAACATGGCGCCGTCAACGCTTCGCCGGGTTCTCTCCCCATCACGCCTGCATCGATACTTTGAAATCAGAAAAGCAGGATGACATTAAACGCATCAATTGTGGAGGATATACGCATTGAAACGCATTGAGGACTCCAGGCCTTAACGGTAAGAATATTTTACAGATGGTATGAAAAAATGACTGGCCTAAGCCCCCTCCGACACTGTCAATGTATTATGGAGGCTCCGAAAGCAATTATTTATGATCCAAAGATTAAAAGATTTGAGAAATTGTCACTATAGTGTCATTTTTTCTTACCTACCATCGAAATATTAAATCTGAGTTCTGATATGTCTAGGCCTAAGTCACTGTCAGTGTCTGAATCATTCCCATTCAATGTTAAAACATAGGCGTCACACTGTCAATAAGTTCTCCGGTGCTGTCAGTGTCAGTGTCGGACAGATTCAAAGATTAAATGATTTGTGAAATTGTCACTATAGTGTCATTCTTTCAGTCCTACCACAATAAATTACACATTAATATTATTAGGCCTAGTTCCGCCGCCTCATCTGTATCAAAGCTGGAAGATTTGATACTGTATAAAACATTTTTACTATATATTACATTAAGACATTAAAACATTAAAACATGCCGCCGAATTGATCAGTATGGCTAGACGTTTGGACTTGTCTTAGTGTCAAATCAATAAAAAGTTGAATGCATATCTTCACTCATGGATACTTATTGTGTAAATTTTCTTATTACTCATCAATGACACTGTGGGATTTCACATGTGGACTTAACCCTGGAGACTAGTGCTTGTTCGTAGCCGACAAGTGTCGCTCAAATACAGAGATATCTGCTTGTTGGCAACATGTCAGAAGCCAACAATTACTAGTCACTGGGGTTAAGTCGGCTAGTGCAAAGGCTTCTCTTCTTTTCTGCAATAAAAACATAATCTTAATTCACAATAATTTCACAGAAAAGCACCAACTTAATCTATGTATTACAACTTACTTTTCCCTCCCGCAGGAGCTGGTGAGCTCCAAGGGCTTCAAGGCCAACGAGTGGGTGCAGGCGGTGCAGGCCCTGATGAACGGGAAGGGCGGTGGTAAGGACCTCTCCGCGCAGGCCACCGGCACCAACCCACGGTGTCTGCAGGAGGCCATGACCAAGGCCACGCAGTACGCCTGCGATAAGCTGGGCCTGGCCGCACCCCAGGAGGAGAACCCCAAACAGGCCGCAGGAAATGCCGCGTCAACCGGTAACTTCCTAGAACAGCTCAACTCCCACTTATCAGATAAGAGTTACATTGAAGGGTACGTGCCATCGCAGTCCGATGTAGTGGCTTTCGAAGCGGTGGGAAACAAGCCGCCCGGGGCGGGTACGGTTCACGCGCTCCGGTGGTACAACCACATCAAGTCGTTTGGCCAACAAACCAAGTCCTTCCCCGGAACAAAGAAGACCCTGGAACAGCTGGGCCTAGGAGGAAAAAGCGTAGAAAAAGCTCCCAAGAAGAAACAAGACGATGATGATGACTTCGACCTGTTTGGATCGGAAGAAGAGGACGATGCCGAAGAGGCTGAGAAGCTGAAGCAGGAGCGCATCGCTGCGTACTCCGCAAAGAAATCGAAAAAGCCAGCGCTTGTTGCGAAAAGCAGCATTATCTTAGACGTGAAGCCGTGGGATGACGAGACGGATATGGCTGCGATGGAGGCTTCGGTGAGAACGGTCCAGAAGGACGGGCTTCTGTGGGGCGCGAGTAAACTCGTACCGCTCGCGTATGGCATCAAGAAGCTCCAGATCTGCTGTGTGGTAGAAGACGAGAAAATCGGAACCGATTTCCTTGAGGATGAAATCACCAAGTTTGAAGACCTGGTTCAGTCGGTGGACATTGCCGCCTTCAATAAGATTTGAGCAGCTCAGAGCTGATGGCTGTATGCTCAGTGTGAAACAGAACTGGGTGAACTTTGCATGAGTGACACTTTAAAACATTTCGATAAGTGATCTTTGAATTCAAGCTACTTTTCAATCAAATGAAAGCCAGAGAACCTTGATGAAAGGATCATCACAAATTTACAAGTACTGCTAAAAAAAAAAAAAAAATGGAAAACCCAATGACTTAATGGATAGCCTTTCTTTAATCCAGATTTGAATATCACGTGTTAAAATTCATTCTCTTTGTATGAACTTGCCAATTACCCATGGAGATTAAGTTACCGCCTGTACAAAAAAATTCTAACCTGGAGTCAGCTTCTATCAAGATACTGGGGATTCTCATTGAAAAATGAGGCTTTTGAACCCAGACTCCGTATTCAAATGAAATGGTATTCAAAACAAATTGCATCAATAGAGATTAAATACATGTACCCAAGTCCAGCAAATTATGAATTACATTTTAGTCTTTTGATGAACGATCTTTGGACCAAACTGTTATAGACTTCCCGTCGTAGATGCAAATGCTATAACAATGTGCAATAAAACCAAACCTAAAAGGTGAGAAAAAAATCAACGATTGTATGTACGTAGTTTAACCACTATTATTCCATTTATGCCATACTTATTTGGTGCTGGGAATAGGCGTAATTTTTCTTCTTAAATCCAATTAATCACATAATTCCTCTCCTAAACATACAGATACTGGTATGCAAGATGGTACGAAATGGGCAGCACGAATGACAATCTTCTAAAAATTAGTTTTATTTTTTTTTTCATGAAAATTTAAAAAAAATCAATTTTTGTTTTTGCTGTAGGCCTACTCCAAAAGCGTTCTTTCTATTTATCTATTTATTCAATATCGTGCTTATATTGTCCTATAGGACGAGCTCCATGCTTAAAAATGTGTGCTTAGGAGAAGAAGTGAAATAATTAATAGTACAAGTGTGTTTGATGAAAGAGTCAGATTTGTTGTTAGGACATAGGTTGTTAAGAATGTTACGACTTTGAGATGAGTTTGTCGTTGAGGTACCCACCTACCCGTTATTTGTCGCTCACTTTGATAACACTTGAATATGTGTGATAAACAGAATTGGAATAAAAGTCCATCATGAATGAATGTTGCCTTTATCTTTTTGTCATCTTGAAAGTGGAAACATTTACTAACATTATTAAGTTACATTCTGTAAGAGACATTGTCTTCTTAACAGTAAGACAACTTTGAGAAGACTAACAAACAAGAAATTACAGTAATTTAAAAAAAGTGATTACTGATCGAAATGAATCCGTTAACATAGATGTAGAAAACTACTGTGAATGTTTCAATGTAAACGATTTAATGTCTATTATCTTGAATTGCACTTATCTGTGTAGATGGACCTTGTGCATAAGAAATATTTAACTGAATCTAGGCACTAGAACTGTCAAATTTACCCAATAATAAAAAGGGCTCGGAGGCGGATACAGGATTTCAGAAAAGAAAGGGGGGGGGGGGGGGTCCTCATATAGGTTAATTACTAAAACGGCACGCATTTGAACACGCAACGTTCTTTTCTTCTGGGCCTGACACGTAGATTAAAACCTACTTTGGCAACATAGTTTTATCTTAAGATGGTCCACAAATGATATGGAAACATGGAAATGGCTTTTATCAATTTTATTCGTTAATTACCAAGTAAATTGTTGCACAAGGGATATACATGCAGTAGTACATTAGTATCACAGCAACCTGGATGTGTAAAAGACCACATATAATTCCCAAATACAATCGAGTCGAAAATAGGTGAATATGAGGTTTATATTTGTATTACCTTACTGCTTGAAAAGATTTATACAAGTTCAGCTTTCGCATTTGAAAAATAAATGAGGTTTCATACCCTACTGTCGTGCGATGCAAAAAAAAAATAGAAAAAATTGCAATAGATCTTTTTTGACCAAAATGCAAATAAAGAAAGGTGGGTTACAAAAAGCCATGGTGTATGAAAACTGAGTAAACGTTTTTGAGCAATCAGTTCAGAAACTTTTTTCTGGTTTAGGGGTTTTATAATTCTAAATTACCTCAAACTACCTTCAGATGAACTTTTTCAATGAATCTACAAGATGAAGAGGTTTGATTGGTCAATATAAAGGACACTAGGAGTATTTACCTACTAGTCCCAATCACAGACTCATTTGTTTTCAGAAGCAAGTATGAGACGAAATAACATTCAGGAATGGTTTCCTGATTTTGAATGGTGTCATGACATTGAATTTCTATTTCAGTAGCTTGTAACTAACACGAGCATACTCTAAAACAGGTATTAAGTGATGTGGGAAAAAATTGGTTATGTCATCTATGATCACCAAAAAGTAGGAACCCTACAAAAGTAGGAAACATGGCATCAGTGCAAAATATGTTGGACTCATATTTACTTGTGAAAAATTTCTTGTAAGAAATTGTAGTAAGATGCATTGTTTTCAATGTATATTCATGAATTACACCAAAGGCATCAAACTAAACATATTAATTAAAGTTTCATCTATAAAAGTAAATTACAGACATTGTAGCTATGCTTCTATTAGTAATCTCCACAGACACACGTATTCAAATTGACTGATATTGCGAACAATAAGCACATTCGGCATTCTACTGATCTTCGAGGTAATCTATTATAGCGAAATCACTTTATGAGGTACACCACTGTTATTCCATCATTTATGGTCTATTTCTGCTATATCTCAGTCACATTTTCAAGCTACAAATATTCATTTTCCCAAATATACAAAAGAAATATTCATATCTGTGCAATATTTCAATATAACCAGTGCTATCCCATCTGTGCGGGAATCCTGAGACAACCATATACACGAGACATTTTGTTTTTTTCAGCTGGATTGGATCATTCTGTACATGATTGTGCTGTAAATGTAGTATTGGTGAAATAACTTGCGGTGGTTCCTTCCTTGGTTTCATTTATCAAAAGCCGTCACTTGCACGGTACAATTTACTACTTATATTTCTGGGTTTTACTGGTGACATTTCTCTAGGTTTTCTGTATCCTCAGAAGTTTTCCCCCTTCAGGAATGCGGTGAACATGTTGAGGGCGGGAATGGGCTTGTCTTGGGGCACCATGTGGCCAGCGCCCTGAAACAACAAACAAATCGACATTACAATTAGGTAATTTAACTAAGTTTAGTTTATGCGAATTACAAAAGAAAAAAGAAAATTACATTCAAGGATTCATTATACGAGAGATTGGTCTTCGCACATCAACTGCATGAATAGGCATGTCAATTTAATGCTGCCCTGAAATATCAAGGCAAGTGATAGCCAAAGAAAACGAAGAATAAGATAACGATATTCAGGTATTACATTCTGTGCAAAACTATCTTTATTTTCAATTACGCTATGTTTAGCTTTCAAACATCGGATGAGGGATAAAACTAGCCTTTGTTCAAGGCATATAGACGTACATCAGAGAAGTACTTTATTCACTGCCCCCAATACGCACGGCTGCGAGTGCGGGTAATAATACAACAACTCGAGCTTACCCTGATGGTGGTGAAGACGACCTTCTGGTCGTAGACCTTGTAGAAGCCGGCCACCTGCCGAGACCCGTCCTGCTCCTTGTACGTCCACGACTTCATCAGCTTCACCAGCTAAGGACAGCGAGAGGAATGGAGATGGTTTAACCATTTTTATTTATTTATTTTCACAGAAAGAAAACATTTTTTTATAAGGATACTTATTAAATCATCATCTTCCACTAAGCAATTCATTAACCTCCGATATGTAGCCTCCCTCTTTTGGCATGAAAAGGTGTAATCCTTATGTTTTTATATAAGATATCACATTTGTGCACACCATGATATCATAGAGAATCCATGTTCTGTTTTGGGGACTTAAAAACGAGGGGTAAACATGAGCAGCATTTTCGTACTAAATCTACGTAATTTATCAATACATTTTTTTTTTAAAGAATTTCAGGATGCTTCCATTAAATCATTGTATACCAGCTGATAACAGCTTTGTAACCATCTTGGCTCTTTAAAGAAGTTTTTACATGTAGTTTTAAACTGGTTCAGATGCGTTTACCTTGAGTCCCAGGGAGTCGAAGAACCACTGGTCGCCCAGGAAGTTACAGGCCATGTCGATGTCTCCGTTGTAAATCAAGATGCGGTATTTCTAGAGGGGAAGGAAACACAGCTTAATGTTTGTCATTAAAAATATTAATATAATATTATATACGCCAATGATATCAACTAAACACCATTCTAGTCCAATCTGTGCACTGTATGTAATGATATGGTGCATCCTTCTATGGTTATTCAATGTCTGGTTATTAGAAGGAAAAAATACATTTTTGGAATAACTACCCCTTGTGTACTTAAAGTGCGGGGATATGGTGTTATACTCGGCATATTATCTTTCCGTTACTTCCCGTTAAAGAGCTTACTATACTCTTCTAAATTTGAAACAAAATTAAGCACTCATTGAACCTCTGAAATACTATGATATATAATCCTTATGAAATGAAATTTTGAAAATATGTATTTTAATTTTAATATTGAAACTTTGAAAATATGTATTTTTCTCTTTAGGTATATAACTCATCCTTTGTGAACTAATTGTCCCATATTATCACCATATCAAGAAAGAACTTCTTATGATAGGTAAAATAATAATTAGATATATTTCTCACCTGGGCTGCGAGTATCTTTTTGTAGACGTCCACCATGGTCATGTATTGTCGGACGTACTTTCCCCCCACCTCAGAACTGACAAACAAACATAACAATGGGATGAGAACGAAGTGTCAGAACAGGATCAAAAGGAAATCAGCTTACCAACATGTATGAAGTACTATTTGATTTTCGAGGGACAAATAGAAGTTTTATAATAGTTAGTAATATCTGCACCAGTTTTATCATAATTGTCACAATTGGGGTGATGAGGGCTTTCACCAAATTGAGTGTGGCCCATGTGGGCAGGCTACTGGGGATGTGGAGGGCCTTGTACCAACCTGCATACAGCCCATGTGGGCAGGTTACTGGGGATGTGGGGGGCCTTGTACCAACCTGCATATGGCCCATGTGGGTAGGTTACTGGGGATGTGGGGGGCCTCGTACCAACCTGCATATGGCCCATGTGGGCAGGTTACTGGGGATGTGGGGGGCCTCGTACCAACCTGCATCTGGCCCATGTGGGCAGGCTACTGGGGATGTGGGGGGCCTTGTACCAACCTGCATATGGCCCATGTGGGCAGGTTACTGGGGATGTGGGGGGCCTTGTACCAACCTGCATATGGCCCATGTGGGCAGGTTACTGGGGATGTGGGGGTCTCGTACCAACCTGCATATGGCTCATGTGGGCAGTTTACTGGGGATGTGGGGGGCCTTGTACCAACCTGCATATGGCCCTTGTGGGCAGGTTACTGGGGATGTGGGGGGGCCTTGTACCAACCTGCATATGGCCCATGTGGGCAGTTTACTGGGGATGTGGGGGTCTCGTACCAACCTGCATATGGCCCATGTGGGCAGTTTACTGGGGATGTGGGGGGCCTCGTACCAACCTGCATCTGGCCCATGTGGGTAGGTTACTGGGGATGTGGGGGGCCTCGTACCAACGTGCATCTGGCCCATGTGGGCAGGTTACTGGGGATGTGGGGGGGCCTTGTACCAACCTGCATATGGCCCATGTGGGCAGTTTACTGGGGATGTGGGGGTCTCGTACCAACCTGCATATGGCCCATGTGGGCAGTTTACTGGGGATGTGGGGGGCCTCGTACCAACCTGCATCTGGCCCATGTGGGTAGGTTACTGGGGATGTGGGGGGCCTCGTACCAACGTGCATCTGGCCCATGTGGGCAGGTTACTGGGGATGTGGGGGGCCTTGTACCAACCTGCATATGGCCCATGTGGGCAGGTTACTGGGGATGGGGGGGCCTCGTACCAACCTGCATATGGCCCATGTGGGCAGGTTACTGGGGATGGGGGGGCCTCGTACCAACCTGTATCTGGCCCATGTGGGCAGTTTACTGGGGATGTGGGGGGCCTTGTACCAACGTGCATCTGGCCCATGTGGGTAGGTTACTGGGGATGGGGGGCCTCGTACCAACCTGCATTTGGCCCATGTGGGTAGGTTACTGGGGATGGGGGGGCCTCGTACCAACCTGCATATGGCCCATGACTGTGGGCAGGTTACTGGGGATGTGGGGGGCCTTGTACCAACCTGCATCTGGCCCATGTGGGCAGGTTACTGGGGATGTGGGGGGCCTTGTACCAACCTGCATATGGCCCATGTGGGCAGGCTACTGGGGATGTGGAGGGCCTCGTACCAACCTGCATCTGGCCCATGTGGGCAGGTTACTGGGGATGGGGGGGCCTTGTACCAACCTGCATATGGCCCTTGTGGGCAGGTTACTGGGGATGTGGGGAGCCTTGTACCAACCTGCATATGGCCCATGTGGGCAGGTTACTGGGGATGTGGGGGGCCTCGTACCAACCTGCATCTGGCCCATGTGGGCAGGTTACTGGGGATGTGGGGGGCCTTGTACCAACCTGCATATGGCCCATGTGGGCAGGTTACTGGGGATGTGGGGGGCCTTGTACCAACCTGCATATGGCCCATGTGGGCAGGTTACTGGGGATGGGGGGGCCTCGTACCAACCTGCATATGGCCCATGTGGGCAGGTTACTGGGGATGGGGGGGCCTCGTACCAACCTGCATATGGCCCATGTGGGCAGGTTACTGGGGATGTGGGGGGCCTCGTACCAACCTGCATATGGCCCATGTGGGCAGGTTACTGGGGATGTGGAGGGCTCTGTACCAACCTAGATATGTGGGCAGGATACTTGGGATGTGGAGGCAGAGATGTCACCTCCAACTAATGAAAAAGTAGGAAAAGCTTTTCCTGTTTTTTTTTCTAGAAGGAACTAGGAAGGAAATAACCTTTAGAAATAGAGACCTGACATAAAATGTGTATTTGAAAAGCTTGAAACTATCACAAAAAATACTCTTAAACGGTTATCAAGGTGATGTACGAAAAATTGCTTGTGAAATCCAAAATCCTCAAAGATTAGGAAATCCTACAAAAGTAGGGAAATTGGTATCTCTGGGAGGGCCTCATACCAACCTGCATATGGCCCATGTGGGCAGGCTACTGGGGATGTGGAGGGCCTTCCTTACGTCTTTGCGGTTGAGGTATTTTGTTATACCAGTAGCGTCGATACAGGGTGGGACCTCACCAGCACTCTGATGGGGCATACTGGAAATCTTCTACAAATGGAATAGGATTATTTGTAAAGTAAACTGAGAATGAGCATTTGTGACATTTAAAATATGTTAACTTTGAAAATGAATAACTGTAACTAAATTAGTTTGTAATTAGTAAATACTTTGTGTTTGAACCCAAACTGCCATATCGTTTCTTGCAGGTAATGGAAACTATCATTTAAATTACATTCCGCCTCAACAAACTGTTTAAAAATCATTACTTTTACTTGTTCCCAAAAGTAAAACACTAGTAATAATACATGAATGTCAAAACAGTAAAAAAGGGTTCTCACCGTCTTGCGTGCTTCAAACTCGCTATCGGGTTTCTTGTGGTAGATTGTGCGCGGGTCGAAGAGCCAGTTGAGGGAGGTGTTGTTGGTGGGCTTCTGCTGCTGCTGAGTGTAACACTCTGAGTACAGGTTGTAAATGTTGAGTCCGTCCAATCCCCCGCGGGCAACGTTCACCTGAAACACAATGTTTGTTTGTTCGTTTGTTGGGGTTGTTCAACATCTGGCCAACCCTTCAGGATTCTTTCCAGACTTAACAAGGTAATGTTTTTCAGCTAGTTTTATGTCACATGGGCAATGACTGAATATATGAGATGAGATGATTATTTGTAGCAGTGGGACCCAATGCCCTCTTCATAGTGCTGCCTCACTGAGACACGTCATAGGCCCACATGATACCCCACCCAGTCACATTATACTGACACTGGGTCAACCAGTCATGTTTCATGGTTCTTACTACATACCAAGTGCCAGGCAACCATAACAACTGCCAACGTTCGAGTCTTTGGTGTGACTCAGCCAGGGTTAGACCCCATGACCTCCCAGACTTGAAGTGGGCACTCTACCAACTGAGCAAGTCTGGTCTCCCCATTTGTCGCCTTTTATGATCAGAAAGGGGATGCTAGGAACCTATTCTTTCTAGTGAGTTCCAACAGGAACCCACACCCTGGGTCCCCACGGGGAGAAACATGATGTATTGATGAACAAATTTCAGTAAAGAAATGTCCTTTTGGTGTATTGGCGAGGTGACTTTACCTCCTTTTGATCATTACACAAAAATAAACCATAAAGTCTGGTATTTTTCCACATGTATAGAAACATTGATGATAGTATTAGACTCCACAAATGAGTATCAAACCGTCGCCGGGGATTCCCTTACCATGTTCTGGCAGTCCTCACCGGGGTTGCCCACAAAGTTGCAGCGGTTGGCGTCCTGCGTCCCCTGACAACACTTGGCTACCATCTCAGTCCACACCCTGAAAGTAAGTTGTCATTTTATGAAACGTTAATAAGGGTCTCCACACACCATGAAACATGTTTTCTCTCTCTTTTTCTTGACCGTCAGACGGGTTTGGATTTTAAAGTAAATGTGTGTGTGTGTGTGTGTGTGTGTGTGTGCATACGTACGTATATGTATGTAAATGTATGTACTTGTGTTTATGTGTGTGTACGTATGCATGTCGCACACACGCGTGCATGCACACACACACACACGCATGCACACACGCACACACACACACACATACACACATACACACATATATATATATATATATATATGCGACTTCCTGATGTATGATGTTACTAGTGGTTTACTACAATTTTGGAGGAGGACGAGTTTGATGTGGCTATATTCAGAGTAATTTAGCCAAGTGGAATTCAACAGAGGTCGAAAATAGGCAAATAAAGAGCAAGTTCAAGAGAAGAGGGAGTACAACTACAACATCACAAAACGTTTTGTCAACTTAACACTTTTCAAAACTTCTTGTCAAATTTTACCCTTCAATCACATTCGATCAATATCAAATATATCAATGTACAAATGATTGAGGAAATAAGCACACGGAAAATTACAAAACACAGACATATATCTTGGGTACTAGGATAGAAGTGAAGCAGACATAAATTAACTGTGGTCTTACCCGGAGCCGATGAGGCCGTGGTAGTACATGAAGTAGAGCAGAGAGTTACCGTTTATCTCGTAACTCGACAGTCCGTTACCCACCGCGAAACCCTGAATGGGTCGATAAGAGAGTTCATTAGAATTAAGGGTTAAAATAAGAGTACAGAGTAACTGTTCATCTTGTCACCCCGCAGCCCGTTACCCACTGCGAAACCCTGAATGGACCGAGAAGACAGTTTATCAAAATTGAGGGTTTTCGTTTGAGACTAAAATACTAACATATCATTCATACAAGTTAAAAATTTTCATTTCCTAAATACAATACGATACCCTTATTGGTGTCTTATAACACAGTGGTCTAATTTAACTACTCTACTGGTATCCTGACTAGTTTGTGTCATATATAATCTCACAAAAAAAAAAGATGACAAAGCCTCGATCAGGATAATATGAGGGAAATAAGCCTTAGAATTAAATGTCTTATCATCCATAGACCCCGTGCCGGTCGCGCCGAAACCCTGATAATTCGCGCGGATTGTAGCCAAAAACGAAGTTCCGGTCCCATAGGCGCAATGTTTAAGGATCGACCGGAACTTCGGAACTGGCACGGGGTCTATGGTCCATACAGCAAATGTACACGTCGATTTACCGCCATAACTTTTTCCCAAGCTGTAAACCAGTTCCCAAATACTCACCTTAAAGTTAAATGTCTTGTCATCCATGATTCGTGCAGCCAGCGTCGGGATGTAAACCCCTCCGTAACTCTCTCCTGTGATGTAAAACTCGTTCTTGGCATATTCTGGGAAGTACTTGAGGAAGTACTTCAGGGCCCAGTGGTTGTCCAACGCTACCTATAATGATAAATAAAAATAAATTTCTGTTTTCTTTCGGGACATTGGAAACATGCCGGTATTGGCAGTTACTCGAGTTATTTAATAGATTTTCTTTAGAATGGAAGTGTTGTTGAGTACAGCAATATATTGAAACAAAATTACGTTTTGAAAAACAAAAGTTTTTTGTTTTCCAAAGTTGACATTGGACACATCAGTTAAGTGTACACCAGGAATAACTTCTAATGAAATCATTAGACAATCATAAACTTAACAATTTTCTCATGGTTAGATGAAATGCTCATATTCTCATAGTTTTATCACTATATGAAACACTTGTACTAGAGGGGTTGGAAGGTGTAGTGGAAAGAGTGCCCAACTTGCATGCGGGCGGCCCAAGTTCAAGAGTGGGCTGTGCCTGTTACACTGCACTACTTTCTGTTTTTCTCAACCCCATAGATTTGATGATAGAAACAATTTCAGTGGTCCTGATATAGAAGAAGAACTGCTGAGTTGACATTAAACTCATCATTATATTCATGTACTTTTACCCCTCATCCTTATTCCCCTTACCTGGTCGTCGCTGGTGGTGTAGTTCTTGTCGTCGGAGTAGGAGTAGCCGACCCCGGCTGGGGCCTCCATGTACAGCATGTTGGCCACCTGATACAGAGAGAACGGGGAACTTATCAGAGAAGGGCCAGGATCTGCTGATACATATCAGGTATATATAAGGTATTTACAGTGCATACACGCAACCATATACTTACGTGAAAAAGTTATTCACGAAATAGTGATATCTTAAATTTACTTATTGAATTATTGATATTACCTCATATTTTTAAATGCATTTTGTACAACTTTACAAACTGCATGACTTTGTATCTTTACACAGCTATTCCTGAATAGTAAAACAATAAGTATTATATAATATATAAATATTTGGAACATTTTGTAGTTCTTTAATGTTTGTAGATCACTGATTATCTATGTGCCTCACAGTAAATACCTACCGTGTTCCAACTGTACTTATTTTGTGTAACTGTTTGTCCATCTTCACTCGCCTAAAAAGAAAAAGTAAAAAGGTTATTTTATATTGACAAAATTTCTTACTGTCCTTAGCATCCAAAGAAATTTGTACTCTAAAGATGAAGAAACTAATTCTTGACAATTCACGTGAATGCTATGTAACAATATTGGGAGCACAGATCGTCAAATACCCACATTCCATCTACCTATACCAAAGATATAGGAAGCAAGGCAAACAAAAGCATAAAATAATGTGTTTTTTCTTGATATAAATGTAACTAGATTCTACTGTATTTGGCAATTAATAGACGATTGAGATTCCTGTACCTAATTTCACAAGTTAAAGATATCTTTTAGTATTCTAAGAGTGCTTTATCAGAGGAACTGTACTGAAAGTAATATGGAACAGGATTTTATAGAACATTATGTTTTCCATTTACAACCATTACAGTGTATTTTAAGTCAGGCCTCAAAGCAGCGATGACGAAAAAAGGACCCGTTTAAAAGGTGATAATTTGACAAATTTAACAGTTCCCGAACAAAAAGGGTTAAATTTCCTGCTCTGAGATATGGATATTCCCCAGTTCTGCTTACCCTGAATGGTCCATGTTCACTGAGGAGTCCGTCGAGCGAGCTGCACCCGGGGCCCCCGTTCAGCCACAGGACCAGCGGGGCCGAGGCCGGGTCCCCCGAACTCTCTGTAAACCTGGGGGTAGACATAAAATTCAGCTTATCATACATGTTTAACGTTGAACATGCAACATTGTAGGATCATACACAGAAAGCATCACAATATATAAACTATAAGCCATATGAAGAACGTTTATCTATACATAATTTGTTCCTTCCTCTAATGGGTAGGCCTTATGACGTTACGTTGGTTACAATATGGCCCTAGACCCCAATATTTGAAATGGCAACATGGCTCTTTGAGGCATTGGTGACATGGGCCATGGCATTTTCTTAGATTCAACAGGGCTATTTCTTAATACAATCGGGCGTAAGGGTCATTTCTTAACTTCGACATGCGACGTTGGGACCCCCCCCCCCCCCACTTCCATCAAGGGCCCCTACAGTAACTTACACTGCAAGAAAATAGACCTTTAAGTTTATGTAAATGGAGCCATTAAGGTTTGCTAAAGGTGATGGAAAGGTCACCTTTACAGACCTTTCCAAAACTTTTTCAGGTGACCTTTAAAATTTGAAGGTATTGGAAAGGTGACATATCCTAGCTATGCCTTTAATGAACCTTAATGGTTTCATTTACAAAACTTAAACTAATTTTGTAAAAAAAAAATAAAAAATTGTACAGTGTTAGTATATATGTGTGTATGTAGATTTCTACCTCAACTACCTTATACATCAATGATCTATATCTAACAGCGTATGTAAAAGAATCACATGTTGGTAATCATGTTGTGTGTGTTGCAGCATGGATGTCCCCATTTTTTAAAATCTGTCCTAACTTACCAGTAGTGCAGTTTGCGGGTGCCGGTGGCCTTCAGGTAGCCCGAGTAGGACTTGAAGGTCGGCTTGAAGGTCAGGCCGGGAAGGTCAGTGACAAGGTCATCGGTGATGGCGCCCTCTGACGGGACGCCCCACAAACAGAGAAGGGCGGCCAGGGCCAGCGTGCCTACTCCTGCCTGCAATAGGACAGACAAAACACTTTTTATTCAAAACTGAAAATAATTAATGTTGCAACTCTCTGAGGTCCAATTTGGTATGTGATTATTCAACGCCTTCTTTAAAAGAAGAGGAACCTTTTTAATCTAATATATTTTTATTATTTCTTAATTAATCATCTCGTCGCACACACAAAGTTCTTCCGATGAGTGTGACTACATATTTTATACGTAATGATCGCCGTCAGAAACATAGATGTTATACAATATAATAAAATACCATATCATCCACAACACTAATTCATTTCCAATATCTTACTAAAGACTAACAACATTGTCCTTATTTGGTTTTTAAACTCCCTCGCATTACTTGCATTTTGTACAGTCATATCTAATTGATTCCATCTAGATACTCCTATATAATATGGGCTCTTCAGTACTCTTTCCTTATTAGAAAAAGATAACCTTTAACTAATTTTTCGAAATTCCACATCCGTATAAGGCAGAAAATCTGATGTAATACACTAATCATTATCTGGGAAAATGAGACAGATAACATTCGTCAAACTTGAAATACATACGACTAGCTTCGGACGTAGACATATATAGTATTCTATGCTTCAAAGCATTACACACAAAGAAAACATTATGGCAAAAGTCAATTCCTAAATAGCACTGTAATACCAGATCTAAAGACCTGGACCCGGACCTGACCTGACTTTAAAAACAAATAGAGAACTAAGCAGGATCCTAAAGTAGGACCGTATTTGCACACAAGCAGAATAGGACACAGCACAGGCCATATGGTATAGGAGAATAAAACTAGACTAAGGGCCGTATTCCACATACAGATTTTGATGCTTTTGCATTTGCTTGATTTTATCTGAGAATATGGCATGAAAGTATACATCTCAATATATATCATTTGAAAAAGAATTGTCAGAGCTTTCTAATGATGTATATTATTTGTATATTTGACGTTTATTCCCACTGCCGATTTTTAGAATCGGCTGCAAAATCGGCATATGGAACACAGGCTTAAGAATACATCTGTCAAACCACTCATATTTTCTTTTGGTATTGAGCGAACGACGGCGACATAATTATATGTGTTCCACAGTGGTAAGGGTAGAAAGGGAAATGTGGAAGGGCTCCAAGAAATTAGACTTACGAGACACACCATCTCGTTTCCTTGGAAAGCGATCAATATCTATGTATATCTAAATCTAAAATCTTTTTTACTATTATTATGAAGAAAACCCAAGAATCTCTGAATTAACAGTGTTGATTGTGGCCTATAAATAGATTCAATGGGAAAAATCCAAAAATGAATACACACAAAAATATGCTGCAGAAACCTATGCAAAACAAACCATGTTCGAGTTTGATTTGTTAAAGGTGTTTAAACATACCCCGCCTGACTAATCATTTTGTCTAGAGCAGTTCTCATTTGTACTTATGGCATCCCTTTTCTCGTGGCTGGCAGGAATAGGGCCAGGGGGGCGTGACCATGTGTTACTTATTACTACTGTACTTTGTGAATGTGTGGTGGCACCAAACAGAACAGTCCTCCCTATGATGTTTACTAGATACCCTAACCAGCTGATTCATCCAGCCTCCTGAGTATGACTGGTCTCCCCCCTCCCCCCTCGTTGTTACCCTCACAAGTTTTGTCTTCGTCTGGACTCCCTAAGCCTGTGTTCCACATGCCGATTTAGCTGCCGATTTTTAAAATAGGCACTGGGAATAAAAGTTCAAATATACAAATGTTATACATCATTCGATAGGTCTTACAATTCCATATCAAATGATATATAGGATGTATGGTTTCATGCCATATTCTCAGAGAAAATCAACCAAATGCAAAATCGGCAGCTTAAAAATCGGTATGTGCATAAATGGCACTAACACATATATATGGCTCTGGTTTTATCAGACATATATACTCAAACATGTGTTAATGCCCAAAGTCACTGAGCGCTGCTACATCTTACTCATGCTACACAATTTACGTTTGCACAAATATCATCGCTCCTCGGTTGTAGGTCTACAATATTTAATTCTTATCTAACATATTACATACTGTCATGAATGGTGCGATACGATAGTGATATCTATGTAGAGGACGGTCAATCACTAAAGGCTATATTCCACTATTTGCTTGCGGTACCATGAAATGATGCAAGCAGACTGATGCAAACTTGCTCGTGGTAGGGTAGCGAAAAGTAGAATATAGGAAATACTTGCGGTACTTGCTTGCGGTGGGTCCTACCATACATGATTTTATATAGGTTTTCTGTGGAATGCTTGGGGTCGGAGATACCAATATGTTAGTATCAGAAACGCCAACTACTTGTGGTGGCTAAAAAAAGATACTGCAAAAATTCTACCTACTGCAAAGTGGAATATGGCCACACACTTTCTCATGCGATAGCTCTTGCTATCAAAGAGTGACACGGTCCTCATATCACATGAAACTATATAATCGATATCTGGATTTAGTAACCCACTATAATTATTTGGGAGTAATCATAGACCAAAAATTGACGTTTGAAAAGTTTTTATCAGAAAAATTTGGGAAAGCAAATAGTAGATTATACCAGTTGAGTAGACTACGTGAGACAATAAATTCCTACATTGCTAACCTTATATATAAGCAAACTATTTTGCCATTGTTAGACTATGGTGATCTCATGGTGGATAGTGGGCCTTCGGGCAAAATAATGAAATTACAAAAACTGCATGAGCGTGCCTTAAAAATAATTGAGTTAAAAAATGGGCCTGACATTGAGACTGAAGCACTGAACCACAAGTATGGGCTTATTGACCAATATCAGAGACGCTCCCAACATGTATGTTGCTTTATGTATAGACTGAGTAGTAACTCTAAACTTATAGATCATGAACAGCCAACTATGCACTTGCGTAGTAGGGGTAATGTCAAATTCAAGAACCCAAAACGTAAATATGAGAAATATTTAAAAAGCCCGCTATCACGTGGTATCACTCTGCGGTCACAACTGTCAGAGGCTGAACAAAAGGCGCTGACTAAGGTTAAATTTGAATCATTCATTAAATCCAAAACATTTACTTGACTGTGATTGACTGCATATATCTTCCTGCGGATTCATCATCAAGAGTATAAATACCCCATCATCATCATCATCATCGTCATCATGTCATTACATTACCATTACCTTCTATTTAAGTTCACTTTATCAGCTGGAAGACCATGTAATTGTTATGTGAAGTTGACAATAAACTGTATTTTTTCTCTCTTAAAGTACCTCCACTGCACGTATGTATAAACCCATCTTTGGGGACCCAGGACCCTTGCAGTCGTTATGGGTGACTGGCTTATGGGTTTTCTTATCACAGGCGTGGCGCTTGACTAAGCAGAACTTCTACATGGTCATAAAAATGTACCCAAGATGGTAATATTACCCAGGTAACTTATTCAGGTTTATACGCACCATAGTCACAGGGGCCTTCCATTAGGAATGTAAGCTTCAATGAGGGGGGGGGGGGGCAGACATTCTAGAAGATATGCATATACGTCAATGCATAACAGACTAGGAAAATCTGCATATCTGCGTGTCCTTGATGACCAGAAAAAGGGCGTGGTAGAACAGAAAATGATTTCTAGTCATCCTCTGGACGGCCAGATATTTGGTAGAAATTACTCATATTTTCTCATTAAAAAGATCAATCCTTTCCTCATTTCAATAGCTATTTAAACTTGTCCCAATATTGTGGACAATCTACAGCTATATGTGAGTGAGTGAGTGAGTGTTGGGTGTTTTACGCCGTACCAACAGCCAAGGTCATTTTCACGGCGAAAACCAGTTGGGACGAATTCTGTCTTTGGTGATCGTATCTATGAGATGAAGGTGACTGGGTGGGCAAACAGCAAGGGATCAAAACCGGGAAATCATTTTTTGCTGTACCTCATCCCTTAGTGAACCAAGCACTGACCGGGAATTGAACCCAAAGAACCACTTGGTCAGTGCAAGGTCCCCTCTATTGTCGCCTTGTACGATCAGCAGGGGCTACTGAGAGCCTATTCTTACCCGGACCCCCACGGGGCTATAGCTATATGTGGACGACCAGATTTTCATTATTGGTCGTTGTCGGACAACTAGAAAAGTGGAAGAATTTTCTTAGCCTGCATAATACCAATGGATAATTTTGACCGGGGGGTAGAGGCTAAAATCCAGAAAAATATGCGATTTTAATGAAAGACCCCATATGTGCATGGACATCATGATCACCGACAATGATCATCTGGTTAACATCGATGTGTATTCCCAGCAAAGTGTGTTTGCATTTAGCTTGAATAAACGTATATATTCATTTGCTGTTATACGTTTAACTTAAACTTTAAGATCTTACATTTGTGTGTATACAACAGAATACTGTTAATATTATAATGGACCTAGACATCTTTTCATCTTACGTCCATATGGGAAACTTATCATATTGTGGCGATCGGAGGTCTGATAAGATAAAAATACCAAAGAAGACCCAGAACAATATTTGGGTGACAGAAATCTGTATCATATGGTCATCTGACTTTTAAAGTGATTACTTCTTCAAATGCTGGTAGTACACGGCGAAAAAAAAACACATTATGACAATATACTATAATAGGGGTATTATTTAGTGTACCTTATCAGAATCTCACGATACACGGAGTACATATTTTAAGACCTTATCGAATTCGTCAAATTTATTTTCCATTGAACCACGTTCATTGAAACAATGATCTTCCGTGTAGGCATGAGATTATTTACAAAAGGCCTACATAGTAATCTTTTTTTTCTTTTCTTTTTTCTTTTCACGGTAGCATCGGGGGACGAGACATAGCCTCGCATGATGCAGTAATCAGTTTAATCATATTTATTGTTCGATTGATGTTTATTTCCAACGCATGACTAGCTTTTTCTCTCTCAAACATCGTGTGTTGTGTACTAGTTGAGTTGAACGAGATAATGTTGACAGTGCTAATAGTAATTGTGGAAATGCCATTTACGATTCCTTCAGATTACCCATAATAAACTACACGTTGAACTATTGTTGATGTTTGATTTAAGACTGCGTAAGGTTCGTGTATATCCAAGTCTTCATGAGTGTTTATTCCAGAATGCCTGAGTAATTCAGACTGCGTTTAAAGTTTGTCCGTTCACTTCCCAATAGTTCAAAAGAAATGAACGATGAGGGAGCTTCTTAATATGAAAGGGTTTTTTATTCAATAAACATCTCATCCCGAGTCAAAGCCACCATGTATAAGTCTTCATCAGTCCACCTCCCATCTCCTATCAGCAATCAACCACATTTAGAACACGAGTTGCTCCAACACCTTCTAGACCATTCTAGTATTCAGCTCTATCACAATCCTATGTCCGAGGTAATGGGTATTGGTAAACTCCAGTCTGTTACACGGAGCCGATGAACTTACTCCAAGTATAACTCCTTGGCTAAACCTACTAAACTTTAGTGACTGCTAACCACTAACTGCTCGCTCTCTACCTTGCAACACCTTTTATACTGGTTAACAGGTGGCGCTAGGAGCGCAAGATATTTAGACTAGAAGTAGACTTGCTAAGCCTGATCCTTGTTGGATTATATACCATGACAATATATTAAAAGTACTAAGCCATTAGTACAACGTGCTTCGGATATACTAGGAATGTTCACATTTCTATTTGGGGCATAGAGTAGACTAGACGACGAGAATTTGCATTAACTTTTGAGAAACCTGCTCCGACCTTGTGGTGACATTCATAATATAACCTGAATCACAGCGATGCATTACACTTAGGCCAAAAAAAGTTGTTCTGTTCAGATAACATAGGTAGAAAAAAATAGGGTAGGTAGGCCGAATATATTTATTTATTTTTTATATACTTGCCAAATGGAAATGTTGGATATAGACCAAAATATTCTCTAACCTTCCTTTAAGACAATTTCTAGCATCTAAAATACATGCCCTCGGCATCTATATGATGTCACAAGGTGTAGGTCGGGTTACCTGAACACAATAAATTTTGTCTTTTTATGTCTTATGTCATCTTACCTAAACACAATATTCTATCCCCCTGCCTCTCTATTGCTCCGAGCGGATATCATCTGTAATTCTATTAACATAGCTCACGCTGAATATTCATTGAAATGTAACTTCAAGGTATCTGATACTGCTGCAGCTGTCGCGCAGTTCAAAAGGGCAACACTTTATGAATATTCATAAGAGAGAGGTAGCCATTCTATTCAAGAGTCAGTGGTGCGGAATGGCCTGACTTATCACGTTAAGGATGTGCGTTTAGCCATGCCCATTATCTGCAACAATGTTGAATAGATTACAGCCTAGCCGAGAACAGTGTATAAGGAAAATCTTATGAGAGAGTAAATTACTATTAATGTCTGAAATTAAGGTTTAATATGTTCACTTGCCCTGTCAGTGTGCATAGCTTTGAAATGTGTGTACCCGGCCGGGAGCCTTTCATTGCACCCACAGTGGTATAAGGCATATTCCATAAAAAATGTGTGCATCTTCTGGGTGCACTCTATTAAAAAGCATGCACCCTGCTGCTCAATGTCGAAAAAGATCCAAAGAAGAGGGAGGAAATCCGAATAGCCAGAAACACCAAGCTCAACAAAATTCACGCCAGCCTCGAAAAAGAAAAACACGCAAAATTGATGGAGCAGATCGAAGAAATAGAAAATTCCAACGAAGACTCATATAGAATGTTTAAAGCGGTGAAAGTAATAGCGAACAACGAAAAGAAAAAACCACTCCACGTACAAGGAAAAGAAGGACTAACATCGGATCCGAAAGAACAAGCAGACCTCATCGCCAAACACTTTGAAAACACCTTCAGCGACGAAGATCTAGCTGACATCAGGGAAATACCACCGAAAGAAATAACACCACCCTTCACGCCAGACGAAGTGAAAAAAGCCATCAAATCACTAAAGAACAACAAAAGTCCGGGCGGAGATGAGATCAGAGCAGAACAACTAAAACACGGAGGAGATGAAACAGCGGAAGAAATAGCGAAGATCCTAAACGAGATGTCAAAAACAGGTCACCATCCGAAGGAAATAAAAGAAGGCATCCTAACACCACTACAGAAACCCGGGAAACCCAGAGGACCGCTGACAAATCTAAGACCCATCATACTACTCTCCATGCTGAGAAAAGTCCTCGCAATATGCCTCATTAGAAGAATAGGACAAAAGGTCGACGCGAACATCCCGGTCGAACAAGCGGCATACCGAGCTGGAAGAGGCACAACAGAACACACCTTCGCATACAAGATCCTTGCAGAAAAGGCAATAACATCTAAAGACTACGAGCTGTACATCACCCTCATGGACATGAGCAAGGCGTTCGACACGGTAAGAAGAAACACCCTGATAGAGGATTTAACAACTATCCTAGACCAGGCGGAACTCCACCTCATCAAACTCCTGGTCGAAGACGTCGCACTCACGGTCAGAGTAGGCAGAGAAACATCAGAACCCTTCGCGACGAAAATGGGCGTACCACAAGGCGACTGTCTGAGTCCAATACTCTTCACGCTATATCTGGCGAAAGCGCTGCAAGAACACCCGCAGATAGAAGATCACAGCTACGCGAAAGCTCCACAAGAAAAGATAGGAGAGAAGAACCAAACTCCCGAACTAAGAGACCACATGTACTGCATACCACCTGACTACGGCACCATCATCAGGCCGAAATACGCAGAAGACATCGGATGGGCCTCCAGCAACAACAAACAAAAGATCGAAACAGAGAAAAACGAAGTAGTACCGAAACTAAAAGGACGAGGCCTTAAAATCAACGAGGCGAAAACAGAAGAGTACACCGTAACGAAAAATGGACCAGAAGACTGGAAAAAATGTAAGATCCTGGGAAGCCTACTTGACACCACCGAAGACATAAAACGCCGAAAACAACTCACCAACAACGCCATGAAGAAACTAGAACATATCTTCACCAACAACAAGCTGAACATCGAAACGAAGATCAGGGTATTCAGAGCATGTGCAGAGAGCATTTTCCTATACAACTCGGAACTATGGACGCTGACCAAAACTGCTAACAACAAGATCGACGCCTACCAGCGAAGACTACTGCGAAAGGCCATCAACATCACATGGCCCAAAAAGATCACAAGCGAAGAACTCTACGAAAAAACGAAGCAAGAAAAATGGAGCGCGACAGTAAAGACCAGAAGAATCAGGTGGTACGGGCACGCGATACGTCTACCAGACGAAACACCAGCGAAGATCGCCCTGGAAGAAGCAAACAGAAAGGTGAAAAAGAGAAGAGGAGGCCAGACAACAACATGGATAAACGTAATCGCCAAAGACCTAGCGAGCCTGGACCTTACTCTAGAGGGAGCCACGGAACTGGCAAAAGACAGGGTGGAGTGGAGGAGGGTGGTGTGCAAAACTAGGGCGCCACGTGCATGTGCACTTCGTGCGTAACAGAAGAAGAAGAACCCTGCTGCAAGAACATGCACCCCAGATATATATATATATATATATATATATATATTTACATACATGTACATTTGACATTTTCACGGGGTAAATAATCTTGAAATATTATTTCCACTGCCACACATATTTGTGATATCTTGCCTAAAGCCTTTGATCATTATCTTCGAGCCTAGCGTTCCAGAAGTCACTCCATGTGTTGGTCTGTTAATCTTGGGAGTCATCTGACTGATCTAGTCCGTAAGGGTACCTAAATCCCAAAAATTGGAGACTCATCTTTTAAATGATAGACATTAGGATCAAAGCCCCATCTTGTCTCGAAAGTAGATCTACATCTCAGACATTTGGCACCCTTCTCATCCCTAAATGGAAGGTGGATCTACTAAAGTTTTGCCCAGAATTGGTGACGAGAGATTGAAGTTTCTTGTCTGCCGAAAAAAGGCAATGCCCTGTATCCAAATGAGAGATATAAGACGAACCTGGTCCTAAAATATAAGTTTAACATTATATAAGCCCATCATTCTCCGCGTACGTTCTGGTCTAGAGATACATACATCTAATCTATTTTATCTTCTTTTTTTTAGCCACGTTTCATTTATTTTTTTATTTATTTATTCATTTTCTTTTTTAATCTATTCTATCATGAATGATAAGTCACACATTTGAGTCTGAATACATGTTGGTAACGTCCCATCTCTGTGTGGTAAACTATGATTCAGTAGATCTTAATCTGTTTAGGGGTGGGTGAACAGCATGACTTTGAAGTTCTTGTACGCGATAATAATATAATATTGACATTTTTCCTATTACTATCCATGACACAGCATACCATTATCAACACCTTAATCAATAAAACGACAGACTGAACCTGTTTCAAGAATTAATCAATCCCTGAGTTTTTTCTGTACTATGACGACCTGACCATTCTTAAAACATATCGACTCCTTCGGTGTCTTAGAGTATACTGGGGGGACATTATGAGATAGATCTACTTCAAGTTCTTGTCTTTAAAAAAAGTTTCGTCTAGTAAATGTAAATTCCTTTTGGTCATTATAACAAAACGCTTTGGAATCCACATGTTGGGGTACTTTACTCCAGGCATAAAGGAAGCCTGATTCACAGGGGCGGATCTAGTAGGGGGATGGGTCCAGGGGGTCCTGACCCCCCCCCCCCCATCCCCTTTTGGCGCACCACTAAACTACAAAAGGAGGGGGAAATGCCATGCACATGCACGCGAATGCACACTGTTTTAGCACTTCATCTATATATGCTGATTCCCCCCCACTTTCTGTAATTCGGAATCAGCCCCGATTCCTGTTTTTAAAAGGTTGGTATTTTTTAAGTTCATTTTTTAGGGTAAAAGCCCTATGGTAAAAAAATTATGTAATCAAGGCTTGTATGTCAATTTTGAGTTTTACACTGCAATTCAGATAAAGTGTAGAAACTTAAATGGACTGCTTAGCCATAGGCCAACAAGAAAAGTTGTGTTGAGGTAACATGGATAAAAAAAAAAAGAGGACGGGTGAATGATATTTTCTTTATTTTCATGAATAGATCCAGGGATTTTTGAAAATTTACATCTAGAATTCACACTAGATACCCTCTACAACAACTTTATAGCATCTAAAACAAATCTCCTGTTCAAACATATGCCGTTTGAGCCATTAATAGAATTGTTTTTAATTTTTTTTTTTTAATAGAATTTTGATATTAAAAAAAAAATGTTCATAATAAATATAAGTGTAGGGCCAGTCAGGTTGGGTTAGAGAACACATGAATATTTTAGGTCTTAGTAGTCCAGCTGGGGATGCAGAATTCAAACCAGCTGGAAATATCACATGACCAATGAAAAACTGTCCTCTTCACATGATTTAGGGTGAGTCACTTCTACGGAGAGTCTGGGAAAGTTGTCTTTGACTAAAGAGCATATAGATCTAAGCTATATTCTACCCCTCCATGGTTGTTAATGTTATGCACTCTAGCTGATTTTCTACCAGAGAAGCTACAGTGAAAAATAGATAATTAAAGTAGACATCCTTATTTCAGAAAATAGACATTAAGTATGTAATTTTATAACTACCGGGTACCAACATTTTAAAAAAGAAACGTAGGTCTCTATTCATTTAAGTCCTCTTTGCATTTTATTAAGTCATAATTATTATTACCACTTGAATGTTAAATGTAAAAATCTTATGATATTGATAAATAGATCAAAGCGTCTATACACTGAGGAAGTTTTTTTTCAAAATAACAAAATCAGTTTTTTTTAAATCATAGATCTATATTCTGCACACAAGAAAAGATTCAAGTCAATGTAGATCTAACAATCTTAAATTGTTAGTAAAAAATTAGACCAGCTTTTGTTGGGAAATGTTAATAATAATAATTTTAAAAAAATAGGACATCTTTTGATTTGAAATAGATAATGATCTGACATTAAGATAAGAAACATTCTGTTCTACTCAGTTATGACAAACTTTTGGGTCAAGTTTTATGTTTACGTTATCTCTTCATATCCTTGCCCAAACTGCCTAGCTTTCAAGCTGTCTTCTTTGTAAGTTTGTTTTGCTCAAGAAAATATTATGAAACTGTCTGTGCCAATGTGGTGACCGTTTTGACTGCCACATCAACTATCCCCTCAACATAACAATAAAATGAATGCATGACGATATAGAACTTACCATTCTTTTGCCTTTGTAGATAAACCTCTCTGTCTTCCTCTTCTATCAGCAGCTACCAAAATCAAACTGAGCTTCCTACTCCTTCCTTCCCCACCCGGCCTCACCTCAGTTCTGCCGGACAACTTCTGATCATGTGACTTCAAAATGAGAACTCTCCGATTGCGATCGAGGAGGTAGAAAGACAACATTTCCTACTTCCGGTAGGAGGCTGAACAAGATTTTGGTGAGTGAAAAACATCTAATTTCTAATAATATTTGACACTAATGTTATTTCAACTTGAAGAAAACATGAGATAAAAGTATAGCCCAGTTTCTATCACTTGAATCAAATTTGAAAAACGAGAATAGATTAGTCTACAGCAAGACAGACACCACCGATGGTACCTCCCCCTCCTTTCGTTGAGTGACTGGGTCGCTGTCAATTTTGACGTTTTGTGTCAGATTTTGGTTCATGTTAGGTGTTTTCATCGACATTGTTCTTAGTTATTGTTAAATGGATTGTACGTAAGATATAATGGTCTATGGCAATGGCTCTGATGGATTAGAACAATCGAGTCGGTTAGGAAAGTATGGGCCCTAATTGGCATCAAATAATAATAATAATATTAAATATATTTTATTGACAACTGAAAGTCTACAGAGGCAGCTTATGTGTCATTTCCATATCTATAAACATCTACAACATTATTACAGTAAGACTACGAATCACTAAACTACACTACAGCTACACATGAGAGACATGTACAGGATGTACTAACATTTAAATACTGTAAAAGCATACACAATGTGTATGCTTTTACAGTATTTAAATGTAACACATGGCATTACAGTATTTAAATGTAACACATGGCATTAAAGTTGGGGATCATGCAGCAGATAGTATTAGTTTTATGCTGCTTACAATGACCCTTTTGATTTTTGTCCTGGATATAATGGCATTGGGTATAGCACCATTCAGATCTGTGAATACTCTATTCATTCCTGTGAGAAAAATGCTGAGCCAGAGCATAGGTAGCACCATCTATTCAATGTGGACAATCTAGGTGGAGGTAGTAATGTGGGTTAGCTTGTAATGTGGGTTAGCTTGTATCCAGCCACCTTGAGATCACAAGAGATTTTATTATAAAATCTCTTGTGATCTCAAAATTTATAGCACCTTAAAATAGGTGCTTAAAATGCTGGAAATTCAAAAAGAGAATAACAGTTATTAGGTGGCCTAGTGCTTAGACTAGACAAGAGAATCAAGCTTGCAAGTTGCATGAGTCTACATGCCTTTCCTAACAATTTGACCCCGACTTCGCATTCTAGTTCTACATACATTTTTTAAAGCGATCCGCGCCGAAGGCGCACGGAGCGTAGCGACGTGATCGCTTTACCCCCTGTTCAAAATTCATGGGCAAGGGAAATCTTCAGGGCTCACACCACTGAAGACTAGACTATGTATTGGGGACTGAGAGAATGAATTAATCTTACATAACTAAACAATTTTTCCAATTTATTTTACCTTTAGAATTAATTTGAACCTTTGATTTATTTTTATAGTGATTGTATGATTTGATTATGATTATTATAAAGCCAATTTTAAGGTCTCACAAGAGCAACAGTAGTGAGAGCCTCATTTTGATGTCAGCCTCGTTTTGAGAGCAGTGACGGCCTTCTTTGGAAAAAGATGGCCAAAGTCCATTTGCAAGCTTGGATCTGATTGGTCCTAATGAAATTATGATGTCACCGTCGTTGTAGCGACGTCGTCGTAGCAACGTCGACGGGCGTCGTTACGTCGACGGGCGTCGTTACGTCGACGGGCGTCGTTACGTCGACGGGCGTCGTTACGTCGACGGGCGTCGTTACGGCGACGGACGTCGTTGCACGGATCGCTTTTTTTCCGCGGACAATACGCATTTCTTGTTAGAACTCTCACAACTAAAGTAGAAATCTATACTTTTTTTTGTAAAATTATTTCTAACGTTTTTTAGGCCCAGAATTTTGTTGTTGTTGTTGTTGTTGTAGACTTATTGCATTGAAATTAAAAATGAAATTTTAGACTCTACAGGAAAGGTTTAAGCCCGATATTTCGAAACACCTTACCTTATACTATTTCCTGGTTTCAGGTGACCTTAAATCTGTGGACGTATCTCACCTTAAATGTACTTGTCCTAAAAGTTTAAGGTTTGAGTGGATATTTCGAAACTCCTTGTGACCTTAAAAGTTTAAGGTGGATGCACATCCTCATGTTTTGATCATCTAAGCCCATTTTACAAATTCCTGGTGTGATTAATATGATTCTGACTGTGATTTGCGTAAGGAAATACATTATTTTCTCTAATTCAAAAAAAGAATTGTGAAAATCAATGCAAAACTTGCTGAGATATCCAAAAGTTCACTTCGCCAATTTTGTTTACATTGTTGATGATGTCGTCGTCATGACGTCATCACCATGACGATGACGTCATCGCCATGACGACGACGTTGCCGAATCACACATGTAAACATCCACAGGCACATGCCAGAAAATAGTTCTTTGTTTTAGCATTACTTTCATAAAAGCAACCATCATATTTATTGAATCAAATATTATAATAAGAAGACATGATTATGGAGTATGAGGTGGGATATATTTACCTCTGGGTCCGTTTAGGCCCAGAGGTAAATATATCCCACCGAATACGACATAAAAGTGTCTTCTTTATTTTATGTGATGGCTACACCCGAGAATTTTCCAATTAATAGAAATAATTGTCAGTTTAACCCAAGTAAAGTTTAAAAACGCGGACATCGCGGCCGCGGACATCTTGTTTGTTTACCTAATTCTCAACGCTGATTGGTCAATGCCATGGCAACGGGGTCACGTGACCGTCTTCTTGCGCTGCGGTGCGTATAATTGGGAGAAATTTACCTCGGGCGCTGCGGGGCGTAATTTCGTTCGAAAGCCCCAATAAGCACCGCAGCTCCGGCTAGCCATTACATAATAATTTGTCCTATTCATCATCAAATAGACCTTGTACTTCAATAGAATTTATCCTTATAAAGGATTAACATGTCTCCTTAAAGTTTAAGGTACCTCCCGACCTACCTTAAAGATTTCACCTTAAATTGGGTTATTTCTAAGGTAAGGTGTTTTGAAATATCAGAGACCTTAAATGTTTAGGCCAATGCCTTAAATTGGCCTAAACTCCTTAGCAACCACCTTAAATCTGTCAAAAGTTTAAGGTTTAGGAGTTTTGAAATATCGGGCCTAATCTCAAAAATCCAAAATGATCCAAGTAACGCTAATAACAGATATCTCTTCGGTAATAGCATAAATCATTTCGGTAGATCTAGATGTTTTTAGCAGTTGATATATTTTTTCGTAAGAAGAGTTACACTAAGATCATTGATCAACTTCCTAGAGAAATATTTCAAGTAGACCGCAAGCCTAACTAAACTCGAATTTTAGCGGTATGGATTTTAGTGGTGAAGACGACCTTCTGGTACAATCTTTTAGGTAGATCTAGATGTTTTTGGCAGTTGTTATATTTTTTCGTTAGAAGAGTTACTCTAAGATAATTGATCAACTTCCTAGAGAAATGTTTCAAGTAGACCTCTAACTAAACTCGAATTTTAGCGGGCACCAAATACTAGGGGTACGTCCCCTCGTGATAAGCAAACGCTGCATCCCACAGGCCTAAGAATATGCCCGTTCACTCACGTGATGTACCCCATAATAGATCAAACAAAAATCCTATTTTTTTCGTCCTATGTCACCTGACCACAATTTATTTATTATTTATTTTGGCCTTTTTCTGTATCTCGCAAACCTAATATTGTCTCCAATAACACATGCGTTAATGAAATAATAACTGTTGATGGAGAAAAACACATATTATTGTGGGCCGGTGAGCCTTGAGCCAGTCTACCATATTTGATCATTCAAATCTCACGCCACCGGCCTACTAAGGCATAGACTTTCATGGGTTCCACTTGTGGTAGAGATGTTGATTCCTGGCGAGACATTTGTTAAGATTGATTCTGAGCTTAAATAACCTACTATTTAAGCTTATTGGGGCTTACATTACACCAGATATGATATATAGAACAAGCAGAAATCGTGAAAATTGCTTGGAGTCCTTCATTTCATCAGATATGATCGAAATTGATACCAGAAATACAAACTGCATTTTGCTTCACTTGTAGTCCGTCTTTGACCCATTTTCGTTATACATTGTATTGACTATGAACCCCTAGCAGAGACGGGTAATACAGTCTACCGGAAGATTCCGACGAAATGTTACCCGGCTTGAACTTAAAGGGACGTTCTCGTCGCAGAGACGGCCGTAATTTGCTCCGTTGTAACCTCCTGACTACCGCGGAAATTTCGTGACGTGACCAATCACGTCGCAGGATTACGTTCTAACGTCACAAAACACGTCGCCGGCCGTCGCGTCGCTAGGCTTACGTCGGCGGACGTATCTCTTTGAACTCACGGACGAGAACGTCCCTTTAAGGCTTCTGAGCTTAAATAACCTATTATTTAAGCTTATTTGAGCTTACATTACACCAGATATGATACTTAGAACAAGCAAGAATCTTTTCATCAGATATGATCGAAATTGATAACATTTGATCGATCGGACACGAGGAGGCTTGACAAGATGAAGATTGCGTCAGACCAACCCAGGCCTCCCTCACGCCTGCACCGATAGATTGAACTCAGAAAACCTGGATTATATTTACCAGAAACGCATTAATTGTGGAGGATATACGCATTCAAACGCATTGATGACACAGCCTTTACATGTAGGTTCATATCTTTTTTTCCAGCATTTGAAATGCTACGCCTAACAAGCATTGGTCGGACACTGGCAATCTGAAAAATAATTATTTAGACCTTATTAGGCCTATCAAAATGAAATTCATGTATATATCTATGTTCTCCTATATCTCAGGGTCCTACATATCATATAGTTTAATCATTTTAGGCCTGGAAACACTTGCAAGAAAATTTCACAGATGGTATGAAAAAAAAGGCAGGCTTAAAATTATTTTAGGCCCCATCCAGCCTATCGGTCAGACACTGGCAATCTGAAAAATAATTATTTTACCCCTGTCAGGCTGATCAAAATGCACATAATGTCAATATCTATGTTTTAATATGTCTTAGGCTCTTATACATCGCGTGGTTTGATAATTTTAGGCCTGGACAGGTTAGCAATTCAAATATTTTGAGACCATGTTTTACAGATTTAAGATTCAAATGATTCAAAGATTAAATGATTTGTGAATTTGTCACTAGAGTGTTATTTTTCCCTACCTACCATCAAAATATCTTATCTAAAAAATAATAGATATCTAGGCCTAAGTCACTTTCAGTGTCAGAATCATTACCTCTCAATGTTGAAACATAGGCGTCACACTGTCAATAAGTTTTGTTGCTGCTGTCAGTGTCTAGGCTTCAAAGTTTAATTTTTTTTTTCAAATTGTCACTATAGTGCCAGGTCACACCTACCACAATAAATCATAATATTTTTCTTTCAAGTTCATATATATCTAGGCCTAAGCCCCCTCTATTAAATCTTGGAATACACCGGCCCATATGTGCCTACAGCACTTAACTTGATCAATTAAATCAATGGCACTTTTGATCTAGTATTTACAGCCCTCCAGTGGCCGTCAGTGATGTTGAGCAGTGTGAGGAAGCCGCCGCCCTTAGTGACGGGCCTCTCCCCGAAGGAGGGCCCGCCGGGCACCAGGGTCACCATCCGCGGGGAAAACCTGGGCATCGACGCCAAGGACCTCATAGGTAAGTGGGATGCAGGGATTTTGTTGGGGGGAAAGTATGGGGGGAATCTATGTGAAGTTTGGCACTTGAGGGCGTTGCAGTGTTTTATAAAGAAGATACAGGATTCTCCTAGGGGAACACAAAAATGTGGGGGTAATGTGTGTTAAGTAGCATTTGAGGGCGTTGCAGTAGATTTTTTACAGAACAATAACCTTTTGATCAGCTGTTTTATAGATTGAGGATTTTGGAGCTGTTTTGAAATATATTATCGGTTGAACATTATTTACTTTTGATATGTTTGGGGTTTTAGAAGTTTTGCCAAGATTTACCTGGTTATTAGCGCTAAAATAAAAACAAAAACGAAATGTGTAAGAATTTGTCATAAATATATATGAACTATATATGTGCAGGAATGTTGACTAACCATATGACTTTCTTTTAAAAAAACATGGTCAGCCCAGACTGGAAACTGTCCTGTTTCTCATTATCCCCACTCTCTATGGTATTAAGAAGAACATTCCTTACAGGTCTGCGTGTGTGTGGCGTGGACTGCCTCCTGTCAGCTGAATGGAAGTCGCCCAATAAGATCATCGTGCGGACGGGCCAGGCTAAGGGGAAGGGCGACATCATCGTGGTGACGCGGGCTGGTGGGGTCGGCAGCTGCACCGTCACCTTCAAGGGATACTTCCAGCAGACAGGTACACAGGCTTTCATTTGAGAAAGTTTAGTAATAACTCTCCATGCTTTGCTGATTCAGTGCTTGTGAAAATTGTAAAAATCATAAAAAAGAAAACGCATATAGATATTGTTTGCCAGAGATTTTAGTTGACTCGTACTTCATTTTCAGAAAAGGCGATCAATACCGTCATAAAAATGGTTTTTAAATCCTTCACAGAAAATTCATTATATAAATGAGATAAATCGATATATAAATACAGGTTGGAATGCAACTTTTATAACCAAGAGGTTATTGTTTAGATTTCATGAATATACTCTGCAGGGTAATAAAGGACCAAGTAAAAACCTTGTTGTCTTACAGTCAGTAGATGCTGTTACCTCCAAATCGTGGGTTTAAGGAAAGTCGACAGCCTACTTCATTGGATACAGTCTCTCAAAGAATTACGTACTAGTGACATAATGATAGATTGATTTTAACATATTGAAGTCAAGAGAAATATGTGGAAATAGGCTTGGGCCAGGCTTAAAAAAATATTTGTTTCCTGTCCAGCGCCCGACTGACTTTTTGAGGGCCAACTAGAGACCTTTTTTTTTCAGATTTTCGGATTTTTTTTTTTTTTAACAAAAGTCGTAGTTAAAACCTTACCCCCCCCCCCCCCCCCCCCCCCCCCAAAAAAAAATAAATAAAATATTTCCCGACCTCCCGACTGGGTTTTTTCCTGCCCACCCGGTGGACAGGAAACAATTTTTTTTTTTAGGGTGGCTTTGGGAAAATGTTTTTCAATGTTCATTGTTGTTTAGCTTGTCTTTTTTTATATCCATAAAAAGAGTTTTTTGCACGCTTGTCCTATTTTTGTTATTTTTGCGCAGAGGGCTTCCAGGGACGCGAAATTAACAGTATGTTCACTATCTTAGAATGCTGTGGAAATTATTTCATTCCACATCTAAATGAATGCCATAAATAATGATGTAGTTGGTGAATGTATGTGATACTTGTTTGAGTGGTATTCATAGTCCGAAATAATAGGTTGTATTGCATAGACAATGACAGAATTTCTGTCATACGTTTTCGTAGCTGTTCTTGTTTGATTATCGAAACATTTATAGTGATAGGAATTTTGAATTTATGTTGAGTGAAACAGAAATGGTAAAAAGCAACTAACGGATAGTGTGTTTTTTTACATGAATTAATAGCGCAAGCGGCAATTATTGTCCTGTTTTCGTAATCGCATTTTTGTTATCGTAAAAGTTTAAATAAAAAGGGAATGCATGCTTATGCAAATATTTACTTGCTGTTTCTGCATACTAGACAATCTGTGTAAGTCCTGTTTTTAATTGATTTGCAATAGCAATTGGTTCAATTGTTGCATGGTTTTTGTTGGTTCGTTAAATAGTTTACAATTGGTAACAATGTTAAGCGGCATTTTATAATGTTGCTACACGGCATTATTTACCCGTGTTGGGTATAAAAGGTTTATTTTGGGAATTTTATTAGTTTCCTCAGGAACGTCAGGTTTTTCCCTTACCATAGGACATTTAAATGGTCCAATGTAAAAGCTCGAATTCTTACTTTCTTACTTTCTTAGTCTTATCCCCGGTGTCAATTTAGTTTTGTCAGTTTTAAACAAAAATGTTTTATTCCTCCACTTCAAGTATAGGCATCTCATAATATACTCTTTAGGCTGAAAGTAAAGAAATAGTTCTTATATAACATATATGTATGCCTTTTAAGTTCTTTAATCCCCTGAACATGGCACTTACACTGATTTATAGAAACTGTTTGCCATCTTGAACGGGTTGAAAAATTCCGTTTAAAAGAGTCTGGCCTATTGGTGCACACATTAGGATGGGAGGTCAGGAGACTTTTCTGGTTAGTTGCAACATCATAACAGTTTAAGGTACACACGCTGGTAAATTTCCCTAATGCTGGTACCTGCAGGTACAATGATGACCCATAGTCTGTAACAGTCCTCATGTTTTCAGGCCCACTCCAGGAGTCGGCGGTATGGGTGAACGAAGACCAGATGGTGGTGGCGCGTCTTAACCGCAACCGCATGTCCACCTCGCTCGTGGCCACCGAACATGATGATCCACTTGGCATCTCAGACGAGTCCAATGAGTAAGGCTTACTGAATTTTCCTTGTACATGTATTCATCTTTAAAGTTGTGTTTTCCAAAGAAAACATCAAATATCTGTTCATGTGCTTAACATGATAGGATGATTAATAAAGCAAAATCGGATATTTGATGAGGTAGGATTTCTTCAGATGATACTAATGAAAATACCATGCATGTCTATAGCCTATTTGAGATATTCGTGTGAAGTCCCTGGATAAAATATTTTATCTTAAAGGAATATCTGTAAAAGAAATTGAAACATATAAGGAGAAAACTAGTTTATTGTTGATAGTTGTATGCTACGTTTCTTAATCTGGAATATTTGTACTCCCTCTCAGTTCCAAATTCCCTGAGGATGAGCTTCATGACATGTTTCCCGAAGGTAAGTTATTTTAACACAGAGTTTTATTATCCTTTGTTTTATTGAAAAGATTGTAGATACTGCCGCCTCAATATTTAATACTCTGTGTTGCGTTGAAAAAGAAATTAAGCTTATTAGCTCTTGAATGTAAGTTGACTATTTGTAACTTGAATATTGAGGTCTTGAGGCGGTTTATAACTTGTTATTCCATCCGTTAGCAACCTATATTTGCTATGGTTGTCTCTAATTCTACTTTCCCTTACTTTTAGGCTCCGGCAATACGTCCTACGAGAACTTCGTCTCTCAGTGGTTTCTGCTGGAGAACCATCACGGTACAAGGCATGTTGGAACCAGATATCTTTTCTATGAGTATACAAGACGTCATATTGAAAACCATTTATTTTTCGCCCAGCGTAATCCAGTCGATCAAGGCTATCAAAGCGCATGGGCGAAATCTTCCTTAAGGATGTTGTTCGCTCACCAGGATTTATGGTTACCAGCTTTCTTAAAATCAATGTCCGTTTCTGGGACGCCGTATCCAGCGAAAATGTTCGCTGGAATCATACCAGTAATGATCCTATTTAATTCTGATGTATTTACAAAACCCTGGGGAATCAGTTTCAGTCGGTCTTCCGGGAACGCATGCGCCGTATCCCCGTATTCCAGATCTCCGCTTGGAGAATGATTCCTGATTCCCGCGGATCTTCGCCGAAACCTAAGCGCACCTATTATCGCTCATGCGGAGTCCCGACTTTTACGTGCGGCCCGGATCCATGCTTGAGGAGGCCTCAAATGCATGAATTGTGGAGGATTTACATATTCTGGCGCATTCACGACGTACTGTTCCCGCCGATAAAGTCGCCATAACCGATGGCGATGTATGAATTGTGTTCTCACGGCAAAGATCAGGCTGGCTCCTGCAGCCCATCTGTGCCATTTAGGACGGATGTAAATGGATACGTTGTAACCCCCGAAATACCGCGTCAAATTCGTGACGTGACCAATGACGTCGCGTAATTAGATCTACGTTCTGAAAGAGCAGAACACGACACCAGTGACGTCGTTGTCAGGCTAACGTCGGCGAGTGTATCTCTAAAATCTCAAGGATGAGAACGTCACTTTAACGAAGAAATAAACAACATAGTCCCTGCACTTTTAATTTTGATTAATTATGCCGACACGTGGAAATAATTTGGAAAGTTTGGTGGCTATAATAGGGTGATTTTAACCATTTATAACATACCGGTATTATTCTATCTATAAACTTGCCGACGCTCTGGGAAACCTCTCACGTATGGCAAGCAGTGTACGACGTAGAAAGTAGGAGGGTCGATCATTTGGCTATGCTTGCTAGAGTCCAGTAGATCGGGTCATAGACTACTCCTTTGTCGCTTCAGATTCCCGCGGGTGAGATCGGGATAAACGTTAGAGGCCAAGAGTGGGCCAAGAGTGGGGTGGGGGAGGCAACGAAGTGCTCAAATGTTTTCACTGAAATATCTGACAATGTCAAGCCCCCAAATTTACCCTGGATGACCTCTGCAGGCTCTGGTACCCCTAAAATCATACTAGATACCTTTTGAATTATGAAATTACGAATTTCGCCAGATTGGATATGATAAAATACATGAAGTAATATCACTCGAATATTGAATAACTGTAAAATATTATGGCAAATTTTTAAAAATTTATATAAAGTCCGCTTTTTAAGCTTAACTGTATTTTCTAACTTCCAATAATTGCAATGGGCGAAATTCTCGTTTCCTTGAACGATCAATCTTTCTATAAAGGCGATCACGTAGATCTTGTATAGTTATCTATCTCGGTCCAAGTGTATTTCTGAAAAGGCTATTGCATGTGGATTATTAGATTTCAACAAAACAAAGTAGTTAATGTGCATCTTTTTCATGGATATGCGCGTATTTGAAGTTTATGTTCCAAGTCATCGCATTTCATTTTGGAATTGATTAAACACCGGAGCTACGATCTGAAATTCGAAATATCTTTTTTCTTTGTACTTTTGACTAAGTAAAGCAAGGACCTAACAATTTGAGAGTTAGATTTTTAAACTTTGAAATTTGATTTGTATTTTGTGTGTTTATAGTTTTGACGACCTAAAGGCGGGCCTGGCCTACCTGAAGAGAAAGTCGAGTCAGCGGAACGAGGGTCCGCTGGCCTTCGTCAAGGGCAACCTGACCACCTTCATGGACTGCCAGAACACACTCGCAGGTAACTGTTATGATCTTTGTATATGGTATTCCAAGTGAGAATATATAATAGATTATATACCCAGGTTCTTGACATATTTATGTCTATGCTTGATGTTAAAGAAACATAAGAGAAACGAGAGAAAAAATTCTTCTTATTAATTATGGTAGAAAAAGTGATCACTCTGCACAAATACTGCTAACTCAACATTAAAATTTACAATACATGTGATCACACCGGGTCCCTGGTAGAATACATGTAAGGTGAAGCACACTTGTAGTAGCCAGGGTCTCTATAGAGGTCAGACAATGAATATTTATAACATAACGTCCTAGAACGGTATTCTGTTTTAGTTTGCCACCTGGGTAATTATCTAATCTGATTATAGGTAGCTTATACACCTTTCCCACGAACATGCGCAGTGGATCCTCCCATAGATACCCTGTACCCGACGCTCCATACCCCAATCATTTAGTGCGGGCCATTCCGCTAGCAGGGCGCCAAACTATTGAAAAAAGATGTATGTCACTTATGCAGAGAATGAAAAGAAAATATCTATTGATGTTTAAATCTTAAGGAAACAACTTCTAAGGAGAGTTGGATCATTAGTATATACATGAGCCTTAAAATTGCTGTAACTTACTGACCTTCATCGTTTCAGACATGCATCAACAACTTGTGGACGATCAGAAGAATGCCAGCGGTTCGATAACACAGGACTTAGAAGACATATTGGAAAGTGAGTACACGTATACACTTATAAAAATACAACATCAATGTAAATCTTAAATAGCTGTGATGTTCATCATTTGTATACATGATGTTAATTGGTAATATTCACCATATATATGTATACATGTTCTTCAAAGACCAAAAATGGAAGTCTACTTTTGACTCCCTGTCAGACAACCAAAGTCTTTAGTGAACCAAACATCCTACATCACTCAGTGACCTGTCATTTTTGGTGATATATCTTAGGTGTGAAATGTGTGTTATCTATCCTATGTCCCATAGAACAGTTTAATACTGCGCCACTCGTCTCTGATCATGAAAGTACAAACTTAATATTATCAACCCGAGACTAGTTACACACGCAGACCTCATGGTGCGACTGTTGCATATAGAGTATATATACACAGACCTTTTTTAAATCAATAGATGAAATATAGGTTCTCCTCTGTTTGAAAAAAAGAGAAAAAGGGGGTTTGGGGACATAGCCCCTAAATTCGATACACTTTCTAAATCAGTTGAGGACATACTATATAATTATTAAATATAATGTCCGCGTATATAAGGATCATTGTATATGTGAAGTCTCAAGTCTACGAATATAGTGTAGTTAATATACGCAGACTTTGGGGCTGTATGTACAAGGGGTGCTAACAGGCACCGGAAAGTGCGTGTGAATAAACTCAGCCTATAAACCCCCTCTGCCCTTCTCCAGAGTCGAACAAGACGGCAGACCTGCTGTTCCAGGACGTGCTGGGCCGTAAGGACCGGGCCGACGCCACCCGTAACGCACTCGGCGTCCTACACCGCTTTAAGTTCCTCTTCAACCTGCCCTGCTCCCTCGACAGGAACATCAAAAAGGTCAGTGGGGTCAAGCCTTTCTTCTATACTAACAAGTCCTGTACTTTGTATGGTATTGTTCGTGAAACGATTTTTGTACAAAAAGTAACAGAATTTGTATTTATTTTGAACAGA
Source organism: Lepidonotus clava (assembly GCA_936440205.1). Classification (NCBI taxonomy): domain Eukaryota; kingdom Metazoa; phylum Annelida; class Polychaeta; order Phyllodocida; family Polynoidae; genus Lepidonotus; species Lepidonotus clava. The sequence goes on along the minus strand of OW387140.1, from coordinate 45,192,572 downwards.
AATTCACCGATTATGTTTGTTTTCCTCTAAGATTGAAAAGTCATGCATTATTTCGGAGAGGCAAACTCCAGAAATTTTGCAAATGTAAAATTTGTATGGGGCGAGCTATTGGGAACTTAATATTCTCGGAAAATGTAATCAGTTATGGAAAGTCATGGGGGAAAAGTTATGGAAATCTGTTGGAACCCTGACTGAAAGAAGTCCCAGAAGGAGGCGAGATGTCAGAAATAGTGGGTCCTTCCCTGGTCAATCATAAAACTAATGTTTCTTCCTACAGGGAGACTACGACCTGGTGATCACCGACTACACTCGGGCCAAGTCCCTCTTCGGGGACACCGAGGTGCAGCTCTTTAAAAAAGGTGAGAGGACTTTGATATTGGGTGCCCACTATTAGTCAACTACCTCAGTACGTGTATAAAGGAATGTACAGTAGACAGAATAACCCTTGATCGAACTGGATAAACGGATTCTATGTTTACAATAGGTTACTTGTTTACCGTTTAGTTTTTTCACGGTAACCAAACCCCTACAAGTACAAGTGCATGGGTTGAGTCATGTTAAATTATAGGATATTTTGCGAGAATGTCTGTATCATGATCAAATGTCGCAATTGGGTCCTCAATGTACCAAGAGATGCAGAAACATATCACAGTCTTCAGCTCCCCACCATGCTCCACGAACATACCTATCTAAAGATTTACGGTAAGGAAAAAATCTATATAATGATTTACCTTCCCTATTTGTCCCTCAGTGTATCAGGAGGTGGAGAACCGTATCGCGGCCTTCAGAGATATGCTCTACAAGAAGCTGCTGCAGCTCCCGACAACCCTCGATGAACAGAAACGTCTCATCAGGTAAACTGAAGTGAAAATATATACTACTACGCCCTTGTGCTCGTAGGCCTTAACCAGTACAGTGTGCCAGGATGATGAAATCTAAGTGGCAATCCCCGAAAAAGTAATCTAGTTCTAAACCGCTTCTCAAAAGTCCAAAATGTTTCCCCACCTGATTATGTAAGCAAATAATAAGTATTGCTAAAGAACGCAGCGTCAAAAATCCAATTGAAGTTCACAAGTCATGAAGCATATAATTTCCACCGAAGAGAATGATGTTAGATCTGCTCACGATTAATCTTTCTAACACTAAAATTAGTATACTTTAAGCATGTTTATGAAGCCAAAAAAGGATTGAATTTGAATGACAATGTGTGTTACAGGTACCTGGTGCACCTAGAGACGCCCGGCGACCCGGCCTGGGAGTGTCTGTGTAACATGCAGAAGTGGGTGTTAAAACTACTCTACGCCTGCAAGGACCAGCACATCGCCAAAGGTAAGGCTTCTAAAGTAACCGTCGTTGGTCCACACATAACATATCTATATGATATAGACCGAGAACTCTGGGTATAAAGGGCCGTCCATTTATTACGTTCGCTCAAAGGAGGGGAGGGGGGTGGTAAAAAAGTTTAGAACAGAACCGTTCTATTGTGTCACATGCTAAAGGGGGTTGGGGTGGGAGGTCTAGGAACCATATAGAAATGAATACAAACACACTTAAACAAACCTGATTTAGAAGATAACCTTTATTTCGAATACAAGAAGAATTTCATGTTAATCTTGTCAATCATGACATTTTTGCGGGATATCTAAGATTTGCTCAATTGTGTACTGCTTTCACTGCTTTCACAGAACAAGAGGCAGAGAAGGAGAATGGCGACAAGTCGGAGACGGCCAGCCCGAGTCGGTCTCTGAAGGCGCCAACTGTAAACCGCGAGCCCAGCTTCAAGTCAGGTCGGTAGACCTTGATTTGTTTATGTGAAACAATTAATACTTTGGCCGACTCTTTATATTCACACAAAGTCTTAATTAAAACTGAGTAAATTCCCATGCGAATGATTCATTTGTAGTAAAATTGCATAATTGATCAACCGTAACAGGGTTGTTTAAAAACGTATCTGAGGAAAGTTTGATGATCTGGAATCTTTATTGGCAAACATACATATATTTACAAATCAGGATGTTTTTACCCCTTCTTTAGTGGTTCATAAAATGGTTGAAATGGCATAAACGCATCACTTATGTTAACCCTTCCATATAGTCACCAACAAGTTGCAGTTTACATAAGTAGGATACCAGGTTCGCTATATACATATACATATACATACATATGTATATATACATATATAAAGATATATATATATATATATATATATATATATATATATACTGTGTTACTATCTATACCTGCACGTTCTTCTCCCCCTCGCAGGCGGTAAGGCGCCCCACAAGGTGCAGTTTGTCGACAACCTGAGTCGCGTGCTCACTGACAACCTGCCCGACCTGTGGCGCCTCGGCCAGGCCTACTTCAGCGGGAAACTACTCAAAGAGGTCAGAACTCACACCGAATGATAATAAATTAATGCATTCATATTCTTTTAGTTGACAGATGTTGCTATTTGATATTTGATTGAAACAGTTACATGTGGAACGTGTTTGTATATCTATATTATACAGATATGTCTTCAGTCGTTTTAACAAGTAGAAAATCAACTATCGCTTTCAACACTGTTAAATTGATATACATACTAAAGATCGTCTATTCATTCAAGCCTGATGAAGGAATCAGCCATTCGAAACGTTGATAATTTTGTAGAAAAGTTTAGACTTGAGAAGATAAGGACAATTGATGTATAATAATGAAAATATGTAATACTACGTTGCAGCGTATGTGAACATCGATTTTGAATTTGCTTCACTTCTTGGTTTCAGGCCAAAGATAAAGCTAGTCGGATAGAGACCAAAAACCATGCACACTTCAAGGTAAGCGTCTAAATTCTACAAACAGTGAACACACCTTGAATATCTTTTAGCTTTCTGCAGTAAACGTATATAGTCTCAGAGTTCCCACGTATGTTTTGAAATGTCTTAAATTGATCTCAAATTTAATGGCATAAAAGGTCTTGAATTAGACAATTTTTTAGCCAGATGTCTTAAAAGGTCTCAAATTGATTGCTGTGAGAAGTTAAAATGAAGTAACCCTGAAAATTCCAGAATTCCACTTTCAAACAATTCCACTTTCTTCAAATTTAAATCATGCACTATGCTCTGAAACGTTTCCTCGCATGCGATAAATAGGTCTTAATTTTTCCGCATCTCGGTCTTAAAATGGTCTGAAAAAAGCCTTAAATTGATTTTCCAAAACGCGGGGGAACCCTGAATCTTATACTTGGTAATAGACGATGTGCAGATGACCTCACATCATCCCAAAATAATGTTTTTTTGGCAATCAGTTTTCAGTGTACACAGACATGTCTGCACAGTGGCCACTGCACATATATATTTCGCCTTATTCATTACTCTGACATATAGTTTGATATACCAGCATTTATCTCAGTTTAGTATGTTGGCCCTATTCAATAATGTCTCGAACAAAACAGGTGGAACTGGGGTAGCAATGCCATGCCGTTTTAATGTAAGTACTGTAAATACGTATAACGTATACAAATTGTACATTCTAAATTTATACGTTTGCAATATCTACAATCATGTTCCATAATTTAATCGAAATGCGCATCATTTTAGATGGATTCCAACATGGAGGTAATGAGGTTGTATTGTGTGTGCTTTAAGATGTTAAATTAGTTATGTCGCAGTTTTACTCCAATGCTTCAATATTCTTTCTTCAAAGTCTTACTTGTCAGTAAGATGTCCTTAAAATGATACCAATATGCTTTCATGACTTCTTCAAAAATATTAAAATAACAGTAAGGAAACACTCTTTTGTTAGTAACCTTGAAGAAACAGTTTGTACACGTAGAGTAGTATTCTTTAAGGAAATACACATTAAGGTATTTCAGAAATTCACTAACCCATAGCTTTCTATCGTCCACTGCCAACAGAAATTACTAGGCAGAAAAAGAGCTTTTTGGTTTTCTCCATTAACATAATTGTCATCCTTAAAATGAAGATATTGTAAAGATTTACCATAGGAATTATCTAGGCAAACGTTCGTGGGTTCCATAGGCTTCATCACATTCGGGTGACCAGAGGGAAAACAGTGGGAAATGGAATACAACAAACCCTGTCAGGGAAAACGCAGGGGACATAGAACGTTGCCAAAAGTACAGGGAAACACATGGGATCTTGTTTTGGCGGGTTCTTGATTTACTGGTCTAGAAATTTATTTTTTGTAGAACAATATTTGTTACTTTTTTTCTCGCCTTTGACACTTTCAGTTTGATACAAATTATCGAAAATGTAAAAAGTTTATAATGGGACTGAAAGAACGCAGGGAATTTAAAAGTGAAATCTAAGTGACCACCCGGACAAATGCTTGAGGCAAATTGTAACAGGATCATAAGATATTGCAATGTCTTTCCTCTACAGCAAATGATCCAGGAGGTGGTCCAGCTGTTCTCGTGTCTGGTGCGCGCGGCCTTCTTACCGCACTCGCTGGAGCACACTGGTCCCACGCGACGCGCTGAGTTTGGCGTGTGGAAGGAGAACAAGAGAGACTCGCCTACAGCGTGGCTGCCCATCTGTGTACGCTATGTCAGGTACGTTAACATTGCTATACTAAACTGGATCATTATGTTAAAATAAAAGATACAAGCTGAATGATCTGAATGATCCAATGGAAGGACACATTGTAAACCATTTTTTGGATTATGGTAGTTTCACTGATTCATAGTAGCAGGTATGTCAGACACTAGGGACACACAGAATCCAGTAGGTCTATGAAATATTTTCATAATTTTTCAGGGATTATTTTTGTCAGTCATTGAAATTCCTGTAGAATTTGTTACAGATAGAAAAGAAAGATTGTATTGACAAGGTTTTTCTTCCTCTTTCAGAGTTTGTTCGCTCAATTTGGCCACGTTGGACTTACCAAGTGACTCAGCCGAAATTCTACAAGAGTTGGCTTTTGACATGAGAACTAACTGTATGACCACACTCTTCAAGAACGCAATTGAAGGTGAGTGAAGACTAAAATAATAATAATACAGTTATTTCAGGTCAATGGAAAAGTGACCATATATTACCTGTATTACCACCCAAAGATTTTTTTACATGGTTGAAAACAAGACCTTACTGAGTCTGAAATGATATCTCCACTCTTTGGAAAAACAATCCTAGACTGATTATAATCCTGCATTACTATGTTTCCACAGACATAAAGAACTTACACCAGCGGGAGACGTGGACGGTGGACTCGAACGACGAGCAGGGCGGGACGACCCTGCTGCCCGCGCTCTTTGAGAACATCGTACATGAGACAGTGCAGCACCTACACGAGGTCATCCAGGCCCGGCCTAACGAGAGTCAGGTAGGTCTGGTCAGACTGAGATGTACCAACAAAGATGTTTGTGTTTTGTTAAGCCTGTGTGCCATCAACTTTTCACCAAATGAAAAACTCTTTCGTGGCAGCTTTTTATTGGTACTGGCTGGTTAGATGATTAATACAATTGCAAGTAACAACCTTGAGATGATTAACCGTATTCACCAGCCTGCTGAATATGTAGTCCAAGCTTGATATATGTTGATATCATTTTACATGTATATGTTTCTACTTTTTACATGTGCACACAAATTTATCTTTTGCTCGCACTTCTAATATTGATTTAACAACCCCAAAGGTTCTTTTTGTATCTCATCACCCAAACAAAATTCAAAATAATTATGTTGAAAAATTTGAAAATGTGGAGTGGCCTGTTAATATGCACCAGCTCCAATATGCACCTCCTTCATTACACACCCCTCTTACTCTGTGTAGGTGATTAACCCCGTCTCCCCCTCTCCCCTGTAAGTATTTTACCAGCGGCCGGTCCAGGTTGAGGCGGTACATTTGACCACCGAGCCCCTACACCCCTGTTATAACTCCATCTCCCCCTCTCCCCTATAGGTATTTGACCAGCGGCCGGTCCAGGTTGAGGCCGTACATTTGACCACCGAGCCCCTACACTCCTGTTATAACCCCGTCTCCACCTCTCCCCTGTAGGTATTTGACCAGTGGCCGGTCCAGGTTGAGGCCGTACATTTGACCACCGAGCCCTTACACCCCTGTTATAACCGCGTCTCCCCCTCTCCCCTGTAGGTGTTTGACCAGCGGCCGGTCCAGGTTGAGGCCGTACATTTGACCACCGAGCCCCTACACCCCTGTTATAACCCCGTCTCCCCTTTTCCCCTGTAGGTATTTGACCACCGAGCCCCTACACCCCTGTTATAACCCCGTCTCCCCCTCTCCCCTGTAGGTATTTGACCACCGAGCCCCTACACCCCTGTTATAACCCCGTCTCCCCCTCTCCCCTGTAGGTATTTGACCACCGAGCCCCTACACCCCTGTTATAACCCCGTCTCCCCCTCTCCCCTGTAGGTATTTGACCACCGAGCCCCTACACCCCTGTTATAACCCCGTCTCCCCGTCTCCCCTGTAGGTATTTGACCACCGAGCCCCTACACTCCTGTTATAACCCCGTCTCCCTCTCTCCCCTGTAGGTATTTGACCAGCGGCCGGTCCAGGTTGAGGCCGTACATTTGACCACCTAGCCCCTACACCCCTGTTATAACCCCATCTCCCCCTCTCCCCTCTAGGTATTTGACTAGCGGCCAGTCCAGGTTGAGGCCGTACATTTGACCACCGAGCCCCTAACCCCTGTTACAACCCCATCTCCCCCTCTCCCCTATAGGTGTTTGACCAGCGGCCGGTCCAGGTTGAGGCCGTACATTTGACCACCGAGCCCCTACACTCCTGTTATAACCCCGTCTCCCCCTCTCCCCTGTAGGTATTTGACCACCGAGCCCCTACACCCCTGTTATAACCCCGTCTCCACCTCTCCCCTGTAGGTATTTGACCACCGAGCCCCTACACCCCTGTTATAACCCCGTCTCCACCTCTCCCCTTTAGGTATTTGACCAGCGGCCAGTCCAGGTTGAGGCCATACATTTGACCACCGAGCCCCTACACCCCTGTTATAACCCCGTCTCCACCTCTCCCCTTTAGGTGTTTGACCAGCGGCCGGTCCAGGTTGAGGCCGTACATTTGACCACCGAGCCCCTACACCCCTGTTATAACCCCGTCTCCCCCTCTCCCCTGTAGGTGTTTGACCAGCGGCCGGTCCAGGTTGAGGCGGTACATTTGACCACCGAGCCCCTACACCCCTGTTACAACCCCGTCTCCCCCTCTCCCCTGTAGGTGTTTGACCAGCGGCCGGTCCAGGTTGAGGCCATACATTTGACCACCGAGCCCCTACACCCCTGTTATAACCCCGTCTCCCCCTCTCCCCTGTAGGTATTTGACCACTGAGCCCCTACACCCCTGTTATAACCCCGTCTCCCCTTTTCCCCTGTAGGTATTTGACCACCGAGCCCCTACACCCCTGTTATAACCCCGTCTCCCCCTCTCCCCTGTAGGTATTTGACCACCGAGCCCCTACATCCCTGTTATAACCCCGTCTCCCCCTCTCCCCTGTAGGTATTTGACCACTGAGCCCCTACACCCCTGTTATAACCCTGTCTCCCCTCTCCCCTGTAGGTATTTGACCAGTGGCCGGTCCAGGTTGAGGCCGTACATTTGACCACCGAGCCCCTAACCCCTGTTACAACCCCGTCTCCCCCTCTCCCCTATAGGTGTTTGACCAGCGGCCGGTCCAGGTTGAGGCCGTACATTTGACCACCGAGCCCCTACACCCCTGTTATAACCCCGTCTCCCTCTCTCCCCCGTAGGTATTTGACCAGCGGCCGGTCCAGGTTTAGGCCGTACATTTGACCACCGAGCCCCTACACCCCTGTTATAACCCCATCTCCCCATCTCCCCTATTTGACCAGCGGTCGGTCCAGGTTTAGGCCGTACATTTGACCACCGAGCCCCTACACCCCTGTTATAACCCCATCTCCCCATCTCCCCTATTTGACCAGCGGTCGGTCCAGGTTGAGGCCGTACATTTGACCACCGAGCCCCTACACCCCTGTTATAACCCCGTCTTCCCCTCTCCCCTGTAGGTATTTGACGAGCGGCTGGTCCAGGTTGAGGCCGTACATTTGACCACCGAGCCCCTACACCCCTGTTATAACCCCGTCTCCCTCTCTTCCCTGTAGGTATTTGACCAGCGGCCGGTCCAGGTTGAGGCTGTACATTTGACCACCGAGCTTCTCCAGGCCTTCGCCGGGACGTTAGAACAACTCGCCATCTGTGGTAACGTCGAGCGGGAGGTCAAAAAGTGAGTTAACTTTACTCCTCACAGCTCCACTCTTGTTACTGCCTTTACAATGTAATGGTATTATTGTAGAGGGTATATTAAGATTTTCTTTACTGAGATAACCTTGAATCTTCATTTTTCCTAAAAAAAAAAAATTACTCAATATTTGAGACAATATTCAGAATGCCGATTTTTCTCTTGAGTTGAAAATCTGCTGTGACGTTCAAGGTTAAATATAGATACATTATACCTAATTAGAAAGGATGTGCCATTCTTTTTTGAGTGGTATATTGGATAGACATTTTCATGGCTTATTGGAGAAGATCAAACAAATAAGAAATCGGCAGCATCAAGGGTAAAGATTTTATATAAGAAGAATATTGATGTTAATAATTATACCTGCCCTCTGGTTGCAGTCGTCGCACGGCCATCAAGCCGGACCTGTTTGCTGGACAGTCGGAGATCATGCCCTCACTGGTAGGACCGTCTACTTCCTTAACATACGTTTAATCCTGCTTGATTCAGTCATCTTAAATAGATTGGCCCCAAAATATATTATATTTGAACCATGTAAAAGTATTGGAATAGGTAGTTTTCAGCATAATTGTTATCGAGTAGAAGCTTTTATTCAGTAAAACGTATATTAAATGTGCATAGTAACTAAAGTATGTGTGCATAATCAAATTGAATTGACAACACATTACAAAGAGTTACCGACATGAGAATGTTTTAAAAATTGTATTTAAGAATGTTTTAGAAATTGCATTTAAACCTTTGATTAAAGACATTTTAATTCGCAAGTTCCTCCAGAAAACATAGGTAGATGTGCATATGGTAAAAAGATGAATATATTGAAATAATTGTCAAACCAACGCCTAGAGTAGATTCTAAAGTGATTGAAACTTTATTTGAAACCAAACCAAAATATGGTAAAATGCTAATTACACTGTATCTGATACTATGTATCTGAATATGGCAAAAAGGTAATTATCTGATACCATGTATCTAAATATGGTAAAATGGTAACTAGATACCATGTATCTAAATATGGTAAAAAGGTAACTAGATACCATGTATCTAAATATGGTAAAAGGGTAATCATTAGATACTGTTTATCAATATATGGCGATACGTTGACCATGATCGGGTTGTTCCTTCAGTTTGGCCCTCAGTATAAGATCAAGGTGAGATCTCCATGGTAACGACCCTGTGGTGGTATCATGACCTCTGCCCTCTGACCCCTCTGTTAACCCCTGACCCCCCAAGGTCACTCTGGGTGTGAGAATGTGGATGGTATTTTACGCGTGAACTAACAAATAAATAAAACACCTTCTTTCGCCAACTCCTATCAGATTTCCCCCCCGGCTTTTTCACATTTTTGTTTTAATCAAAACGCCATAAAAGTTAAAACACATATAAATAAGTTGGTAACTTTTCTATAAAAATCCAAAACCGGATTAAATCCCTTCACAGTTTCCCTCGTGTATACTGACATAAATTACACATATAGTCTAGGCACATATGTAACTGATAATCTTGTGTGTAAAGCACTAAATAGTTCAGTAACGAATTGCAAACAATAAAGTAGGATTTGAATAATTGAATACCTTGATATATATTCACATGTTGAACAAAGAATAACGAGACCATGCTTTTTATTTTAAATTCAAGATTCTTCGTTAACTCTGATATGAAGGTCCAAAAGGGTAGTATTTATAAAATGGTGTAAGAATTATAGTAAAGCTAATAGTTGCCAAAAGTCCTCTTGATTTTATAAAATGAACTTTTATTCACGAACTTCGGTAAATCTTTGCGCTTACAGATACAGGTAATCACTTTTATGTTCAGGATTTTTTATTTCATTTTTGGAAAAAAGGCTTCATTTGATCGTCCTCTGATCACACAGTGGTGGTTGATTAATTAATTAGTGGTGTCACCCCTCACGGCTTGGGCCAGCTCACACTAACATGTGCGTCATACCACTCCTCACTGCGCTTTCATTAGGAGTGTATCTCACAGGGCACTGTATTGGGAAAATAAAAAAAAAACCTGCTTTCTCACTATTATTCATGATAAACCGTTTTATCTAATCATCAAAATTTCTCTTAGCATTTGAACCATGTCTTCACATAATTATGATCAATATTGTATGTCTCCCAAAGATTTATCGTTTTGCTTTGCAAATTTCTGTAACCCAACCCCATGACTATTAAACGTTTACTGTATCAATCATTTAGACGGATTGATAGCTATTTCAGCTGCAGGGTTATCAGCATAAAATTACTAACTTTGTACCCCAAAGTATGATACATAATATTGAAAAATGAATATATTTTTTAAGAAATCATTATATTACTAAACCTGCTGCATATTCATGACTTCATTGATATATACAACTTTGAGGACATGATATTTCTTAGCAAACTAATAAAGCGTATTTAACTTTGATACGATCTTTGTTTAGCAACACACACAGCTTCTTCTAACCCTTTAAAAACTGTCTCTCATGGTAAACTTTTAGTGTAGATTTTTCAGATCAGTACATAGAGTAGATGATTATCAGTCTAGACAATAACCCATTTGGCCTCTAATTAAAGTATTGCTTGATTAATTCTCAAATCCAACATTTTTGGGAATTGATTGTGTGATTGTGTTTCATCTCTTTCAGCATTTCTAAACAGTACTTTGTGTTATTTATATGATTTCTTTGCCCATTTTTGCAGAACTATGGCGAATATGATCATATAAAGCACATTGAGCAATGGGTATATAGGCATGGCTTTTGAAACATTAATGAAACTAGTCTACTTTCAAGATGCAATGTGATCTAAGCGATAATTATAATTTTCATATTAAGAAACTTTTAGCATTTGTATAACGTATAAAAAGTATTGCGAGGAATCGTTTTGGGATAAAAACAAGACTACTTTCGCGACTACAGAGATACGCTTGATGCTATATTTTGCATTTTGGTATACGCTGGGAAATGATATTTATTCTCAGAAGAAATAAGTAATGGAGTCATTCTTTTTCTATTGTAAGACCTAAGGCAAAAAACGCCTGGATTGCGTCATGCAAAGTTTTGATATTTTGATACTTTTTTGATTTTTGTATTGAACCAAGCTTTACTCTGAAAAACTGTCTCAGAGAATTGGAAGAAATAAGGCCTTGAAATGCTTGAGAATTTCATTTTCCTACCTAGTAAGAGCATGTGTGATTTGATGAATATAGAAGAGTCGTGTCACAACCATGAAAACTACATGAACAGAGATTTTATAAAAATACAAAAATCCTATGATTACAATTTGCATTTTGTTTTAATTAGAATCCATGCATGTAAATTTACTTGGGTTTTCACAAAGCATGGTGAAGCCAGAAAACTTAAAATGACAAAAAGTATTTAGATAAAATTGTGATAATTAGTCCGACTATCATATAAGTTAAGGATAAGATATTATTAATTCATTTTCATAGATACCAACTACATTTATTTTATATTTCCAAAATATTCAAATGCAACAAATTAAGCTCAATGATTACTAGTTAACATTTTATGATTAACATTTGATAAAAATGAGTTTCAGAAAAAAACATTTCAATATATTTTTAGATTTGCAGATGTATCAATACGTAGCATGCGTTTGAGAATTTCATTTTCATTATAATTGCCAGAAATCTCCATTTTCTTTCATTTTCTGCACATTCTTTGCTGCCGAACGTAGAACAGAGAATAATTCCCCTATTCTAAATTATATATTTAAACCCAGGTTTTTCTCCTTCCTTTCGTGTGTTTAGGACAAGCGCCTGATGATCATGCTCAGTAACTGTCACCACACGTTACACCACATCTTACCCCGACTCATCGACAACCTCGACCGGCACGGCTACCCCGAGACTGACAAGGTCTTAGCGGTAAGTTAAAGTTTGAACGCTAAATAACTGTCTTACATAGGCTCATTGACAAGGGGCCTTCCATTTAGTACGTACGCACATTTTCAAAAATCTCAGACCCCCCCACCCCCCCTTGGGCAAAAATACGCATTGGATATGTACTAAAATACAAACACACATTTTCAAAAATCTTGGACCCCTCCTCCCCCCCTTGATGCATACATACTTAATGGAAGGCCCCCAACCTGTCTGAATTGTGTTCACTTAAAAAAAAAAACCACCTCAACTAACATCCTCAGACAGATTTTATTGATAGGCGATCACTGATCGCCTATCTATTGCTATAGGGACAGGCGTCAGGTGTGATGTCATCAACCTCCTAGCCTCACTCAGCTGGTTACCGATGACTCATCTGTCATGGGGGTGTGGGCCTAGTAGTAGGCTGGTGAGCAGTGCAGTACATGCTGATAACCCAGATAGTTTGTAAGTGTTTCTCGTATTGAAGCCAACATGGCTATGATTGTAGAGAGGTATAGACGTATGCAGAGTGGTCTAGTGTGATGCGCTGTAGGATCTATAGCCTATGCAGCGATTTAAATCTGAGAAATAATTACTAAAAGGTTAGGTGCTGAGTGCCTTGTACTGGCTAGAGCATTGTGGGAGTTAATGTGTGAGGATAAGTGATTGTGCTGTTGCATCATCGCGTGAAATGTTGGGTTTTTCACTGGTGGGTGGGGCATTGCATCAGCCACACAGAATAGTTCCCAATGGATTGTGGGAGGCAATGTGGTAGGATTTCTGATTGTGCTCTTGCATCACCGGGGGAAGTGTAGGGCTCTGCACTGGGGGAGGGGCATTGCATCATGCAGAGTAAATTGTTGGTGTGGTCCCTGGCCAGAACTAATGCTGGGGAGTTGTTTGTTGATTGACAAGTATTTATTGGAGACTCATTCAACCCTTTTTGATGCCTTGCGCTATGCAAAGATATAATGATATAAATGTAGTGTAAGTAAGGCATCAAAGGAGGCCTACGCTTATGCTTCCGGCGACGCTTCCGGCGACGCTTCCGGCGACGCTTCCGGCGACGCTTCCGGCGACGCTTCCGGCGACGCTTCCGGCGACGCTTTCGGTGAAGGACATTGGTGAAGGACATCGGTGAAGGACATCGGTGAAGGACATCGGTGAAGGACATCGGTGAAGGACATCGGTGAAGGACATTACGCTTTCAGTTATGCTTTCATTATGCTTGTGGTTATGCTTGCAGTTACACTGGTGGTCATCACCCAAAGACTCCCCTTTCAGGGATAATGAAGGACATTCAGACCGAATACTAATATTTTTGCTATACCTCGTCCTTTAGTGAGCCTAGCACCAACTGGGAATTGAATCCCAATAACTACTGTGTCAGTGCTGGCTCACTCCTGTCGCCGCCATATACGATCTACAGGGGCACCTACGATGGCGACGGTGACATTTGTTACCATGGTCATATACTGCGATCGCCTATTTTTGGAGCTGTGCTCTACAGAGCCGTGACCGCTTAGCTTGTTTTGTCTGTATTATACTATGGTGTGTCATACAATGAAGAAAAATTCCCCGAAGAAGGAAATATGTACCAGTAAACCTACGTCAGCAAACAAAGCTGGCCTGGTGGTTTTTTTTTGCTCCTTTCGCTGTTATAATGAAATACAATTACTGTAGTCTTCCCCACCAACACAAGGGAACTCTGAGAGGGTACCATTTTCATAGTAGGCGTGAAGGCCGGGGTGGTGAAGTTGTTAGCCCGTCTGTCTGCTGTGTGGGTGGCCGGGGTTCAATTCTGGGCTGAGCTGGCTACTACTCCCCTCTGCATGTCTCCCAGTGGCAATGACTGGGTACCAAAGTCTCCTAGGAGGCCACTGGCTGTTGTGTGTGGGGCCCTGCCTATGGGACCCTGCACATTAAAGAACACCTGGTTCGGTAAAGTGTAGCGGTACGGTCTCTACCTTCTCAAAGATATGATAATTTCATAGATAGGATCATCGAACAGCCAAAATTGTCAAGACCTTGTTCTCACTGTGATATGTCCATAGATGTCGATACAGTGTAAAACCTGTATAACCAACCAACCAACCATTTTCATACTTTGATCCCCCCGCCCGTTGCAGGTGTCGCAGCAGACGTACGTGGACCTGGACTCGAAGCTGTTCGAGGCCTACATCGAGGAGAAGACCAACCCCATCGTGGGCGCCATCGAGCAGAACATGTACTCCGGCAACTTCGACTGGAACGACTGCCACGGCCTCATGGGTGGGTGCACATACCGACGGATTTTTTTTATTGCATTTGATATAATTATTAACAGAAGAGCATCATAGTGCTAACATGTGATATTTTGCAACAAAATACCTCTCACGAATCTGACCCAGACCTATAATTGTAAAATATGATTTATGCTAACTAGCTTTTACTTAAATGAATTACTGTTATTATTGTATATATTTCATGATCTGTTGGCCCTGGTATTCAGCGTCATTATTGTTTCATTATTGGAACTAGATGTTGGGATAACTACCAAACCAACAAATTCTTTATTAATGTGTTGGTTGAGTAGCTGAAGGATGATTAATCAACATGTTTTGCCTTTTGACAGGTTTCTTCAGGGTACAGCTTATACAAAATTAAGTAATATTGAGGGTTTATAGGCTGGAGTTATACCGTCACAAGACAGATGTGTAACAAGTATTTCTGTAGAACACTTTGTATGTGCTACCTCTTGATCTTGCACTCACCATATTTGTGTGTCCCAGGTGTGCGGCGGTACATCAAGGAGGCGCTGATGGGGGTCATCGAGGTGCACGCCGAGGTGAGCTCATGTATAAAATACCGTACGGGCAGTACATGGCAGTGAACGTTTCACACAGTGACACAGCAGTACTGTGTAGTAATTACATTTGACACCTCTCAGAACGTTACAATAAAGTAGTGGCAGGAACTTCCTAAATCAACACAAGGAGTTAGTAGGTGAAAGGTGTTATTATTAACGACATAATTTCGTCTTTTCACAGCTTTCTTCAGGGTCAATAACAATTTACAATAAAGTTATATGTGTGCGTATATAAACGCATTTTGGTGTACATTTATTTAAAAGAGATGTATGCCAGCCTAGGTTAATGTTTCCAAGTAATTACTCCAATTACCTTTCATGTTATGAAGGCTTATTGGTCCAGACCTGATGATTACATTATTTTTTAAACATAATGTCCTAAGTTAGTATGATAATTAGATTGTTTCCTAGATTAGAATGTTATATTTCACCACAAGTGACGTTTATATGTCCCATACCCCAGGTGTATGCGATCAGTCGTTACTTCGTGCCGCGGGTGGTGGACCGGGTGGTGGACGCGGTGGTCGAGGAGCTCACCCGCCTCGTGCAGTGTGTCACCGGCTTCAACAACAAGGGGGCGCTGCAGGTAACACATAAACTTGGTTTCTTTGTTTATTCTCCGGGCTTTAGTTGATTCAAGACATTTTAGATGTAGAGATAACATTTATTTGAAAAGAAGTATTAGTTTCAATTATAATTGTCAAAAATGGCACAACACAAATGCTTATCGTCTCACCCTATGACCGTCACACTAATAAAAAAAGGCGTAAAAGGAACGTTGTATGAATCTGGTTGAAAATTACGAAGGTGCACAATTTACCAGGTTTTCATAGAAATGACCAATATGACATGTCACATACTCATACTTTAGCCCTTCTCCCTTTGACCCCAGGCCCGCCTGGAGCTGTATGCCCTGGAGGTGGCCATCGGGTCTTACAAGACGGAGGAGACCAAGTGAGTTACATAAAAAATACTATAGTTACACTAAGATATGTGACTTGGACCATCGCCTACAGGATTTTCATGATGTCGTCGACAGTGGCGCCCTCTATGAGAGTCAGAGCTACCAGATACAACACGTCATCTGTTTTGCCATTTTTGCTTTGGGGGCGCCATCTAGTGGTTATTGGTGGAACACGCCCCCAAAGCCTTACTGTCGGATGTTTTTCCATTGTGTACAACCAACAGGCGTGAAATTGGTACTAATTGGACCCCTCCACCCTCCCCCAGGTGCACCGGGCAGGGAGTGGAGGGGTGGTGATCTCATTGGTTCCCATGACCTGTCAATTACCCCTGCAGCCACACCCCCGGCACGGCTCCCCCACCACCTCATATTCCTTTGGAACCTGCACTACTTTGACCTCCCCCCACACTGTCACCGCCACTATCCGACCGCCCCCCCCCCCCCACCTCCCCGCTACCGCCACTGCAGGTGGGGAGGGGTTAGGCTGGTCCCCGCCCCTGTCCCACTCTTCTCTGACGGTATGTAGAGTATCGAAATTACCTCGGGTGTGTGGTGGTGGTGGTGGGGCGGGGGGGGGGGGGGGCGGTAGGCTGCCGGACAGTGCAGAGATGCCATTTTTCCTACTTTTATAGGATTTCCTACTTTTTGGAAAATTTGGATTGGACAATCAATCTTTCCTACATGCTTAAAAATCTGTTTTAGAGTATTTTTCTGTTAGTTTCAAGCTTTCAAAGTACAAATTCAGTGTCAGATCTCTATTCCTAAAGGTTATTTTCCTCCCAGTTGTTCCTAGAGAAAAAGTAGGAAAAGTGTTTTCTACTTTTCCTACTTTTTCATCAGTTGGGAGTGGCATCTCTGCAGTGGCAGCGGCAGTTGGGGGGGGGGGGGGGGGTTGTGGCAGGTACAGGTGGGGGTCAGCAGGCAGGCGGGTAGGCAGTGTGTGTGGGAAGTGTCTGCCAATATTGGTCGGAAATAGCACCAAACTTATACCTATTCACTTCCGTCCACCATAGTTTATAGATGATCATTTGTCGTCACCAAAGCAAGGTTTTTCAGTCCAGAGGACTGAAAAATATATTTTCTCTTGTCGTGATGTAATCGCCATTTGTTTACATTTCGAAAAAAGAATGAAAAAGATGCGCTGTTGTTTTATTTGTATCTGGTTGCATGGATGTAGGGGGCGCTTGCATTGCCACATTCATGTCGAAACGTCACGAATTGCATATCTTTGCCTGTCTACAGAATCGTTGGTTACATACAGGAGTGAAGACTTTGTGGTTAAAGCCCCATACCTTCTACCGTAAAACCCCAAACTTAAGCCGCGGCTCAAATTAGGGTTAGTTCCATAAATTTGTTCCAATGGGGCCTGTACTTTAAGGGTGTGGCTTAAATTAGGGTTTTAAATAACACTAAATTCAATGGTACCTCTGGCAAAATGTTATAAAAACAAGTCTAAACCAAAACTCAAGTCAGGGTGCGGCTTAAATTAGGTTTTACGGTAGAACACTTTTGACCTCGTCCATCTTATTTTACTCTGATCGCCCGTCAGTTTTGTGTTATGAAGTGTGCATGTTTGATCTGGATCGCCGGGAAAATCGCCGGACAATTCGACCAGCGATTTGATCAAGCATGCATATTTCAATGCATCATACTGACGGGCGAAAATACGATCGCCGAGGTTTAAAGTGTTTGGGGCTTAAAAGGGCGACGACTATCTTACTTATAAAAGTGTTTAAACAAGCCAGTAAAAATAATATGAAGGGTATTGGCTTTAGTTGAGGCTTAAATTGGATGCAGTAAGAAGAATGGTTACAGAAAAATACACGCTGGGTTGTTTAGGAACGCCAAACCGATTCTTTTAAAACATTTGATCTGAAAAGAAAAAAAGGCTCCCGTCGAACAAACTGTAGCTACCGCCCTGAGCTGTAAATTGCATGTTTTGATATTCAGTATGTACTTAGTAGTCGAAAAATAAATGATTAACTTCTCGCTTTCCAGCAAAGCCTTCCAGGAGGCGCTGGAGTGTCTGCCGGCTGTGAAGACCAACGAGGACAAGAAGTGAGTGATTCCCATTTTACTTTAAAATCCGAATATAAGCCCCATTTCACTATACTACCTACAGCAATACCTTACAAAGAAAGGTTTTTCTCCAAGGTCTTGTAATTTATATAACTTCAAAATAAGCCACTCTGAATCTTCAATGATGATTATCTGTCTTTAATGGTGTCAACAGTTGCCGGGTTATCCTGATGAAGATTATTAGCGCACTTTCATTAATAAATACTACCGGGTATTGTCCATCAAATACTGGAGTTTTGAGTCAGATACAGACGTCCAACGATAGAGTATAAGTGCAAGAACGGACGGTAAAACTTGCCATAATGACTATTTGTGGTTACAGAGAACTGGAGACTCACCTGAACAAGTTCCGGACCCAGATGCGCTTCCAGCTCATGTGTTTCCAGCCAGACAACAACTAAATAAATCAAACTTCCCACTGACCGAGGAACGCCGGAGTTATCTAACATAGCATTTCCTTTGGATGAAATCACATTCCTTTGTCGCGTCATAGATTAAAAGCTTATATTACTGATTGAAGAACAGAAAAAAGTATACAATCAATGTAGTGGGCCTTAATGTTTGTCCAAATCACTTTTCAGATAGGTAAGCGAAATAGCTACAAAAACAAATAGCCATAAAAGCACTGTGTTGCCTGCGAACATGTTTGAAACACTGCCTTCTTTTAGGATATGTTGGAAGTTATGTCGATGAAATTGATTATTTCTGCTTTAATTTGCATGGCTCAGAAACGCCAGTCATATTCCGATGTATCATAGAAAGAGATATGTGATTATTCTTCAAGTATACCAATTAAGTTATACTACCTAGGCGCGCCTACTGTAGGGTTATAGAATAAAAGAAATGTATTATATATCTAAGTAATTGTATACAAATAGTGTGTATATGCCTGTACAATAAAACATATTTAATGAATTATCAATTTTTCCTCTTTACTTATTTGATTAGCAATGGAATAATGGAATCGTTTCACAATTATCTCAAAATCATATATTGAGATAGAGATATTGCCCTGACTATGGTACGCATTAGAGATTTTACTGATACTATTAAAGCCCATGCCTTCACGATTTTGAACCTTGACAATACAGTTAAGGGCCGTACCCACTAGGCGATTTGGGCCTCGGCGATTGTATTTTCCGCTGATCGCCAGTCAGTATGGTGTATTAGAATATTCATGTTTGATCTGAGGTGCCAGGAAAATCGCCCGACGATTCACCTGATGATTTTATCAAACATCTTCATTTCAATATAGCATACTGACGGGCAACGAAGCCCAAATCGCCCAGTGGGTATGGGGCTTTAGGTATTAAAGGATCATTAGTAAAGCCCCATACCCACTAGTCGATTTGGGCCTTGTTGCTCGTCAGTATGGTGTATTGAAATATACATGTTTGATCTGAATCGCTTCGAAAATCACCAAGCAATTCGCCCAGCAATTTGATTAAACCTGTGTCTTTCAATGTAGCATACTGACGTGCAACAAGGCCCAAATCGCCCAGTGGGTATGGGGCTTAAGTATACAACACCGTGCCTGATCTAAAGGGCCATACCCACTAAGCGACTTGAGCAGCGACGGGTGACCATCAGGGTCGCCGGTAAAATCGTCGTATCAAGCTTGATATTTTACCACCGATCCTGTTTTTCAATCGCCCATCACCCAGAATGCACACCATATACCCACGGGGAATCACCCAGCGATTCATTTATAATCCAGTCGCCAGGCGTCTTTATCGGCGATTCTCCCAGTCATCCGTCGCCAGTTAACGGTCAAGTAGCTTAGTGGGTATGAGGCTTTTCGGTTTAATCAGGCTCATGATGAATAAAGGGGCGATCGATGAAGCGATTCATCCAGTACATACGGCCTTTGAAGCCTTATTCAAAGTATGACGATTTCGTTATCACCGATGGTGCGTTTCACGGATCGCCCATAAGTAAAATACATGTCTATATATTTGATCTGAATTGTTTATTCTTCATTTACAAGCGGCGACGCAAATTTATTTTTCATTTCCACACTGCTGTGTTTAGAAATAAGTTGATTATTCACGAAATGAATAGTAAATACCAAAATACCATAAGGCTGTTGCATTCATGACTAGAAACATAAGGCAATGAAGACAGTAATTTCCATGACGAAGGTTTTATTAACAGTAATACTTGTCTGATAGCTGTACAAGGGAAGTGGAGTCGAGGAGAGTTGGAGGCCTGGGTCTAGAGACCCGGCTACAGGGCTACAGAGGGGGGGCGAAGTGCCCTAAGTTAACGTCCACGGCTGGCAGAGGAACCAAAGATACTGTACCCACGGAAAGATAACCAATTTTTGGGGCAGGTAAGTCTACCAACAAGTGTGAGTGTGTAGAATTAAATAGATTTGGCCCTAAACATGAATCTGTTTAATTTCTTAGGATTTTTAAACCACAGATATTGCTAGTTAGCTTTCCAAAAGTATAGGATTGAATACCTGTATTATTTTAGTGACGTTTTCCAAGTTCTCTCAAAGGTGGCGCCACCCTAACGACGTTCATAATAAACGCCTCAAAGTGGGATATCTTTCTGAAGGTGTAAAATCTTTGAAGTGATCCACCAGAAAAAAGACCAGCTTCTAGAACGATGTCACCTTATCGTAACAGAGCATACCATTCTCAGATAAGATTTTTTTTACTAATACCAAACGTTCAGCTATATATAGGTGACATACACTGATGCGTTTTCTTGAGAAGTTTCTTTTCAAACATATCAAATAATGTTTTACGTGGAGTTTTGGGGTTTCCTTGCAAGAGGAGAAAGGATAGATCTAAATGCTGATTTGATTTTTGGTGTGGACGTTGAACATTTAAAGAAAATCTAAACGTCAGGCAAGAAATGTTGGTCATTGGTACTAAGTCGGACCGTTATGAAGGGGGATACCTAAGGGGTACATATTACAAAATAAAGCATATCCTCCTTTCAGACGGACACACTCAACAATAATTACCATAATAATATTATCCATACCTCCACTCATACAATATAACCATTTATTACACCTACACTGATTGATTTGTACATACTTTCTTTGGAATTACCAATAGTTTTTCCCCGTACCCGTCCATGCACGCCCTGTATTAGATGCAAGAATGTTTTTGTTATTTCCATACGAATTAAAATGTTGAATTTTTACAATAATGGCTCAAATTTTTCTCAGATAAACCATAGAATTTTTAATTGATCATGCAAAAGGACATTTCTGGATAACATTTTACAGTATAACATCGTATAGACAAAGTTCTATTTTCTTTTGAACCTTCTGATACCAATCAAACAAATATCTATTAAACGGACGACCGAGAAAAAGAAATTCACTGAGTATAGATCTATATCAATATTACATTTTACCTTACCAGAACTTACACACATTGACATGTATACGCTTTCACTCAAAATAGTTTTCCATACATCAAGTTTAAATAGAGTATATTTTTCGAGAATGCGACTTCTTCTGTACATAGTTATGATAAATAACTTTCGCCCATACTTGTATACATGTATATAGCTCTTTCCCACACGCTTCAACATGTGTTCCTATTCATAGACCAAAATCAATATCAGGTGGACTTTATGTGACATATCGACTGTCCCATTTACAAAAAGAGGGCCATGTGATATTTCCAAGCTCTTTAAATGAATTTTGACTGTGTATGTCAAAATTAAATCTAATTCTAAATTACTCAAAATATGCCAATGTTTCTTACAAGCAAGTCCCTCTGTTGCCATCTTTCGCCAAACTGACAACTACAACTACAATACTGGTGCCCTCTATCGAACATGTGAGAAACTACCCCGGCCCCCATGACGCTACATGAACTTGAGATGAGGTGAAAATGAGGAATAAGTCCGCCTATAAATATACTGAGGATGAACAACTCGACAATGTGTTGCGATGAAGAATGGAAATGAAAGAGAATAATGTAACATACAACAAACAATATTTAGCACGATAATATACAAAAAAATGTGTGATAACTCATTGGGTAGCTGTACAATGTTGGGGCATCCCGATCTCAGTTGATCAGTGATTGCCATTTGGTCAAAATAAATCAACTTTCTATTGTCCAGATGTATATTAGAATACATATACGCGTGCTTGTGCGACATGGATGGGATACAACATATCCAAATATCCCACCTCCTTCCTCTGCCTCTTCCAGTTTTGTGTGTAGCATTTTCGCCCAAACTGAGACAGACTTCAATAAATACAATATCACCCCAATCCCTGCAGAAACAATATGTAACAAAATAATATATAATTTCACAACGTATACATTCCTCAACGTCTCTGCTCTCTAGGCATAAACGAGGTCATTTTCTCAATCTAATATCATAAAGGATTCCCAAGATGCCTTAATTTCAGATGGTCATTTCCATTACATTTACATGTATTATATTAATATAATTTAAGCCAATGGACTGTGATATAAACCCTACTTCAGGCAGTACATACTCTAACAATTATCCCTCTAACGTTTGAGTATTGTTGTTCGGCATGAAATCCCCCCAGTCTCCCTTGGGGACACTTCCCTGCACTAAGTTCTGTAGACTAACTGAGGTAGACTGCTTTGCATGGAAAGTGCCCCCATCCAAACTCAATTAACTTGTAATATAACATGCACCTCTATGTGCCCCCCCCCCCCACTCCATTCTTCCGCCCAAACGCATCCAAACTAAATCGAAGTGCGATGGACGCGGAAAGTGCTCCTTTCTACCACATTACAATTATATCAAATTAATCTAGCAAAGAAATAATAAAAACCATAACATAAGGTCTCAAGTTGTGTTGGTGGTGATCGGCATAGCTGACAAATCTCACATGGCAGAGGATGTATCTGATTCTCCCGCCATCCCCTCTACCTTTATACATCTGGGCCTATCACAATAAGGTTATAATAATAATGTCATCCTGAAAAGAACGTGATCACAAATGCATCTAAGAACTGATTATCTCCCTCCGCGAGAAAAAAAGAAATCGTTGGCCAGGGTGTGTCAGGTCCATTCTAATTCATCAATTACGCCTGGAACAGTTTCAGATTTTCTCCCAAATACCACAAAAGAGATTAATATTTCCCAGTCATCCTATATCAAAAACCAATGCTTTCCTCAGGTCGCAATATGCGTTAAAGTAGACAAAAATTGGTAATATTTCTATATTCATGTTCAGAGCATTGACTGATCATGTCTATGTGGACCTATAGTATAGTACCAAATCATTGTTCTTTGGGGTGGACGAGGAACTGTGATCTTGTTTTTCTCCTTCCAGCGTCTGGCTGACCTAGTTGCGGCCAGGCTTGACCTACTTCTCGCCGAGTCTGACCCACTTTGGGAGCAGCTCGGGCAGATCTATGTTTGATGTCGGAGTAATTAGAGTCGGGGCCATCCTGAGTCGGCGGGTGATGGCCCACTCCGCCTCGTGTACAACATTCACTATAGCAAAGTCCGTGAAGTTCTCGTCCAAGTCGGTGAGCGGGCAGTGAGCGATGATAATACAGTGAGTGTATAGCAGATGCACATTGGCCACTGGTCACAGCCACCCACAAAACCTTCTCACACTAACGGTAGACTCTTCCCCTTTTATCATTACAAGTCTTTGAATTCTCTCAGTCTGTCAAGCAATAATGTCCTTTCTGTAACTCTATCCATACTGTTGTAGGGAGACTATGAAGGCGTGTAACTTGTCCACCCTTCATTGCCTTTAAGGTCGGGAGGAAGTGATATGCCCCCTGACCTGCCTTTAGACCTTACTTCCGCCATTGAGTATTTGGCGGCGGTATAGGCCCTATATTCTCAATCGGAGTAGTTCCGGGTTTAGTCACCAGGGTCGCCACCGTCACGGCCAGTCCCCACCACTACGGCACGTGACTACGTCTCGTGGTAGTGGTGGTAGTGGTGGTGGTGGTGGTGCTCGTGCACGTGATGATGCTCGTGTCTTTGCACGATGACGCGTTGATCGCCGTTTCCCGTTTCTTTTCCGGTTCCGGCCGCGCCATTTCCGGTCGCGCCGTTTCCGTTTCCGGCGTCGCCGTCCTTCACCTTGGGCTCGTCCTTAGCCGCGGCCGCTGTTGCGTTGTTCCAGGCGTGCTCCCGCTCGATCCACTCGGCCACCTGCTGCATCGCCAACTTCCGGTTCCGCTCGCGGTTCCGGTGCCGACGATGGTGGTGCGGCGACACAGCGTCGGGCACGTTGGGCGGCAGGCTGACGGGACGCAGCTTATGCGTCTGGTTCTTGTTGGGCGTCGACGCCATCTGCAACGTCGGCGGCGACTGGGGCGACGTCGTCGTCGTCGTCGTCGTCTTCTCGGCCTTCGTCTCCACCGCGCGTTCCATCTGCCGCGTCCGCGTTGTCGCCACTTCCGCCGCCACTTCCTCTTCCGGTCCCAGCGTGCACTGCTCTACGTCATACGACCGCGACCGCGCATGCGCGACGTCCCCCACTTCCGGCGACTGTTGCTGCAGCTGCTGGTGGAGTCGCCGGGCATTGTGGGATCGGGAGCGGAGCTTGGCGTCTCTGGGAGACGCGCGGTGGTCATGTGACCGTCGGTGGTTGGGGCGCGGGGAGAGGAGGTCGGCGGGGGCGGAGGTGTTGTGTAGCAGGGAAGTCGGGTCGTCGTTCTCGATGCCCGCAAGGTCCAGGTAGTAGTTCCGCCGGTCCCTGCTTTCCTCACACGCCGGGAGGGGGCGTGTCGCCGCCGAACACGAGTGGTGCTTCCGGTGGTCGCTGTTGTGGCGTCTGAAAGGTGATTATGCGAAAGGTTATGTATAATACTATATATAAGGTTATATGCAGTCATATTAAATGATGTAAAAAGCAAGGCCAACCATGATGATAATTACTTATTAAAACCTTCAAGAATAGCATAGATTTCTTTCTTCTCATTTTGCAATGATTATGTGCGGGTGTTTAACAATATATTAAAACGTATGGGCTCATGAGGTTAAGGTAAAACATAACTCTTCATGCTAATAGAACTATCAATAGAGAGCAATGCAGTTAACATTTGCTGCATGTCAGTGATTATTAAATTTCACGAATATAAGAATGACATGAACTAAAATCATGACAAAGATGGAATAGCAATTGTGAACTTTTTAAAAGCAGTTGTAATTTCTGGATACCCAAATCATTTTCCGCAATTTCACTGAGCAGAATATCATTGGGAGACAACCCAAAAATACCGGCGGTATTCACGGAAAGACACAAAACACTTTCTGCATGCAGCTTCAAAGAATTGAATTGTAAATTTATAATAGGAAATTTTTTAGGCATTTTTCATCAAACCCTTCCCAGCATCTATCAAACGCTCCCCCCACCCCCCACCCCTGGAGTAATAACAGTGCCTTTTTATTAACCCAGTTCCGGGCGGAGGGGCCGAATCTCACGCCTCATCGACCGACGACCAACACGGCCCGGCCAGCTGCTGGGCCTTCTTTTAAAACGCATTCTTGTATTACTATTATTCCTCGCTCCCCGATGACTAGCATTAGTCAGCGTTCCCCCCTACCACTCCCCCACCCGGCCGGTCCCAGGCTGGGAGGGGGGGGGGGGGGGTGAGGGGGCCTCAGCACACCCCCTTTTCACGCCCCTCCCACCCCAATGCCGCGCGCCGATGACTCTCAAATTGTTGGGGGGGGGGGGGGGGTACTTCCTTAACATTTGTTTAGTTTTAGATGGAATTGCGCCTTGTACTTCTAGTGCAACCATGAAAATACATTTTATGTGCATGTTTGGCCGTTCTTGTCCCTTTTCAATTGTCTCGTGTCATTTGAAAGATGAAATCAAGGTTTGTAATCCCCCTCCCAAGCAGACACATGCATGGCCATTTCAAATTCAGGTTTGACGCGGCAATTCAGTGTTATCTCTATGGCATCGTCGCGTCCATTGCCATCTGGCTTTTTGAGGATGACTTTTGAAGGTTGACCATAAGTTAGTTATTGTCCACCATCCTTTATCCTTATGATAATTTGAATAAAAATGGGCATACCCAATGATGATGTCAAGGATGTAATCTTTCACATTATTGACTGTATACTTTTTTCCACGAAAATTACTGCTCCATTAAATGATCCTCCCATCGCACTCAAAGTATACCCCCTTCCCATGCCCACAACCAACTAAACCGCAGTCCCCCTTTTTTACCTTCTTCCCCTTGGTCGGTCCTTTTTACCCTCTTTACCCACGACCAGGTGGGCCGTTCACAGCCACCAGAGAACTTGGACTCACATTGAGACTATGCACTACTTTTGGGAGATAATGGGATTTCTTCCATAGGCGCTGGTGTGGTTATGGCTATTACGTTGTATTCACAGACTGCCATTACCAATGTGCATTATTTATGTATTCTGGGAGAAATAGAAGAAGGATCCGTGTGTAATGAACTGTGACTCTAGGTCTAATAGTTAATATAGGGACCCTGCATCCCTCCTATGGGACTCTCAGATAACTAGGTGCTGTTATGAACAAAACCAGTAAGACGATACCAGAGACTGGCCAAAATTTTTGTATGTATTTTTGGAGTCATGGAAGTAGGAGTGTATCAAATTAGTGGTGTTAGAACCAGGTTCTTTTTGTGGAATGCACCATATACCATTACAAGTGAACTGAATATACTATGCTTGTGTAACGATCTGATACTTAATGACCAATTAACCCAAACTCATCATACCAGCACCCATGTGGCGCACCAGTAAACGACCACTGGTAAACCCCGGAGTGCACTCTCTTCATAATCCAACATCTTTGCACATAAGTCGGCCGGCGTACCTTCAAAGGCCGCACGCCACCCCAGCCCAGGGAGGAAGTTTGAGTTTTTTAAGGGCCTTCTTCCCACAACAAGGTCATCATTCCAGGCGGCCAGACGTAAAGCAGGCGGTGGGCCGGGGGGATCTGAAGGGTCTGAAGACCAGGGGAGGGAATCGGAGAGGGGGAAGAGCCTCTCTGCACTAATCTAATTTCATGCAGCGTAAACTGGAAATGCCAATGACCAAAGTGTTTCCCAGGGACTTGGGAAACTATATTAAGATATCAAAAGTCTATACGGTTAAAGATATTACCTTGTAGTGGACGTGGTATATCTTGTGTATAATGGAAATAGCTGGCAATTAGTACTGAACTAATTAGAATTTACTTTGATATCTCTATACCTTCTCTTTTAACTTCAGACAGATTTAGGGGGCTATGGGGTTTGTTTTCTGTTCACCACTCAATATAAATGCCAAAAAAACTCAATTTCCCCCCCTTTCCTTCTTTCCAACTTCATGTATAAAATCAACATTTATGATTTTGGTTTAACTTTTTAACTTTTTATCAGGCATTCAATGATAAGCAATCAGCTGAACTTCAGGATTGTACTAGATATACTAATATTCCTGGGGTTTCCCTTGGCTCCTATAATCCGAATAGGAATCTGCGGCCTTCCTACATTCAGTAAAAAATCCTGCACACCCACGGCCTTAAGCAAGTGATGGACCACTTCAGGAGTAAAATGTGTTAAACTAATATATGATCAAAAACTAAATTTTAAACTCACCTTGCCCGGTGGTGTTGCCGCTGCTGCTGCCGCTGCTGGTGTCTCTCCATGTTCTTCTGGACCAGCTCGGCCAGGTGCCTCTGCTCCACGGTGGTCAGCTTGGGCTTACTGGGCGTCTTGGTCGGGGGGGCGCCTCCTCCTCCTCCAGGGCACGACAGGTTGTTCTTCACCTCTTTGTGGTGCACCTGTGGGATAAGAGGTTGAGAATCACACGTCTGCCCTCTAACTGCTTTGTTCAAGTGTATCACTACTTCTACAGCATACCATATATTGTTATATCATTATTCAAGTATTTCACTACTTCTACAGCATACCATAATTATATTGTTATATCATTATTCTTTTATTGCAAGAATTTAGAATGCAGAACCGGCGTTATGAGAGCATAACCGTTCTCTAGACAGGCGATCACAATTTCTTTCCATGGGGATCAGATGACCGCATATTAATATATCTTAATATATGTAATACTATGTTAGAAGGATATTCAATCGAGAGATGTACGATACATAACTACACAACTATCATTTAATTATTCAAGTTTATGGGGGTTAAAGGTAGAATCTGTGTCTGTATTTCCCCTTGGCGAGCATCGGTCAACGTATACCCCTCGCCCCTCTAGCTTGCCAATCAATCAAACTTATCTACATAAGGTAAGGTAGGAGAATGCAACCGCCAGCATACTAGCTAGGTGACTGGGGACATCCCTACGGAACAGACAAGCGTAAGTCCAAGATATAACCAATTGGTCTTCATTTCTCCCCAAACAAAACCCCATCTCCACACCCCACCTTCTGTTCCTGTCCAGCCCCGCACGACTCGAGGTTGAGCTGCTCGGTCCGGCTGAGCTGCTCGGCCTTAGAGATGTTGTCCAGCTTCAGGTCCTTCCCTGACAGCTTCGAGTTGTCCAGGTCCTTGTTCAGCTTACTCTCCTTGGTCCGGTTGTTGGACTCGGGCCGGTTCTTGTTGTCCCTGGGGGAGGTGGTGCCGGCGGTGGTTCCGGTGGTGGCGGTGGTTCCTCCAGTGACCTTGGAGTTGTCCGGGGACACGGTGAGACGCAGCTTCAGCGTCTTGGTACCAGAACGAGGCAGGTTGATGGAGGAGCCCACGGCGTCGTACAGCGACCGGAGGAGGCTGCCCAGGTCCTGGAGGAATGGGGGAGGAGATGATTATATTAGTTGATTAAGGAAAACTTAATATAATATACACCTTTTAGTTATGATTGTTTCGTTGCTGGGAAGGTGCGTAGTTATCTCTACTGATGCCACCTCAATGTATTATTAGAAAAGTTAATTTGTTTTGTCTGAAAAAGTCAATGAATTTAAAATGCGTTTTCCTAATGTTATTCTGGATTATATTTTGGAGTTTAACATATTATTTTGAATATCATTAAACATATTTTACATATCCAAGATTTTAGAATCAAATCTGAACATCTTACTTGTAACGCTTTAACTTTCAGCAGTTTCACATGTCATTTATCAGACCATGTGAAACCCCATTTGACCCCTCCACATAATGTCTCTCAACTATAAAGATGATCCTATGAGCCCTTTTATCTTTTGCTAATAGGGTCATTTTGGAATAGTCATGGTACCCACACGAACTCATAACTTGTTATGTTACTCCAATACATCATAGATCCAACAGTAACTGTCATAATAATCTATAATTAAGTAGTAAAGAACTAGGTTCTGAGCGACCACCATAGCTTGTTACTCGTATTAGCGAACCGAGAAGATGGACTTCTGGGTGCAAACCGTTTCACTTGTAATTAGTCCAATAATCATCTCAACAGCTATAAAAGGTCGGGAACACCACCAATATCAATATGACACTTGCACTCAAAGCGTGCCTGCAATTTCTCGTTACCTAAACGTAATTCATTAGCTACAATAAAAAGTCTCTTTTTTTTAAATTACTTTTTTTTACATGGAATAACAGTGGAAATAAACTGTATCAAACCCAACTCCGCTAGATGGTCTCAAGGTTGTTTTATTGTTCGATAATCAAGTGTGAATCAACATGTTTCGGTCGGCAAAGACCTTCATCAGGATTTCTTTTCATTTGCATTTAATTTTTGTATCATATTCTTTTTCATTTTACCTTTAATACCTTGTATAATAATACCGAAAACCAGTGGAAACCTTGATGTTTTTGATGAAACAAAATCCTTAAAAACGTTTCTTACCTCTTTGGTAATTTTTCCCTTCCCATCGAAGTCGTACAGCGTAAACGACCATTCCTGTTTGTCCGACCCGGCCACCGACACGCCGCACTCAAACTCCTGAAAAACACAAAATATGACATTTAATCCACAATTACAAACGTTTTTCGGCATATTTGACCATGTTGTAGTTGAAAAATAAGAGTTTTTGAAACACAATGTTGGAAGGTTTTGTCATTGACATGAATGTATACATATGGTCAGTAAGGCATAATCAAGGTAATAATCAAGGTATGCATTGCATTTCTAAATTACAGCATTAAAAAGTTTTGCTTTAAGAAATAAAGAAGTGGCGTAGTTTACCAAGAAACAGTTACAACTCTATCGCAATAGATTAATTCAACATAGTCGCCGGAGTTGCAGACCCAATTTATAGACGACTCCACGCCAACTTGTAAAACAATACTTGGCCGTTTCCGTAATAATGATTGCCCTTTCCATGACCCAGCGCCCCCCGTTTTAGCCGTGCTATTAATTATGTATAAATATAGCCCATATATGGCCGGCTGAGCGCCTCTCCCTGAACGTCCGCTGTGACCCCTGGGCCGGGCCGAACAGACCCAATTACCCCCAGAGTGACATCCGGGACACCGACACACCCAGCACTGTATAGTGATACTGTGAAAAACGACTGGTAAGGGAGGATAGCTTTTAAAAAGTACGATCAGCGGACGTGAAATAGAATATATCGATTGAAATTTTGCTGGCTTCCAATCTAGTTCCGGCCCAAAACAATCAGTCCTTGCTATGGCTATATTGGAACGATCAAAAACAGTATGGTATCAGGAACTGCAACGGGTCTTCAGGGTTTTGTCCCTGGTTCTGTCCTGCATGTACGGAAACGCCCTGATTCCTATTCGGGTTAATTAAACAGTTCAAAGGGATGAACTGTGACCAAAAATGAGGGTATTTGGGAAGTAGACCTCCAGTGCAATGAACTGTGACCAACTGCCTGTGGGTTAACTTTACAGCTGAACATATCAGCAACCCTGTGGCGCCACAGTGAACCCTAAAAGCCCCTCCTTTCTGAACCAGAGTTCTTTGCTGAGACCGAGAGCTGGCACACCAACATAGTGTGTGTGGAGTCCCTTACTGAGCTCTGTGATCAGCCCTTTATGTAATCTGCCTAGAGCCTCTCAAGATTCTATTCCAGTGGAAATATTATAATATAGCGATATATGGCAAGATCGATTTGACCGTTATAGAGATATCGTTCACATTGCACAATACCTTTTGCAGACAAATAGCAACCATTCTGAGTCATTCATAGGCATTGAAAGTTAGAATTATTGATTCAATGAGAAAAAGAACAATTATATAATAGTGATGACACCAAGGGTACCACCTAAAACGTGATAACCTTCTCAGACTTGATCAGATTGAAGCCACCAGTTGTGACTAAGTAGAAAAGGGGGCAGATAACTCAATAGGATCGTATTGGACTTCAAACCAAATTCTCGACTTCTTTGATTAAAATTCCTGGCCAGTTCCGCGTCCCAATCACAGACCCCTTTTCTCCTTATAACAGGCCTAACTAGCCGTGGACCGTCTGGGGGGAGGGAGTCCGCCTTTGGGAACAGCCCCATGACCGGCCGCCAGACGGAGCCACCTGCGCATGGCCGAGATAATAGGTTAATTAAAACCTATTACTTAGGGCAATTAGTGGGGATCCGTTAGGGCCCTGTGTGCAGGGGGTGGATCTGTGAGGGCCTGGAGGATATATCACCCTGTTACCAGAGCTGTATGAGCAAAATGCCTGTTCTTATGAGGAAGTATAAGTTAAGTATCGTTAACAACCAATGGTGACTCTGGATTCTGTAGGTCTGATATTAGTGTTATTTTTCGTATCGTACTACATGTATAGAGAAGAATGCTTACTTGTTTTCAGAATTAGACGCATATTAAACTTTTGTCTATTTCGCTGTATCCAGGACTACCCTTTAAGAGTAGTAACTTTCCCGACTTTTAGTGGCATCTCATTATTTCCCCTTTTTACCAACGATTATGGTGCTGTAATTTTGGCACTGTTATTCAATATAACAACACTTCGTCCACTGATGATAATATACCTGGTAATATATCTATTATCTAGCAACACTTCGTCCACTCATACTATTGTTAATTGCATTGGGCGTATCATATTTTATTTCTTTAGTTTACTTTACAACCACAAGTATGTGCTTCCAAAATGATACTTCTAATTACCAGTAATTGCACTTTTGTCTCCAACACAACACAGACACCAACAACGATCACAGTAACATGGACTCTGGTGGTAAACCTTCAAAGGACGATCTGGGGAATGTTAAAGAGATCAGGTACTCCTTTGATGTTTGTATAGCATCGGCTTTATTACTTTTCCTAAATGACTTTAGATACATTCTGGGGCCAGAAAAGGGATCTTTAATGACTAAACCGTTCAAAATTATAGAAAATTATGTATGTCTAATAAGGGTTTACAAATTCATTCTGAGCGATCATGTATTGACATACAACATGTTCTTTCCCACACCCATTGCTGCTAAGATTATAAGTAATTTGATTCCGTTTATGAAGGAAGCAGGTATTTATTGTTTACACAGCCTTGGCTGGGTCCAATATTAAGTTCTTCTTTTTTTGGAAAAGTAAAATAATTATCCAAATTTTGTACATGTTAAACAATCTATCCAACTACGAAACAACCAACAATATTTGAATCTATATTTCAGTTTAGATCCTGCCACAGAATGTGTGTGACGCACCCCATCTGATATACACACATAATCTCAAGTGCATTAGCCATTAAACACCGCGACCACCCACTAAATAACAATTGTCTATCCATAATGAGCCTTGGCGAGAACAATAGCTTTGCCATAATGGGCCTCATGAGGGCGTGGGACCATGTATAAGTAAGCTTTGATCCTGGGGGTACAGATACACTATCTGATCCCCCAAATACCTGTAATCTGGGTGCCCCACCTATGATCACCTCACCCTGCCCACCTGTAGCCCTTTGATCTGTACAAAGACCAGGCCTGTGATCCCACACCTTACAAGCTGTATCTATAATCACTTTGATTTACTATGGGTAATAAGCACAGAAATAGTTGCATTAAAACTGACTTGTTTACTACAGAGACATACTTAAGGGACATCAAGGGTAGCTTGCTTGTGCCAAACCTAATTTTGTTTTCTGGATTCGTTTATCAAAGGGAAAAGATCAAAAGGAACATAACATTTATTTTTTTGTTTGGACACTTAACTGAGAGGCCTGTTGATGTGAATCAGGATTTCATAGTAATACTGAATGATGAAATTAGAAATATATGTGGAGAATGATAAGTAGAAGTACATTTAATGAGTCTGTTATAATGTTGAAAATGGCTCATTTTGTTGCAATAGCTGCTGTTTGGGAAGTCTACATTTAGATAGCAGTTACCTGGACATGCTAGATTTGTATGAGTTAAACTAAATAGGTTCTTCCTGAAAGGTTAGGCATCAGGCTCCATGCAGGGTAGGTTACCAACACTACAGTCCCATGTTTCTTGCCGAATGTACAGTAATCCCTCTGACAGTCATTCTGGACCCTATAGGATATCCCTAGACAAATCTCCTCCTGGGTTTGGACCTCTGTCCACGTCAGCAACCCTACCCATAGACTCTGTCAGTACAGAGTGTCCTTGGGTGATAATTGGGTGTAATTGGCGGACTATAAAGCTGGGCATCTCACGGACACATCCGTTTACATGCAGGCCCATATAAGGATCCATTCAAAGCGTTAGGCCTTCTTTATTGGAGGTACCTCACTGAGTTTTGATTGTTTTAGTATCACTAATGACATGGGTATGTGTGTGTAAATCAGTGCTAATTTGTGCGTGTTCCTTTGAACATGCTGGTAATGCTCTTTATAAAACAATAAACCCATATAGCCATTGGGTTGGCTATGAAGCTTGTGGATTCTGAAAACATTAGCTGTTGATCACCGTCTTATCTATGCAGATAGAGAAATACCATAGCCAAAATTTCATGCAAAAACCAGCTGAATATTAGCCATCACAGCCAACAATATCTGAGATTTGATGTCTTATGTTTTTTTGGTAATTTTCATATGCCATGCATGGAGACGTACACACTACTTGTATGTAACTGGATATGTATATTGTATACTCCACTCAGTAACATTAGTAGCCAGATGCGTCTGCACATGCGTGTGTGGCATCTTATGTTGGGGTACCATGGGGTCAGTATTTTCTGTGGAATGCATTTTCCGTTACAGAAAAATCCCCAGTTCGT
Organism: Lepidonotus clava; assembly: GCA_936440205.1. NCBI lineage: Eukaryota > Metazoa > Annelida > Polychaeta > Phyllodocida > Polynoidae > Lepidonotus > Lepidonotus clava. The sequence goes on along the minus strand of OW387140.1, from coordinate 45,158,519 downwards.
ATTGCACAGATACTTCAATAGTACAAATATCACAATATCTTAACCCCTGGGACCTCCCCCGAAGTGACCAAGACCTGGTGGCCGCTATGCTTGCCCCCCTACAGAGCTGACCAAACGGTTGGAGACATAGCTGACATGCTCTGAATGTTCAGTGTCCGCCAGGAGGTATAGGCTATGTTATGATTAGTACTGTCCCCAGTAACAAAGAGGCCTGAAAACTCAACGTCGTAGCTATGTACTGCAGTCCAATCTATAAATTGGAATTACATGTACATATCATAACCACATTCGGAATTTCCTCTCCTGTTGGTCATTTCCAAGTAAGAGAGCTTCCGTGGAATATAATATCTCTTGACCTGCCTCGAAGTGGGATATAAGAGTGTTTGCCTTTTGCTCTGTACAAGGTAATGATGACTGAATATATAGGGGTGGGATCAACAGCAAGGAAAGGTGGTCCAACAGACACCTACGGGAATCAAACCACTGGACCACCCTTCTCCCTTCGCTCCCTAAATATGTGAATACATATGTAACGGCCAGATTATGATGACACCAAGGACCTAGCCGTTGTTTGATCATGAATACCAAGGGAGAACTAGAAATAGGAGGTCAAAGGTTGTATTCTACATTATGGTCGTTGTTGATTTGCAATAATGGAAAGAATAACTATACTTATCACATCTCTTCCATGTCACTTTAGCAAAAATTTTGTCACGATTGTAGGCACTGCCATTGTTTAATGCTAACATGGTCTGCTTGTAGATTATTGCAAGAACATTTTCACCAACATGTTGGTAAATTTTATCGGTTATACTTGCAATTATATTGTCAATCGCAGCAACAAATCGGCATAACATCACAAGGACAGAGTGGGATATAGCCTTTACTCGCTGTATACACTCGCTGTGTTTTGGCCTCCCACAAGGTGGCGTAAGTCACTGTGTGTGGTCCCCTCACCTTCTGACCCCCTCTGACCCAAGCCCTCAGCCCCTGTACTACCCTACATCAGGACCCTATCAGCCATCAGGGCGTGAGGGCTGTGAGGGCTGTGATGTGAGTGTGGGGGGCTGTGATGTGAGTCTGACTCAGTCAGGTGTTAACAACTGATCAAGGAAGGCTCCGCGTGTGGGCTAGACTCAAAGAGAACATCTCTGCCACTATCTTACATAACTCTTATTCTCATGTTAAAATTGGATAAATGACACTAAACCTGATTATAGGTCATTATTTTAAGGTAGATTAAGTCCGTAGATGTTTTTCAGATCGTACCAAAAAGAAACCCTGCTGATTGGGTAAAATAACCAGTAGTAAAATCTAATTATAATCTGGAAACCTGAGGCTGTTACCTAGCAACCGAGAAACTACTCTTTTCTTCATTGCAGATATCCAGACGTTGTAAAGGCATTAAGGCAGGTCCAGACATCTTGCTCCTCCCTTTCTCCCCTTTCTTCATCCCCCCCCATCCAATGCATTGAGCTGCTCATTACTCACTTTACCCCAGCCCCCCTCCCCCAACTCAACCCCCCCCCCTCCCCCAATAACCGGTGGGCCGTGAGGAAACAATAGCAGGTCGGGGAGTGTGTAATGGGCCGGGCACGATGGGATTAAGACGAACCGCCGGGGGGCAGCGGAAAGGGGGGTTGTGTGTGTGGGGGGGGGGGGGGGGGGGGGTAAGGAAGAACCCCTGGGGGGGGGGGGGCACTGCCTCTTAGAGGGTAGTTACAACAAAACTACAGCCCCCGGATTTCTGGTAAGATAGCTCTCTGCTTTGATTTAACAGCCCCTATTTTCTAAGATGTTAATGGCCAGCCCATTGTTTTCACTATAGCCATACCATTTGCCTACAGACAAAGCTCAGAAATAAGTTGTTACCTCAAAATTGTAACACACACAATCATGGTGGCTAATCCTTGATGGTTATTCCCTGAATAGAATACCCAAACACAACAGCTCCAACCGTATCATGCCCCTAACAGCCCCCCTTTTGGGACTCAGTTAGAGCTCCCCTTTTTCCAGCCTTGATGACAGTCACAGCCACAGCTCCCGGGCCCATTTTGCAGTGGGTACCAACACCTAGGTGGAGTGCCCCCCACCTCCCGAGAGATGAACATTGCCCGCCCCTTGCCAATGCCTCACCCTACCCAGCAGCAGTGCCATAGTAGCCCCCAAGATGGCGTAACAGTATAATCTGATCTGGAGTAATAGTATCTGATTGAAATTATGGGAAAATCACGTTACGCTTTGTTTGAAAGCTGTATTATGCCTGTTTCTTTCCTCTCCAGGATACTGACTCATGTAAGGTCCCAGAGCTCAGGGCGATAATCCACAGATTAAGCACAACTTGATGGGATAAGATGGAGGTGGGGGCGGGGGCGGTTGTTCCAGGCACCCATGGCAGACAACCACATTACCAATTGAAGGAACCATAGCCGTAGTAACAATATCTTCTTTTAATTATGAGAAAACAGCATTATGTTTCGATTTTTCTTTGCACATTCATAGTTTTTGTTCTTTGGAGTCACGTGATTTTCAAGAGTGCCATGTATTGTCTTCGAGCAATTCCGTAAAGATTCCACTTTTTAAACTTACATCGGCTGACTGAAATAACTGCAGCAGAGGCCTGCGGTTAGCTTGCACCTGCTTTAAAATGTGCCACTTTAACGGCATTTGACCCTGTATACCTATGGATGTGATATCATGCTATGTCAACGGTTGAACAAAGCATAGTATTCACTTAATTCAAGGAAAGTCACTCAGGATTTCTTCTACCAATTCTTCTATGGAAAAGAACACACAAATATCAAATATCATCTGAAATCCTCTATAGAATAAAGTAGTTACAATCTGCACCGTTGAGCAATTCAAAGGCGTTTGAAACGTCTACCTGTGACCTATAACCTGCTCGGAGCAGGTCCGGAACTGCTCGCCTCCATTAACAGTTTTGACTCAGACTCACTTAATCTAAAAACCCAAGACCTTTTTGCTGGCATGTGAAGTGGTGTGGTTTGATGGAGTGTCCCCGCGCCGCAACCTGAGTTAACCGTGGGGTCTTAAAAGGGGGGAGGACGGCCCGGGGCGGTATCCGGGGGAGAGTGGAGCGGTGAGCGGGGCAGTATCCGGGGGGAGAGTGGGATGAAGATGACCTGAGCAGAACACAATGACTCAGCAGGGGAGGGTGAGCAGCTCTCACTGGGCATCTCCCCCCCCCCCCTGCACGCCACCCTGGAGCGGGGGGGGGGGGAGGGGGTATAGACGTTGTGCAGATGACGTCACATTTCCTGAAATGAACTGGGCGCCATATTGTCAATTTAAGATCATCATTAATTGCACTTCCACAGATCTTGGAACAGTTATCTATGCCATGTTTACAATAAACAAAATGGCTGAACCATAACCAACCGATATATTACCTTTAAGGAATGACAGACTTTGGATCTATTTTTACAGCCTCTTGATTATGGTGGTCACGTGACTAGGTCTGCACTAGGCGCTGGGATAAACGCGCATGTAATTACAATTTAGAGATTCTATTCCTAACCTGATGGTATCTCTTCCAAGAAAAGTTCCTACTAAATGTGGAAGATTTCAAGGCAGCATGGACCCCTTCACAGAAACATTTTTTTCCCTCCAAGCGCCCCCTCCCCTACCACTCTCAACAACCCGGATCCCTCCCGGGCTCCAACATGCCCTCTCCCCTCTAACCACTCATCCTCTTGCCCCACAGTGCCCCCAAACCCTTCCATCCATTCCCACTCCCTATCAGGCCAAGCCTATCTCCCCCAACCAGTGGGCCGATCGCACGCTACCTGGGCGTCCAAACAGAAAACCAATATGGCGGAAACAACGTCATCCATAAAAAGTCATGCAATTGTCAGACCGACAAAGACTCTGAAAAACACATGCATCAAACTCCATATATCATCCTTAAAAAGAGGGATTTTACTTGGTTATTAATGTATCCCTGCATGAATGCCTCCTTTCCTACCAGCCCGCCGTCCCACAATGCAGCGCGCCGGCCGGCGGTGACGTCATCACGCCTCACGTGATCTAATTACCATGACGACGCGCGGCAAACAACACCTCTGGGTAAATGAGTTTTGCGCGGCAGATCGCATTTCGGGGAAGATCTTATCTCCGCTTCATCATTATCGGACTCTTTGTATGCAGACAGAGATAAATCGACTCCCCCCCCCCCTGCAGTGATCCAGCATCGGCCACCTAATTATTTTACCCCACTCAGAGCTCAATTCTTTCACACACCCTGCCCCACCTCCTCACATGTTTCATGTGGTTTTGGCCACTGGATTATGGGGGATTATAAACATGGATTATTCGCAATTTCGTGTTTATTCCATGACAAGTTACACAGACTGATTAGACGTGATGTAAACATTAATCCATGGAGAATGATAATTTGGTTCTTGATTAAAACAATTTTTTTGAATGAGGCAATGAAATTGATTTATTTTTATTTCCTGTTACTTTAAAAATGTGTCATCGGCTTGGTGTATCTCCAGGAATCTACAGCTGCATGGTCAAATCAAATTCCCTCTCACTAGGGCGCCAGCTGTGAAGGATGAGGAAAACCAGGTGATGGAATTTCACCTAATCCAATATTACTGGAAATTAAGATCAATGGCTTTCTTATCCTTATATTCCTTAGGGAAAATCCTAATCTTATTCAAAATGACCTCTGTGATTTTGAATGAGGAAGGAACCAACGGAAACACCATGGAATAAGTAAACAAAGGAGGAACAGTGAAAAATAGATTTTCTGTTTAAAAATAAAGGGAGTGCATGGGAGAAAGGAGTGTTCCTCTTTTCTGTGGTGTTACCTTTCCCTCCACTGACATGTTCTCATCAGTAACTGTCTCCCAGTACACTGTTTGTCCATTAATACCGCCAACCCCCGCTAGGGGGACACGGAGCGCCCCCTGTGGCCGGCCCCCACACTACACGACGTCACGTGACCCCGGTGGCGCCCTCTGACGGACGAGCTGCTCACTGACTCGGCTTGTTTCCGGCGAGCTGCTCAGTTAGGAGGCCATTTTGGAAAAGGTAACTTTACTTGTAACTTCTAGGGTGATTTCCGAGAAAGTGTCAGTTTTAAGTGAAATGTTCCTGGGGAAATTCCAGAAGCAGCTTCTTTGCCAAGACGAGATGTCTGGATAATAAGATAAAGCCCTGATTACCCTACTACTTCTGAAATGATGTCCTTTCGCATGTAGCAGTTTACACACTGAACTTACTTCAAGTCATACCACAAACCAGCAAAATCTACCAGCCTGTCCATCTGGTTGCTGTTTTGTTAAACTTCTTATTACAGGACCTGTGGGAACCAGCAAATTGGGTCATGACACCTTAATTTAGTTCTACTCTCATCCTCTATGTATTGCTAGTGCTTTTTAGCCTGGCAAAGCCAATTGTCCCTTTTTAGTACCTTATTTTCAACTGCCCTATGATTTTCCAACAGCTTTTAGCATCCAGGACAATTCCAATTCAATCAGCTAGATTGTATGTTAATTTCATATAAGTTACTCCTCAAGACAAGACACAATGCATTGAGTGTAAACGGTGTGCAAGGTGTGGTAGATGGAGGTGGCTATAATCCCATCAAGGCCTGCCGTAATCCCATCAGGGGTAGGAGGCAGATTGACCCACAGTGGGAACTGCTCACCGCCAGTAACTCACGACCTGCTCAGGTCTGAAGGGGAGAGGTCTGACAGTATGACTGTATGTGGCCAACACCCATGGTGTTTGAGGCGATTTTCATCAGGTTGGCTGACGTATCAGTGCGAAAAATAGTCTGACAATTAGTTCGTCTACCAGATTTGATATTTCAACGCTGATGCAACCTGAATCAGCCTATGGTTAATCAACCGCCAATTGGAGAGGTGCAGAATTGGCCTGTTGGTATGTGATTCAATGGGGCAATTGTAAGCTGAACAGGAATTTGGGATTTTGATGTGTATAGAGACTACTACAAGACCATGGCCTTCCCAGTTGGAAGTATTAAACGTGCCTCTACATATAATCGACGATCCCAGTGCGAAACTCGAACATAACATATATAGATAAACGGATCTCATATTACATTAGACTTGAATTGGCTTTTAATGAAATGTTGGCCACACCTACCATGGGTAATTGAGAGTGTTTCCTGACCTATATTACACTACTTGATAGATGTTATAGACTATCAAATCAGACTATAGGCCTACATAAAACATATGGAGGCAGGAAGTACATTATTACACATACTCTATAAATAGCAATGAATGTGTTATGAAATGCGGGTAATTGTTCTGCCTCGGCCTAAATAAACATGTACAGGGATCGAGTTGTCTTTGATCAATCAGTGCTAAAACTGGCACTTGTTACCATGCACCAATGAGTGGTGCGTGTGTTTGGCAGTGTCCATCTCTAAAGGGTTATGCTGCATGGATTAATATCGGCCAATTGAAACATTACTCATGGTCCAGATTAAATTCTGTAAATACCCAGTGATTATCATCACAATAAATCGCTATCTCTTTGAAAGGCAGGAGAATAGCGTAGCATGGAGTCCCTCATTTTGCCAAAGTGATTCAGTTATGAATCATAACTCTGCCCACTTCACTTCACAATACCCACAGCCAACTCTAACGGCACTTGATGAAAACCTCCGCTCTCCAAGCAGATCCTCCCACCATTAGCACTCCCTCATTATCGCCCAGAGACATGCCTGTGCTTGGAGTCGTGGCTTTAAAGGCTGCGTGTGGAGGGTAGCGTTTGACAAGGCTGTGCTAATTACTTGAGGTGATTAACATTAATTCACCAGAGCCCTTCTCGGCCCAACCTCCACATTAGACAATGGGGACAACAGAGGGCGGGAAAAACCCACCGAGCACCAGCTCCAGCAGTAAACACGACGACAATTGTCGTCTGCGACGAGCCATTAGGGAGGATTAGAACTGAGAGCGGACCCAGGACTGCAATCTACATCCCGAGCAATGGTATTCAAAGAAACACTAAAGATATTGATACAATCAAGAAGTAGAAGCAATCAATAAAGCCAGAAAACCTTTTTTTTTCACTTCTCAGTAAATTCCATTTGTCCCGTTCCACTTCTAGTCACTCCAGTAAAACGGTTGCTTTTAACTGGAATGGGGAGAAATCGGTTGCCTGGATACAACTGATAAGGGGGGTGAACTGTGAGGGGACAGGGTGCATCTGAATATATGAGAAAATACGGCCGCTAATAAATCGATGAGTTCCATGATGTCAAATGGGGACATGCCAGAGCGTCATTTGTAATTTTCGTATTAACGCTAAATTCCAGTGGTGCCTAAAAGGGGGGCTATGAAAGGTGCATTAACTCGCACTGCATGTCTGCTGCGCGGCTGCATGGGCGGAAGGGGGGGGGGGGGTACTTTCCACCGGAGGTATTACAGTTCTGAATACACAGGCAGAGCAATTTCAGTCAAATGTCTCATAAACCTTTTCTATTTTCTACGCTGTTATTGTAGCTAAAACAATGGAAGTGTATCAGGGCAATTTATATTATAATTTAAGAGGCGCGAAGATTTTTCGAATGACCACTGACAATAATCTGTCTTTAAGTTGTCATTTTCTTTTCATGACTTGTATGTAGGCCTATTCACGTGTCCACTATTTTAGCAGAAGCACACTACCTATCGCTTCTGATTGCTATGAAATCAGGGTTTCACAGAGAGCAGACTGGGGCGGAATCCGTCAGTACGTGTACAGTTTGTGGCAGGAATTTTAGTCATTCGCAAATAAGTTATTTCTGATTTTGCAATTTAAAGACAGTTCAAATGGAGTCCTTTTTAAAGTAAAGTAGTCCCCACTGCCTTCACACCACCTCAACGGTGACAATAGCCCAAGTTCTGTCTGCATGCGAGCACCAATACCAGCCCAGTTGGGGCAATACCTTTTAACTACAGGGACATTTTCTATTACCCCCCCCCCCTACTCCCCCCCCTCGGCCCGCCCCACCGATCACCGACCACCATGCACGATGGCAGCTTAGGGAAAATGCTTTTTTGAATACAACAATTGTCATGCAAAAAGGGGCTTGTGGCACTTTTGTCGGTATAGACTGTTTTTCTGAGAACGCCTTCCTGTGAGAACGCCATAGCAGCACCTACAGCCATACTAGAGCAGGAGTTAGGTGAAAGATGTGCAATGAGCTCGCCATAGGATTCAGATTCAGTGGGGGACGGTCCAGGGGGTCCTGACCCCTTTCCTACTTTGCATATACTACTATGGGTACATTCATTTTGGAACCAATACCTCATGTTGATGTGCAGTATAACTGAACTGCTTATAACAATGAATACCGTTGGGAAATGTCTAGTTGATGACCAGAATTCTGTTTGGCGGCCTGGGGGGGGGGGGCCGGAGGGCTGCCTCACATTCCGAAGTTCCAGGAAATTTTACTTTAATGGTTGGCCATATTAATACACGTAGGCCTATATCACCTCCTCAAACATATATGGCCACACTTGTGATAGAACCAGACATACAAGCCCTTAAATAGTGGAAAGAAAAGGGTGGGCAGCGGGCAAAGAGTCTATTGCCGGCAGGTAGAGTGAGGGGGTGTTTTGAGTGGCCGAGGGGTGGGGGTATTCTCTTTGATGTTCCCGCGTTGCGTGGGGGGCTGGCCGCGTGCCAAGTCGCGCGCGATCGGCCCCCACCAGCAATGCATTAATGTGTGCATTTGGTAATATCCGCCTAAAAGGCCCGAGTCGGCCGTTTCCGTGCCTAACCGCTGCTGCCCGTCGGGCCCAAATCCGGTCCGTTTTTGTGGACATTTCTATTATTTCTGTATACTTTTTTTATGTTGCCGTGGTTACTCTTGTGAGGCAGCGAGGCGAACAGGGACTGATTTTAGGGGAGAATGAGTTTGTTCTGTGCCTCGGTGTTATATTTTCTAGAGACCTTCTGCAGATAGGGTCACCTGACCGATTTTTGGTGATCATCATAAACATATCGCCGTATATCTATCATTACCTGATCAGGTATTTCTATTAAAACTTCGAAACTATTCACAGATAGATAATATATTGTTCAAAAATACCAAAAAGAAACCCTGATATATCATTCAAAAACTAGTGTAATATACAGAACGGCAAGATGGTCACCGATTTGGTGTTCAGTCCAATTCAGAACAATATGCAATCATCTGCACAACGTCTATAAAAGCTGGACATATGTAAAAACACCATTCGGCGTCACTTTGTATATATATCAGGACATGGGGCGGGGGCGGGGTAAAGCAGGCCTTGTGAGCTGCTCATGCTAACAGATAGGGGGACCAGCTGGACCTCTTCTACCTTGAACCTAACCGTGAAATGCTTTTAGGCCCTGAGACCACTCCCTACGGCTTCCGGCCCGAGTCATGTAGCCAACTCTCCGACATGCATAAGAAAAGGCCCCCGTTCTCTTGTTTGTCTTGAGCTAATTTCTTCAATCTCCTATCCATTTGATTGCTAGGAAAAAGTAACGTTTGGCCAATTATGAAATTTCGCTTAAATTCTCTTCTTAATAACATTGCATTTTTAATGTGAAAATCTGAGTTTTCCAAAGTGTTGGCAGCAATGTGAACAGGCAATGGAAATAATGTTATTCGTATATAACCTTCCCCACACCTGCGTAAGAATGCTACAAAAATATTAATGAAGGAACCACCACCCAACGCGTATTGTAAACTATAGCTACAAACTAATACAGATAAACCCCCTTATCTTCCTGGCCGTGGATCACAGAGAAATCTTACCCACCCCACCAAAAGTGTTACATTCCCCAGGAGATTATTCCCTTATAATTATGCCATGGCGTTTTTAACAGAGTCTGCATGCATCTTGGGAGACCCTCGTGAGAGATTAATCTTACTCGGATTAAGGCAGTGCGGCTTAGCTGAGAGCTTTCTCTGAAGATTCCATACAGGCGATGAGCTGTCATACATAACGTGCGCTCATACAGGTTTGGCATATTTTAAACCTCAGATGTTTAAGACTTTTAGTATGAAATAAAAGGTTCAACATCCTGGAATAAAATGATGAATTCCATAATTGCTAATCTGCTAAAACCCGATAACTTAACCTTACAACAGAATAATGCGCAATACCCCACATTAAGGTTCTTAACACATGATTGGTAATCCTTTTAAGACTGATTACTTTACATTATAACAGAATAAATTCAATATTGTTAAGTCCCCTAAATGCGAGTCTTTCAGCCAACAGTCGAGGCACGTTCTATGTAAATCGGTGAAAAACCAACGCTGCCATTTACACCCAGCGGAATTGAATAGGCGCGTGATTCAAATTCAATACCCGCCTCCTCAAGTCTACAGTAAGCAACTACAATTGTCATTCATTAGACGCGCCACTTCAAGTGCCTTCTGTGCGCAATTCCCACCGCTGATGAATTCCATTGAAAGTCGCCATGAATACCGTCTTTTTCCCACAATCCCCCGCGCGCCGTTCGCCATTGACGGTGACGGCTCGTAGCAGACGACAATTATCGCGGCAAACAAAAGCCCGTCGTTTCTTCCCGCCACGATCCAATCAAGGCTAAAGCTCTTGTCGGAACAGGAACAAATTTGCACCAGGCAGCGCCAATTGGAGATTCTTTTCCAGATTACCTGGTGGCCAAGAGAAACCAATCTGCTAACCAAACGGGGGCTGAATGCCACAGTCCCTACCGCCAGCTCCCAATAACGTGTCTTATTTCTTTAGGAAAATAGAGTTATTTCTATGCACGTACACGTATATTTGCCACTCTATCACCTCCTTCCCACACAAAAGGCCTCTAAGTTAATTGTCTGAATTCACAAAGGATCCCAGTTGGTTGAAGCTCAGAAAACCTCCTTGCACACGACTTGCAGGGTTCGCCACTGCCCCCTGCCGGCGCCCATCAAAGGTCTCGTTCAGTCACAGGGCGGTGGCTTTAAGGTTAAACGCTCGGCTGACATTGCCAATCAAGTCGCCAAAAAGCGGATTAAGGGTCCACAATTGAAAAAGATCCCCATCTCCGCCGCCGCCGCAGGCTGTTCTCCGGGGAAACCAGAGCCCAACCCAATCTCTCCAATTGGCCTTGGACGAAGCCACAGTGGCTTCGCGTCAGGGGAAGCCAGTGGTGAAGCCACTGCGAACGGCGCTGGGAGATGGGCGTAGGGATAATGAGTAAAAGTCGGTTTATACTGGACGATAGAGTGTATTTACCTAGAGTGACTTAACTCATACACAAAAGAAGAAGGAAGTGGTATTGCTGATATCATTGTCAACTGCTGAAAGTTACATTCATTTCGCATCATGGTCAGCTGCTTTTCATCCCATAGTTATCTACTACGTTTCAAGCTTATACACATTGAACGCCCATTCAAATGAGAATATAGATCTGTACATCATCATTTGCCCCATTTGCATATCTTCAATTATTAGCTGATACATGCACGGGCCACTGATTTGCACAGCTGAGAACGCTGACTCATTGCTTAAGAGACAACACATTCATGTTGCATACACCACGTCTAAGCTTTACAAAGTCTCTCCCTTGAAAAAAAACACGTCAAAATAACATCACCTTAAAATGGGAGCAATTGGAACTGAAACTGAACAATCTTTAATCAGAAGAAATCGTCGGGTGTAAGACAGCCTGAGGTCCAGTTAAATGGAGCCCGATCAGTCCTGACACTGCCCAGACCCCCTGTATGGCCCAGACCCCCCCCCCCCCCGGCCGGCCGGGATCTTAATGAGGCGGTGATGAGGGTGGCTTTGATCCCTTTGTCTGGTCGTTAGGTGCGGCTAACAGCCCGCTAATCACATCTCAAGGCACCACGCCCACCACTAAACCCTGAACGGACACTCACACCCATCATACGATTCATAGTATATGCCTTGGGTAGGCCTTAAGTATTTTTGTTAAATTTAAGGGATTGTTCATAACAAAATCCATGTCCAATTCTGCACAGCCTTCATTTCTTATACGCTGATAATAGATTCTAGCACATGAATGAGTTGAGACAAATTGCGATTCTGTGAGAAAATGAACGATTGATTAAATCCTCGTTTATCACTTTTGGCCCACCGCTTAACCCTGAACGGACAGCCAAAACACTCACACCCTGCGAATTGTTATGATTTAGGTTGGTCTTACATTTTTGGAAAGGGATAATCCACATCAATTTATTCTAATATTGTATAGCCTTAAGTTCCTATACAAAGATATTCCAGTGATTCTATAAAAAAATATATATAGAGAGACAAATTGAGCATATCAGTTATCATTTACCACTAATGGCCATTAAACGCCTTGTCCCAACTCAAAGAAGTCCATCCCATTATTTGATATGCAACTGCAAGAATATGTAGTCTGTATATGTGAAATTGATGAACAGAAAAAAAACTGGAGAATTATGCACTATGCATAAGTCCGGTGTGCCCCAACGTGTATCAAAACAGGAGGGTTATTATCTGTTACAAGCAGACCATGGTGATGTATAGGACCCCTAAACCCTAAATACTGAGGTGATGTAGAAAACCTGGCAGGGTTGTAATGAGGTTGGGCCATGTTGGGCAGGCATGCCAGTCACTGACAGGCATTTGTGCGGAATTTTGTGATATCCACTAAAACGGGATGTAAACATCATTTTCTAAGGAAGAAAGGAAGGTTACAGTCTCATCTTTTGGTCGAGTGTTCTATATAAACCCTTTCAAAATAGAAAAAATGACATATTTTTTCAACTTTCATTGATAAAATTTGAAGTCCCACCCCCTATACTATAGAAAATATTTTTTCTCCTCGGATCTGCACTGATCTCAAAAATGACCTAAATATATCTAAAAAGTGCGGAATTCCGCACTTGTGCGGAACTCTGGCATGCCTGGTTGGGGTGTGTGTTTGGGTGTACACATGCAGGGGGCTGACAGACTACAGGGACCCACATCTGTCCCTGTCTCCCCGTCCACTCCAGACAGTCCTGGAGATGGGGGATGGGGGTGCTTCCACTTTAAATGTGCTAACCAAACCCTCAAATATCGCTCAAAGATATGTCTTGCCCCAGGTAGAAAAAGGAAGTGAAAGAGCCACACTTTTTGAGCCACAAGAGTCAGTTTTATTTACTCAGGCTTTTGGTAAATTCTAATTCCTGTGCTTGTTCAGATACCAGTCAATAACAATTAGGTACCGCTGTTTTTTCACCCAAAAGTAATCCCCGAGAATTCTAAAGACATTTAATGTTTGGCCATAATAAAATTGCCAGCCTCTACCCAAAACCCATATGCCTACATAATGGACCCCTTACCCCAGACCCAGACCCACTAAAGGCCCATTTAATGTGTAATGGTCGATCAATACCCTCCATGTCCCCCTCTCACCCTGTGGACCAACCTCAACCAGACCCATCCCCTATAGTTCACATGTTTGTCTTACCCACCCATTCCCTGTCAATGGTATTCCCAACCCTTACTGATAATGGGCTGTGAACACAAACTATCGATTGCCTTTCCACTATACTTATGGTGAAAGGGTGACTTTCGATGGTATACTGATGACCTTGAATGTGGTCCTAATGTCAAGCAGAAGTCCCTGCTGTCCACCATACATACAAGTCTGAATAAAAGGTGCGAACATCTTAGTTGAAGGTATCAAATATTTTATATTACAATGATTTCAACCGATCAGTTTGGCTGAATTTATTTCTAGATAATGTGCATGAAGAACACTTTTAAGATGAATCATAATATAACATATTAATCAGGGCCGTCGAACAGATTGCCACTGAACTAGGGAACTCACTTGAAGACAAAGAAAAGTTAGTCTACACTAGTACAGCCTCTGTATCCCCAGTCTTATGATTCTTTCCTTTATTTCTTCTATTCCTTTAACTTATGGAACTCCATCACACGAATCACAGGAGTGAAGTCTCTCACAACTCACATCTGAAATTCTATCTCAGCTTCTGAGATGCAAGCTTAATGGAGAATCTCGAAGCAGAATAATCGTTTTTGAAACACATTAATCCCTTCTAACATGCATACATCTCAGACTCACATCTCAGCCTTAACACCTCCCAACCACAACGCCTTCAAAATGCAAAATCAAAAAAAGTGTTGACTTTGATAGTATATCTTATTCAAAATCCAATCAGACTGTCCAACTGAGTTCCAGCTCCTACAAGAGAAGAGGGTATAGGATTATCCTCCACAGTGAGTTACTCAGAGGCTGAGCTGGCTTTCAAACCGTGTATTTTTCCCCGGATTGTGTTTGCTGAAAGGCCCATGTCAAAGGGGGCCTGCCTTTATCCCGTGTGACATGAGACACTGAGCCGTCTTTGTCATTAATGAACAGTTAAAGCAGTCTGCATTGTGTTTCACAAAACGCCGGCCGGGACGGGCACAAAGGCTTAAGGTGGGATTCAACCATCCGGTTTTACTCACGATTTTGTAAATTTATCACAAATGGGAATACTGACGAATCATATACATGTTAGATATTATAAGAAAGGGTTTTTAATTCTCTTTCAAATGTATGCAGGATGCATGGTCGCCTGTGACATTATTGAAGAAAAGAAAAAGATTGACCAAATTACCGGCAGTCAGAATCACCTAGTGGAATGTAGGCTTTACAATTACAATTGAATGAGAAGCTCATGGGAAAGGATCTGCTCCGAGCTGCTCAGATCTCAGATACCCTCCGAGAGGGGGCTTCTTTGTATCTGCCAGTTGTTACCACTGCCCCCCTACCTTCAGACGACCCCTTCAGGAGTTTGAACCGTCATCTATACCTTTTTAGGTTTTGATCCAAGCCTTGAGACAAAGAAAGATGCATGAGAACTCCATTCAAAACTTACAAAGTCATTGGAACTTTAAGATTTAACTTTTAGATAGTCTGTGAGTGTTTTGTTAGACACGACCAGCCTTTATCTCCTGTTATCTTTCTTTTTAAACGGCACCCCCCAAGCAGAAACTGACGTCAGATAGCTGAGGTACAGGGGGGTTAAGATCTGTCCTAGAGTGTGAAATAGGAAATCAGCAAAGTTGCCACAAAGGATGGCGCCTCTTTTGAAGGAAATGGAAAAGTCCCAGGAGTTCTCTTTGGTTGTTTCAAACTTATAGGTTGGTGACCTTTGTAGCTTTCTTGGTGGCTCCTAATACGACAGGATGGCACTAGGGGGTTGTTTGAATATGTTATTACCGTGTCTCACACACTGAAACTTGCTTGCATGCCCAAAGGTGGAAATTCGACTGTCGGGTCTGGCCCCTCAGGAAATCAGGTGTACACAGGGTATTTGTTAACGCTGCAAGGACAAATAGTAGAAACATTCTACAGTTTGTACTCGGGGAGAATACGTCTGCCACTCTCCCAAACCTCCTGGTGATACAGCCTTCCCTTCCCTCGCCCCCTCCTCCCCAGCCCATCCCTGGCCCCTGGGATCGGGGGGAGAAAGCCCAGCCCGGAACGTTTTCAGGATTTCTTGGCAGGTCGGCCCTTCTGGACCTCTGGGAGAAGAATGGTGGGGGATCGTATTGTGATACCCATTCCCTCCCGGCATTGCCAGCATGTCTCCTTTCCAATTTTCTTTCTGGCAATTCAAGAAATTCCAAATAAAAGTGGGGAGGCATTTCGGTTAGTTCAAGCCCCTGAATAATCAATTGTATTTATTTTTTGCTCAATATGCCATGGAGAAATGCCTGATATGACAGAAGTTTCATATTTACTGCTGAAGGAAAGACGCTCCGCTCCCCCTGGTGCCAAAACCCAGAGTTATACAGTTAACTTCTTGTAAAACTAAAACAGTGGGGTTTCCCTCATACATAAAACTTACATATATGAGCGGGAACGCGGATGGAAACATGTGGAAATTAGTCTACAAAAGAGGGCGGGCTAATTTATTTTTAATGGAGACAACCTTGTTAAGTCGAACGCATACAATACTCCGCGGTACGCAGGGTGAACGATGGTCCTGGTCACATGACAGTCACGTGATCGATGGGGAAGGGTTACCATGGAGACAATGGTCGCTGGGGGCTGGAGGAGGGGGAGGGGGGGGGGGAGTTGTCTTAGCCCTGGAGGCCACGGGAAGAATAAATTTAACAGTTTGCCACCAGGGGACGCTGCCGGCAGGCGGGGGGGCAGACTACATCCGGGTTCCTGTTTCCTAATTCAAAACGAGGCGCAGAAAATGTAACGGGGACGGAAACAGCCCGTTTTGTCTCCGGGATATTGATGTTTGCAGAAAGATGTTTGCTGTTCATTGTCAATGTCAGAGGGGTCACGAACCTTTTGTGGAATGCGCATAATACAGATAACTTGTTACTATTTCACTTGCTGGTATCAGCAAACAAAGAAAGTTACTTGTATACGCTATCAAATGATATACAGGTCAGTAAACAGGAAGGATCTATAATCTTCAATATCCATATGATATGACTATGTTTCACGAACGGGTATACTCGTTGGTTTCACGTATCATAATATGTTTTAAGTAACCTTTTACTATAAGCATGGAGAGTAAAATCTTATTTTACTCTCCATGCTATAAGTTTGGACAAATTGCACTGAGCACTACGTTTGTGTGCATGGTTGAAGTCAAAATCCTATCTAGCGCTCAGACATAACCCTGCATGTTTTACATACCGACACAGCGGCCCAAAACTAACAAAACCCCAGATAATTTACCATAAGTCAGAAAGTCCCCATAGGTGTGACATACTCTAAATACCCTTGACAGGAGTTATAATGGACGGAGCACTGCGGGGGAGGTGGGGTACAGGGTATCATGTACGGGAGGAAGGGGGGGGGGGGTGTCAGAGGTAAAACCACCGACTGGGGCCGTTTTTTACGGCTAATACCCTAACCCCCGAGGGGTAAATGAACCCAGTGACCCCGCCCTAACCGGCCGGCCGACGGGGGGCCTTTAACCATGGGACACGTGGACTTAGGTCCGTAGGGGAAGGGGAAAGGGGCCTTCAATTAAGTATGTACGCATCAAGGGGGGAGGGGGTTCTGAGATTTTTGAAAATGTGCGTATGTTCTAGTTCAATTCAAATGCGTATTTTTTAACAAGGTGGGGTGGGGGGTGGGGGGTGGGGTCTTAGATTTTTGAAAATGTCTGTACGTACTAAATGGAAGGCCCCAAAGCAATCTGTCCATTCTTTAACTAAAAACGTTGGCTTGATGCACTAATGACGAACAAGTGATATCCTATATCGATTGGAGCCTTTCAATGTATAGGAATTTTGTTGTTTAGAACAAGGAGCCTTTCAAATTATAGGAATTTTGTTATTTGGGACCAACTCCTCCAGCACCTTGATTATTGTGAGACTTGACTCACAAACAATTTGCACCTGCCACAAAAATATGTATTTTTTAATGCTATACACAACATGATCGTTGACGGGCAAATTGCTAGGTCTGGCCCTGGAAGGTGTGAAGTTCATGCACGGAGGGATGAAGGGACATGCAATGTGGGGAGATGGTGTGCAGGGGGTTGGGGCAATCACGTACTGTGGGGCAGTGGGTACAAAGATACGGAGAGGTTGTATGGGTATGTGACCAATCATGACAGGGGGAGAAAATTAGGGGTGATATCTATGGGAATGGACGGGTCTAGTTAGTGTGGTGTGTGTGATGGGGGGGGGGGGGGGGAGTGTGTGGGGGTTGGGGGTCGAATCTACCCCCGGATAAAGCCTACACGGGGTGTAGTTCTCACTCTCTCCACCAGGGCGTGTTAAGCCGGGTACTTTGATCAGTGACCCCTGTGACCTCTGGGCCGCCCACCCCTAATCTGACCCCACCAGAGTCAAGTATAGGGCACTGGGTATGAACCTAGGAAGCCGATAGAGTATCTAGCATTATCGCCTTTACTTAATGACATTTCAAGTTTATCTTTCTCATTTAATAAGTTACTACGTGTGTACAGTTATTATGCAAATACGCCTATATTTGATATTATGAAACTATGTAAAGGGATTCCCCCTAGTAAGATACCGCTGTCTTCAATTGTATAGCATTGTGCTTCCAGAGAGAGTAAATTAAAAGTTGTAACTTTAACCCCTCTGGTGCTTCTAACCTCTACTGCCTAATAGTAATAGATTTTATCCCTCATAGGCAACGGCATAGCTCATTGGTGATGCCCATTCATGAGGCCCTAACTTGTAATAGGTCAAGGTGTACATTGGACTCATGTACGTCTAAACCTCGTGATCTGAACCCATTCGGACGTTTCACACATTGCCTACCTCAGACTCAGGCGGCCGTGTGAAGGTGTGGGTGGTGGAGGGGGTGACGGGACGTGCGGCTGTTGCTCCCGTCAGTAAATCAGGTTATGGCCGGTCTCACCCCCCCCCCCCCCCCACCCATTTACCTGTGCAGGCTTTGATCACTGGGCCAGCATCCCTACCTCCCTACCCCACCCCCATTTCTATTCCTACCTTAAGCCTCCTCAGCCTCCCCCCCCCCCCCCCCGCCCCCACCCAATCCAGTTATAATAATAAGCCCCAATCACTCTCCCAGTGACACTTTACAATTATCACAGACGGTTTTCGAATTCATCACGAGTTGTTTCTGCTACAGTTTCTCAGGTGGCAACGCTTAATTTATAATTTTCAATTTTGACAACCAAGTTTGTTTTTCCACTCGGGAAATTGTTGAATTGTTCCCCTGGGACCCATTAGTGGTTAAAGTGCTGCTGATGGGTTTCAGGATCTCTAGGGACGTTTTAAAGTCATTTGTCAAAAATGACAACACCTATTCCAATAATGTGTACTGACAGTAATATTTTTTATTTTATTGAGCCCTATACTCCAACACCCCATACATTCACACTCACATACATCCCGAGCCAGTTTCATTAGAAATTAACGGAAGTTTCCTTTTCATAAGCTAGCGGATCCTTTTTAGGTCATCATTAGTGACGAGCGTCTGGTTTCTTCATAGAGCTTTAGGCATAATCTAACAGGATTTGGGCCCCTCGTGAAGCTTTTCTTTATGAAACACCTTTTTCAAAGCTCTGCTGGGATTCTGCTAGAGTGCCATCAGGGATGCATGAAATCTTTGTAATAGCGGCAATTTTCCGAAAAGGGCCACAGATCATCCTAAGAGAGTGTCGGGGTGGGTGAGAGGTAGACAAAGTATTCGTCCCAGGATATTGCCATTCCAGGCCGATGAAGGGAGGGGCTTGCGGCGCAGGTTAGGTGAGAGGTAGAAGCAAAGAGCCGCTGCCTGCTCTTATTTATAAGTTGAGATTTACTGCCTGTCAGCCCGAACCCTGTGGTCCTTGGTGTGAGACCGACTGACCACACCCACACCCCCCTCCTACCACTGACCTGGGGTCGGAGGGGAGGAGAGGGGTGTATTTCTGAATATTTCTACTGACTGTTAAAGGTACTTGAGGCTGTTCAGAGTGCCACCTATAATATGAACACTAAATATTCCAGAGGTTTCATGAAAAATCCATTGGTCATTATTACATTAGAGGAAAAATATTAATATTTCCCATTGAAATCAATGCTTAAGACCAATGTTCTTTATCAATCTGTTCCTTTAAAGTACAGATATATAGCATCTATCACTAGTGGCCACTAGTTGGGCGATATCCATGTCTTTGTTTTTAAAATTAACGCCTCTTATTTCAGATACAGACGCAGCTGTCATATGAAATACAAATGAAATACATCTTGGTCTTACACTTAAAACATAACAACGCCCAATGCCAACCAACCTTGTTCCGATAAGCAAACTTTTCAAAACATTTAACCAGTTCTCCTTACGCATAGTGAGGCCACCGGCTAACTTCTTTCATACATAGATACCCTTTCCATCTTAGATGAACGGGTTGACCCCCCCATAACACACCCATCTAGGTCAAGGGTCACTTTGACAGCTATGCGTCCTCCATACACTGAATTCTTCTAGATTTCTACATCCCTCAGTACCCCCCCCCCTCCCACTACATCAGAGCCCCCCTGGTGACTTCTCCCACTGCGCATCCCACTAAAACTTGTATCACTTTCAAACCCAGCGCCCAGCCAACTCAAAACTGTTACACGTTTTTAACCCAGCAAAATTCAATTTAATTCTATAAAATTCAGTTTTGACAGCAGGCATGCCCAGCACGACGACGCCCAGCCGTAAGAAACCCTGCAGACAGTCTTGTTTTAGTTCGCCTTTGAAAAGCAGATCAAAGTCCACGTTTTCCTCGCCCATATTCACAAGTTATAACCAATGCCACGTGTGACCCAGAGGCATAGGGGACCCAGGGGGGGGGAGGTTACTAACGTCCTGAAAGCATACCAATGACAAACGTACTCCCGTAGAAGAGGTGAGTACAAAAATGTGGTCAGCCAACTTTAAGATAAAGAATCTGGGCAGTTAAAAACTTGCACAGAACAATATAGGGGCAGTAATTTATCACCCTTTTGTTACTCCTTTATTCCACAGAGAAAAAAACAATAATATTTCTCCAAGATTTAGTTTGATGAATTTTTGTCATTCTCCTATTATTTTGATATTGAGACCCTCGACTTTTCTGGGGTCAGTGATCAGTATCCCCAATGAATTTATGGGAGAGGGGGCGGTATGATCCAGGTAAAGGTCAATCACAAAAGGTAGGAGTGGCTGTATTTTGGCAGTGGGTGAATGGTACCCTTCAAACAGACAGTACCCCCCCCCCCCCTCCCCCCTCCCGAAGGCGGACATGTGGAGGATCACGGCCCCTCTCCCGGACGGTGCAGGCCCCAGGCGGGGGGACCCCAAGTCACCAACGGGCCATGAACACTTGTGACAAGTGAAATTACAGAAATTACCCCACATAGATCAGGAGAAGGCCCCTGACCCTGGGATGACCTCTGGGTGACCTTGGTACAGTACGAGGTACAGAGTCACAGGGTGGAGCAGTTTATGTGGGGGTAGATTGGGGGCAGTCTGTGCTCGCTTTAACTATGTGGACCTGAGAGATATAATTATATTGATAATTCAAGTCGTTGTTGAATTGCCTCATTACAATTGACTTTACAAATGTTTTCGCTTTCTGGCTTTCTGAACACACGGCGTTGAATGCATGGTAAGGTCCTGGTTGTAAGGCATGTATACACAGCGGACACAAAAACCTTACCCTCACTACACCTATATGGTCATGCGCGCATTATCCCACAGAAGTACGTGAGTTGAGAGACTCTTCTCTCCTGAAATACTTCTTTCTTCAATCTAGTATGTGGGGGAGTGAAATAGACAGTACTAACCTCGACATTGAGGGTCTTGTTGTTGTCGTCGGTGGTCTCCGAGTCGTTTAACTTCTTGTTACACTCCTGGTCCATGGTCAGCAGTCGACACGACTTGTTACCGGCCACCTTCTCAGGGGGAAGCACCACTGCAAGGAGAGAAAATAAGTTAAATTTATGTAGAGTAAATTAAAGTTCTACCTACTTACATCTTGAAGTAGAGTTTATGTATAGTGAATTAATAGCATACATAATCTACTTAAATCATTAATTAGCATTTCTGTATTTCTTATTCTTACTATAAAACAATGGGATTACCACACACCAAAAAGACCTTCGTAATTCCATTAACTTTATTACATCATCTTATAATTGACCGTTTTTTAAAGGGGAAAATTGCCTCAACAAATCCAGAATAGCCTTAAAATGATACATCCAATAACATTTAATAATGCCATCAGTTGAAGGTAGCCAATTGTTTACGTGGTCTGAAAATCGTCAAATACAAATACTGTTATACATGTATCTGATAAGACATGTGCTGGGGGCTGTGTGGAGAACATAGGCTACATGTGGCGCCCCAACTCCCGTACAATCTGTCATCTTGTTAGCATTGGGAGGAGTGCTTTCCGGAGGGGGTGATAGGGGTCAGTATAGGGAGAGGGGCTCAGGGCCCCACACCCCACCCGTCACTGACAGGGGGACAGGTAGCCCCCCCCCCTCCCCCTCCCTGGGGGTAGGCCCCCTTTGGCCCAATGGTTCACATACCGGCCCGACGA
This sequence comes from Lepidonotus clava, assembly GCA_936440205.1. NCBI lineage: Eukaryota > Metazoa > Annelida > Polychaeta > Phyllodocida > Polynoidae > Lepidonotus > Lepidonotus clava. Next base: position 45,136,510 of record OW387140.1, on the reverse strand, counting down.
CCTCAGGGTGCTGGGTGCAGATTCCACAGATAACTGTATAGTGGGTAATGCAAACCCCGAATACCAGCCAAACGTTTCAAACATGACCTCAGACGATTAAAGATAGTGTGTGATAGGATACTGCCGGTACATATAATCAACTTGGTTCCTCTTAAGTTTTTTTTTACACTTGCTAAGTAAGATGGCTATATTTTGTTGTGTAAGTGCACATAAAAGGGGCGCTTATCATTACCTATGGTTTGTTTTAGACAGAGTAGATTTCATATGATCTCATCCTATTACTTATGCACTTTTCAAAAGTTCAGCGTCTCCCACAAACCACCTCGCGTGAGTCAGACGACATGTGCGCATGCGTGCACGTCTCGGAAGTAAAGCTGATACAGGAGAAGGGGGAGGGTGTATGTATGGGGGGGGGGGGGGGGTACAGGAGGATTGGCTACATATAGTCAAACAGGGGGGTAGGTGGGGGTGGCGGGCCACCCTCCCCATAAAGGAAATCTTTCCAAAAGTTCCACCTTTCCTTGCAAAATTAAATGTAAAAACCCCTAAAAATAGTAGGAAAATATTGAAAAGATCCACTTTTTACTGCTTGCCACCCCCCCCCCCCCCCTTCCATAAAGGAAATTTTTCCAAAACTTCTGCCTTTCCTTGCAAAATTTAATGTAAAAACCCCTAAAAATAGTAGGAACATTTTGAAAAGTTCCACTTTTTAATGCTCGCCACCCCCCTTTTCAAGCTCAAATTATTGAAAATATAGGCAGAAGTTCCACTTGAGGAACCTCGCCACCCCCCCACAGGAGACCCTGGGTACGGGCCTGTCAAAGGTTTCAACACACCGACCTCCCTTTAGCATGTAAGGGAGTCAAGGTCAGAGGTCAAGTAAGGAAAGGTCAGGCAAGGTCACGGCCGTTGGGGGTTTTGTCACTCTCCAAGCATAGTTGTTCTTGGCGTGCATGGCCCTTCTGTGGGAGCGATAAGGGAGAGATGTGCATGGAGATCGGAGGCCCTCACGCGCATGCGCGTTGGGGCGTGAAGGAGAGCCCTCAGCACGCACCTCAAACCGGTATGGGTACGTGGTTTGTGGGTTCACCTGGAGGGGGAGCCACCGGCACAGTCAATAGGGGATTGGGTGAAGGAATTGTGTTTTTATGGTTTTAACTTTCTCAATAAAAATTTTCAAAAGGGGATTCCCTCAGAGATGTCCGAGACGATATATCTGCCATCTCCTGGCACATCATGTGAGCTATAATAGGTCTAATGGTCTTTGGTCCAACACCGTGCATGACAATGACTACGAGCTACGAATCTTGGTTCAGCCAATACTATGGATTCTCAATGACCGGAAATTGGTAGCATGTACCGGCAATGGGGTTGGCTTATCTTTAGATTTTACTTCGATATCGTATTACAACCCATACAGATATTTTGTTGTAGGCCTATATCAATGGAATATATGAGGCGCAATATATTTACATTAGTAAATTTGTTTCACTTCTTACAAAATAGCCAGGCTGCATGGTCTCAACCAGAGTCAGTGTTCTAGGGGGGCAAACTCTCTCAATTTTAAGATTCCAAAATTTTCTCTGATGGGTCTAGATCTAGAGGGGTCTATTGCCTTTGAATCTGCAACTGTAAACTAACAAGACGAAAGGGACCTGTCTGGGACCCATTTTCCGTACCGTTCTCCAAAGGGGCGGGTGGTAACTGCCGACATATGCAGTATACTAATACGCTACATGTGACTCGCCCGTTCTTCACGCCCCCTTTTCCGCGTCACAGACCACGGTCAGTTCTGACCAACCACGCGTGGCCCGCCACGCCTCGCTGGCCACGAGATCGCGCGATATCTCGCGGCCGGGACCAATTTCTCCGGCGGCGACGCCCCGATCGAACCCACATGGTCGGCGCGGTGCAGGCCGGGAAGGGGCGGATATTACTTATTCCATATTCCGTATTGGTATTGGGGGTCAGGCGCCGAGTATATATATATATCGGGGTACTGGGGTGAAGTAAGAGTGTCGTTTAGAGGAGTGGACCAATAAACTCGGTGTTTTCTTCCATGGTAAAAGTACTAAGGTTATACATGTAACTCATAAATGGATCATAATTATTCATTTACAAGGGATCCCCGGCCCATTATACATTCTTTAATCAAACGGTAACGGAATCACGGTTTTGGAAAGAGGTCACAACCTTCTAGGTCCTCGATCGAATTTTACGAAAACGAATTTGCTTGAAAAATATAGAGGAAATCTCAGGATTCTCCTCTGCCAATATTCTTCCCCAGTGACTACTAATAACCTTATAGACTTCACTCTCTATAGAAGTCCCTCTATACCCGTCGATAGAGGCATTATTCAGTCGGCGGTATCAACGCCTCTATTCATGCCCCGGGTCAGAAGAGGGCGCTCGGACCAGCGTCCCTCTGTCCCTACGACTTCCGGGGGCATAATGTCATACTTAAACTGCTGCCACCTGGCGGCCAGACACCGGGAGGGTGACCTACTTCCGGTTTCAGCATGTTGTTGGCAGCCATATATGTACGGCCATATTGGAGAGTGAGCCATATGAAACAACAATGTAGTTTGAGAGGCAATGGTTACGGATCACTCTATATATATACGTGTCATACAGAATACATCACTGGTCCATTAAACCACGAGTGGCTAAGGACCTTTATGGGCTATGACAACCAGGCAATAAGGGCATGGGTGGGTCGGTAGGTGAGGATAGCTCAACACGATACAGCGTGAACGCCATTGATACATGCACGGGTTTATTTCCTTTGGACGCAATCCTAACCTCAGCACTTTAAAGTCAAATGTTTAAAAAAAAACTTGCATCCTCTAGCACATATCTGACTTGGTGGTTATCCATAAAAAAGACAGTCATCCTTATGATCTTAGAATAGTAAAGCTTAAAGTATTAGCATACCAATAAACCACAAGCCTTTAAAAGGGGTTTATGACGGGTTTGAAAAGCAGAGGATGGCGGGATGGGCCGGGATGGGGGAGATCTGTCTCCTCCCATCCCACTGCTTGTTTTTGAAGCCCGACAGCAGTGTGGTCATGAGATACAACTGTGGGCGATAATTGGGCAGTAAATAATTGGGAGGACGCTGGGTGGTCCGTCGGTGGTCTGTCGGTGGTCCGGTCCACCGATCTTGACTTTGACACCCCACGTGTGGTGGACATGCCAGTGGATCCTGACAGGGGTGGGGTACGGGAGTTTGGGCCGGGGGGGGGGGGGGGGGGGATACTGGGGTGAGTCTGGCCTGTCGAACTGCCATCTTCTATATAAGCAGAAGCGACAAGCCCAACAGAAGTAGCCGTACCCAGTACCATATGCTACTTGCTGGAGCTAACAGAGCTTAATTTTTCTAATTACCTTTTGGAAATAAATCTGTGACGATTCTTGGGCACACTCTTGGTGTATGCCAATGAGTTTCCTGATTTGGATTGACCAGACCGAATGTGGCAAAAAAAATCATATGCTACCTGCTGGAGCACCCCCCCCCCCCCCTCATTTTAAACCAAGTTTTGATCAAATCTAACAGAGCATCAGTTTTCTGATTATCTTTTGAAATAAATCTGTGAAAATAAATTCTTTGGCACGCTCTGTGTATGCCAATTAGTTGAGACTTCCTTTCTGATTTGAAAATTTTTAATTTTGATTGGCCAGCCTTAAATACCTGAATGTGGCCAAATATATATATATATATATATATATATATATATATATATATAAATATAGACAAAGTTCCGTCAAAAATTCATTGCTGACCGGCTATTAAATCTTCGGGTCATAAAAGACCAGCTCTAATTTTGCCCTTAATAAAATCCTGGAGTTTGGTCTCTGCTGTGACGGTCCCCTCGGCAGATGTCCCCCGTCACCAGGAGGGGGGGGGGGGGTAAAGAAGGGCGACCACCAGCGGAGAGGGGTTTATTTGTGTTCAGGAGGGCCCAGTTTAGGTTATCCAGGGTGTAAAACACACGGGGCTTTGACGACCAGTGGGGTACTGGGTCACCTCTTCTTGATCCCCCTACCCGATCCCTACACGGCCACTGATACCCTCTTAGTCACCAAATTAGGATATATATGAATCTATTATCAGATACATCTGTTCACATTACAATTATACTGAAAACAATTAGCAGCTGCATACAAGGAAAACCATCCGTAATCCCTACAAATGGGCATGATACAGACGCCAACAAAAGATAGCTTTTTGTCACAGTGATTGCGTTATCCTCCGATGTGTTAACTTTGTTCCTATACGTGCGTTTTCTTATATCTTATTTTATCATTTATCTGGGGTTTTCTTTTTGGTGGTGGTGGGGGGGGGGGGTAAAGGGGGGGGGGGGGTTAAGGGGGGTCATTTTGAGTTTTTGTTGTTGACATTATAGATAGTATCCATTATCTAATGCTACCTCGGTGGCACCTCAAACACAAGATATAGACACTTCGAACAGTTTAGCCATTATCTAGAAGCAATAGTACAGGCTTGCTCTATCCCCATATCTAACTTTCACCGTAAGGGGCCGTGCCTTCAAAGGGGCCCCGTCCGACTTCTCGACGTGTCTAAACCCGCTATTCCCGGCCTCTACACAACAGATGTACTCCCAACTTGACCCAAAACATCACAAACGTCAACACTCAGCCTCAGTGTACACGAACACAAGATAAGTAGCAGGAATTTGACCGTGGTAAAGTAGACCTTTTTTGTAAAGGGGTCTACATACTTAAAACCTACACGGCGATATTGAGTTTTCTTTAAGGGGTATACACGATGAATCTCATCAAAATGCATCTCTTTGTCAGAGGATAGCACAAGTCCAATCCTTGAAAATGCGTTGTTTGGTTGCCAAAGCAGTTACTTGACTTTGCTTAGAGGCATTTGGATTCAAACACAGAAGGTCTCTTTGTAACACGGCATGTATACATTTGTCTTTCTCTTTTTCTAAATACATGGACTCTTTTTGTTAATGTTTCATTCAAACAAACCAGAAATACTTCAGCCTCAGAGCGGAAGTTTTGCTAAACCGTTCATGACCTGTGAGAGTCACTCATTTTCTTGACATTTTCTTAGCCTCTATTCCACTAGGCGATTTTCAATACCGAAATTTCTAAATTATCGTTTGGAATCCGAAAGTAACACCTTTTTTTTTTTTAAAGAATTCGAAATACTTAGAAATAAAATATAACATGTTTATGACCTATGAAGTACAATCTGTTTGACTTAGTTTTAATGCGATATATCAAATGCTATGTAAATGTTCATGTTTATGTTTCTAAGAAATTCCTTTTCTTTTCACCTTTAAAACCTTTTGTAATAAAACTGAAAACTAAGGGAACCCTTGATATTTATTAATAGAATAAAACCCTTCAATATATATATATTTTTATATACATAACTTGTCATCTTATATCTGGCGATTTCCAAAATCGTCAATTAAAATGGATAGATTAGTGGGACCTTTGGTCAATACATGCACTTATTTATTTTTAATTTTTTAGTATTTCTGAGTATTTACTTGACTATTTTCATTCAGTAAAAGTAACACTCACCTCTGAGGGGCAGGTGGGCCTGTCCGTTGGTGCGGGGTGCCCCCTGGTGCACGGGACTCATCGTCTTGAGGCAGACCGACACCTCCTGTGGGGGTAAAAAAAGGGACACACTGAAACACCGAGTCGTTGTAACCGACGCACAAAGGGACCTCTGTAAATAGTGCCACTTACAAGAGACCCTTGTCAAAACAGATTGTGACAAGACGTGAGGTACCTGAACGGGGAGGGGGACCTCCGTCACCGCCAAACTCATGTCTAAATTTGGTAATTAACATTGAGTATTTTTAACACTTAGTTAGAAAATACATTTTCCTAGAGGGAAAAGAGATGGCTCGGCCACCCTTTTAACAGAAAATATATTCTATTTATTATTCTTAATATTTTAATTTTTTTAAACGCACATGCACTTTTAGACCTACTGATATCCCCCTGATGACCGCAAATAAACCCGATAAAGGCGGACGGTAGATCTATATTAAAACGTCGCATGTTTGTGCACAGTGTCATACATTGTAATTCCCTAAAACAAAAGTAAAGGACATGGCGGGGGGGGGGGGGGGGGGGGGGGATTGAGGACCCCTTGAGTCCCCCCCCCCCCCTCCTTGGACCCCAATTTTAAGATCAGTATTTCCTGTTGGAAATAGCAAAGCGTATTTAAGACGCCAACTCCTCTAACAGGCTACAAACGTGCTGGAACTAAGAAAGATTCTTTTACGGAAACATGGTAATTATTTATACATTGGATACGTCTTCTTCTCTTTTTCACACACACACCAAGTCCCCACACTGAGCCAATGTTATTTCTGCTATTTGTGTCTCTGTCTGCGAGGTCAAGTAGCGGCCACTAAAAAGACGCATTATCGACTGTTTGCCTCTGTAAAAAGCTTTTAAAGAAAGAAAAACTAGAGCAGCAGATGAAAGACTGACACGGGGCTAGCGATAACTTCTCCTTCCTTCCCGATAAGCCCGTGGCTAAGAACCTCCGATAGGTGTCAGCACTCAAGCCTTTGTTCTCGTCCCAGACGAGATACCGCGAGAGATCAAACCACCTGCGCGCCACCACGCGGCCAGCCCAGCCTTAACCGCTGTTTACTCAATTATCGCCTGGTACCCGAGAGCACCTTGATCCAAGGTTTAGAGGTCAATGGTACTTAATTAAGGAAAGGACATGGGACGGCCCTTTGAGGAGGACGCTATAGATATGGTCAGCAAGAAACAACTCAGTTTGTGTTCCTTTTATGGTGACACAGAGGTAGTTAAGAGTTCTGGCTAGATATCATAAATGTTATTTTATATGAAGTGTTGTGCATTAACAGGACACATATTGTCATTACACTTTGAATGTTCCATTAGAGTTGAATTTTGGTGAATTTACAAGAACATAGGAAAAGCCGAACTAACAGGAGGTGACAGAAAATGTTCAGGTTTTCGAGTTATTTCTTGTGTCCCAGATCTATAGTTTGGTGCGAAGGGCCAATGAAGGGCCTTGACTGTTTGTGACGTGCAGATCGTGGCAGGGCACGTCACGGCGGGGGGAGGCTGACGGCGGGTGTCATGGCGTCGCTTTATGGTCCCTGTTTTTTGAGGTGAGGAGTGTTGACATGGGTGATAGTACATCTGGCCCGGGGCGACGTCTGTTTTGATACTGATCCAAAGCGCGGGCCTCCCTAATAGGACGATTATAGGCCCCTCACCTCCCACCCAACGGGTAGTAGAAAAAGATGAGAGAAACAGAAACACTAAAACTGGACCATGTGATCAGTAAAGTTGGCTTACAGTCAGCATGGCGCTGTTACAGGTCTCACGGAACCAAATGTTTTCCTGTATAGTTTAATATAGCATATCTTGAAAAAAAAAATATCCCAAACATTGCAACACCTTAAAGCCACTCAGTAACCTATTGAGACCTCTTTGGGAGACAAAATATCAAAATTTGAGGGTAGGTTGACCGTGAAAATTTTTCGCAACAGTCCCAGATGTTGACCTACCCTCATTTTAGCAGTTTTGCAGCGACCAAATTCATGGAGCACAGCGCCCATTTTAAAACCCCACTGACATTTACCAAACACCCCATATCATGGATCTTTTTTTATTAAATAACTCAGAAATAGTAGGGGGTATCATGTGAATTCTAATTCTGCATTATCATTTTATCTTATCCCATTATCAGCCACTCAGAGACTGGCATCCCCTTCACCTCGGGACAGAAAGGTATATGACACTACAGATGGCGCCACATTTAGTTCCGTGAGACCTACAAAGGGCACATGACTGCCTCATAAGCCTATAAAAACCTCTATTTCCACTTCCCACACCTATTTCTGAGAATACTGTGCAGTTTTACCTTCATAGCATCAGTCTTTCCTCCAAAAATCCTATTTGCCCTGAGCCCCTGTCTATAGGAAATGACCAGCGTTCAACAAGGCCTTTTCCGGACACTGCATCAACATAGTCAGATGACCCTGATTTATAGAAATAATAAAGGCAGAGACATGAAAGTTGGCATACATGTTGCTATGACCCGCCTAAGCTAGGAACAAGGATCATTGAGGGAATGCTCAGCCCAGTTTTTGTGTGGATCAGGCAAAAGTTTGGAAAATTGGCCGACCGAACTCAGAAAATGGACAAAAATTGCAATTTACCCTGACTTTTTTGTTGAGAGCCTTACAAGGAGGGCTTTATAATGTACATATTATAGTTGCTGCTAATGTAGAGACCTTGTACAGACACTTTGAAGTGAATGCAACTATTTTTTTTAACTTTCAGCTCCATTCTGCCATTTTCAGCTTGTCGCGCTACACCAAAATTGACCGATTTTCAAACCCAAGCGAGCCCCAAGACACAATGCCCAGCACTCAGATGACTTGAAATCAGCCAAATGAGATGAGAATTATGCCCTGATTGACATTTTAGGACCAAATAGGGAAATTGAGGGATTTCGATATTTTTCAGGCGTCACCTATCGCTAAAGTCCCTATTTTTAACCCCAAAACCTAAATTTCTGCTTAAAACCTACAAAAAAATTATGATATGAAAAAAACATAACAAGGGTCAGCAATTGTCTATAAACCAACCCTAAAAAAGGCAATTTTGGAAGCCCAAATTCATTTTAGCCACCTTGGCTGCACAAACTACAGGTCTCACGGAACCAAATGTTTTCCTGTATAGTTTAATATAGCATATCTTGAAAAAAAAAATATCCCAAACATTGCAACACCTTAAAGCCACTCAGTAACCTATTGAGACCTCTTTGGGAGACAAAATATCAAAATTTGAGGGTAGGTTGACCGTGAAAATTTTTCGCAACAGTCCCAGATGTTGACCTACCCTCATTTTAGCAGTTTTGCAGCGACCAAATTCATGGAGCACAGCGCCCATTTTAAAACCCCACTGACATTTACCAAACACCCCATATCATGGATCTTTTTTTATTAAATAACTCAGAAATAGTAGGGGGTATCATGTGAATTCTAATTCTGCATTATCATTTTATCTTATCCCATTATCAGCCACTCAGAGACTGGCATCCCCTTCACCTCGGGACAGAAAGGTATATGACACTACAGATGGCGCCACATTTAGTTCCGTGAGACCTACAAAGGGCACATGACTGCCTCATAAGCCTATAAAAACCTCTATTTCCACTTCCCACACCTATTTCTGAGAATACTGTGCAGTTTTACCTTCATAGCATCAGTCTTTCCTCCAAAAATCCTATTTGCCCTGAGCCCCTGTCTATAGGAAATGACCAGCGTTCAACAAGGCCTTTTCCGGACACTGCATCAACATAGTCAGATGACCCTGATTTATAGAAATAATAAAGGCAGAGACATGAAAGTTGGCATACATGTTGCTATGACCCGCCTAAGCTAGGAACAAGGATCATTGAGGGAATGCTCAGCCCAGTTTTTGTGTGGATCAGGCAAAAGTTTGGAAAATTGGCCGACCGAACTCAGAAAATGGACAAAAATTGCAATTTACCCTGACTTTTTTGTTGAGAGCCTTACAAGGAGGGCTTTATAATGTACATATTATAGTTGCTGCTAATGTAGAGACCTTGTACAGACACTTTGAAGTGAATGCAACTATTTTTTTTAACTTTCAGCTCCATTCTGCCATTTTCAGCTTGTCGCGCTACACCAAAATTGACCGATTTTCAAACCCAAGCGAGCCCCAAGACACAATGCCCAGCACTCAGATGACTTGAAATCAGCCAAATGAGATGAGAATTATGCCCTGATTGACATTTTAGGACCAAATAGGGAAATTGAGGGATTTCGATATTTTTCAGGCGTCACCTATCGCTAAAGTCCCTATTTTTAACCCCAAAACCTAAATTTCTGCTTAAAACCTACAAAAAAATTATGATATGAAAAAAACATAACAAGGGTCAGCAATTGTCTATAAACCAACCCTAAAAAAGGCAATTTTGGAAGCCCAAATTCATTTTAGCCACCTTGGCTGCACAAACAACAGGTCTCACGGAACCAAATGTTTTCCTGTATAGTTTAATATAGCATATCTTGAAAAAAAAAATATCCCAAACATTGCAACACCTTAAAGCCACTCAGTAACCTATTGAGACCTCTTTGGGAGACAAAATATCAAAATTTGAGGGTAGGTTGACCGTGAAAATTTTTCGCAACAGTCCCAGATGTTGACCTACCCTCATTTTAGCAGTTTTGCAGCGACCAAATTCATGGAGCACAGCGCCCATTTTAAAACCCCACTGACATTTACCAAACACCCCATATCATGGATCTTTTTTTATTAAATAACTCAGAAATAGTAGGGGGTATCATGTGAATTCTAATTCTGCATTATCATTTTATCTTATCCCATTATCAGCCACTCAGAGACTGGCATCCCCTTCACCTCGGGACAGAAAGGTATATGACACTACAGATGGCGCCACATTTAGTTCCGTGAGACCTTATAATCAAATCGGAATATGAAGAATTGCCTGACTCTACATCAAATGTAGCCTATGGCCTTTAAAACTACCAGGAAAAGTAGGAATCTCTGAGCAAGAGGAAATAGAGAAGGAAAGGATTTGGTCTCGTGCATTTAAGTAAGTCAATAATCTAGGACTTATCAGAAATCTTTTACATACTATTTAGATTCCTTTTTTACATCGTTGCCCTTGGGTCACTCTAATTCTTAGGGGCGGATCCAGGCGTGTGGCGGATCGCGGATGGACTGATTCTTTCAAAAATAGTAGCGTTTTGATTCAGAATCTGATGGTAACACACTTTCTTTGGTTTAATGTTTTGCAGGGAAATTGTGAGACATTTGTAAATATAGAGTCTGTAGAGTCAGGGAGAACCTTATTTGTGTTACAGAAAAAAGTGACAATCAAAATGACATTATGTACTTGATCCCTATCCTATCAGTATCAGAAACACTGATACGATCATATACCTAGCAGCCCATCTGTTTGTGCTGTCTTGACAGTCACAAACAATACACTAAACCCACCACACTCCGTCACTGTCAGAGACATATATATATAGGCCTATACCACCTCCTCACCCCTTGATATCATTATCTCACCATGGTGACAGTTACCCCTCCCAAATCCCCCAACCCCCATCCCCCTGCACCTCTCCACAGCTACCGATGCTCTCCAGCCACAACCTCAGTCTCTGGCTATGTCCATAAGTCGACACAAAGATGGCCTATAAGTAATAGATCGATGTATAACCACACAGCCCAACAGCACCGTGAGGGCAATCTCCGTGAAGATGTGCTTGGAGAGTGGTCGTCTTGGTAACCTCTCCAAGCCCCGGAGGTGAATCACAGCTCGGCAACAATGGCCGATAGGGGGCGTCCTGTCGCCTTGGTAACCACAACCACTTTACTTCACGGCTGATCTTAGGGTGGGGGGTGGGGGTGGGTGCCTCAAAGGGCATCTAAAGGGTGGGGGACCTTATAGGGCATCTAAAGGAGGACCTTTAGGGCTAAAGTCAGCGCTGATCTTAGGGGTAACACGGTCAGGGCCTTTGATCTGTAAAGTGGTCACACCACAAAGGTCATTCCGGACTATCAATGATGCCCTGACCTGGCTCAAAGTCAGATACATGGAGGGTCATTATCTACCGCGGCCCCCTACTCCTTGTCATCAGGCAGTGAGCCATCTCATTGCAGAGTGGGTCGGGGTGAATAGACATTGTGCCATCATCGAGATGTTATGTGATCTATATACTAATCAATGTAACACCCTGAAAACCAGGGGCAACCCTGATGTTTGTTGCAAATAAATCCTTAAAAAAAATTAAAATGTTAATTTAAACAACGGGGGTAAAAAGAATGTCATCTTCTTAATATAAAGAAAGATGGGTTGTATCTCACAACTTCCTAGTATTTCCCAGTCAACTTGCCATACAAACAGAGAGTTAGAGGTTTTATAGAAATGACAAAGTGTAACCAAATTTCTTAAACTGAAAACATCATTATGAACTCATTACCGTGCATCTTGTGGCTGACCATTGCATCATGGTAATTTCGGCAATGGTCATTTGCCATTCAGATGTAAGGATGCCAACCACCAAGTTCTTGCTAATCACTAAATTCTTAAACAATCATATTTCCACTCATTCTCCTTAAAACTCTTTAAACTCATTATGGTCGAAGAATAATGGACAATAATTGCTAATTCCAAATTACACTCAGAACAAATGTATCATGGGTATAGTCAACGAGTATAGACAGAAGTCTTCTGTCTATCTCGTTCGTATAATGAAGTTGATAAATGCATCGCAGGAAATGGCTCCAAACGCCTGTAAACATCCGTTCGTGCATTATGTTAATTCCCACAAACATCCCTGATTGTCGTGTAAATTCGCCCATTATTTATGACTTATGTCAGTCCCCCATTGATATAACTGGGAATGCCAAGGACCAATAATAAAGGCGCACACTGCCCTCTGATGACAATACCATAGCTCGTTGTGTAATCCGCTATAATTGGCGGTTTAACGATGGCCCTTTAGCTCAATGAGAACAGGCTGGTGACCAGCGGTCGTTTAATATGGTTAGGGCAGTGACCAGACGGGAACTTACGTCACCAGTCGGAGGTAACGGGAGGGCTTACGTCACCAATGTTGACGGTAACGTCGTGTTATTATTATGGGCAGCGGAGTGTAAATAGTGTATTTTAACTATGTAAATTGAATATTGTCAAGTCTTGACAGTAACATGCATGATAACATTTTTGACAGGTTAGGTCATAGCTTTGTCATTTTAAAGTTAGCAAGGTTTATATAGAAGGTCGACAGCTATTATAGGTCAACCCGGGTGGTCAACATTCAGTTGTAGGACAAACCTACTACTTTCAGAGAAAAATATGTGAACATCATTAAATCAATTATGAATCAGCTGGAGGAAGAAAAGGACGTTTTTCTCTGTAATTGAATCAATTTTATCACTATGGAATTCAAATGACGTCCAGGTGTTCCTATCATTTACTTTCAACAACTATTAGACAAAATATGGGAGCTAAAGGGTGGTTTACACTCGTATCCCCAATACCCAATCCCCCACACCTGTCCGGGATCACCCTAATCCCGCGCACCTCTGCACAGGGGGATCTGAATATAAATGAGGCTTAAACACCCGGGCTGTGTATACATGACATAAGCGGGGGGATATTAATGAAGGATCCCTTCACTAAGGGCCGAGGGGTGTTGACAATTGGTATTATCTGATTCTCAGAGTGTCAGGTGCCCGGGGGGGGGCTTAACGGGGGATTTACCTGGGGATTAAGGGGTAATCACTTTGTCAATGTATTCTGGTGTCCTGAAATTACTTTCCCTACACTTTCATGAATACCCAAATACCAGAATTACTTGTAGGCTTGTAACACTTTTCAATATGCTCATTTTGGAATCAATAGTGTGTAAGTATTTGATAAGGTTGGTGAGAGAAGATGGGGGTAAATTATTTGGATCAATCCGATGTTTTGAACATTTCCAAATGGAAAAGGTGATTTCAGCTTGCGATAACGATCTTACTATTCACAAGCAACGCTGGAGTAAATAATAAAAAAATTCCTGACATACGTGCATAAAAACAACCTCAAATGTAATGGTAGGGTACAGGTATTGTTTATAAGAAATACAACTGGTATACTAGGAAGTGGACAGATTATATAAATTCTGACTGTGCAGGTTATTGCAGTTAAAATCTATATTTAACTCAGTACATAAACAAACATCCACATCTGTGAGGAGCTAAATCTAGGTCACACAGGCCCCAGGGTGTTTTCCTTTCGGGGATTCCCTCAGGGGGTTCCCCGTGTTTATACCCCCTCTCTCGGACCCAGGATGAGTTTGACCCTCAGAGGACGCATCTGTCGACCACCCCCTACGTCCCTCCCCTGTCCTCCAGGTGGTGGATACCTCCTGTGCCCTATACCTTTGGAACACGTGCAGGGATCTGAGCAGGAATAGCCATTGGTTATTGCTAGACAGTTAAGCCCCATACCCACCAGGCGATTTTAGCAGCGATGGGTGACAGGCAACTGGGAGAATCAGCCGATTTTTGTGATTGCCTGTCAGTACAGTATATTGAAATGTGCATGTTTGATCTGAATCGGTGCTAAAATCGGCCCATTCTAGGGGTAGAATCAGCTGATTTTAGCGCCGATCTGTTGCCCGACTCTGCAAAAGTTGCTTAGTGGGTATGGGGCTTTACACAGCATGTATGCGTCAACTGAGTAGGCTTAAACAAGGCAAATCATGGTTCAAGGAGGGGCATTAATGCGTCTGCCTGGTGTGGGGTTACTTTTGCGCGAGCTGGGTGCTGGTGTGACCTATTTGTCATTATGGGTCACAGATCATAACACAGAAGATCATCACATAGCCACAATGAGGGAGTGGACAGTCTCTAGTATATGGCAAGGTAATCTCTCTCTACTTAGTGATGGGTTCTCCAAAGTGAAAATGTGGATCTACACAAGAAATTACATTTTTGCTAACCACATAAACAGTAGAATGTGTTCTACCTTAGGGCAATGCATGGACAAGTCTGACGCCTCCTGAGCTCAGCAAATCTAAGTAGATTCTTAAATGTCTTGTCTTTGCTGAATCAGATTCCCTAGAGTAATCACACCTCCTGTGCCTCTTCTACCCAGGTAGTTCCCAGATGTGCACCTTCACTGCATCCCCTTTTTCTGACAGTCTAAACAAACACCACCTGTAATACTTTTCACAACCATCCCTCACCACCCATCAGCCACCTTCATCCATCCACCCAGGTGGCGCCCCTGTACCACTGGTCAGTGGAGGGGGTCTGTGTTGCTTCCCTTACCTGTGCCCTTGGTCACTGAAGGTGGCCAGTGTGCTGACCAATCAGCTTACCTGTCCCAGGTCACTAGAGGCAAAGATGGACTAAGATGTAACAAGGATTAATTATTTTTTGCTAGAGGTGTCTACTGGAGCTTGTCTGTGTTTCTGACCACTCCTCTCACCTGTGGCCCCGGTCAGTGCAGGTGGTCAGTGTTACTGACCATTCCTCTCACCTCTGTTCCATGGTCACTAGAGGAACAGATGAACTCAGATTTAAAAACTGAAGGGTTGTTCTTTTTTTGCTACAGGTGGTCCCTATAGATAGCTGTGATACTGACCCCTTCCCTCACCTGTGCCCCTGGTCACTAGAGGCAATAATGACACGTACTGCCCTCAGCCCAGGTGTGTTCTGAGCAGGTGGTGAGGCCCACAGGTGTTCCACCAGGTGGCACCACCCACCAGTGGTGGGGGCTGGTACTGGTTCCTCCTGTTTTTACCTGGTGTTGTTCTACAGCAGTAACGACACTCAGGTGTCCAGGTGTGGGTGTGGGATGGGGGAACACTTTACAAGGCACTTACAGCATCTTCTGACTAGAAATTTAAGGACTTAATACTGTCTCTTTAGAAGAATAAGCAAGTTACTGGGTTACAAGAACCAAAAATATCAACATATATATATTAACTACAAAACTGCCTATACATATCATTCAACAGCATTGTATCCACTTAAAAAGTAGATCTTATATTACTAACTAGTATTCCTTTGCTGACATGATCAGACAGCTCAAGTGAGTTTATTGTTCTCATAATTCATAAATAGATCAGTAAAGCAAACCACAGGAACTTCATAACTTCAAACACTATTTGAGTCAATACTATGAAGTGCTGAAGGCTTGTTTGCTCCATAGCTGGTTCACTGAGGCTCGAAGCATGTTAGTAAACAATCCCATCTTTGTGTGGTCAATTGACTGTGGGTGGATCCAAAGATTAGTGGACCCACTGGGTCTGGGGCTTATCTCTGTAAAACTGTACATGGCTGGACATATATAGTGTACACTGAAGGTAGAGGCAATAATGATACGTACTGCCAAAATAGACAGGGAAAAATAACCTATAGTAAACAATAACTTCAATAGAAACAAATCATAAAAAGTACTAGATGGCAGTGTGCTCTTTTCCATTCTTTTTTTATCAGAAAACTCAAGGCGATGCTATGGAAACACACATAATTTTCAGCCAATTCTTATATATTATTACAGTTTTTAAACATCTCGAAACGAGAAAACCCTGCAAATCAGTTTGGACACTAGTAGCCCAGACTCAAGATATGTCAACAATGTTTTTCCCTAATCACAAAAATTACCACCAGAGCCATCCCGAGGATGTAGATACATATTGCAGGTCTCCATATGTTTATCTGAGTACACGGTTACTGTGGGCCGACCCCGGGGAGAGGGGTGATGAGATGATATGTTTTGGGGATCTCTCCAAAGGTCAGGGGTGGGCCCTCACCCCTCACATCCCCAACTCCCGGCGCCCCACATATCACCCACCCTAAAACCTCTGATACAAGCGGCAGCCTATTCATTTGTTTTGCTAAATAACAATTTTATGGGTCAAATTTCCTTTTCACTGTTTCCTCTGTAGTTTCCATTCTATGATCATTGCTAACATTTAAATATTTTAAGTTATAGGACCTATATGATAATTATTCAAAAGCCATATTCTATATGAAATTTTGGTTTTAATAGCTTTATTTCTAGTAAGGTTACCTTGGAAAATATACTCATATATATATGTATGTATATATCATATATATTATATACACACATATATAAGAGGGCAGCAAAAACTTAAGGTTTTACTGTAAGAACGATACCCTGGCGGGGCTCGCCCCCATCATACCCCCCTCACCCCCCCCCCCCCCCCCCCCATCCGGGCACCTCGCCACCTCCTGGTACCCCGATACCCCTTCAGAGGTGGGCAGGGGACGCCCAAGGTCAGGTATGTGGCAGAACGCACCATCAAACGACTCGCCCTGCCATTTATCCTGGCTTCTAAGAACGGATAATCCCATTTAAAAACTCATATAAATTATATATCTGCCTTAGGATAGTGTACCATACACTCCATGTACATGTACTTTGAAAATACAAAAAAAGAGAAAACATTGTATGTTTAACATTTTCCTCATTGAATTAACAAAAAACATATCAATACATATATAAAACACAGGAACCAACCAAGACAAACAAAACAAAACGGAGGAAATAGTATTAACAACGGAAGGAGAGTTATAGGTGAGAAGTGTAGGAGTCTGAGGTTGATTGCTGCATGTAGTAGTATATTAACCGGAGTGCTGGGATTGCCCAATCCTTCTTCCCCGTGCCTCTGACGGCCCCTGCAGCCACCCCCTCACCCTGGTATCTAAAGCTGGGCTGATAAGGAGGGGGTATCTGTGATAAGGAGGGGGTATCTGTGGTGGCCGTCACCTGCATTACCTGGGTTATCTGCCCCCCACCACACCCATCCCTTTACGCTGAGCATGTCAGCCCCTGACAGAACTTCTACCGGTTACCACTGGATGTACCTGGTACTTCTACTCGTTACCACAGCATACCCAATACAACAAATTCTATCTGTTACCCAGCATGTATGTGATACAACGATGTCTACCTAGTATCACAGTCTATACCCGTTACAATGATGGCTACCAGTTACTGAAAGATGTATATGATACAACAAGGTCTATCTGTTATGATGGCATGTACCTGATACACCAATTTCTAGCTATTACCTCAGTGTATACCCGTTACAATGACATCTACCAGTTACTGCAGGATGTATATGATACAACAACGTCTATCCATTATGATGGCATGTACCCGATACAACGTCTATCCGTTATGACCGTCAAAGTGACGGCATGTACCCGATACAACGATGTCTAGTCTTTACCATAGTATGTACCCGTTACCACTGTATCTACCCGTTACCATAGTATTATGTGATATGTCTATTCGTTACCACAGCCCGTTTGTGATACAATAATTGCTAACTACTACCATGACGTGTATGTGATATTATATCTGTCACACAGCTTGATCACCACAACATGTATGTGATACAACAAAGTCTACCCATTACCAAACTATATACTTTTTATAATGACGTCTACATGTTACTACAGCATGTACTCAATACAACAATGTCCCACCTTTTCTGTGGCATGTACACATTACAATAAAGTCTACCCATTGACACAACCTCTACCTGTCACAACAACTGCTTTTTACACAGTTCTTAAATGATATGTACTAACAATGGAATACAAGTAATTATGTTCCTATGATTGAATCCATTGTACTAGCATTTAGCACTTCAGGCATTTAGTAACTCACGTGAAAGGTGAGGTAAGGATGGGGAATACCTAAAGTGACAAGTTTTAAATCACGTGCCACTCACATGCCCAATGCCAATTCCTACACGCCCCCGAGACATCCCACGTCATAGGACTATGTAAGGAACTTGACCTCTGTCGCCAAAGTCTCTTTTTAAGATTCACTGTAACTGTGAATCATTACAAGTACTTAGAACTTTAAAATAACCATTTTACCTTATATAAAACTTGGTAATCTATAACTAGAATTTCCACGAGTTAACGATATAAACACCAAAACCCTATTTTCCTGGGGGCCAACCTTGGGATGCCAGTCCTCCTCTGATGTTGGGAAATGCTCCATAAAACTGTCATACATCCTGGAGTAGAGGTGGAATGTTGCCGGCGTGTCGGCCAGGTGAGGGCTAGGTGGGATCAAACAGGCCCGTCACCCCCCAGGGGCCTGCAGACAGGGACACCTCTGTCATCTAATCCCTGGGTAAACCTGCAGGTAAACCTGGGGGGAACCTGCAGGTAAACCTGGGGGGAACCTGGAGGTGGGGCGGAACTCGGCCAGATGGTTCAAGGCCTGGAGTAGGGGGGTTACTGAAAAGCCATACCCTCTAGGCGACTTTAGCAGTGACGGGCGACTGGGAGAATCGCTGGTAAAGTTGCCCGGCAACACAGAATCGTCAGGCGATTCTGCATGGCAAATTCTGGGCAACAGGCGACTGGGAACTGAATCGCTGGTAAAATATCAAAATTGCTTGATATTACAGTTGCCCGGCGACAATCGCCCATGGACAGTTAAATCGCCAAGTGGATATGGGGCTTTACTCTTCGATGGTCTGTACCCACTCCAAAATGACAGACCCCGATTTTGCAATGACAGCTTTGTGTGACAGCTCTGTGTGATTCTCGCATGTGAGTTTACAGCCCCCTGTTTTCTGAGGTGTCAAAGGACAGCCCCTTGTTTTCACTACATCTACTGTGTTTGCCTACAAAACCAATACAGCGAGCTTTGTTCTTCAACAATTATAATACAATTAACCCTATAAATGAATTTGAAGGGCCAATGATGTTTTCTTCTGTCTATATAAGCTATCCTATTCAGCCCTCACAGGACAGTAAGCTTTCACAGCCCCTGTTTAAAGGGGCAGAACTTGTTAGGTACCTAACGAATCCACCCTGCTGTGCACCTCCTGGGCCCCTCCTGGAGTGGTAAATATGCTAATGAAGCAATCCTGGGGTTAGAGAGGGGGGTTAGGTAAGAGGGGTGTCATTTACTGACCAGTGTCTCTTTGATATAACAGCCTCAACACAGGAGGGGTGTAACCCTAATTGAGGAACAGCCACAACTTTCAAATCTAACTGAAATATTTTCAAAATAAATTTTCTGGTAGGGGTATATGTAGAAGGATATTTCTCTCCATTTTCTCAAAGGGTCTTAGTATGTTCATGTGTTGGTTCATCTATAAAATAAATGGTTAAAATCATTTGTTCCCCAGATATTTGAGAAAAACCCTAAATTTCCAGGAGACCTTTGAGCTGTTGGAATGATAGCTTATGGCTGTTCCGTCCTTTATATACCCCCCCTGCCCCTTTAAGAGTTGTCCAGTCAGCTATACCGCGTACGGGAGAAGCCCAGTGGGCGCCGCCATGTTGTAAAATTGAGACTCCTGATAGGCTGAAAAGGTACGCTTGTCCACCCACAGGAAGTGGCGCCAAAGGTGTGCGCATGCGCAGACGTGGACTCCCGAATGCGATATAGTCCCCCTTTTCCCTGCATTTGCTGCGATTACAGCCACAGCTCCCACAGCCCATTTTGCACTAGGTAAGCAAACTTCTTTTGAGTACCCCCCCCCCCCCCCAGGGATCCGGGGTCAGGTCCCTTCTGGGAAACCGAGTAGTCATGTGTGCCTTAGGGATTGAGGTGTTTTATTTGTGTTTATCATTAGATGAAACTCCCATGTGTTGGCTGGATGGGAGTTTTATTTGTGTTTTGAAATAAACAAACCACCTTTTTATCAAAATATATGAATTGCTTTTTAGGATAGACTTCACAAGATTTGTGTACAAATCCCAGGTGTACTTTTTACTCTGAGATCTTTGCTTCGGATTACTTCATACATTTGTACTAAAAAGTGATCCTATAGTAACTGAAACAGGCAGTATATAGGAACTGAAATAGGCAGTTCTCTTGCTAGAATCTACCTACAATAATTTCTTAGGTGGGAGGCAATAACACCACGAAACTTTGCGTGACGGCTGTTATATCCCTACTCCCAGTCACCAGTTATCAGAGAAAAAGTCAATTTTCTCACGGAGCAGTCCCTCAGAAGTTGGGGTTTATTTGCTCACCCGCTGGAACACCTTTCTCTGTGTCCCTCCCATCATAAAGGGTATAAAGGCCCCACCTCCAAAGACGGCCCCACTCACACTGAGACACGCACAGTCCGCTCATATCGGTAAGACCCAGTCGGCCAGAAAAATGGCCACGCAGGTCCAAAAAGGGCCGTTAGAAGTGAGGGGTGTGTGGTGGGGTAATCCCCTTTGTGGGTATAGACTTCACATGAGTCCGTTTGGGGGCTTGGGGGACCGAAAAACCCACAACTGTAAGAACTTATGCATGCCAGAGTTTTTGGATGGTTACTGCCATATAAGTCGACAATACTAAAAACTGAAACTCTAAAACTTGCTTAAAGTTACAGGAACATGTTCTTTACAGTACATGCATATATGTACAGGAACAATACTGCTGCTTTGAGAAAGTGTTGCTTCTCCATGAAATATTATTGACATAATTTGATTTCGACAAGACCAAATTGACAATATAGCATGATAACCTTACGTGACATGCCCCCTCTTTGGTTATGAAACAATTTTACAATCTACTAATTCTGATTATTGAGGGTCAATAACGATATGATGCATTTGTTTAGGGTAAATTTGGATAGATAATTGTGTTTAATGTTTTTAAATTGCATGAAAATGATATCAATTTAAAATGTATCACCAATATTGCGCCTAGCCCATTTCATGAGATGTGACGCTATCTATAGGACCACCGTAAGCCCCCACCCGCCCCCCCCCCCACCCCCCACCCCATGCACGTCAGGAGACAGTGAGCAGCTCTTCTCGGGCCGGGACCAGGTCGGGAGGGGCTCAAGTAGGAGTCGAAGGACACTGACCAGGGAGTGTGTGGTATTCTGGGGTTCACTACACAGAGATACCTCTGTCCCTGCTTCCCATGCAATCTAAACATAATAGTTTAAAGGCGTATTCCAAACCTAATGATGGAAATCGAACACCCTGGGCGACTGCAGGGGGGGGGGGCGTGAGGTCCTTGATCAACTCTTATTGATGTGATTACAAAACCCCCTCAAACCAAATCATTTCAAAGACAATTTGCACTAAATATGCTAGCCCAAGAGATTACTATTTCTAAACCTTCGTTTTAATCAGGGATCTACGCTACCTAAACTCAATCAAGCCCCTTCCCCCTCCCCCACTAACCCCGCCCACACCCCGATCCCTGTGGGCCTCACTTCACACCTCTATCTGCCCCCCTCATGTCGTCGGGGTGTGAACGGGGGAGGAGGCAGGCCCCAAACACACGTCACCCCTCTCGGCCTTTGATGTGAATCTTCTCTGACTCCCTGACAGACCACAGAAGAACACATCTCCCAACAGACCACCTTGTCTGGATATACAGACCCCCTGACAGACCACAGGGTCCCTGAACACATCCCCAAACAGACCACCTTGTTCGAGGTCCTGGAGGTCGTAACAACCACAGAACGCTTCTACCATTAGAAGCCACTCTGTACCGAGGGTTGCTCTCTTAGTGTATGACAGTTCACCTTGCAAATTTTACCATTGTGCCTCTGTTTTTAAGACAAGCTCTTCGTTGGGAAACACCTGGAATTACTCACAGCTTTTTGAATATGTTTTTAATGAAGTAATTACACGATAATATAAATAATTTATCATGTGCTTTTGATGTTCTTGTGGGACACAACTTGAATCGTTGTTAACGGTAAGCCCGGTAGAACGTTTGCATCTACAGCCGCTAGGTCCCGGCGGGTTGACGGATCACTCCGTTATGTACATAACAACCTACTGGCGACCAGCGAAGGACATCTTCTCCGCTCTCCAGGCAGAAATATGCCAGCTCTAAAGTCCCTTTAACATTGAGAGGTAACTGCTTGGAGAGTGTGAGGGCACCAGCTCTCGGCAGGGATGGGTTGCCATGGCGACAAATCTCGAGGTCGGCGGCAGGAATTGTAGGCATGCTGGTGGGGTCCTTTGTGACGTAGGGGACAGGTATTTGGTCGGGGATCCCTCGGCGGGACTTAACCTGAACGATACGGGGCTGACTGGTACCAGCAGCTATTAAGTATACTTCACTTAATATCGCTCATGCAGAGAGGGAGTGCACTCTGAGGAGGTTTACGTCATGTTTTTTTACCTAAAGAAAACATGTATTGACCTTCCATGGAATATGGCAGTTATCACGGAAACGGCCTTCTCATGTCCATTATCCTTGACATTTAATGTATACACGCATATGAAACTACAGTATCTTCTTTTATTTTTCTATTTTATAACAATTTTCTGTTTAAAATCAACCCCAAAATAACTTGGGAGTACGGGAGCAGTGCCAAGTCTGGTTGATCCCCTTAGTCCACTCATGTCCAAGCGGCACTGACCACTCCCCTTTAACCTCATTCACTATTCAACGGTCCGTCCATCTTGCTTACTCCAGAGCTAAACGCAGTCGACACTGTAAGACTTTGCACATTGAATATGCGCAGTAATGGCACCATATCTCTCAGGGAATTACATCCTTCCTCCTTTCCACCTCTTAAAACGCCATTGGCGAGAAGCGCCCATCTAAACGTTGCTGATGGCAGTTGGGGGTCTGAACCCTCAATCTCATAGGGCAACAGGGGCTTTTCTAATATTCTTTTTAACATACGGAGTATAAAAATACATATGATATGGGCACTTCAGTATAGCATGTAGCATAGTTTAATCACCAACTAATGATAATATTTCTACATTGAAGCCTGTACATTGAACATGCGCCATAAGAATTTCACTGAAAGGTAATTGTCGGAATTCCTCTAAATTCCACTGGTGACACAAGGGAGCATTACCTAAAGTCCTGTATGCGTCATTTCTTAAAACGAGAAGAATCCTCATTGCTTTTCTATGGCGCCCTTTCTATGCATACCTCAGGTCTGTACATCTATAGGAGCATCACAAGTTGGGTACAATTGGCGATAGGTTATCGCAGGGTGTCGGAGGGCGTGGGGTCACTAGGTGCATGGAAACGGGCCCCCTGCCACAATAATCTACAATACCGAGACACGGGGTATTCCTACTGCTGGGGATTGGTCGGGGAATTCTTGTCAGAGCTAGAAGGCGATTGGGGAGTGTCGTTTTAGACGGCTGTGTCTGTTTTATCCAGGAAACACACCCACGCCTGTCTTCTTGATCATGTTTAGGTTGTATGGTAAAGATTACATGCTATGGAGGAAACTATGGGAAGTAGGGGCCATGCCACAAGAAACGATCATTTCCGATATTCCTCAACTCTTTTTAGCACTATAAAATTCGATGTTACCAATACCAGAAGTCCACATATTGTATGATAATATTCATGTACATGTATCACAGTACAGACCGGCCACTGACAATGTAGAACGACAAATGTAAAGTAACAGTGGACAACGTTATTTGCCCCAATGATGTGCACCACAGCATCGACAATGGTGATAAATTGACACCATTATCTCTGGCCATGGACAGTCGGGTCAATCCACATGCCATCATATCAGAGCCAGTAAAACCAATGAGACTCCCATGCCCTCCATGCTGGACTAATGATATTGTCTCTTTGTACAGTGAGGCCTCAGGACAGGACGAGTAGACCAATTTTTGTGTAGCCATCATTGTTTATTGGTGGTCATTTGGTTACCAGCAGGTTATCGTTGTTTATAGGTGATCATGCCGTTACCAGCGGGTTATAACTCGTAGCGCCCTCTCGTGACACTGCCCTGCACAGAACCCAGAGGCCCCCAGACGGCCATCTGTCTGGGCCAGACATTCAATATTGGGAGGTGGGGGGGGGGGGTTCTGATCATTATTAATATTCTGTCTAGTGAGACCTGGCCCCGACCTTCCGGGGGCGCCCTCTAGGATCCCTGAGGACGGCGGTTACATCCATCTCCGTATAGTTACCGTTACCAAGACAACCAAATCCGTCTCCATGGTGAACGGGGTCTCTCTCCAAGCAGAGAGTTGGTGAGGCAATCGCATTCCCCAAGCAGGAATAGCTTAGTTATAGAGGAGTTGCGACAGGTGGGAATTAAGAGAGGTATTGACTTAAGGGGTTTAGGGGGTCTAGGAGGTCTTGACCACCCAACCTCCCTTTTTTTTAATCCCTCTATTACGTTTTTCTTAATCCCCCTATTACATTTCTTGTGGCAGTTGGTTGGTCATTTCCAAACTACACTATGAGGGGATGATTCTTTACAAAGTTCGCAAATGCAATTCTAGTTCTAAGCTTGTATGAGACAACCCCCCCACCCCCGTTTCCCCCTGGATCCATCCTAGGAGGGGGGCACATCGTTCTCCAAGCAGAGTGCAGGTGGGTGGGAGAGTGCGTGCTGGGTGAGTGGAGGAGGGGCTCATCATTAATTCACCGGTGAACGGTGACATGTCGGTACTGCGCGCCCAGTCGTGCACGGCGTCATGGCAGCCTGCCCGGGTCAATAGGAGGCAGTGGGCGTGGGGGCGGTTACCATGGCTCCACACCCGTTACCATGGTTTCACACACCACTGAATCGATCCGGCCAAGTGTGAACCACTTTGAGACAAAGACACCACTCAGTGGGAGATTGGACATCCGGTCAATTTTACCGAAACGTCTCACCTTTAAGAAGCTTTTGCGTGGTCGTGATAGCTAGGCCTATTTGTTCGTGCATTGCATTGACAGCCTCTTGGGACCTTTTACTCTTGAATCATAGGCCACACTTCAGACTTATCAGGGAAACCTATTTTCCAAAATAAAAATGATATTAAATGGATCAATATTGGTCAATATCAATTAGGAATAAATAGGAATACCTTAAATTTCCTTTAATTCACTGAACGCTGGCAACCCTGAATGTGTATAGTCCTACATATATTTGCTGGGGAACATTGAATAGAAACTATTTTACATAGGTCTCAATTATTTAAATGATATATGACGTAGACCACCGAAATGGGTACATATGGCTCTTATGCAGGCTACTTTTCTACCATTTATCATCACGACCGCTTTTCCCATCCCTCAGATATGCATAGCATATTGATGAATGATAAATGTAAAGCGCTTCAAACCCTTCCCTCGGAGACTCATAGATTTCACGGCTCTTGAAGCATAATCCTCACCGACTCTAAAACTGCAGGGTTGAAGCACACGTGGGGGTCGTTTGAACTCCAATCAATCTGACTTCATGGAACATTGGTTCCACACTTGCAGTAATGTGCAGACTTTTATACATTTAGGGCATCCCTCTCTGCAGAAATGGAAATCCTATTAGTGTACTGATAGAACTGTAACAAAAGCTGGGCTGTGCTCCATAAATTCAGAAGCTTGACATTTGAAGTGCAGTTAAAACTTTCTCTATAACAGACTCAGGTCTGATCATAAAGTCAGTCTACTAAAAGCTCTAATCTGCAGAGCAGCAGCCCAGTGCTACTAAATCACTCAGTAGACTACTGTAAGTCGATTCAGCAATAACCCCAGCTCCCTTTATGCTCCACTCACATTCTCTTCAGTGCATTTCATAACTGTAGCATTTGAAGGCCCTGTGGAATTCGCTCAAGGCATCTGCTTCAAAATTTCACTTTTTATGATGCGGTAAAATACTATTTCCTGCCCCTTTCTTGCCTGCCCTGCCACCATCCCGGTATGATTTGTGAGCTGCCTGGCTCCCCCCTAGTCCGTCCCTAACCTACTTAGCTCTTATATAATAGGTCCGTACACCCACAACAGTCCATGGCTTTTAATGGCCACTTGAAATTTGCAAGGAATTCTTTAACTGGCCCTCTATGAATGGCATAGGGAATCTCTTTGATGGTTCTTGGGCTTCTGACTGGTTTATGGTCCTACCTGCCATAAACCAGCAGCTGCAAAGCATGCTGTGATTTGGGTGGGAATTCCCACCTAAAATGGTTGCCGGTCTACAGACTCTCTTTGGGAAACAGTGGGTCTGATGCGACAGACTAGCTTCCCCCACGAACAGATGGTGTGGGAATAATTCACATCACAAGCCCCCTGCCTCCACATAAAAACAGCCAATCAGCAGCCGATACTGCTCACAATTCACATAACCAATACAAAACCCGCACCCACTTTACGGGGTAATTACCCAAAAAGGAATTTACCCCCATTTTCGCCCACCCCCATCGCACATCGCGGGTGCACAGGTGCAAAAAGCACTCGAATCGTGAAGGGGTGTGTTTGTGAGTGTGTGTGTGTGTGGGGGGGGGGGGGTATGGCTATCATGAGTCAAACTGATAATTCTCAAGATTAAGGCAACAAAAGGGTCATAAACAAATATCAAAACTTCTGCATGTGTCTAGAAGCACATTTATAGCTCTACCCTTTTTTGTGGTTAAATGCAATAATTTTATCTCATCTTTTTTATCGTTTCCATAAAAAGGTTGTATCGCTTAACCAATGTTTCTGCAGATGAACAGTGAACCTTCAATTGTCTAGATAACGCCTTTTTTTCTATACGTCAGTTCATTGACTCTGTGATAAAAATCCTGTTTTTATGTCTCAAACGTATATCACAAGATCTATCATATTTTTCATTATCAACTTGCAACTTATCAATATGGCAAACCATAAGGCTACGACTGGCATTTGCAACCCATTCAGAATAAACGTTCTGTGCTCACCAGTCTTCTGCCAATGCCATAAGGGTGGCGTTGTATTTTTTCCTTGTTTTTCTTTATGTCGGAAGCGCCTGGTGCCAGTACGGACCACACCGTGTTGGTGGGGGCAGGCGTTTAGTGGTGTGACCAGCATGTTAGACGTCCACAACACATGCACCACGCTAACAGATGACCACTTAACAAAGAATATTCAGTTAAAAAGACAGAATTACATAGTAAAAACCCGTTTCCTAAAGCATTGACAGGCACTTATTGCCTCAGCGTTCGTGATATACCACTGAAACTGGCTGCTATTCATAATAGTATACATGTGTATCAGTATGGCAGAAAAAAGGTGATTGTATGATTAATGTGGTTGCACTAAGACTCATGCTGACACATATTCACACTCTCTGTTCTTTAGTACTAAGTGCACCTAACCTCCTAACCATTTACAGACCTCAAAAGGATAAAACCACACAAAGTGTCGGTGTCTGCTGGATTTCTTGATGGTAAGTAAATTGAAGAGGAAAATTTTGAAAATATGTCATTCCAAACTGGTCATGGTTAACATGGATTATCGTTGGTGTGCTATGGCCGTTTGCTTGCGGGTTATAAAATTGCCAGCTTCCCAGTCCATATCTCACCTGGGTTGCATGGCTTGCATGGCTTGTTTGCTTGCATGGACTCACCTAGGCATTGCCACCTGTATCCTGATAACAATGAAAGGTCACGACCATCGTTGGTAAGTAAGTAATCAAAACATGGATTATCGTTGGTGTGCTGTAACCGTTGGGGGTTATAAAAGCATTAGTTTCCTAACCATATCTCACATGGTTTGCATGGCTCGTAGGATTGCGTAGACTCCCCTAGGCATTGCCACCTTTATCCTGATAACAATGAAAAGTCATGATGTTTGTAATCTTGCCCTAGACCATCGTTGGTAAGTATGTAATCTTGACATGGACCATCTTTGGTGAGTATGTAATCTTAACATGGATTATCGTTGGTGTGCCATGGCCGTTGGCTTGGGGGTTATGAAAGTGCCAGCTTCCCAGTCCATTTATTACCTGGTCTGCATGGCTTTTAGGCTTGCATGGATTTCCCTAGGCATTGCCACCTTTATCCTGATAACAATAAAAAGTCGCGATGTTTGTAGTCTTACCATTAGACCACCATTAAATCGGTAAGTATGTAATCTTAACATAGACAATCGTTGGTGAGTATGCAATCTTAACATGGATTATCGTTGGTGTACTATGACCGTTGAAGGTTATAAAAATGTCAGCTTCCCATCCATATCTCCCCCCTCCCCCCCCCCTCCCCCCTGCTCCCCCACCCCTCCCAATCAGCAGACCGTTGTCTCCGTCCCCCGCCCGTTTTACGACCGCTTCACCTCACCCAGTGTTGTTTTATTCATACACTCGCACCTCGTTAGTCACCCTTACCTTTGTCTCGTTAACCAATAAAAAAAAGTCCGACTCACCCAAGGCTGATATGTTCTTGGCACTGTCTGGGGATGTACCGTTATAACCTGATGTCATGTGGTGTACACCCTGATATCATATGGTCACCCACCTGTTCTTGTATTTGCAGAATGTGTCCTGTTTAACATGCTATCCGTGCTAATTGGAGTTTAATGATTGTGTCTCGTTTTGTAATTGAGGCATTTATGGTATAGTTAAAATATCTGCATCATGGAAAAGGAATTACTGAACACATTTTAATACCAATTTAGTAGAGGATGAGGTAATTTACGTTCAAGATTGCCAGATTATGCTGGCAGTTGTATTGCCTTGAGCAAAAAAAAGCACATGGTGTTGATTTAAACCATGCTGCATGGCATGCAATTTTATCCCCATTTTCCTACTTAAAAGCTCATATTCAATAGAATTGTTAGGTAAACGCTTCTACAATTGTGAAGTGCATGGGAGTGCATGATAGATTTGCTGTGCAATAGGCATACTTATATTGGAACAATTTTCCGTTTAAATAATATTTCTAAACAAAATAACATTCTATTTCTCTCAGAGACAGTCAATCGCTTATATCTAAAAAGAACTTGAGTCCTTTCAGCAGATTTAAGTCGACTGTCATTGGTCTGACAGGTTTGATGGAGTGAACCTTAAAAGAGCACGTCCCCATTTCCCGTCCTGATCATTGCCCGCTCAATGGTCGATAAAATCTAAAATTTTCAAAAAACAAACTCCAATGCTTCCTTTCATTTCTAACCAAATTCAGAAATGTCAATACCGTGTTTAATATGAATATAGTGTTTAATATGAACGCCCCAGAGAACTCCAGGCCTTGTAATTGTTTGTAAAAATTGTGCTTTTAACTCTAAATTTATTGAGTTATAGTGAGGGACTTCATGAAAATCTGTTCAATAAATAGTCATGTTTTCTTCTGCCAGTTTCCTTCCAATACAGGGATGTTAAGGACATATTATTTTTGAGAAGGATGCCAATGGTTCTAGAGATACTTCAATGGTAGCCTTATATAGCAGATTATTATTTCTAAAGAGAAGCCATAAGTGTCAGTTATGGAAAGGAACCTATTTCCAAAAGCTTCGATTTTGGTCGCGATTAATTGCAATAAATTCAATACATTTCACAAACTGAGTGCAACATTTTCCACTCTCATACTTCATGATATGAGACATAGAACAAAGTAAACATTGCAATTTATAACGGTCATTCAACGTACTTCACGGCCATGCACCCTTTGAGAATGCTATACATGTCCATGTGTCATAATCCATACTCTGAATAGAGGCGTTTGGAGAATTGAACAAGGCCGCCATATTGGTTATGCCCGACATCAAAGCGAGGCTGGAGGTCATTGTCACGGCCTCACGCCCCCTGACTATGTATTCCTACGCCAAGTGGCCGGATCTATATCCCTCATTATCTGCTCTACAACAACCGTGAACCAGGCTCGCCATTACCTATTCACACCATCGATTTTCTGTTTGTGACGGTCTGTCGTTATGGAATTTCACACTGCCCAGTTTTCCATTTGACCTGTGTAATTGCACAGTCCAAACAATGGCATATACATGGATTACAATGTATATCGAGGATGGAATATGTGCAATGCCAATACATGTTGCCCGAAATACTGTACCCCTATATGCCGATTTATCAAACTGCACTGATATTCAAATTGTATGCCAATATATAACTTGTTGTCTGAGCCCATATAATATGCGTACGCTCATTTATTGATGAATAATGTGCCTACATGATAATCTGTATTTGTATGTCATTTCATGGAGAGTAAGGCACAAATACTGGCTAACCCTTACAAACACACGTGCTAGAAGGCTTAGAAAACTTGAGCACTCTTCCACGCAATTTATCCAATTATTAAATACGAGTGTGTTTGCGTATGCAGCAGAATTATTCATCTTTTTATAACATACAGAATATAAAATTTGGATATGTCTACAGTCCCTGTAAGTTGTAGCATGTATGCATAAGACTTTTCTTATCATGGAATGTACCAGTGACTGTGTGACACGTTCGCTTTCTGCCCATCGCGCAGTAATAGGCCTCAACAATAAAGGAAAGCATGTCTCAAAGCCACAGATAACGCCGGAGCTATTTGCTGGCAAGCCACAAAGACGCAAGTTCTGAAGGCAGTGTTCGAAATTAAGGGTGCGCCCTGCGCCCGGCGCGCACATTTCCGCGGCCGGGTGCACGATTTTCGGGGGTTTGCACCCGGTGTGTGCACCTTTTTCCGGGTGCTTATAATGTCTTTATACGAGGGGAGTGCATGGAAAAGGTCCCGGGTGCATACTTTAAGCATATATGCACCCGGCAGGCGCATGAATTATAAAGTTAATTTCGAACACTGGAAGGGTATATTAGTATAGGCCTGTCCTTTACATGATGATTGGTGGTAGAAGGGAGGGGGGGTATTTTGGCATGAAAAAGAGATACTAGCACGAAAGGTTATTCTACAGCAGGATGGTTTCGGTAGACTAGAGGCTTATAGTTGATCAACTGATCTCTGAATCTGTAGGTTCAGTTTTCAGTCACTTTTAGGTCAGTTGTTTGTGCTGTCTGAAATACACAGGGAAGATAATCAAACTCACCAGTGGAGGGGGGAGGCCATATAAATGGTTTATTAGTAAATAGATATATACACACCAACAGAAGTTAACTTTAAAAGTACCATCCCTTTGCGTGTGCAATATGTGGTGGCAGATTCTCCATTTATAAGCCCCACTCACTCTTACAGCCAATCTGAATCAAAGGGAGCAAAATATCAAAGGGGCCTCTTGTTTATGGAGCACCCAATGTAAACTCTGAGATATAGAAGTATTGTCAATAACCCATCAAAGCCCAAACAATAGAAAACAGGTGATATCTTGTGTATATAGACCACCAACTGGAGATGTGGATATATTTTTTAAATCACTGAAATCAATTTTATTTAATCCAATATATTCCAAAAATGAATTCTTTATATTGGGAGACTTCAATATAGATATTCGGGATAGGAATCATAGACATTGTAAAGCTTTACGTGATTTTGAAAAAGTGGGAACTTTGAAACAGATAATCAATTCTCCAACGAGGTATGGTAAACATAAGGCGTCAATTATAGATCTTATATTCACTAATAGTGAATATATTTACGAGTCTGGTGTACTAGATGATGCTTTGAGTGACCATTATCCGATATTTTGTATAAAAAAGAAGATTAGAAATAAAAAAGATAGCTATATATCCAAGGGAAGAACATATAAAAACCATAGTTGGGATAGCCTTAAAGCATTTTTGAACGAATATTCCACAGGTGATGATTTAATATATAACGATGGGGATGATGTTGCTGAATGGCAATTTCTAAAAGAATTACTGACTGAATATTTAGATGAATATTGTCCAGTTATTGACATAAAGATTCGTGATGATACAACACCTTGGCTAACACATGAAATCTTAGAAGAAATTTCTGATCGAAATTATTTTTCAAGAAATATGAAGAAAATTAGGAAGCGTTTGGATAGTGCCGTATGCAATATTGAAATAGATGAGTTAATGCACTCATATCAAAACAATCTACATTTGTTTAGGCAAACTAGGAATAAAGTAAATAAAATGATTCGATATGCCAAGGATGACTATGTGAAGGTGACCCTATCTGATACCAAAAATGATCATAAGAAGTTCTGGAGAGAGCTAAAAAACTTATTAGACCCTTCAAGGAATTCATCGAGTAAAATCACAATTGAAAATCCTTATGGACAGTTGGTACCTGGAAATGATTTGCCAGATTACATGAACAAATATTACGCTGAGTTAGGAGGTAGTATGTCCAAAACTAATCTATTAGATGACTTGGAGTCATTGAATGGTCCATTACCTGAATTTGGTATAGATATATTCCAACCAATTGACTTGGAGGATCTCATTGGGTTGTTGAAAGAAATAAATATTTACAAGCCATCTGGATATCTATCGATCTCATCTAAAATATTAAAAGATTTTCTGATATTAAAGGCAGATATAGTATTAAAAATAATCAATAGTACTCTAATGCAGGGGACCTTTTTGGATGACTGGAAATTGGGTGTCGTTTCCCCAATACCAAAACAGGGCAATCCACTGAAACTTACAAACTGGAGACCCATTGTAATATTACCCACTTTAGGCAAAATTGTGGAGAAAATAATCCACTCACAACTGCTTACATACTTGGAAAACAATCATTTAATTGCTGCAGACCAGTATGGCTTTCAAACTGGGAAGTCAACAATGCAGTCAGTAATGAAATTGGCTAAATATGCTTTTGAAGAAAAAGATAAAAAACGAACAATAGGTTGTATATTTGTGGACATGTCCAAAGCGTTTAACACTGTTTCTCATATCCGACTGTTACAGAAATTAAAATTAGGAGGCATAACAGGGAAGGCACTGAATTGGTTTATCAATTATTTGGCTGGTAGGCGTCAAATAACAAAAGTTAATTCACTTATATCATCTGAAATATATGTCCAGAATGGTGTCCCACAAGGCTCTGTCATGGGGCCCCTGTTGTTTATATATTATATAAATGACCTTATGGATTATGTTAACAAGGATAGGATATTGCTCTTTGCAGACGATGCAGTTTTCTATGATTCGGATCACAACAGTAAATCACTTGAAAATAAATTACAACAGGGATTTGATGCCATTAACTGTTGGTGTACTGATAATAATATGCAGATGAATGTAAATAAAACCAAATTGATGTTTATAAATAAACAAGATGACATTCATATTACAGTAAGAACCCAAGACCAACATTTACTAGAAGTTCAAAATTATAAATATCTTGGTGTATGGTTTTCCAATAGACTTGATTTTCAGAAACACTTAGATCAAGGTTATAAAACAGCCTATCAAAAGATCTATAAGTTAAAGAAATTACGAAATTGTCTGACAATCAGTACATCCTTGTTGGTATATAAACAGACTATCTTACCCTATTTTGAATATTGCGATTTTCTGATTGATTGTTGCAAAAAATCTGAAATATATAAGCTAGAGAAATTACAATATAGGGCTCTCAGAATTGTATATCAAGTCAGAAATCCTGTCGATGTTCCACGTACAGAATTACTATCTATGGCTAAGCTAACCACTTTAAAAAATCGCAGGAAATCACACTTGTTAAACATAATGTTTTCTTGGAAGGAACAAGGAATTTGGGTGAAAAGACAAAAAAGAATCACCAGAAATCAGATTTCTACTCAATTCCGAATTTCTAAGCCTAGAACTGAGGAAGCAAAAAAGTCACCTTATTACAGAGGTGCTAAGCTGTGGTTGACTATACCAAGAGAATTGCGCAATCTTGACAATAGATTTGAGTTTAAAACCAAAATTAAGAAATTATATTATTAACAATATATTAAAGGAAACTAACTGGCATTGTTTGTATGTATCTATATATGTGTTGTTGTTTGTTTGTTTGTTTTTTTTTGGTTTTTTTTATCCGGAATGTCAGATTGTTGAATGCTGATATGACTGTCAGTTCCACTAATTCATCTTATTAACAATATATCTGATTTGCATTATGACTGGACTTTGTTGTATAGATTTATGAGAGAGATTATTGTTATGATCGCCATTTCATTGTTTATACCATCTGTAAAAATGATAATACTGTGTTATGTATGTAAAAACGGAAGCATTAGTTTGTAACGTCTGGAAGAGCAGACTTATCTGAAGACGTCAAATAAAAATATTATCCAAAAAAAAAAAAAAAACTCTACAGGGCTGTTTATAAACTACTAAGGATGACTGTACCTGACATGCAGTCTAGTTAACTTCTTGTATCCAGTCTAATTGGAGAAATACTGAACGTATAAATCAAATTGTTCTGGACCCTATTGTACTATGATAATCATGACTTAATTATGCATTTCTGATGGTTAATTTAACCCATACTGTATTTTACTAATTTCATTTATAGAGTTTATCTTCAGCTGAACTGGAAACATACTGTGTACAGTTCAGAGCTAGTTTGCCAAACATTGCATGTCACCTAACATCCACAGAACTGTAGAGGACTAACTCTATAGACAGTCAGAGGAACCCATTTGTCACCCTAGTGCTTAATAATGGCCCCAATTTGGTGAGTAAACACTTGGCATACCACCTCACCCCCTAGCAGGGAAACAGGCCCGGGGGTACTTGGTCTAGAAATGGATACTAAGTACTGTTGGACCATCAAGTGCTGTAGCTGTCAATTGCCAATTTGGCAAAAATAAATAAAAAGGGGGCTGTCAAATCATCTAACCATCTTTTAGGAGACCTGTCAATAATAGATAATATTTGATACTGAATTAAAAGTCCATTCTAGGTAAATTAGTTTCTTCATAATAGCTCTCAAACGAATTGTCACCTTCCGATATTGTATTGCGACCAAGGGGGAGAGGGCTGTGAGTACCCCAGTTTTTCTGGGGGCTGTAAACGTATATAAATAGATAAATAAAAAAAAAAATACTTAGTAAATAGATAAGGGCGAAGCTGTAGTTTCACAGTTGGTACCTACCATTATATACAGAGTCCCCCCCCCCCCATCCCGGAGAGAGAGGCCGACCCATCATCTGTGTAGGAGTGAACAGCGACATGTACGAACATACAGGGGGCGTCGGCTTCAAAAGCCGCGAGCCCGACCTCTATTTAGAGACTCGATAATTGATCTCGAGTCACAATGTCCGAGAGGACCCCTCTGTCTCTCCTCGCCCTGCCAAGCCGGCCCACAGCGACAGGAATGTCGGCCTCTGATATATGGCCTTCAAAGCCAGGGTGTGCACTTTTATCTAGGTGTTTTTATGGTGCATGTATACCTAGCGTACAAAAAACATGGTATTGATTTTGATAAGGACTATTGTGGACCTATAAAACTCCCTTCCTCTCATCTCGAGGGCCCTATGCCCCTGTCCACCTTCGTAAACTGTAGATACTGTAGATAAACAGCAGTTTATGTTATATTGATTTTGGTAAAGAATTTCCTGTAAAAGTAATATTAAACTAACTTTAGCATTTACTGCAAACAAACTGTATAGTATATACTTTATATCTAAAGCATTTTTTCTCTTGAAACAACAATGGCTATTTTTTTTAAATGTGTATATATTTACTCACTACATGTTTCTAAATAACTCTGCACATCCAAAACACTTGCTGTGGTTAAGGATATAAACGTGGGGGTGGTTTTGGTAGCGTCTTTTTCCTCTTCCTTGACATTCTGTGGTGTAGGTGGGGGAGTGTTGAATACAGAAGTCAAGGCGTGGGGAGTTGAAGAGAACCACAGACACCGAGGGACATACCCTGCTGGTTAATACCTCTCTCCTCCCTGTCCCCTAAAAACAGGGCCAACCACTTCCCCCTCGTGACGGGGGCAGGTAAAAAAGGGGGGTATCAGGGGTGACCCCCGCCCCCCACCGTGAGCTCTGTTTATAAACACCAAGTGGTCGGTATGAAGGGGATCTGGGCTGAGCCTTGGGTCTGGGTCTGTGTTACTGTTAGTTATATAGATATAGCGACCACCTAAGAACCTGCTGGGTTCTAACGGTAATATAATAAACATTACAAATAATATGTTTACGAGTATTATGTATTATTGACAATTTAGTTCAATCCTATGTGACTAATACCCCTTGCAGACTAGCGGCAGAATGTACATTAAGCCTGCATTGAACTGCATTATGAGTGCATTTTGAGGTCAGTCTGAAAGGTATAGGCCTTTAAGTAAATATAATGCTCACTACTAGAAGTGTGGGAAGGTCATGGGTAAAGCACAATATCTGTTTGTCTCTAACTCTATTACCATGTTTAAATCTATGAGGTGGGCGCCATCGAAGTGTTATTTGTGAACTATCACTATAATCAAAGACATGTGAAAGTAACAACCCACAGGCATATCTCGCTATGACCAACCCCATATATTGTCATGGTTTGTTTACAGCCTATCGCCGGGGTGTTAATAAATAATTGGGGGCGGGTTAGGACCATGTTCCCCGGGGAAATGCGGTTCTGCCCGACCACCGTTTGACGCTCATCTTTCTCCCCCCACCCCCTGACAGTGATAAAGGTGCACCTGTGGTCGACAGATAGGCCAACGTTAGGTTGACTGATACAGTTAATACATCTCAGGTTTCAGGCTGTCAGAGGCCTAGGCTGGCCTACAGGGGTTGAGAGATGTTGTCGTTCTTCCTACCTCTACACCTATTGGTCTAACCCCTAAAATTCATATTGCTGGAAGTTTACATAACAATGTCTTCAATTCGACCCGGCGACATTGCTAAAAGTGACAAAAAGGGTTTATATCGTAGTGACATAGTAGAGCACTTATTAGATTTGATACGCCTCTCGGAGCATCCCACCAGAGAAGGTAAAATTGTTTTAACTCTCTGATCCAACCCACCCTACCCCTTTGACCGGGTTCAAAGGGGTAAGGACAGGGGCAGATCCAGAATTTCCAGAAAAAAAGAGGTCACCATAAACACTTAAACGTTGTCCGATTCATATCCATGCCTGACATGCCATCCTCCTTGTAACGTTTAACTCCCCACCAATCAGGGAAGGAAGTCAGGACCCCCTAGTTATGGATCTATCCTACCCCCTGGAGGAGGCGGGGGTGTTACAGATCTCTGGAGGAGTCTTACTCATCTCCCTGTCTGTGACTGGGGTGTGAGTCAGGCTGGATAGTTCTGAGACACGGCCGTCACGAACTTGGGGCAAGGCATGATGACAGTGTAGGGGACTTGTCTTTGGAAGCATTACACTATGCGACATCATGCAGTGTCCAAAATTAAGGGGGTACCCTGCACCCGAGCTGCATGATTTTGCTGTCCGACGGTTGCACGATTTTTCAGTGCTGCGCACCCAGTCAGTGGTGCAGAGTTTTCTCTATAAAGTACATGCCTAATAGTAAATGAAGAAAAGATGCAAGATATTTTTGCCGGGTGCACACTTTTGGGGATTTCGGACGGTGGACATGGGTACAATATGATAATGCCATACACAATTAGTCACATGATAAGTACAGCAATATTTAACACATATTGTATTTGTATTGGCTGCGATATCATAGCTTGCTGATAACTCAGCTCAAGTCGTATAGTGTAATACCGCCGGCCCGCACAGTCATTTTTGCAAGTAATTGAACTTGTCATTCTCAATGCCACATGTTGAATTGGAATAAGACGTATGTTGCATGTCACTGTATGTTTAAAGCTAATGTTGTTATCGCTTGTAATGTTACTCTTAGAAATAACTGCTGTTTTGTTAAGCCATACAGTGGCTTCCCCATGAGGATGGTTACTAATCGCTGCTTGACAGATATACAGGTTAGGCATAATCCACCCTAGAGCTCATATATTCAAAAATAACCTGTAACACATAAATAACCCTAGGCCACAGGGTTCATGACACCCCCCTCCCCACACACACCACCCTGTTTATACCCCGGGCAGGGGTGGGGGGGCAGTACTTGGTCTAGAAAAGGGTACCAACTGCAGTTGGACCATCAAGTGGCTGTAGCTTTCGATCGCCAATTTCACTAAAAAAGAGGGGGGCTGTCAAATCATCAAACCATCATTTAGTATGGTTGACAGTAATAGATTATATTTGATACTAGATTAAAAGTCAATTGCAGGTTAATAAATTCCTTCATACCTGCTCTCAAACAAATCGTCACCATCTGGAACTGGATTGTGACCAAGAAATTTGTAGGTTAATGCTTATTTGCAGGGGCTGTCCATGATGGATGCTGAAAAAGGGGGGCTGCCAGAGTATCCCAGTTTTTCTGGGGGGCTGTAAAATCCCCCAAAAGGGGGGTTGCAGTTTCGCAGTTGGTACCTACCCTCATGTACTGTTTATACCCCCGGTTCGCGGACTACACATCACGTCCAGCCTGTCAACAGACCCAGATCCCCACAGACCCCTCCCTGTACATCATGTGTACATCAAGGGACAGTCCCAAACACCCCGTCAGGGACCATCAAAGGGCCGGCATGGTCTGTGTGTGTCACAGTGACAAACAGACCTGGGTGTCTTTGGGGGAGAGGGGCAGGAGTTTGGGAAGTTCGACTTGAAAGTGGCCGGAGGAGAGTCAGCGGTGACTGACAGAGGTCGGTGGGGTGGAGGGGGGGAGGGCACTTGGGTCTCAAAAGGGTACCCAGTGCCAAACAAACTCATGAAGCGGGGGCGGTGAACGTCAAACCTGAGGGGCGGTAAGCCACTTATATGTCGATAAAGTGGGGCGGTCGATTAGATCTATAAAGCAATAATCGGCAATAACTCAAAACTTGGCCTTATACGTTACATTTTTTCACACAAAAAACTTATGCCAATTTTATCAGAAGTTTTCCTAGGCAATTTGGGTGTTTTTTTGTTGTTGTCTATTTCATGATATTCAGACCCTCAGAATTTTGGGGGTGGTGATCTGCATACCCCCAAAATAATGGGCAGTCAACCAAATTTCAGGAGTGGTCAGTAACAAAAAGTAGGGGCGGTAGTTTGACAGCGGGTGGTAACTTTCAAAGAGTCAGTGCCCCCCTCCCTGGGTAGTGGTGGTGGTGGTGAACTGGAGCAGTGGGTCACGTGGGGCCGCCACGGAAGGCCACCACGACCGCACCACCACATGCACCACCGCCACCACCACCACAAGTTATACAGCCCCTGAAAGTAGTAGGTAACCAAACTCCCCTGGGCTCTCCCCCACCCACTCCTCCCCCGACTATAACCACCAGCCCCGCTGACCCAGTCTACCCAACATCAACATCATTCCTCGTCTAATTACCTGCAATCCTCCCCAAAACCTGCTAGATATATAGCACCTCTGCAGTACTCCTAACTAACCCTCCCTGTGCCTCCCTGAACTCCCGAGTGTTGTGGGGAAACTCGGTCAGCCCCCTACCCCCGGCCCCTACCACCCTCCAACACTCCCCGAGTTCAGGCCCTCACAGCCTAGAGGTGGAGGTGGGGGAGTTGTGGCGGACGTTTTTACCATGGGGGACTGAAAACAAACTGTTAGCACCACGGCTTGTTTTTACCCCTATCCCATTACTATGAGCACTATTGCATGAACGATATGACTTGGCTGCTTAAAGCTGAACTTGGTTGACTCTTAAAGCTGAACAATAAACCCTATGGCGAGTAATATTCCGACGGTGCACAAGGTGTTGTAGCCCTATAACGATACTGTTACTAGTACTATACTAGCCTCTTTGGCCCCAGTTGCATGAATTATTGTCAACTTCTTAAAGCTGAACTTGCTTCATTCATAAATCTGAACAACAAGCCAGTTCTTAGGGCGAATACTATTCCCAAGTCAGGAGATTCACAGAGTAGAACTTGCCTGTTTCATGCCTGGACTGAGGGCCTGCTGGCCCTGTGGGTTGGCGGGGTGGCTGGCCCCCTCTCTGGCGGCCGTCGTAGTACTAGTATTATTGTCCCTGTGGCTGTGGTGGTGCCTCCTGCGCCGTAGACTGCCCTGATGCAGAGCCCGCCCTGTGTGGTGCGAATAGCCCATCCCCGACACGGCCGTACCCCGCTGCCAGGTCCCCCGCCGACGGACGGGCATCCCCCCTCTCTCTCCCCGCCTCCGTACACTCCTCCTGGGTGCTCCTGGGTGTATCCTGAATGCCCAAACCCCTCAGGTACACATGTTGGGTCGGGGTAAGTGTGCTGGGAAACTTGTGAAAAGCGCCGACGGAAAACAACAACAACTGTGAGGGTTGTGGGTGCGTTGTGTTCGTCCTATGCTCGCGGCCGCTTGCTACTACTGACTGACTGGCTGACTGTGGTGGGGTCCTGGGGCCGACTGACCCCCTGACGGACCCCGGCCTCCCTAACACGGCGCCCAACGCCCACACGGACCTCCCGGCCACTGACTGTGGCGCCACCTGGCTCAGGTTGAAGCATTCACAGTGTATTGATGTAATGAAAGTGGCTTCATCGGGCAATGTTCCACTGATGTTTCGCAATTAATCATACCTCCAGACAGAAATGATATCTTTTCATTGTTGGTATATTATACTAGAATAACATCATAATTATATCATAAATAACGTAAGTGATTTATAATATGTAAATTAATTTTACTACTTAGGCATACTTGACCATGATGCAGAAATACCAATGCCATTTGTAAAAAAAAATATCTCATGGCCATGTCATATTTTGCAATTCATTTGGTTGGAGGAAAACCATGTCAGAGCCTAAGATTCTAGAATATACCGTCCCTTTGATGGAAACTAATAATGTAACATTATTATAGTATCCTGCGGCAGATCTATAATCCCATACAATCCTACTTAACCAAGATGAAAGTGACAGTCTTATAATCAAACATCGAAGGTCTTACCGAAATACAAGCGGCCGGTGTGGGGGTTAGTCAAGGTAATGTCAGAGTGAAGTGAACCGAGAGCCACCTGAAGATGGGATTAGCCCTGGAAAGGGACCCCTGCTGGGGGTCCGGACCCCCTGTGGAGGGGTCTGGACCCCCTGAGGTAGGCTGAGGGTGGGTTGACACCTGTCTAGCCCACCTCAGGTGTTACAAACGAGTGGGTCCAATAATACAGACCTCTCTCCCCTCTATAGACCCTTAGCACGAGGAGCAGACTTCACAATTACACTTAATAATGGCAAATGGCGGGGGTATTAGACTGGGCCTGGGGTAAGTGCTCTAGACGCGGTTTCATTAGAGGGTACTTGTGTTAAAGTAACATGGTAATCCGGGTAACAATCCGTAATCCATGGTGAATAGACGCTTTTGCAGTTTGTTAAACGGTTATAGGGAAAGGGTAGTCTGGATAATTTATTATGATTATAAATTACGTATATTTATGCAAAGGATGATGGTTTTCGAAAAGATATGTCTACCTAACAGAGATAGGAATGGTCAAGGTAAGTTAATATTGTCCCATTCTTTCACGAGAATTGATGAAAGACGTCATTTGATTCTAGGGAGAAGATAATAATTCTTTCTTGTATTGGAGGTGTTTAAAGAACAATAGGAATAGTCATTCATATCAACACGTGAATTTGGAAAACTCAACACAAACAAAGATTCCTTATCCTGTAATAGCCAGCCTCCACTGATCCCCCGCGGTTTTGAACAATGACCAATAAAGGATTGCAGAATGCAGTGACCAGCGAATTGCTTCATAACCGACCAATTTTTCTAGTAATTTTCCACCACGCACATAAATTGCCTCAATTCCCTGTCCACACGCTTTCTTACGCGTGGATTCCAAATGGTATTGTGGCAGTGACATATACCAGAACGATCTGTTTACTGGTCTTATTGTCCAAATCACACATTTCTGACATGATTCGCGTGGTCTATGGAAACAGTCACCAGGGGGCGTGTACCGTAAACTGGCGAATTGTCGTCTGCGCAGACCCCCGCATGGCGGAGGCCAATTTTGGCGCCAAAGCGCGGTACAAAACAATTGGAAAGTCGTCTGCATTTGTGACTATTGTTATATTGCTGGCTAACAACGCATTTCTTTAGTCATCATTGTAACATACCATAAGATATAGAAAAAATAACAATGGCCACGATTTTACTGGATATTTTCTCTGTTAAAAGGTATACACTTTGGAATGGTAAAACCAAGACCACTAGGCCAAGACTACAAGGATTTGTAGGAAGTCTACTTGTTACCTTGGTTAATTCTAAAACAAAGTAGTCATTCAAAGTACACATTTAATATATATATAAATATATATATATATATATTATACTTAAAATGTCCTTGTATTGTATTTCCTTAATAGCTTAATGTGGACAAGAACTCAATTTATATCTATAACTGTTTTATATTCATATTTTGGAGTAGGAATGAGGAAACGTCTTAAACCAAGGTAATCCACACCAATTTTGACAAATGGAACAGGGAT